>JAWJWE010000004.1:4800000-6000000 GCA_037055365.1 Polyplax serrata
CAATCCGAGCGATCAACAAGATCTAAATAATTAGACCAAAAAAAAAGAAAGAAAAAGAATGAGGGAGCCATTCCTAGGTATCGTTTGCGAAAGATTTGAAATTCAAACGGTTCAGGTAGGGGGAATTTTATTGAAGTTTGGACGAAAGTCACTTCCAGGTGTGAGTACCCAGTTTCAGGTACCGCAGGTCCCTCCCATTGTTCTGCGGTCGAATACGAAACTCACGAGATCGGAATTTGATTGGTTCTGATAACTCAACGTATCGATTGATAGACGAGAGCGGTGCAACTGAACGGTTTGAACCGCTCAAAGGTAAATCAACTGGCTTCTTAGTGTGAGTTGAACTTCAGTCGGAGGAGAGTTAGAGGAACTACAATTACGTAAGAACTTGATTACTCCAGTAGTGACGAAACAAATTTAACATTGTAATAACTTAGGTAAATCGTTTTAGAAAGTTCTGTTCCAGGCTACTAAAAGTTGTAAACATCATTCAAGTGTCTCACCGCACAAAATCAACAATAGTTACCTTTTTCCCACTGTACTACTCGTTTTGTTACATTTTTAGATAATATAACAAATGTTCCGGGTTACTCCTACGTACCTGTGCACCGTACAGATCTACAACAGTCGGCAGGTGTTACATTAAAGGTGTCACTCCCCGTTGATTACGAACTTTACACGAACGTTCACCTAACTTAAAAATTTCCAACGTTCCCCGGTTAGTAGTAACGTACTGCACCTCTCTGATTTTTTGTTCGCGCAGTACCTTCGCCTTTTCCGAGTATTTATTTTCCTTTCTGTTCCCATGGCGTGTGCAGTTGGTTTTAATAAATTTTTAAAGTCGAATTTTCTCTTTTCTCTCTCTTCGGGCTCACCGTCCAACTTCCGAGTGAACCGACAGCAATCCCCGTGACGCGAGATAGTTAATTTTTATTATTGAGTTGCCTTGGAAACAATTTAAAAAATTATTTATACAAATATATATATATATATAATTTGTGAAATTCATGCATTTTGAAAGCAATGTTACTCTTATTACCATCAGCATTAACCTCAGTGATTTCTGAAAAATTAAAATGGCCCAAGGCTGAGTAACTTTCATTTCTTTTTTGCTTTTCTTTTCACGACGTTTTTTGTCTCTCCTTCTTCTTTTTTTGTGTTTGAACCTTTGCCTCTCCTTTGAATTAGCTAAACGTGGATTTTTTGGGTTGCTCGAAAGCTCAACATGCTTTCACAACTCCCCTGCTCTCTCTCTCTCTCTCTCTCTCTCCCGGTGAGTACTTATCCCGTAAAAGGCACTAAAATCAAATGCGAATTGGATTTTTTTCTCCATCAAATCGTTTCATTTTTATCATTTGCTTTAATGAAGTTTAAGTTGAGAAAGAGAAATGCACGATGATTTCGAGTTAGGATTGGGAAAATGTCGGTCGGCTTGAGGAGACGTTTTCCTCTCTGTTTTGCTGTGGTCTCGTACGGTCAGTTGTTTGTTTTGTTCCCGTTCAACTCTGAGAATTTTCCGACTTACGACAAGTTATTAATTTATTAAAATTGATTGCAGCATGTTTGATAGGAGAGTGTTATGTGTTGTTCGAGTTGCAGCGATGGAGTTTCGGCCGTTTCATAACCTTGGAAAGTTGTGAAAGAAATTGAAAAGCAAACAATGGTACTCGAAACGTTTTGGTGCGGACAAGTGAACTTGTCGATCTCTCTCTCTCTCTCTCTGTTGCCCATCGAATGTGTAATTCTCTCCAGCTCTCTTTACGGGACTCTCTCTCCCTTTACAGACATACCCGCTCTCTCTCTCTCTCTTTACAGCTTAATCCGTTCACTTTCATACCTTTCCTGCTCTTTCAGCTCTCTCCCCCGATCTCTCAGTTTCCTGTAGTCAATCCCCAAGTACGCTCTCTTTTTTCCTTGTCTCTCTCTCTCTCTCTTTATCTCTCCGTACCTCTTTCTCAAGTACTCTCTCTCTCTCTCTCTCTCCTCTAATTCTCTAATTCGCCTCTTTTTCTACTCTCTCTATCCCACACTTGATCAATCTCACATTCTCCACGACCCTCCCTCTGCCTTGTGTGTGTCCTTCCAAGTGAAAAAAAATACTGGAAACAAAAAAAAAATGGAAATTGAATTAATCCCTGGAAGAATGGAACTTAATTTGTTTTTCTTTGGAAATGACGCGCATTAAAGATGATAACTCTTTTATCTAATCCATAAATATTCAAGTTTTTGAAGTTTTCAACTCTAACCCCCCCCCTCTGCTTTTCGCTTTTCGCAAACTCCGGTTCGTCCGTGCCCACCCCCTCCCTGGTAGCACCCGCGAACGGGTAGAAAAGAATCGAGGGTGGAAAATAATTTGTGAAAGCTCCACTGGTCAAGTTATCTAAGCTTCACTGATTTCCACGTAGATTTGCTAAAAAAAAAAAAAATACCGCGACGCTTCTTCGCCGGCGGATTTCAACCCTTTCGTCGTGCTTTTCAACCCCTGCTTTTCAGACTTAATTAGAAGAAAAGAAAAAAGAAAGAAATCTTTCTGTTCTTTACAATGGGCCGAATACTTGCGTTTTTTCAGTCCATTAAAGTGCTCGAGGCTCTCTGTCTGTCTGTCTGTACGTCTGTCTGTCAGGGACATCGGGGCGGGGGGCTGGTGGTGGCCCAAGAGAGGGAAAGATGGGCAATTAAACCAAAATCGACTTCTGATTCCTCGTGATCATGCCATTTTGAATGGCTCCTGCGAACTATTTTCTACTTATCTACCATCTACAATTTCCATCTTTGCATCTGAGCACCGTGTAATTAGACTCACCGTGTAATTTCTCATGATTTTGTTTAATTTTTGTACATATTTTGCGTCAAGTTGCTCGCTCGGATTGCGTTCAACCGTTTTCTTTCAGGTTTCAGGTACCGTTCGAGGTTTCCCATCCCATTGCGCATCCCGTGGTTTTCGTTTGTTCGATCGTTCGCCTCGCGTCGTTGACACGAGTCAGCCCACTGGCGTTTCTTTATTTTTCTCCCACCGGGTGAAACGAAGCGGTCAATAAATATTTCCAATCGATTGATTTCTATCGGTCTGAAGAAAGCGATAAATGCGGTGGCACGTTGCAGTTGTGAAAATAAATTCTACTACCCGTGCAAAAATCATCAAATTAAATATTGAATCGACACGCGGGAGGAGAAGAGATTGATTACACGAAGAAGTTGAATAATTTTTTTATTGATCGGAAAAAACAGCTGTGCATGAGAGTTGTGAAAACTTCATAAAACTAGAAACTGTTGACTTACGACTTTCAGCAGTCGCACACCGATTTCAATTAACTACAATTGATCGGTCAATTTTTAGGGCAATTTAATTTGGCATTGGAGCCCGGTGCGCTCGCATAAAAACTTTTTATGAATGAATTCCTACGATCCGTGCCTTTTACGGGCCTAACTGTGCCGGGAAGTTATGTAGTTTTATTGATGTGCACCACACAGAGTAATTAAACGTATATTATTAGCCCTGAGCTATGTGGAAAAGAGAGTTCGGCGCCTTAGGTGGAATGAGTTTTTAAATTGATCAAATCGGTTTCATTCATTCTCACATTCAGATTAATTCATTGTGGAAATTATTCGGAAACGTGTGTTTTCATAACTATTGCGTTTCACAACGAAAACCGCGCAGGGGAATTTATTAATAAGCACTGATAACCTGAGTTTGCACGACGCAAACTGCTGCGTTCGTTACACTAAAGCAGTTAGCTGAATCATAAATAATATACATTATACAATATAAAATTTTATAAAATAAAATTATAAAATTATAGAATATAAATAATTCAATTTCACGTAAATACTATAATCCGTTTAGCAAAATAAAAAACGAAAAATCTTAGTTTATGAAAAGTTACGAAAACAGAATATTTCTATTTTACGCACAAGAAATTGTTTTTATTATTTATTTATTTTCTCTTTAGTAAACAAGTACTTATTATTTGTTTTTATATTGTACGTATTGTTTGTATTGTATCGCATGTTTGTATTTACAAACTGGCCACAATCTCGTTGAAGTTCATTTAAGAACTCATTCGACAGTTGCGCAGGTGTTGAACTAACCTCAACATTATTGTTCCTTACATTAATTAGTAAGTCAATAAGTCACAGGTGGTAGTGTTTTATAGTCAATAGACAAAACGGAAACGGTTGACGTTTCTTGATGATACACTAATAATTCGTAACTGAAAGGTTAAGGTGATGAAAGACAAACTCAAGCACAATTTTGTCTATTATTTGACTAGATCCTAGGAGAGTAGCGCAAGTGCTAGGCGAGACCCTTCGTAGCCCCGGTAAAAGACCGTCCGACCTGTGAGTTTTTGCAAATGGCAGGAAAAGGTACCACTCACCAAAACGAAAAGGTGTTTTATTGAACATTAACCCTTTCGGTGCGTCTCATCCGCCGTCATCCCCCGTCCGAGTCAAAGTTATTCTTAATTCTTTACTGAATACTCAATTACCCCCGCAAGTTATGAAAATTTAAGCCTTTTGCTTGAGCGATTACGTTGATTTTTTAAGTTATCATTAACTTCAGTCATTTTCTTTTCTGATTTCTAAAAAAGGGATTTCCCCTAACCCTTCTTCTGCAGCATGCCTTTACCGCTTCTCTCTCTCTCTCTCTCTCTCTTTCTCACCCGGCTCTCCTATCTGCTTTGCCCGTATTCTACTTTTGATTCTTAAAATTTTAATAATTTCCAGTTGAGTCTACCTTCCGCACTCAAATTCGACTTATATTTTTCTTTACTTTATTACTTCTTACTCGTGACACCCCGGGTAATTAATCGTTAATTCAGTAAAACAATTTGTGCAGTTTAAATGACTTCCAGTGCTTAGTAGGTACCAGGTGGGCAGGTACCAACAGAAGTGGTTTCGTTCCTGTGGAATTTTATCCGGGCACATCATCTGGATCTGTTAAATGTCAATAAAAGTCAAACAAACGAGCTGTGTTGTCCAGGTACCCCCCACCCAAAAAAAAAAAAAAAAACGATCCTACCCGTCAAGGACGAACCGAACTTTTCTCACGGCTCAAGTCAACCGACTGCCAAGCGAAACTTAAAATTGACGTTCCGGATTTTTTGAATTATTACAAATTGATTTCGTCGAAAATCCTTAAATCAACAGGTAACAGCGTTCTAGTGAGTCGATGACTGCCATCGGTGAGTGTGACACAACTCTTTCCTTTTGAACTGCCGCTTTCTGTCACTCAATCACCATTGTGGTTATCGTACAGAAGAAACGTCTTTGAACTTTAATGACTTTGACGAGGCACCTAAAGGAACCGAACCTGTTCTCGTTCCGATCCTACCGTCCGATACTCCGAACATATCGGACAACGTTAAATAAAGATATTAAACCTAAGATGCGTTCGTAATCACTTGAGATGCGCACAGATACATGCCGTGTTAATGACAGCAATAAAATGGAAGGAAGGAAGTCAGGACGGAAAGAAAAGGCAAAATCCACCACCGATGGAATCAATGAGCCGATTAATAGAAATAATAATTGATCATTCGCTCAATTTACTCACACAAGACACGATCCATCAAAGAGAAAGAAGTACACCTCTGGGAAACACCAATACTATCTATTTAGACTACTTTTCACAAGACGGAAGTCAATTAACTAACTCAAACGTTACCTTATTTATCGTTTGTATATTAATAAATAAAATAATACATTTTAGGCGAGTCAATCTTTACTACACCTAACTATACATCGTTCCAATTAAGGTGTACGAAAGTCATCCTCCATGACTCATGAACAACTCACACTACAATGTAGTCTGACTACGCTTAACAATATTTCTCGTATTATTTTCATATTCTGCTAACTAGATAATCATCTCGTTGTACGTCCTCTCGAAAAAGAACCTACTCACGGTTTATCCCACCCTTTCTCTTTAGAATGAATACATTCTCTTAACGGTCTATCGGAATTTATGTTTATTTTATTCCTCGGAGTTGGTCTTTTTATTTTATCTCATCTTTTTAATTACACCGTTATTATCCACGACCCATACACTGCGGGTTACCTGGTAGATTCATTACAAATTGACAAAAAATTTCGTGTACCCTTATTGATGGATAAGCTCGTAACTTCAAGTGGCTTTGTACTCGACCCTCCTGCCGTACTTAAAGTCGAGACAGACACACGGTGAAAACATTAAAGTAGAACGCTTCCACATCAATTCCCTCAGTTTTCATTCATTTCAGGTATTCCGACAGGTGCTCGGGCGTATTTCAAAACTCGAAAAGAATGAGACGGTAGACGGGTTTGATGCTCGGGGAGAATATTTTCGGGTCGGCGTACGATCAAAAATTCATCATCGACTCGTCCACCTAACAGTATTGTTTCTAGCGTTTTTTAATTAATGTACGATTTACCTCGGAGAAACAGAGAACAAGTGCAGTTGGATCGGTTGTCACGAGTTCAGGGAAAGACCATCGATCAAATTCTAATGAATGGTAAGAAATCAAAAACCAAAAACTATTCAAAACTGACGAGTCCGACTGCTTGAAACTCTGGCCGCCATCTCCCCGAAAATAATCCGTTCGAACAATTTCGAACCGACAGAGAGTGAAATACTCGAAATATCATTCGCGATTCGGAATGCGGAGAATTCGCACGCGAATCTGACACGTAGTGACAGGGCAGGGAGGCGGAGTACGAACGCGTGCGTTGCGTATTTCAATATGCAAAAAAACAAAAACGACAAGGCGAGTGCGGAAAGTCCAGGGGAACGAGAAGAAGGCCCCGCGTGACCGTCCAAAATTCATTCCCATCGGATTAATACGTTAATTATTTATTTATAAGACGAGCGGAACAAAGGAATCGGTTATTCCTCGGCAATAAATTAATAAGGAATGAGTAGTTCGAGGCAGACATTTATGAAAGGTAAAACACACAGGCAGAGGCACATGCACTGGAGGTTCCCATCTCTGGCCGAAAAAAAAAACAAATGGAAAGCCAACCGTAACGAAGGGGATAATTTACAATTGCTAAAAGTTTAATAGTAGTAATTAATAGCATCGTTATGCTGCCATTATTAATATTATTAAGTCCGGTGCTACTGCCCGTTGGTTTTCCCGTGAGTTTCAATTTCAATTGATTCTGATGGTCGAGAGGTGAAATGATGGAAGGAAAGAGAAAAGAGGCGGGCACTCACCAAAACAATTTTCTACGAGCTCCTTCCTTCGAGAGGAAGTTGTTAAACAGTTGGAACAACAAAGAAGGTTTCAGGCACAATCCCGAGTAAGACGAGGTGAGTACCTGGTACCCGGGCTCCGATCATAAATTTTACTTGTTCACTGGGTCGATGCGAATGCGAGTTTTTAGGTATTTTATCTGCTTTTTAACGCAATAAAAAAAATTGAATTAATAAACGTTTCGGGGTCTTAAGTATACACCCGCGCCCAGTCGTTCACACAGGAACATACACACGTACCCCAACACGTGTGTGTCTGTCTGCCTGTGTCTTTCTGTGTGTGTGTGTCTGTGTGCTTTTCGTAATGATAACGTTGCCTTTGATAATTCACTGACGATGAAACGGTCTAATCATTTTCAAGTAATTTACGACTTCTGAGAAACTATTTTAGTTCGAGAGTGGAAAACTGCACTAGAGTCTGACGTTTCGTCAGAGTCGATTTTTCAGAACGTCTTCTTTCAATGAGACAAATCATTTTACAATCAGTAACTTAGTACTTAATACAATTAAGTACTGCAATCATAAGCAATTAATAAAAGGCTTAAGGTGAACCTACTCGGAGAATTTAATGAATAGAATAATTATGTAGAGATTTTCCTCGTCATCTATCCAAATATTTTGATAGACACTACAATTATCCAACTACAAGGGGGTGAGAAAGTGAGTGTAGTTTTTAGTGTAGGAAGTTAACGAGAGACTTCCAAAAACAAGACAAAATAGGTACTCGTTTTATTATACATAAACTAGACATACAATGAATCAATAACAAGTGTCAAATTAATTTTAATAAGGCGTTGTGGGCAACAGTTGCAAGTAAATATACATAACACAATATTATTCTACATCTTTATATATTTTATAAGTAATAAATAACCATATAGTAAATTACTATGACCACATTTCATTTCACCTTTGCAGATCATGCCACACTCGCTTTCATGCGTCACATACATAGGTAAAAGACTCTTACGTGTCACATAACATGTGTTTTATGTTAATAAGTACAATGATGTATCAATAACGCACAGTCTCAACGGTTATCCTCCTCGCACTCGCAATTACACTGCGTCCTTGCCGACGATTAGTCTAATTAACTCCACACTAAAATACAATTAGTAATTAAATAGTCCGGGTATAATGACAAATTATACGATTCTTCTTTTTCGATGGTGTAATAACCGCTCATTTTTCTTATTACCAGACGTGGCATCAGACGATACGTCAGAGTCTCAATTTTTCTTTTTTCGTTTTGGTTGTTGTCTTCCTCTTATCGGTTAATTTATTTCCCCCGGCGTTATCACGTAGCCTTTCGCCGGGCAACAGTGTGCGACACAAATTATCCGAACCGAAAGAGAAAACCTATCATTTGGTTAATTACGCTCTTAATATTCCGGATGTAATTAATAATAACTTAATAATAAATAAATAACTCGGGCATCCGGTCAGATTGAATAGATTCAACTTGATGATTCTGGTTTAACAAGTAAATAATTAAAGTGGATGGAGTATCAATTACAGTCCGCCGCGGAATAATTTAAGTGCGAAACTGTTTTTTTTTTCTACTTGTGGTCTACGCGTACACGTACGCGGGCGTTTACGTATACATAATCCGTGTTCAATGGCGATCGGTATCGGTTTAATAGATGGAACCGATCGCTCTGACAGACAGACACAGGTGCTCCGGCCGAGCCACGTGTCGGTCCCTTGGTGTTTGTTTGGTAGTTTAGTTCATCCAGAACTACACCCGACGACTGTACCCGTCCTTGGAGGAAGGAAAGAGGAGTAGGAGCAGGTTAACTGGTCAAAGAACCCATTACTTATATGCTCAACCAATAATTAAATAGAGAAAGAGAAACTATCAGTCAGGGCTGAGAGTGAAGACGTCAACGTCTCTCAATCGAAAAAAAAAACACTTAATAAGAAAATCGAATGAATGGTTAATAGTTTCCAAATAAAATTATTACCGGTATAGAACGTATTGAATAAAATATCCGGCGAGTTATTAATGTATGAGTGATTTTATTCTTCATTTATTTTTTAGCGGTCATCGCCTAATAAATATTCACCACTCGACTATTCATTTACTATTTTAATAAAATTCCCAAAACCCCGAATTCATAGGGCTTTTTGAAATTTTTCAATTTCGACAGATAAAAAGCAATTTTTTAGTTGAAAAAAGTTATTAAACCAACAAGAAAGAAGTTTAATGTTGGCGTACACATTGTTGGAGGGGCAAAAAAAAGAAATTTTAATTTTAATTTAGTTTTTTTTTCGTGTGGCTGTAGGAAAGCGTTTCTGGGAAAAGGAAACTTGAAAAGTGGAAAGTCGACGAAAGAGTTTGAATTCAAAGGAGGACGTACCACGAACTACTCCACGAGAACTATGTTCAATGCAGGAGATGAAACTATCACAAACCGCATGTAACAACAACCGTAACGAAGCAATGAAAGCAAAACTCGCTTGGTTCCCAGCACTACATCTGACCTTTCCTACTGTTACTATTCACCTATTGATTTTGTGTTGCTGCAGTGATTATTGTCACGTATGGTTGTAGTAATGAATCTAAGAATATAATTCAGAATTCTATTCAATCTTTGGTAGCTCTGGGCAGCTTGACAACAGTCTCACCCTCAAAATAAGCTCCTGGACTGATCAGACAACCGACGAGTACCTGTGTTGTTAACAGTTAAACTAGTCAAACTTTGTCCGACCTCTCTCACCTGACTGCCAGATTAAGTGAAAAAATTAGAAAGCAACTACAATTACTCAACAGTAACTCTCTGGCTTGCAAAATATGATAATATAAACAAATAATGGTAAAATGAAAATATAACATACTTATTATCATATTAAGATAAATATTATACATAAAAATATGTAAAATAACTTAACTATTCGAGAAACCTAACATAGGACCTACAGTGTTGTCGCACCGTACTTATGTAACTACAACTGAGTTTATGGACGTAGTAAAATTTATATTGCACTTAAATACCACAATTTTCACATGGGACTACCCCCATTAGTAAAAACTTGTTTCAACCCTACTAATAAAAGTGTTTAAAAAAACAAAGCTGTCAATTGTCAGGCAATACGTAAAGCTTTGTGTATCCATCAACTTCGGATGGTAGAAACCTCGAGGGTAGTGGAAACCCTCCGAGCACAACGATGTTCGGAAAATTCTTCGATACATTTTTCACGTTAAATACTTTTAAAGTCGAGCAGAGAGAGAGAGAGAGAGAGAGAGAGGGAGAGATGCTACGGGGATCCCTTTAAAACTCCTTCAGAAGAAGAAGAAGAAGATGCAGAAGACATCGTCGAAAAATCCAAAAGCTCCCCGGAAAAGTTGGTGGAATTTCCTGCCGATATCAATCGCCTTAAACTGCCAAAGTTGAATATTGCCGTGTTCTTAAAAAAGGCAACAACAGCGAAAGCTTCTGTCGATATTATCGGGAAACTCTGGGGGGTTGAAAAGGGTAGAAAAGGAGCGGCCGGGGGGGCGGGAGGAGGAGGAGGAGGAGGAGAGGACAACCTAACGGAAACATTCCTGGACAACCGCTTTGGGATTTTTCACTACCTTAGAGGAATTTACCCGAAAAACCGCCATTTCAACCCTTGACTTTTTCTTCTTTCTCCATAGTTTTTCTCTATTAGTAGAAGGCAACGTTGAGGGTGAAACTCCAAGGGGTGGGAATGGAAAGTTCTTGCTCAAAGTTAAAACGGCTCTGCATTTCCTGTATCGGAAACCGAAAAACTTCGATTCAAAGGAAACAGGAAACGGAAACTACTCTTTCGACCGAGAGCGTGGGCAGAAGGGTGAGCGAGGACTTTGCCGACCCTCGGCGGCGCAAAAGGAGCAGCGGCAGCAGCAGCAGCAGCAACTTGTTGGGGAAAGTTGCCGGAAGGAAAACCGTGGGCACCACCAGAAGAGGAGTCGAAGGTTTGTGTGACGATGGTCGTGATGTCCTCAACCCTCAGCAATAAAAAAAATATGGTCGCCCGAATGGCAACCGCTTGAAATCAACCAAGTGACGCAGTCAGGTACTGCGACCGGACCTGAAAATGTCAGGTATGCGGGCCCGAGGAGCACCACCGAGTTCTACTCGAACGAATTCCAACATGGCGCAAAGAGCACCGGGGGTGGGGATGTGCCTCGTTTATTACGAACAAATCAGGAATTTCTTAAATATTTGTTTAAACTCGACAAGGTACGCGCGGGTAAACCTGTTTCTGACTCACATCCAACCTCGACATTATTTTAATAAATTATTTTGGGTTATTATGTAACCGTTTAAGTTTCGTTTTCGGGCGAGAAATTTGTAACATTCAGGTGTTTCCTTGGTCTTCTTTTTGTCCAAACAAAACCGTTCTCAGACGTTTGAAATATTTCCAGAATGTACCTCGCTGCGGATACCTGAGTGCGCCTGATAAAAGCAATTAATTTTTATTTAAATGGGAGACGCTCCGTGTCACTGAAAGAAATCTCAAATTTGAACTTGACGTCCTGCGTTACGTTACGAGCCTTGTGTTCCATGTAACTTATTAATGGATTTATTAAGTGAGAGTAATTTTGCTAATGTAAACGTATGAATTACAAGTTGCGGAGAGTCGGTGGGTGAATTAATTTTATGGATCGGTGCCTTATTCGTAAATAACTTATTTATTTTGTACAACATTTATAAAACTAATATTTGTATACGTAACAAGTATTATAAATTATATTAATTGTTTGTGCAAGTATTCTTTCTTGCTTTACTCATGGCTTTACGGATAGACGAGTACATGTACCGTGACATTGTCAGCTTTGGTGCTTCGGGACCTGGCTCTTCAAGGTACTCATTAACAGTCCACGCATTGTACCGTTCTTACCTGTATTTAGTCATCTACTTCATATTTTCAATAATTATCTATGGGTTAATAGGTTAGTATTGTTTGTTAATCGTAAAAACAAAAGGCTGGCGTTGACATCAGACTGAAGATGCTTATTTTTAGTTATTACAATGGGTAGACCTAAAATATAAATCAATAACATTCACTGTTTACGGAATTAATAAATTATTAATTTATGTTAATTGAAAACTTATTTCCGGTGTGGGTACGAACTTTTGCGACACGCTCAACAATATTACTACGTGTGCAGTTAACATATACATATATTTAAAATACTTCATTGGACGCATATTTTATTAATTAATTATGTACATCAACCACAAATAACCACAGACGACCAGGCCTGTCGATTTGAGGAAGGTGAAAACGATGGGATAAGATCGACGTCACACGTCCCAACGTTTCATACCTGAACTTGAAAACGCGACGTTTAGTCTCCTAGACCTTCCGTCTACCGTTTCACATTCTTTCGGTGTTATGTGACGTGTGTGATGTGATTTCCGGGCGTTATGTGACGTTGCCGTACAGTTCCGTACAACTGCCGACCAATTTTCTAAAACATATACTTAAACATATTTCACTAGTTATCCACAATAAACGAGTCCATTCGGTTGCTGTCATCATTGACCCATTACAATCGGTTAAGTTACGAGAATAAAAAATTCTATTAATTTGTGAAACTTATAGTTGTCTACATAACTTACAGATGTTGGCTCTTCTGGCGTGGAAAACAATCCAGTTATCATCACGCCAACGTGAAATTCCGCCAAAACACAAATTAGTCCCCCGACAAATTACTTGAATACAAAATTGTCACTTCGTCGCACTTCCGATGACGATTTATGTGTCACTTTCATGGCTTTTTCCCCGCGATACGTTTCCTTCGTTTCATTTTCTTCCACCGCGACACAAAAAGTAGAAAACAAAGGGAGACGTTTCGCTTCCCCACACGAGGTTTCCACGATTTATTACACGTATCAGAACGCCATCAACAGCGAACGATTCCGTCGAACCGGCCAAAACAACAAGACCCCTAAATCATCAAACGAATATTATTTATATTTATATGTACATGAAACTTTTTTGGAATTATTCTCGGGTGAATAACTTTCTAATGAAAGTAATTCCATATATTCTGATTAGAAGTTATTGGTAATAACGACTTTTCACTCCGTTTCCTCATCTTCGAGTCGAGGCCATTTTGCGTTGTTGGTGTGTTTCAGGTACGTGAAAGGTTCGGGTGAAAGTTTTTCGTCGGGCACTGCCGAACCCGTGTGGAATTCACCAAACTACATTATTAAATTGTCGTGTAAACTTTTAATAAACCTTAATAAAAGTTCTCACTCCCCGAGAGAGAGAGAGAGAGAGAGAGACAGAGGGAGGGAAAGCGTGTCAAAAGTAACAAACCAAAATCGGAGGGCTTTGCGTAAGGCCGTAGAACCTTTCGAAAGGCTTTTACCACTCTCAAATAAAATCGATTTATTATTTTTGTAATATTGTTTATCGCCTTCGGGAAACATCTTCTTTGTCATTAGGCCGTAAAGGGCATTAGTTAAAAGCTTTCCAACACGGTCGAATCGTGTGAATTTCACCCCTCGGAAAGGGGCGACGGGAACCAACGAAATCGGAGAAAGACACAACTCCGGAGTTATGAAAGGAAAGTGGCGAAAAATGGACCCCAAAAACCATGTCCATAACCGCATTTTATCTAATTATGCTCCCGCATTTTCGTTTTTATTAGTTTGCCATCATCTAACTTTTCCAATATCTGACTTTTACTTCGTCTTACTGCTCCTTCCTTTCTATTTTCCTAACACGCCGAAAGAGAGAAATTGAGTTCCAGACTGGGAGGGTCAGTTTTGAACGCGTCTGTGGGACCGAAGTGAACGACACGCCGAGAACGAGTACCTCCGTTGGTCTGTAACTATGTTCTCTCATCAGTAGAAAGTTTCTGTGTCCCGAGGATGTAATTTACCGATTGATGAAAGGAACATAAATCGTGGTGGACAAGAGTTACAGGTGAGTCAGGAATAAACCTACAACTTACTAAAAAATATCTAAAATAGAAAATTTAAAACTTTGTCTCAGTTCCCATAAGCAACGCACGCTGTCGGTTCTTCCCCAGCACATCAACACAAGAAAATAATTAAACTTAAAATACCTGGCAGGTGCCTGAGTCAAAGGTCAATTCCTCGTTTCCTGAAAATGACACGGCTGAACGACACGACTCCTTGTTCTTCATTTATTCAAGAAATTAACTTACTCAACACAATGAAAATTGTCAACACGTGCAGTTGGTTCGCGTCTACTGCTAATTTCGACGTGGCATCAGATCGGACGTGGCAACCCACCCGACTTGTGCGAGTCTCCCAACATGTCGCGGTGTCTTGTCTTTGGCCTGGAGGTTTGTGTGTGTGTGTCTCTCTCGTGTTTCCGTCGATTTTCACAGGATTTTCTAAATATGTCATATATTTTACATCCGTCGATACGAGTCCCACGATGTTAAATAAAAGAAAACAATAAAATGTGGATTTATTCCTTAGTTGTAAAGTATCTCGCCACGAACGCACCGGGGCTTTCGCCTTTCGTTTTTATATCCCCCGGTTATTGCACTATTGGGATTTTATTGATAGCTTTTCCTTTTCATATTACTTTTACAGCGGTCTTGTTTTCTTCCGTTGTCATATCCTTTTCTTCATTAAATAACCATTTTTGTTTTTCATTGAGTAATGTTCCTTTTTCCCGACGTCTTTCCGCCTCGCGGCCTTCTACCTAAACACAGAGAAAGGAAATATCGGCCATAAACTCCGTTTCGTGGATCTTCTTCGCTTTTCGCAACATTTTTCTCTTCTTGCGTGGATACTCAGACTCGGTCCCGTGAGCTTTCTCCCTCCCACTTTTTCTCCTCTCGGTCTTCTTCCCATCCAAAACCACCCACCTATTTTTCCAGGCAAGTTTTAATTTTCCCCCCAAAAAAAAGTAAAACTAAAATTTTACTCCTTGCTGCGTGCCTACCCTTATGAATATTTTAGGTATTCGCATACGTACGGGAAGGCTCTGGCGTGAACGGATTTCGAGTCGGGAGTGTAATATCCGTTAGAGTGTTAGTGACGTGCAGCGAAAACAAGGAAGGAGGGAATGCAAGGGTGGGTTTTGGGTTCTCGTGAGTATCCGCGAGAGAAAGGTACTCGGGTGTCGGAGGATTTGTCGGGTGTTCGACTGTCGTCGCCGATGGAAAACGAGTAAAAATCTTCTGTCTGTGAAGTTCCATTGAAACGACTCAACCGAAACCATCGGAGTGAAAAGTGACACTCGGTCCGTAACTCCAGCAAAAAGTTCATTAAATAAAATCAACTTCCCTCTCCCATTCGCGGGAAACGGACCATTGCATTTTGCATTCTCCCATCCCCGACAGCCACGTCCGACTCTCCGATGCAAATGCAAAAACAATGCACTTTTATTGTTGCACACGGGGAAACGACTAAAAACCGGACGCGGAATGCATCTGCTCGCTTTAAAAACAAACTCCGATCAATTTGTCGCAGTTTGCTGCAGTTCAGTCAATTAGTTCTGACACCCGGCGGGGGTCCGCTGTCGTGCCCTCCGTTCAAACTTCGTTTTCCCGTTCTGTTTCGCCCCGATTGTCTCCCAACCTTTTTTTTTCATCTCTCGTTTTGCCACCGTTTGGGACCGCCCACGTTTTTGCGATTCAAATGGAAATCTTGGCAAATTTACAAGTGTTTTGCTTCCTAACGACGGACCGGTGTTTTCCAGGAGAGAAACTTCACCGTTTAATGGAGACGGTGACAATGCCAGGGAAAGAAAAAAATCCCTGACGGTCACTTTTTTGCCGCGTTCCCCGACCGAAAATTATTTTCCTACAATTTGACTATCCTTACTGTTTGCTATTGACTAGCCGTGGAGTTACGTTTCTATTTGTATACGTGCGTTTACCGTCTTAATGGTTTTACCTTTAACTCGACTACCTGTACGTCTTAACGAAAGTTATTTCTGTCACCAATTGCCGCTCAGAAATTATGTAAATTATTTCTCCAGTTCTATTGCACACTCTCTGTGAGGAAGTTATTCCCGTGGGTAGTTTGTCTAACAGTTCTAATAGTTGGTATTTCTACTTATTAGTTCAATTGATACTCACATGTAGACATATCCCGATAAATTGTTTACATCGACATTTTATATATATAATTACACCAATTTTTGTACTTCTTATTTCTCCGTGGTCACGGGAAAGAATCCCCAGAAGCATAACTTTTGAAAATACTAGTAAATCGGAGTTGGTGTTCAAGTAGTTCACGTTCCGATAGTGTCACATCTTTCACATGAAACGAGTTAGAACTTGTTCGTAGGTAAAAGGAAACAGAGGCAAATTTTTCGGAATTTTAAGCGAGTTATCTCTTTCGAACATCATCGTCCATTTTTTTATTTCCTTCGGACTCCACACACGCGGAATTACCATTGTACCTGTAATTGCACGTGATTGCCACGACGCCGGAAAAGTCTTATTACACGTGAACTAAGTAATAAATCGTTTCCAATCATTTTAATTAAACACAAAAAGAGCAATTAAACCAATTAACGAAAAAATTTACATGTCGGAATGTGTTCGCCTGCGAGACGTGACGGGTAAGTCGCGTACCTGAACCTGAAACAGAAACAATCCCCCGGTTTTCGTACCCTGAAATTTAACAATTTAAGTCTGAGAATATGCAAAAATAATAATAATAATAATAATAATAAATATTCTTGTGCAACTTGGGACTTGCATTTTGCGTTCGGGTAATTTCAAGGGCACCTCGCTGGAAATTCAGTTGGAATGCACTTGCATTGCGGCGATAAAGAATTTTGCTGTTGCGTCGGGTCACTTCAACAGCATTGGATTTAACGTAATTACAAGACGGTAGGAAGTGGCACTTGAACCACCTGTACGGATGCACCTGAGTATTCCGCGAATTCCACGTCACAATACTGCACGAAACTATGCAGCATACAGTTCACCCTTTCCCACCCTCCGTCCACGCTAAAAAAACGCACGTTCGCATCTCGGAGGCTTCGTCGGATGATGCCGTGGAAGTGAAACGAGAGCCTGTAAAACGTTGATTTGTGTTTTATTTCGATGACACTTTTCAATTTTTATTACACCGTTTTTTCATTAAATCACGTGACAGCGGGGGTGCACAGCGCCGATTGCTGTCGTTCAATTAACCAGAGCAGGAAAATCAATTTTTTTGTTGTGCGTCCGCCGCCGCAAAAACGCAAGCTGAGTGCGTTTTGCATTCGTCTAATGCACTCCTGACGTCTGCCAGTTAAATGGCGTGCCTTTTTTGGCAGGGAAAAGAAGGCGTCCTCGTCGTCGTCGTCGGTTGCTGTCGTTCTGTTTGCATCGAATGCACTTTACGCGTCACTCGTCAACTGCAACGGATTCTTATGCGTTTTGACCTCGTTCAATTTATACATTTTCCTACATTTCCTCCGCTCCCGATGAAATTTATGCAAAACGAGAATTCGAAAAAGATATTAATGAAAGTGAAACGCTGAAAGCTTGTAGCTGTTCCAAACGATTTACCCACCAGCCGGGATTTTAAATAACCCCGGAATTTTCAGCTCGAGTTGTACCCGCGACGGTACGTCTCACCAAAAATGACGGCTTCAATTCTCAGAACTCCATTAAAAATTAATAAATAAATAGAAAAACTAAATTTCCCTGCTGAAACTGTTTTACGTTGAGCGAAACACTTTTTTCTGCCAGTCGGCGAGTACTCGTTTGATCAGAAATAGTCACGACGGAGTTCGACGAAACGTAGAAATAAGACGGGTACCCGTTAATCGATGTTGATCTGACGTGATCAGACCCATCACTCAACCCGTGACGATCTACTTTAAGCAGTTCCCATTCGACATCTTAAATTAATTTACATAACAAAAGTGTCGTGTCATTCTTTCTAGAACGTTCTTCGCCCTTACAATGGGAATCGCTGAAACCAAACCATCAACACCGGGTATGTTTTATTTTCCGTCTGGGGAATGTATGTAAATGATCGGGAGAAGACCAACCGGGAGATCTTTAAGGTGGTCACGGGATGGAAAGATCAAAATCGATGATCGACGACTTGAAAGAACCGCCCTTCAATACGAGATCACTTAAATGATCCGACCGATGTTTTACACGCTGTCATTCATCGTGATGGCGTGTGTGTGTGTGTGTGTTGGGTTGGGTTGGGGGAGACTACACAAGATCAATGAATCATTGATCATTGATCAGGACCCCACAAGTAGAGATCTAGAGAGAGAGATCATTGAATGAATGCGAGTCAATTCGACGGCTGTTCTTACGTATGTTCGTAGACGGCGGATCGCGACTGATCACAAGGAATGTCCACAGATCTCGTCAGCGTAACCCTCACAGAAGGAACGGGAGGAAGAGAGAGAGAGAGAGAGAGAGAGAGAGAGAGAGACAGAGACACGTCCAGGCAGATTCGGCTTAATGAACGAACATCATCTTGGATAAAAATGTTAGATAATGCGGTTTGAGCTTTGCGAAGGCTAATCGTACTTAATAAAACACGAAGTTATGAATATCTGAACATTCGCGGATGGGATTTACCCCGAGAACAATGGCGTGGATGTAGAACAATATCTACGGTAGAAGCGGCATCAGCACCAGGAGGAGTCGTGGCAACAGCAGCAGCAGCAGCAGCAACAGCCGTCCTTCCCTCTGCCCCCATTTCTGTGCTTTCGTCAAGGGACCAAAATGAACGGAAAGAGAGTACGCGGATTAAAATTTTAACGACTTCAACGACAACTCGGTTTTTTGTTATTTTTTTTTTTGCTTTTTCAGCTTAGGAAAAAAAATTAAAATCATCTTTTAATTTGGAAGGCCATGAATTATTTTGCTGTTAGTTTTCTGACGAAAGGAAGGAGGGAAAATCCGTTTTTCTCTGGTGCCACGACCGAGTCTGTCGCTCTCAGTCAGTCCTCGTTTTTTTTTTTTTGTTTTTTTCGTTGCGGGGAGTTACATCATTTTCACGTGTCATCAGACACGAGTTCCGACGGAGCCACCACGGGGGAAGAGGGAGGAACAAAAAAAAAGAGCACAACAACTGGAGAGACAGAAACGACTTATAAGTTATTCATAGTTTAGCTTTAATTTAGTTCGCCCGTTCGGGAGGAAACGATTTACCGGACCGGAAGGTCGCTCACGTGAAAGAAGAGAACTCGCAGAAGGTCGACAGGAAATTGACAGTGAAAATATTCCCGTCGCGGTGTGTGTGACGCGAGATGAACCTCGAAATGATGTTTGAGGGCTAAGCTCACTGTTTAACAACACGAGCAAACCTCTTAAATAAAAAGGTTCAAACGGAGGTAGGAAATTGGGAGAGGAAAAATCAAAACCTCCGGATCGAATCATCTATTAGTTCTATGCGTATCTATGCGATTCCGCTTTAGTCTCTCTCTCTCTCTCTCTCTCTCTCTCTCCTTAATAATAAATTATTGCGTCCCACGTGTACCAAATTGTAATAGTATTATTATCTTTCGAGGGGAAGTAGGATTTTGTTTCAGAGATCACGCCATTTCAAGACGATCTGAACTTGACATCTGCGCATGAAATTATTTAACTGTGTAACTTCATTCCCTTCGAATGATTCCTTAAAACCATTTTTGTTCTTCTTGAGACCTCTGCAAGAGTCAGTCATCCAGGGTTGTCACCACGGGCTCCGCGCACACACACACACACACACACACACACACACAAGCTCACATGCAGACAATTACAACCGTCAACCGGGTGGAATGTGACATTTCCTAGGGCTGATTCGGGCGCGACGGAAAGAGCGGAGAATCCCGCGCCAAAACCTTCCTTTGGGAAAAGCGCGACAAAGGAAAAAAGTAGATAGATCGGTCTATCATGGAGCCGAATCCTCGGATCTGAATTATTAAACATCTTTCATAACAATGTTCAAAGAAATATTAAATCGATCATTACTCAACCGTTTCCCCCGTATGTTGAACATGAGAGATCCGTCGGATTTACATCAGTTGATTTCAAACTCGGAATTATTTATTTCGGAATACTTAACAGAGTATTTATTTATATTTTACTCCATTCAAACATTAACGGTGGAAATTTCAGTTTTGTCATTTCCATCCTTTTCTTTTCGCTTCCCTGCCAGGAGAGGATTTGTCTTGTGCTTTCTCCTCTCCCGAGGAACCTCTCGTGCGACGTTTAAGAATCGTTTTTCGAATGATGAACTTCAAAAGATTTAATTTCCCCTGCAGGCTCTTCAAATTTGAAGAAATCTTTTTCTTATACTTTTCCATTCACTCGACGGTGTCTTCCGCTTCTCCCGTTCCCTACCTTCGGCTTGCTCTTGTCTTCTGGAATGTCTCATTTTTGTTTGTGACAAAAAAAAAAGAAGAAGAAGAAGAAATCCACGACTCCTGCCAGGTTGCGAAAGTCTGAGTTACGAGCCTGCCCCCCATTTTTTTTTTTTTTTTTGTTTTGGGCTTTTTCATATTTTGGAATTTTCTTATTTTTTTCATTTGACTCTCCAGCGACTTATTGCTGGTGGCACCTTAATCAAAAGTTACGATGACTCGAGGTTTTATTAATACAATTTTAAATTGCCACCCTTAACCACCCATCCCTCCCAGTCAAACACGGAGAACAAACGTAATAACAATAAAAAATGACAAAGTGTGGTGATGGAGTGGTGCTGTTGTTTCCTACACTCTGCTGTTTCCCCCGGGCAAATGTTTCAAGTCAGAAATATTTTCAATCTTGATCTAGTATTTTTGTGTGGTGTGATGGAGGACAAGTAGCCAGGACTTACCAAATTTGTGCGTACGCATTTATTGTGTAAGAGTTCAGTCAGTCAAGCGGTTATTACAAAGACTCGTGAAAACAACTACAAGTTATTGATTTATAAACGGTGTCTGAAACAAGGCTTACGGTCGGTTGGGTGTCACTTACAACAATAAATAATAAATATGCTTTAAAAACTATCCACCATACACGTGTACACGCGCCTGACACAAGAGTACTAAAATTAAATAAGAAGCAAAAAAATATATACATAAAATAGAGCAAGTAATAATGTAAACAAACGACAAAGTTAAAAAATTAAACAAACTAAATAGCATCACGGCATTATTTAAATAAATAAGAGGTTTTTACAACAGTGCAATTATAAATAAAAAAATGTAATAAGTAGCACGATAAATATTTATCAAAGGTAAAACTCCATCAATCGACGTGAATGTGGTGAGTATTTTAGTATTGATATTATTAATATGCAGTACGATGGTACTTTTGCCTGCTATTGACTACAACCTTCGATCATTCAGAAAGAAAATTCAAATTTCCGTTACGATATGACACTTTGACGATACGATACGATAATAACACTTTTATTTAATAATATTACGTTAATAATTAACGTACAGAATTTGTCTGAATATCCGAAAGCGAAGTGACCGTCACAGTTCGGTTCATTTCAATTCCAGGAAATTTCCAGGGTGAGGTCAACGGCAAATCGTCGTCTTCTCAACCTGCTTATTGCCATTACCGTTCCGGTGCGATGTTCTCAAAAGGCTGTGGAAAGCCTCGCTTTGGTAAAAATAAAAAAAAAATGTATGTACATAGGCTGGAGGGCGAAAGAAAGGCCCAGAAAAAAAATGTTAATGAGAGTTATAGATTAAAGATTACTCAAACGGGAAATGAGATTGCAAAGCCGGAAATGTGTTCCGTATTTAGCTGATTTCTTGCTTTGTGCAGGAAAAAATTTAAAAAAAGCGAATTAGTTACATTAGAGCTTTCAGCTCTCCGGGAAAAACTTTTTTTTTCACCACTCGGTCCGGAGAGCTTTTGATCGTTCGAAGCAATACGAAAAAGCGCATCATCGCCATTAGTTTCTGTATCAGTTACTCTGTGCCCGTTTTTTTTTCTCTACGGCGTTCCTCTCGGCAGAAGCACATGTTCACGAACTACAACGGTTTGTAGTTAGTAAAACGGTAACACCAACAACAAGAGTGGTGGCAGCCAAAAGAAAAAAAATACACGCGTGCGGATGCAACGGAAGGAATTAGCGTGAACCTCCGTGCCACGGAGATCTGGCAGTGACGTCATAAAGGAAAGGAAGATCGATGTTGCGACGCCGATCTGACAGGTCAAGATAGATTCGAGCAATTAAAACGATGCCGTGGAAAGTAGAAAAAATAGTTTCCCTCCATGCTTGACTTAGTGAAACATCTGAAAAGTGACGGGGAAATTCCATTGATTTTTCTCCGGTGGGCTTTCCTTTTTTCTGAATTTCCTTTGATTGAAACGATGGAGTTTCCGAAGGGAGGGGTGCGTCCGCCACCTTTGAGCTACTTCACCTCTTGGTGATTTGAGGTGACCAGAGGAAGACCAACACCGACAGTGGCGGTAGAGCAGGTGAGAGGTGTCAATAGTGCGATAGTTTTCTATGGGGAGGGAGATGGCAAAAGGTTTGAACTCGTTCGATCAGCCAAAGGAAGAGAATAAAAGGATTTCATTTCCATTTACTTGACAAAACCTTTTTCCGCCGTTTTCTTTTTCTTTTGGAACCGAATTTCCCTTCTTTCCTTTTCCGTCACTCGATTTTTAACTGGCAGCCTTAATTGTTCAATTAATTAACAAAAGGAGAAAAGTGGGAGAGAGAGAGAGAGAGAGAGAAAGAGAGAGAGCGATTTGGCACGGTTTTTAAGAAGTCAATCTCCCCCGGAAGTTTCCACCGAGTGCCAGTTCAAGGAGCTTTGCTTTGTTTTTATTTTCCTGGAGAAAATGGCTTTCACTAAGTGGGCTAAATTTATTAGTTTCTCTTACGACCGGACAAAAACAGGGCAGTGCAGAACTTCGTTTATACACATAACGTTCCATAAAGACATAACATGTGAAAGAAGACTTTCCACATAATAAAGCCACTACTCAACTTCATGTGTAACCAAAAGTAGAACCGCCACGTTTCCACTATTTTTTTTTTGTATTTCAAATACATACTACACTACTTCCTCGCACAGTAACTACACCACCTCAAGACTGCTACAACTACTCGAAGCAATTAAAAATTATAAATAAAGTACACAAGTATACACAATAAAAATTCGTATGCTGTGCATCAAACCCCTAAAACAACGTTACAACCAAATTAAGTTGAACAACCGTACTTACAACTACACTTCACTTGGTCACTACTAGGAGTACTACAACGGTACCCTTCAAATAACAATTCAAACTACCTCAAGTCTACCAGTTATACTTTCTTACTAAAAACAACCACAACTACCCAACAATACAAACGCACATGTTTGTTTTCCTGTATTAAAAAGAACCAATACAAACATGTCAATTACATAGCCTATACATATATTAAATAACATAATGAACAAACCTGTACAACACAAAATAAAATAAATAACAACAGGAGAGTAAAACACTTCAAGGTGAGTGGTAGTAAACAAAAAAACAACTCTTCATCCGTCAGGAGACAGTTAACGTACGAGTAGTACAACCCTGTACGCGTATCAATAACAAATACATAAAATCAATAAGAGCCAACGATTAGGCCAACGACTGTCAATAACAAATAAAAGTCTCTCGCTAAAAACAAGTTGTGAGCAGAGGAAGTAGTGCGAATAGCCCGTTTTTTTCCTCCTCCCATTACCCAGCGTTAATAATATAGCAGACGTAATGTATTCACGCGATAAACCGATCGCTCAAACCTCCCTTTCTTATCTGGAATTGATCAGTTTTTGGTTGTGCCAAAGCCGTCGTGATCCCTTTCTATTGGCTGACAAACAACGGGAAAATAGTTCGGTTCTATTATATATACTTTTTTTTCTTTTGTCTAGGAATTAAATCGTTCATCGAACATTAGATCTAGGAAATTGGATTCGTTCACGAGACGGGCAGAAATCCCCGGCTGTTGCTGCTGTTGAAATTGTTTTCTTTCTTTTTTTTTAACGCGCCCCACCCCCCAACAAAACGTGTAATTAAGTTCAATAGGTTACCCAACGACAAATTTTACGAGTTTCTCCACCCAATATTTACATATGCTCTTTCACGCATTCACTCTACATAATGAAATCCGCGATTGGATTTACTGATCCGTATCGATCACGTGAATCGATATTTCTTCACCGAGCGTTAAAATGTTTTCTCCGTGTCGACAGGTACAGGTCAAATCGTTCGTAGTCTACCTGTTGACTTACTACCCCAGATGGTAGTCTTCCAGTACGGACGGAGACAAGAATATGTGGGCAAGTTTGTAGCAAATACTTCGCTATAAGGAAATACACCTTTTGGAAAATTCTAGTAAAATTTTAATTAATCAGAATTTCTCTCGAATCGAACAAAGTTCTACTGTTACGTTAAACGGCCAAACCAAAGTAATTCGTGGCTTATGACAGTTATGTTATTCCAGTTAGAATTTGTATTCAATTTACCAATACAATTATTACAAATAAAGGAACACTACATGACACACTCAACTACGGGTTTAGTTGGAGTTATGAATAATAAGATTTTTTATTGGTTTAAATATTGATTGGTAATCGGTAGAATTTGTTGAATGTTTTCTCTCAATGTAGTTAGGTAATCTTAAAAATAAATAATATAAGATTCTAAAAATATGTCTTAAATATAAGCTATAAAAATATCAACAATAACCTCGTATACGTAAATAATATCGTCACGGTGCAACTCATTATTACAATTATGTAAATAACTAAATTATGTAAATAAACGTAAATATAAAAATATTGTTTCTCACTTCAATGTTCACACCCGTTTAAAAATTTCGTATACAACTTTGCTATTTTTCTAATAATATATAAAATTCTGCTGAGACTTATTTATTAATATAAAACTACTCATCCTGTAAAAATAAACTGTAGAATTAATGAAATGCTACATTCTTCCGACTACATAAATCAACTTTTCCTACAAGTTCAAGTTTTAAGTAAAGTACATAGCGGACAGACCGGGTGCTTTTCTCTTTGATGATAGAAACAATTTTATCAGGTGTGTGATGCGAAAAAATATAGGTACATGTGTTTCGCTGAAGTTTAACACGACGAAGAACACGAGAGAACCGTCAGAAGAAGGAGGAGGAGTTGCGCTCCCATCGAGAAGGAGGATATATTTTCACGGTACAGCTTCTTCTCAAGTATTTGATTTACGGCAGCAATCCGATATTAATAATAAACAGTTGAAAGCAATCGCAGAGAATATTTAATCATTGCTCCGGTTTCCCTTGAAATTTCCTATATAATTCGGGGGGGGGGCAGAGCCACTTCTCCTCAGGTTGGATGAATTAAATTCTGCGGGTGAAGACAAGAAACTACGAGTTTGACAACTCAAAAAAAATATATAGCCCATCTTAACTTCTCCAGTCACCGGGGTTGGGATATTTTCGAATAGTCGAATTCAACAAAAGGATTTATAGAGTGGAAAACGGTCGGAGTGGTGAAACCGCAGAGGCAAGTGAGCGAATAAGAGAGGCTGAAACACCACAAACACAGGTTATTTTCGGTACTGGGCCATAAGTCATTTACCCCGACCGCAGGAGTACCGGGCACCCCAGAACCACCCCTTGCCGTTTTACTCATTGATTAACCTTACGATATACGATTTTCTGTTGTGTAGATTCGACTGTTAAGTACAATTTCCCTTCACTTTATGAATTTAATAAAACGCTAGATAGATAGAACAGATGTCTGGTAGGCTGTGTGAGGGTGGTAGAAATCTTATCGATGATTGAAGAAAACGTCACAAAACTGATCGGATTAATAAAATTAACAAAAGGAAACAGTCGAAGGCAAATGACTCGAATGAAACTGAAGAAATTCGCGTCTCTTCGACTTAAGAGAAATTTATTTGCTTTGTCTACTGACGACAAATCAAAGATTTTAAGTTGGTTTCTGATGATTACCCCCAACCACCACATCCAACATCATCACCGCCGACTCCTTTCTCCCACATCTTACCCATTTCGCCTGCCTGATGTTTCTTAAGCAAACTTTCTCCTTCCGCGAAAGAAGAAACCCCTGCCGAATGCCAACTTTTTCCGACATCACAGAAAGGCGTGCATCTCCATTGGGAGAAGATTTCGACGACAGACTGTGAGCAGTCGACACTCCATCAAATCACTTCGTCACTCGCTGCACCAACCCGCATGCCAGTTGATTTGAACTTCTGGAAGAAGAAGAAGAAGAAGAAAATTTTCAAATTATAATTTCAAAAAAATAACATGATTGAATTCCGCGCGTGCAACTTCATCTGATTGACCTCTTTTTTTTTTTAATTTGTAGACATTTTGATGTGTAATTTGTGTAGTGGCCCTTCCCAAAAGTAAAACTGGACTTCCCGCTGATCGATCTTGTTCTGATCTCTCCGAATGGACGAGGGAGGAAATTGCTGCGTGTTTTCGTCCATCTCCACGATTTACCCAACAGGCGATTGGTTTTCTGTTACAATTAATTAAGTATATTGACTTCTGTAACCGAGAACTTATTTTATACTTAACTACAATCTACAGGTAGCCCCGTGTAATGGTACAACTACCTTTCGTCATCGTATTTAATGAGAATTTCTAAAGTCTATTTTCAGTAAATAGAAAATAAAAAGGAGAGGAACAACTTCGGTGCATTAATATACGTTTAATAATTAATACATAAATTTTAACTATTGTATTCAGACAGAAGCTTCCCATGCGTAAATAAATAATTTATTAATGACCAATAATAAATAATTTAATAAAGTGCTACCTCGTGTTAACTCGTCGGTAGAACGTTTCCACATCGAATGGTGATACTTGGAGTGATTCGAACACTTTACTTAATTGAATAAGTTAGCGAGCAACAGCAACTCTGCGGTGTGAAGTAATCTGCCAAGGTTTAAATCGGTACTCGTTCAGGTGTTTTCAGGTACAAGGTAGACAGATATTGCCACGAGTAAAATATATTTGTAGCTTTATTGCTCGGAATTAAAGACTCTAGGAGCAATTTTCTATTCACTTTCTCTTTGTTTCGCCTAGGAACAAGACCCCCCCTCCTAATACTACTACTACTCCTCCTCCTCCTTCTCCTCTCCTCTTCCTGTCGACTGTCGCATTTCTGAAAACCTTTGGAAAACGATGCCAATTACTTCAAATATTGTTATGTTCCGTTCGGTGTTTCCTACGCATTCGAATATCTCCTTTAACGATTTTATCACGATGCGCTCCCTCGATAACAGCTGTTTCTAGAAGAAGTCATTCTGTACGTACAGACAGACAGACAGACACACACACACACACACACACACACACACACATTTATTTAATTACGTTGTGCGTTTTTACGGTACGCATCACCTGCGAAACTCTCATTCTAATTATGTACAATTCAATTAACATCGATTCTTAAGTTAAATTCACCGGGAAAGCTGTTGAATGAGTTTCCCCTGTGCTGTGCTGTGTGTGTGTGTGTGTGTGGAAATCAATTGCACGAAATGATTTTATCAGACTCGTCCCGGAGTGACGTTAAAGAAGTCGAGCGGAGGCCGAAATTTCCGAAAAATGCAAGCGACAGCGGCAGGAGGGTCTGAAACGGTTTCAGCATTAAAAAAGACATATAGCTTTCAGATAAGTTACAATTATCCGGAGAGTTATAAATTTTCCGAACAAGGACATTTTAATTCGGGGTAATATATTAAGATAGGGTTGGTTTCCGGACGGCGGAGAGAGTCAAGAGGTTTAGAATGTGTGGCCGAGTGTTAACGTAACGATTCCGGTCACTGGGAAACCCACTTAAGAACCTTCCTCACTCGCTCAGTCAGTCATTCATGTAAGTCGAAATTGGAAAATTAGATTGGAAACCAGAGGAAGAAACTGGTGCGTGTGCGTCTCCTGTGCGGTTCACTTGCTCAGAAACGAAACTCAATTTTGTCTCTTACAATAAGTTACATAACCAAGTTGACCAAAAGTATCAAATGTTTTATGTATACATTTCCTCAGGTTCATTATTTTACAGTTATTAATAATTTAACCGATTATTAAAGATTTTTTGTAAAGCATGTATTCCATCTCCCTGTAAGTACCACTAAAGAGATTGAAATGTAAAATATATAATGAATAATATTATGTAGCCAAGGTGAAGTGTAGTGACTGCCTGAACATCACGTAATCTCTGGGTACTCCTTGACATGTTCTAAACATTAATACATAATAAGTCACTAATATAAGTTATATTAGTGTAATAGTTTATAATACCTTATTTATAATATCGCTGAATACATTATCCAATAAATTACACCCCCTCGCTGATCGATACATAAGTTATTTAATTAAATTTTTATTTTTCATGTACATTGGACAATCACTCCTAGGAGAATAAGTGGAAGTGTCGACAAATTCTGACATAATAAAAAGACAATACGTAATATTATACAAAAGGTGTAAACATACAAAAAGCATCGGAATACAAAAAAATAATTAAAACTGAAGGGTGCAAAAGTGTGGGAAGTCAGGAAAAAGATTTATTTATACATCATACATTACACAAAATTGTTATGTTGATTATTTAACTATTAAAGAAGAGTATTTGTAATGTCTCTGTCAACTATAACAATACGATTTGTGTCAACTACCGACTATACTCCAACGACACTAAGTTTATGTGTGCTGGCTAAAATAATACATCACCGTGCTGTATTATTTAATACATAACTAATTTTGTACAATACATGATCTTTTATTAAACGTCATTTTGTTTCGTAATTTGCGTACATTACGTTTAACATCAAACTTATGTTTCACTGAGACGTAACCGTCACTTCAGTCGAGGCAGTACAAGGAAATCAGACCTGAGGTCCTGCCATGTCTGAGAGAAAGAGAAACAATCAAAGTGGCTCAAAAGTACACCCAAACAAGTTTTTGATGGTTCTATTAAGAGAGATGAAACAAAGGAGGACTGTCCAACCTCTGGGAACAGAACGGAGGAGAGAGAGAGAGAGAGAGACATCGAGTGCAACCTTCATGTCATTTTTATGTACCGATTCTTTTTTTATTGTTAAGGACGTTCCCCGTTCACAACTGTGTTGTGAAGTAGAGAGTGAACGCATAAACATATTTAATTACTTTTTTTTGTATCTGAGAAGATGTAATAATTGATGGGAAACACTTTTATGGATCGACGACAAATTTCGTCTTTGTTATTCCATAAATGAGTTGTAGGAGACATAAAACCTCACGCCGGTGTTATTTTTTTATGTCTTCGGGACGGTCACTCGGGTTGTCTTCGGTTTCGGTTGGCTCCTGCGTCTTCTTCTGGTCCTGTCCCTTCCGAGGAGCGGGTTATTGGTACGAGTGCACCCCCCAGCCGGAGTTTTCGACCGGCGTGTTAGCACTGTTGTTGTCGACCGTTTGATTTTCGGACGGAGAAGGAGAAAGGAGAACCGTCGTCATCAACGTCATTGTTACCCTCCGAGAAAGAATCCATCAGGATTCTTTAATTGGATTTTATTTTTAATTCAAAATAAATTCATTTAAAAGTATATTGGGCTTATAAATTCATAAAACTCTGATTTAAAATTAAATTATTTTTAACTTCTTCCTTTTCTTTTTGCCTTTCCATCGCCACCTCCTTCGAATCCTTTCGAATCAAAGCCTTTTCCTCATCCTCTTCTCCGTCCTCACCCTAGACTTTTCTGTAGTCTAAAGGTAACGTTCACGAGCGTTTTCCCACCGAATTCACGAGCCTCCAACACCCTCCCGACGATCTGATTTCTTTCGAAAACTAACCTGAAGAAAAATGGCAGATAAAGAAGGGCAAATGTATGGGAACAACATTCTCCCCCCCCAAAAAAAAAAAAATGCCAAACTTGTTAAAACCACCCCGGTTCATTTCCTCCAATAAATCCTATACGTATTTTTTTTTCAACCCTTAGGTGGAGTGAAATCAACCCCATCCGATCGAAACGGCCAAGCTGTGGGCTCGCTAAACAACTTTGAGGTTTTTACGCTGCCCTTTTTTTCCCATTTTTATTTTTTTGCAGTTGTAGTTGTTGTAGTTCATTAGCGAAACAAGAGTGATTTACTGGCTAAGTGTTGTTAATGAACAAGTCCGAGGGAAAAACGATTTGTCTCATTGCGACAATGGTTTTGTGATCGGATTTTTTTTTCCACCCCGTTCCCGTTGGCTGGTGTCTGGAAACGAGGAATCGACCTTGTAGTGGGGCGGTTTTTGTTTGTTTTGCGAAACGTCAGGGACATACATTACAACCCCTCCGACCCCAGAAGAGCAATAATAAATAGAATCGGATTGAATAGTTTGCTTTTAGCTTTTAACGGGTGGGATTGCGGTTTAATTTTTCAGTTTCTTTCAGGGAAAAGACGGGCAAATTATTGTGTGTGTAGTGCGACATTAAATTACAATATTATTTTTATTTTCTTTGTATTTTATTACCAGCTTTATTAATATTTCCAAAAAGCAGTTACGTGGAACAAGTATCGAAGTATGTAACTTCGGTTTCATCTTAGAGGCTCAACATTTATGATTTCTATTGTTACGTATTTATTAAATCATTAACAATAATTGAGAATCAATAAGCATGGCAAATACATATCAATATATTGTAAATAAGTTAATAAGTAACAAAGAGGCGATAAACAGTCAAATGAAATGCGTAAGTAACAAATAATTACATGAGTGACACTCGTCTTCTGTTGGTATCCATCCTACTCGATTTTACATAAGTTAATAAACTTTATTTAACTCTAAATATAAGTAACTCGGTATCTTTATTAATATCTTAGTAATATCTTTATTACATAAGTAAATATAGGAATAATTAAATGATAAAAAATTTTACTCGTAACGGTCCAAAAAATTAATAATAATAAATTATAATATAAAATAAATAATAATAATAACCAATTACAACAACAACTATTAACTAAATAACTCATGAAAGTAAATAATACATAAAAATTGTTTCCTTTCTGCTTTTTTGGTGACTTGGTGACACTTGGTGAAGTCATCAATCTCTAAATAAAATCAACGACCGTGTCACATCGAAAAAATAGTCTAATGTATAATATCAACATTATTTAACATTAGAATTGCAATCCTACTAAAAAAAAACCGAGAATTAGTGCTCACAACTCACAAAACTACAACTACGCTCCCATACTCCGTACAATTATTATTAGACAAAACTAGTTTAATGGTAGGAAAATAACGTCGGAGAAGAACTATTTTAACTAGTTTTGAATTTGCCAATATGGAGAAATGTACCTTTGACAAAGAGACGAAGGTCGAATAACTCGTATTGTTTAAAATAGTGTTTAATTCCCTTATAACTTCCTCCTTCTAACGCTAACTCCTTCCACTTCTTCTTCGATTCTCCGATTCCTTTCTATGTCATCCTTCACGTTTTCTTATTCCTCTTAAATTTCTTACCTCTGCCATCTCTCTCTCTCTCTCTCTCTCTCTCTCTCTCTCTCTCTCTGCGTCTGTCTCTGTCTCTTTGTCTTTCTTCTCGAAATTTTATTTTACAAGTGTTTGATATTTCCTAAATCAATTACATAAAATGTATATAAACGTCAATTCGAATGGTAAACATGGAATATGTTAATAAATAATTCAACGGTTCGGGACCGTCAGAGTGAAGTGAATGCCTCGAACACCTCACAGTGAAGATGATTCAACGGAGAGTGAATTGGAAGTTGGATATTGAGAGCAGAAGATGAAGGGGATGAGAAAGAGAGAGAGAGAGAGAAACGGAAACGGAAATGGAATTTGATACCTAGTATTTGCACAATATCTTCTCTTGTTTTCCAATTCAATTGTTTTTGTATTGTCGACGACGTTCTATACAATTCTAATTCAATGAATTTTGTATTTTAATTGCTCCTATGAAAATCGTCAAATTTTCGGCAAGTTCCATCGAATTCTGTCGCTCAATTCTTGAGGAGTTAAGTTACTCCCTTCTTTTCACAACCAATGCGGGTGTATTTTTTTTTTAAAGCGACTTTTAGTACTCCTTGCTAGTAGTACCACCACGCTACGGTCGCCTGATGCCGTGAGTTTTATATTTGGATGAGAACCCAACCACCACCCGAGAATACGAGTAGAAGAGTAGAGCGTTTGAGAATGTGCTCTGTATAGCCGTAGACATTTGTCAAAGTTTCCTTCTGAACTACAACCACCAGGAGCCAGTGGTTGCCTTGTGTAGTTGCCGATCGTCACAAAACGCCCTGGAAAAATAAAAACGCACCCACGAACGAGAGAGAAATACTCCACTAATTGCCGTCGTGCCTCCAACATTTCTACGTGAGGTATGAAGTGGGACAAGTCGGAAAAGCACATCACCACACAATTTTTAATTGATGAGGAGGAAAAGAAAAATCTAAATCATTCTTAACTAGCTATGATTTACATAATACACAACCTGAGTGTCTGCCTACTCGGATAATTTCACGTTCAACGCCTTTTGTGGTCTAAATTTAATGTACCTCAGTTCCGGGAATGGATTTGATTAAAAAACACACACAAAAGACTCGTAAGGTTGTCTTTCTCGCAAGACAGAGGAAAAGGAAAGACGTTTGGGGACAATTCAGTACGAAAAAAAAAGAAACAGGATAAATTAGACGAGTCGATTTGAATTGTATGGGAATGGGGGGGCACACTTGAGGAGTCGAGTGGTCCATTGATACCGCTAATAAGATCCGTGGTAAGCAAAACACAAGGAAAAGCTCGAGATACTTCAATGTGTACGCTTTACAATATATCAGATTTGTTAATACTTTTTCTTTAAGTTCTTTTGTTTACAATTTCTTCCTCGTTAAATGAGGTTCTCATCGAGTGGTTATATAGCCCATTTTACGATTATTTTCTTCTTCTTTTTTTTCCTCTCTCTCTCTCTCTAAAAAAAAGAAGACTTAATAGGATTGTATAAGTCTACATTTTATTTTATTTTTGTTCTGTAATATTTAATTACACTTCTCAACTTGATGGTAATTCATCCAATCCAATCGAAATGATCTCTCTCTCTCTCTGTCTCTCTGTGTGTTTTTGTGTCTGTCTGTCTGATTATTGATGATCGCTTTTTACATTAACAATTGCCGTGGTTTTAGTGACTGTTAAAAGTTGAAGAATTCCTGTACCCGTTCAACGAGCGTAACAGTAAAAGACTATCGTTTTTTTATTTAGTTTTATAGTATCTGAGACGCGTTTATTTTACGTTTTACACTTTCGCACCAACAGTTTGCAGTCATAACTCGGAAATCAAAACTGTAAGAGACACCGGAATTGACTTAATTTTAAGTTCTGAACGGTTGCAAAGAGCCCGTGTGACCGCGTTCCTCCTGTCGACACGTCTAAACAAATTTAGACAAATCCATGTTTTTTTTTTAATATTCGGTGGGGTAAGGTAACCGCTGACAATTCTCAGGTGACGTAAACGGAATTCAAGACGAGTGTTTTGTCAAAAGTAGTTCAACTAAAATGAAAAAAAATGTCGTAGTTAAAACTAAAGCACGGCACCTGGTGGTGTAACGGTGTCCGTCGCACGCGATAATACCCGTAAAAGAGCACTGTGGCGGCGGCGGCGGATATCCGAGAAAGATCTGCGCCAGATCTGTGGCAGATCGGTCGAGAAATAAATAACAGCTCGGGGAGTCAGATCTGAAATTAAGCCGAGTAGCCGCGGAATGCCGGGTTGTCTAGTGACTCACCTGTGTGCACAACGGACACCTCTCACTTTTGAAGAATTCGAAATTCGGTCGCAGGAAAGGAGTCATCCACGCGTTGGAAGCCAAGTCAGGGGGAGGTCATCGACGGTTCTTTCGATCGGATCGGGCCAAAAAACCCCCCCCCCCAAAGAAAACTAGACGTGGACTATTTCTATTTTGATTTCCTCGGTAATCCGTCGGATTAAGTTAATGACCAATCAAAATCTTTAATAACGTTGCCGGACCCGGTTAAAAGGTTTCCCGTGAAAACGCTGCCATTGAATTTGCCTCCATCTTGCCTTTTTCCCCCTGTCGAGTCGTTAAAAAGGACAGAAAAGACAAATCCAGATTTTCCAAAAGGAGTTTTTCCTTTTCGTCATCCTCTTCGAGAAACCTTCTACAAGTTTTATTAACTCTTTTCGGGGTTCGTTGATTCCGACCCGGCTCATCTAGTCCGTCTACGAGTATTTCCTAGGATCCCTTTTCTATCCTTCGCTATCGTTCAATGACCGAATTATCGAGGGACAATTAAACCCCCGCCACCACCGCGACCGCCCCAAAAACCCCCGAAACTTTACGTCTACCTTCCCGGTTTATTGGTCTTGTCCTATTTTGCGGTTTACTACTGTTTGTTGACAGGTTGTGTCGGGGAATTAATAGGACAAATGTTAGATGCAACGTTGGTTAATGCATCTCTGGAGTCGTGTGTGTATGGGGAGGGATGTAACTACTCCCCAAAAACAACTGTCGATCCCTCCTCGAAACTATTTCTTCGTTACATCGTCTCCCGGAACTTGAAACTTTTTCCTTTGTTTACTTAAAATGACTTAGAGGCGAACGTATTTTCTCATGACGGGGGAGTTTATTTTTTACTTAAATTAACTAAATAAATAATTTGGATTATTCGTATTGGTTCCGGTTGGATAGATTTTTTTTTCAGAAAACAATAAGATGACGACCAAAACTTGGGTGAATAACGGTTATGTATTAATAAAAGCGAAATTTTCACATAGGAAACTTGTGTAGAAAACGCGAAAGGTAATTAGGTGATGTTAAGCACGGGTCGAAGTGAACATTTAAGAAAAAAATAAGTAAATGTATTTAGTTACGGTTGACGTTGTAATAAATTAATTTGATCAAAAGTTGGATAACGAGGAAACGTTCAACTTCTCGAACAGTCTCGTTCCTTTTGTTTCGGAAACTTATTTATGTACATAGAAATGCACATTCACTCAATGACAATTTTAATTGACGAATCTTCTCGATCCTTGGCAGGAGTTTCCAATTAACGAAAGAATCTTCCGTCTCGGAGAAGAGAAAGAAGAATCCGATTCGTTTCCACGGGCATCGATCACCGATCACCCGGACTCTCGAGCGCATTCAGATCGAAACGACTCGAGATGGGATCAGATGAGATCCCCAAAAGTAGAAGAAGAAAACAAAAAAAATACACACACACACACACACACACACACAGAGAGAGAGAGAGAGAACAGATCGTGGGGGAATATTTTCCTTCCGCTCGTTCGATTTTTCAAGATGTTTATCGTAACTTATCGAATACATAACAACAAAGTCTTCCTTTCGTCGAGTCGAAGAACAAAAAGCGAGAGGAGAAAGGAAAGAATCGATCAGATGTGTCTCGAGCGAGGAGACACGGAGGCAGATCGCTGCAAACGATCCGATGCGGACGAGTCTGTCGAATAGAAGAATTCTTAGAGAGGAAACGTGTGGAGGACGAAGATGAAGAGGAGTTTGGAAATAAATCTTATGACGAGAATTAAGTTGACAACATAAAGAAGAAACTCTGATGAAATGAAAATCCAAAAAGAACTCAATGGAACACGCAAGTGACAATGAAATATTGGTGGATTGAACAACCAAAGAAAATATTTTGAGTATAAAAACGATTCAACCGGTCCTTGTCTATCCTCGTCTAGTTTTGATCTCCTAGGGAAAAAGTTACGGAGGTGACTTTGTCTACTTTCTCCCGGTCAACCTGGTGAATTCCTCTGGACTTGGACAGAACCTGCAACTCCGCAGGAGCTCCTCTCTCTCTCTCTCCGATCGGTCGAATGATCCGTTTTTCCTTTTGGTGAACTCGTGGGATGAGAGGAAACGATCAAACGGACAACTTCTGATGGAACGATTGATGACCTCGAGATTTACTTTGGCCTGGAACAATTTTCTGGACTCCAAGATTAACAATCTTTCCGGGATTCTGTCAACCGCCATTGTGTTCCCGACCGAAGTAAAGCACATTTTCATTATTCACTCGGGTTTGCGTCGCCCGTATTGACCGGAGAGATCTTCCTGCGATCGTTGCGGTTCCTTTTGTCCCGGAACCGGGGACGAGTACCCGGGTACTCCTGTCTACCCGCAATGTCCGGTCGGCCAACGTCTCGCTTGACCCCGACTTGTATCTCCCGGAGGAATCAAACGTTTTCGGATGGTCGACGTGATTGTATATCAGCTGCGGTAATCGTAAACGATGTTGGAATTTCTTAATAAACAAACACAAAAGGAAGGGAAGGTAAAGAGAACCCAAAAATATTGCGTGCGATGCCCGCCATGATTCATCTCTTCGTACTTTTTGGACTTTCTTACCGTAATATTTTTATTTAATTGCCTCGAAGAAGAATGACACGTCTCGGATTCTTCTCAGGTAGACGAGTGGATTTTAGTTGAGTGCGTGGAAGAAGAAGAAGAAGAGGAATTCGCCGGCCGTGACCCTTTCCGAGTGTGAATATTCGCAAATCACAAGTTCAAAGGTTGATTTTATATACACAAATGTGTCATAGAGCACGAAGAATACCAGTTGTATACAAATTGATGTTTGTATTGATTTGTATGAGAGTAGCGCTTGAGTATTACACAGTTGAAATAAGTGCATTATACTTTGGAGTTGTAGTGACCCGCCTTGTAGTTATGTTCCATTTAACTTCGGTCACTCTTCTCCACTGGTCCACTCTTCCCGGGAAAGAATCTACCGATCAAAATCTCAGAACATCCCCATTGACGGTGAAGGGTTTTACATCTTCATCGGTGGGATCGTCAGGTAAAAGGTAAACTGCTACCTGTGCGAAGACAAGGGAAAAAATTACAAAAACACAGGCGGGCGTTTTTATTTTTATTTTGATAAAATCAGACGATGTACCGGCAGGGACGAGTATCGATGCCGGTCGATTTCATCAAACGCATCATCCCCGCCGTGTTTCATAACGCTTTTTCATCAATTTCAATTTGAATCTCTTTCTTTTCGTCGATGGTGTCGAAAAGGGTTTGTGTCGAGAAGGTTGCGTTTTTCGTCGGAGCCAATGGCGTAGAAAGTTGTTCCCCGTAGTGGGGGCGTTCGAATTAATAAATTTTATGCCCTGGGGTAATGTTCAATATGACGTGAAATACGGGATTAAGGAAGGTTCTAGTAAGAAGACGGCGATGAGGTGGAGAGATGCACGACAAGTAAAAGGGAAAACTTCGGTCCCGGAAAGTTCACCGGGAAATTTGAATACAATTTTCGTTCGGGGACCAACTTTGAGACGGTTACCTGTTAGGTCGAAATAGTAAATAATAATCAGGAAATAGTTAACACCGTCTCAAACGCGACCTCAGGAGATCGGTGGAGAAAACGCGGACTCGGGAGTGGAGCGTTTTCATAACGCCAACAGGTACTCGCCGATCGACAGCATACAAAAACTATATACAACAATCCGTTGGAGTGCAGGTACCAGGTTTTAACAGTTCTTTCCTACACCTCTTCAGGGGTTTGCTCCTCTTGGAAAAATCATGTGCCTACCAACCTAGATAATTCTTCGACTGTATCGAATAAAAAATTCAATTCGGAGCATTAGTTAATTTTTCTGTTGGACCAGACCGAAGATCTCTCTCGTAAGTACTCGAGTGGGAAATGATAAAGAAATATTTTGGAAAAGTCTGGAAAGAATTGAAAAACTTCATTTCCCACGCGGGTAGAGAAATTCTCATTCTCCTCGTCCGACCGAAGAAGAATTTATTTTTCTACTTTCACTTGTACTTTTTCTTCTGCGGGATTCTTTCCGTCCGGGTTTCTCTCCCGTCTAACCGCCTTCGAATCGGACGAATTAAAATAACGAAATTCACAATATTAAAATTCAGGGGATGTTGGGCCGGGTTGTAACGCAGCCGAAAACCCGTATTGAAAGTAGTTATTTATTAAAATCTATTACCTCCACGTTCCCGTGGGGTACGGAGATACGAAGGATGGTGTGGGTGGATGGCGGGGTTCAGGCTCTCGTGTGCCACCCCCCCAGAACGAGTACCCAAACCAAAGGGCGTCTATTCAACCAACCCTAGGCCTCCCCGTCTCGTGAAAGGGAATGGCAAACTATTTCTCTAGTCTTAACTTTTTCAAATTTGAATTGGAGTAATTCTGAGACGTCTGCACGGGGGCGGCGGTGGCAACCCCGAAACCAACCCCAAAGCCGAAAGGAAAAAAGCACGAGAGGGTGTCATGTAAGTTCAACGATGAGTAATGTCAAAGTTGTAAATATTTTATCATAATCAAGAATTTTTCTTAGTTTTGTTTTCTTTTCTCTTGCTGGTGTTGTTGCTTCTTCTGGCATCCATTTCTTCTCATCATCATCTCCTCATCATCCAACACCACCACCCACGGCTCTACGCTCTACTTCTTTTCACTCTCTCTCTCTCTCTCTCTCTCTCTCGTGCTCTCGTGTGCTCTCTTTCTCCAGCATCGGTGTTGATCTCCGTTTATGGAAATGTTTCTTTTTTATTCATCTGCCATTGTTTCTCCCGCTCGACTTTCTCATTCTTTCCATTTCCACTCCGGGTCTGATGGCGTGAATTCTGTTAGGTGGGAATGAACACGACGAAGGAAAAGCCATTCCGTATATCTCACTTCGATTTCTCCTTGTTTTTCTTCCCTCCTTCTTTCCTTCCTTCCTTCCTTCCTACTCTCCTTTCTCTCATTCAAAGGCGAATGCTTTTTACAAGAATTTTAATATGTTTTGTTCTGGGAAAGATTCAAAAACTTTTGACGAAAATTATTAAACTTGTTTCAGAGATTTTCTCTCATTTGTGGGCCCCGAGTAATTTTCAATTTTTAAAGGTGTGTTCATAATGGGACCGGGACGCGACAGAGTCGAACGGGGGCGCCCACGGAAGGAACGACCGGGGTGAACAGTCGACGTGGCCCAGCCGACGACAAGCAGGAGAAGGCGATGATGAAAGGAACAAGAATGAAAAACTGAAAATGGAATTTTCGAAGGCCTTATTTTACTCATTTTGTTTATTTCACTACGGCAGACAGCATTTCTGCTGCTTTTTCGTTCAAATCCAAATGCGTGAACGACGAGGGGGACGGGGTAAGGGCGGGGAGGGAACGTGTGAGGCCCACGGCAGGTAGGACACCTGCCTCCCTTACAACTTACAACTTTAAAACTAACACGCTTTCTTCGACGAGTCATCCATAATTGACATTTTAAGAGTTACATTTCGCCACGTTTAATATTTTGTTTCGACGACAGCGACAGGGAACTCTTTGTTTATTTATTTTTATCATGTGGATTTACGAACACCATACATAAGTCTAATAAAAATATAAAGAAGGGTTCTTGAAGGGTACACAACAGAATTTTTCCTTTGAGTTCAATTCGCGGCTGGATGTTGCGTTGAATCAGTCAAAGTTTAACACATCTTTATTATACTATTACACTATTTATTATATTATATTATTAAAGTTTAATATATTTATGTACACATCTGTTATATTATACCTAGCTAAAGGGTTCTACGGATCGGTTGCTTATTGTGTGTAACTGGAAACAGTGCGACATCAAACATACGTACTCGTGAGCAGGACTATTAATAATTCGCCGACGAGAATATATGTTACGGTGTAGTGTTTATCAAAAATAAATATAATAATAGTATGTGGTTATACATGATACTAATAATTATACTGGAAGTGCGGTACAAAACAGTAGTAGAATATTAAAAGACTACAACTACTCATCTATGTAGTACATAGATACGGAATAGATGTAAGATATAAATTGAAGGCATTTGGTTGAAGTGAAACATTCAGTCAGTCTAAGTATGTAATATATACTTATTATACCCTGTTGTAATGTATTACTGAGAACAATACTTAGAGATAGATAATTAAAACATTTCCAACAGTTTAAATAACTGCTAAAATACATTAGTTGTATTATACCAAGCAGAACCGGTAATATACACGAGAGTATTGATATTCTCAATTTATAAAATCAGTATATACAACAATATAAGTGAACAAGTATGAATCTAAAAAATGTAGTGCAGCACGAGTACATTTTCTGCCGTTCGATTACTTAATTACTGACTAATAATTCCTAACTTAACTAGTTTTTTAAGTTGTGATTTGAAACAAGTAAAATGATCGGGTCAAATGTTTCCGCAAGTACCAAAAAAACAGAAAGTAGGTAATATTAATAAATATGTATATAATATCTGTATACATAATCGATGTGTCTTCCACCACTTCAATCCTCCACACACTACAATTGTACACCCCTTACTCTGCCACGTAATTTTGAATTTTCTGTCTCACCAAATGTCAGTGCGAGTGCACAGGTGTCATCCTTCGGTTCGAAAAGGCACAGGTGAACATTCGGCTGAGTAATCCATCAAACCTTCAGCCGCTTCATCTGATTCTTCTCTTCTCCATCGAACCTTCGCAATTTCACGGATGTGACCGATTTTATAAGCCGTTCATTAGCCTTCCTTCCACCCGGGGGAAAGGCAAAAGCTTTCTCTCATCAAGGAGGCTCCGCTTTAGCTCTCTTTCTATCAGCTCTATATTTTCCTTACCTTTTTGAATTCTAATTATTTATTTATTCATTGATTTTAAGGGAAGAAGCTAATCAAGACAGCTTTGTGCAACCTCACATTAAATATTAAAAACAATTTTTTTTCCTCTACTTCGTCGTCTTCTCTCTCTCTGTCTTCGTGTTCTTCTCCTTCTTCCCACCATCGCCGGGGCAGATCCGGCTCTTGTTCTCTCCTCCGAGAATCACTTTTGCCATCTCTTGGTTTTTTTATTTTGCACCCACCCCACCGTAGAAGAATATTCAAATTTGGATCCTGTTAAAGAGGAAAAGAATGATGGTGTTGATGATGAAAAGGGAAATGATTTCTAATAAGAAAACTAAAGCGCCCGGGGATTTGATCGAGAGAAAAGAGATCGATCGATCGAGACGGTGGGCCCCGGCGCTAATTTTTAATCTTTCGGGAGAAAGATGAGAGAAGTGGAAAGGAAGGACTGCTCCAGGTGCTCACCTGGTTAGTACTCTCACTAGTGATTATTAGCAGTTAAACGAACGTGGTTATGTAAATAAAGGATTTGTCGGAAATTTAACAAAACACACAAGTCACCCGAGGGTGAGTACCCGGTACCAACTTCTATTGGTGGCTTTGAAATTAGCCAAAATAAAGGGTTAGAAGAGTACCAAGAAGTGGTAGAATGTCCTATTAGTTTTTCCGCACTTTGCATTTCTTCAGCTGTGGTCTGTCAGTTCAATTCGGTGAGTGACAAAAGCACCAGTAGACGTTCTAGTGGCTGTTTCGCTACCGAACTTGTAATCGGACGAAGAAGTTCCAAAACCATGTACTACGACGTCATAGAAAACCAGTACTTGAGAGGTTGGCGCACTACTACTCATAGTTACACGCCTACTCAACTTGTAGTTCTAAGGCGTCATCAGTTTGAACCCCTTTGGGAGTTTCAAAACCGTAAGAATTGAACAATTATTCTAAGGGTAGCAGGAGGTAAAGTCACGGGTAGTGTTTTATTACTTTCTCCGTGTGTTTTGCTTATTCAACTCCACGTCTCGACGCCGTGTCGTAAGGTAGCGCGGAAAAAAAAAGAATTAATCGGTTCTCCCAGAGGGAAGCGGAGTGAGAAAGAAATAAAACAGAGTGGAACGCACAAAAAGAAAACTAGGTGATACACTGTTAATTTATATTTCTGTGCAACTCTTTACGAGATGAGACGTAGAAAGGGGGGGTAAAAAAAGGCATAAAAAGGTTGAGAAGAGGCAGAAACCCCCAGGGCCCCACTAAACAGGCAAGGAGTGATCGCTAATAAAGTCAAACAAAGTCAATTGCACGTCTTTTTTTCATTCTCTCCAGTTGGAAAGTCAGAATGTTCTATCAACCAAAGCTGTCAGAAGAGCAAGAGGAAGAGGAGAGGTCTTCTGTGGGCAGTCAGATGGACAGCAGCAGACTCCTTTGCTCCCACAAAAACTTCAGGAATGGCGGAACGTGTACAACCCACAACCCTGGACACCAAATTATGTACACATAAATTAATACACGTATTACTTTCTTATTTTATATTATCAAGTTGATTTATTTATTATTTATTATTTTGATCAAGTATTTTATTATTATGAAGTTTTTATTTCAAGTTATATCGTAATACACATTAATATTTTGTGTTATATATGTTCCACTCTATGTCGACGAGTCGAAGTTGGATTTCAAAGATGGTTTCCTACAAGTTCGACAAGTCTTCGTCGCATTTTTCAAAAATATTTCACATAATTTAGATTCTCATTTTAGCCCTACGTGACGTGATCGCTTCGCTACTTATTAATATAATAAGATGTAACGTCCAAAAATCAATACTAAAAAATAATTGAAAATTCTATTTACATCCTAATTCACGGTCGTGTAGAAATACTTAAAAAATAAATAAAAGTAATGATGCGTAAATAAGTAGATCCCCATCTCTTATATTATTAAATTATTATACGTCTATATTATACTATGCAGTACCTATATTATTTCATTCTTCATTACCTCACACTACCTGTTTGATATCATCATTTAAATTTTGTGAACTTCCCTACACGGTACTCCTCCTGAGGCTGTCAATAAAATACATTTATTGTAATTTACTGACTTACGTTGTTTTAATATTTATGTATAATGTGACGTGACACTTCAATAAGTTGTCTCGTTCTTCGTTACGTCTCATCAATAAAAACCTCTTATATTTAAAATCGTTTATACCTCCGACGTCGTACTATATACATAAGTTTTCCTGTCGATGTATTCACTTATTGATTCCTCTGTTTATGTTTTCATGTCGATGCGATTCCTGCGAAGTGATGTTTCCCCACTACACACACACACACACACACACACAACAAGGGGGAGGATTTAAACCATCAATAATTATTTTTTGGCAGTTTGTCGTACTTTCGTCGAGCTCTCGTCTCGTGTGTCTTTTTCCACGAACATTAATCAAAACTTTCAATAGATTTGTCGACTGTCTTCGTTTCCTCAGAGAGAGAGAGAGAGAGAGGCAGACAAGATGGAGGAAGAAAGGAGTTGGGAAATTCGGAGATATGTCATTTCACGCAGATACGTCTTCTTCTACTTTTTTTTTCTCCATTCCTGTTTTGCCTTTCTACGTTTTTTTTTTCTCATTCATTCTTTCTTAATTATTTATTCACAGTCAGTTAATTACTTTTTTCTTTCTTCTGTTTAGTTTTTTTCCCTTTTTTTTCTCTCCAGCATCTCCCTCTGCTCCAGTCTCCCTCAGTCTCCGACCTGAACTCTTCCTCCTTTATCTCACTAAAGTAATATCAAGATATGTATCTTTGGAAAATTTCAATTTCGCTCTGCTCTTTTTTTTTCAAACCTTTGCCTTTTGTAATTAGAAAAAATTTTTATCATCCCGGAGACCCTTTAGCATTAAACATTAAAACACAAGGAAGAAGTGGATGGAGAGGACAGAGATAGGTAGTTTGATGGAGACTCGCAAAAGAGAGAGAGAGAGAGAGAGATGAGACAGAGAGCAGAAGAGTCAGAGGGACAGAAGAAATCATATTCCTTCTGGTTTTTATTTGAACCAAGTCGTTTCGTCTTTGCTTCGTTTCCTGTCACCGTGACCGACCAATTTTCCCTTTTTCATAACCCAAATCTCAAATTCATAACCGAAATAACAGCGTGGTGCTTTCGTCAGAGTGAAAGTTCTGTGACCCGTGCGGCGGACTACGTTTAACGGGGCTGTATTACTACAATATATATTCAAAATATGTATAACATATATTGTACATTAAAAAAAATACACAAGGGCAGAACGGACGATGGACTTACTTAATAATGTCTTTTACGTTACACCGACTTCTGCGCTTTGGAAACATAACACGATACTCAAAATCAAATTTTAATAAATTTAATATTTTAAAAACGACCGCAATAACATTTTTACTTAAATTGTTTAAATTGGAGTTAAATTATATTATCAAACATATATTATTATGTTGTATTAGTATTAATTTTTTTTTATTATTTATCATTGTATAAAAAAACTTTTTCTGAAACTTGTTTCTGTACAACAGACCAAAGAGTACAAATTCACAGGTGTCTACCAATTACCTAAAATTAATAAGAAATCATTAAGAGACTGACATTGAAGTTATGTGTGACGCGTTAGTACATGATAGTACCTACTGCACTACAATCGGACCACTTCTATGTCAATGTTCTTGCCCAATCGGGGGGACCTGGTAACTTCTCCCAACAATTACCAGGCGTTTGAATAATTCTAAAAATGAACAACGAGAATTTTTTTTTTTTTTTTACTTTTACCTAGTACGAATTCATTTCACGAATTGTACGAGAGATGTATCCATTCGTTAGTAGAAAACGTTACATACATAAATTTCGCTCTAAACGGTTGAAAACGGTGTATAATTCCACGGTACATTAAACTTGACGACACATGCAAACGTACAGTATTTGAACACAAATCATTCGGCGTACTAATCAATTAACCCCTTTCTTTATGGCAAATATATTCTCCAGATAACGTGCTAAATGGAAAAATTATTTTAAATCAAAGTAAAATGGGAGGGAGATCGACAACAACGGTGAGGAACACTCTCCTTTTCAATTGCATATATAAATACATGTATTTAAGTACATACAAAGCAAGTGACTTTGTCAATTGGCACCCGCCGGGAACTTTAACTTACTTAAAAAAACTATTAAATATTCATATCGAACGATGTGAGTCCCCCGTCTAAATGGGAGATCATAAATTGTTTCCCAAATAGGACCTCGTAAACAAATAAATAAAGTCGATATTGATCAATAATTGCAAAATAACACGCATGAAAGTCTGGCAGTTCCAAATTAATTTTCATTAACACTTGCTGACGGAGAGTCTCACTTATGTTTACCTTACGGCAGGGCCCGTGTCCACGAACGCACACACACACACACACACACACCCCTAAAGAGACTCCCTCATATTCCAACCCTAAAAACCTGACTCTTTTCTAAATGGAAACTGTCAAAGATTTCGTGAAATATCCATCTAGAAATTTCTATCAGCGTTTGCATTTATTAGGATTTTGACTGCGAATTCGTCAGATAAATTTCAGAGACTCGTAGAAATGGCCGCCGTTATCGGTCGGCCGGTGCGTACCTTTTCTACACGGACTACTTCCAGTTTCTAAATAACGGGAAGCAAAAACTTAACCACCCCCAACAGGCCCGACAGTTGGATTATTTTATTGTAGTGTGAGAAAACAGTCACCGGATAGTTTTACGTGCAACTTAAATCATTGACCGGGAACACAAAAAACAGGAACCGCCCTAGGAATTTTTGTTTACAACTCGTGTTGGACTTGGCTATGTTTACAGTTGCACTTAAGTTACTACACATGACACTGTAAACTTACTTAATACAATACTTAATATGCTATACAACAATACATATACTGTGCTTGTATACCACACAAGGTATTATAAACCGTAAAATTGAGTTGCAGTAATTCAATATCATTTCTCTTATTAAACTACAAAACCACAATTATTGATTACTACAAATTGCATATTAAAATTTCTACTCAATAAAATGTCTTAGCTCAGTCATGAGAGGATTAACACTAGCTAAGCACAGTAAACTGTGAGTGTACAAGCAATTGTAACAAGTGTTAAACTGTATAATAAAGTTCTACAACACCACAATTGTAGTTGTAATACAGAAGTTAGATTTAGAAGTTATAAAATAAGGCGTGATGTTTACAGTACGGTGTCAACCTACAGAAGGGGAGGGTTGTGTATTGTAATTTTGGATTATTACATCCCGGTGAGCATTACTACAAATTACTTAAATACATAATAAACATAAAAGTAATTTTTCATAACTCGTACAGGTCTTGGTAGCCGCAGTTCCAACATAAAACGAACGTTTAATTTAGTTTTTCTATGTATAGGTTTAGTGACTTGACTGTTTTTGCAAACCAACAATTTTTTAGTAGTGTAATTAATAGTAGTTAGTAGATGAGTCGTTCGGTAGGCAGTGAGTACCAAAACACACGAGTACTCGGAGTGAAAGCTCAAGAGCTCAACTTTACAGAGTTTGACTGACCGCAGAACTGTCTCCTCTCCTGTCTATAGTTTTTTACTTTGTTCTTTCACTCCCAAACAGACACGACCATCGAACGCGCAGTTATTCTTTCCCATGTTAGAGCAAATTAATTTATTAGACATCGGAGAGGATTGGAGACGTTTTTCCTGGGGAGTCCGCCGAGGAAATGTCCGCATGACTTCCTTTCATAACCGAATTTGTCCCGAGAGCGATCGCACGACAGCCACAGACCCAGCTGAAATGTTCGAGCGTAAAAATTTCTGCCGGTTTTCATTTGACGTTCACTCTGCGAGCGAGAGCTTATGAAAAATAACATACATAAATAAATACATACATACATATATATGCATACATGTGAAAATATAGAAAAAAGTTTCTTTGTGGGGAAAAGTCAAGAGTTGAAAAAAAAGGGACACACCGGTCATCGAGAGGAAGAGACCGAGTTTTAAGGAGTTTTGCTCCTGCTCCTGTTGCCGCTGCTGCTGCTGCCGCCGAGTCTCCTGCTCCTCATGGAAGCCGTTGATTTGTTTTCATAAATTTTTCCTCTGAAATTTCTACCCGACAGTTTTTTTCTTCTTCTCCTACTCGAAATTATTTAAAACATTCTGCCATTGTTGGTGAATTGTTTTTCCAATTTGAAAATTTTTCTTACTTTTGCTTGTCAAACGAAAAAATTTTACACGTTCTCCTTTGTGTTTGACTCGGTCAGGTATTTATGAAACTCGAAACATAACTTTCCGCCGCTCCCCGCCCCCCACCTTTTTTTTGTTTTGTTAACTCCGAATTGAAACATTTTTCAATTTTTCAGACTTTCAACCCCCCCTAGGGTTGAATTCTTCTCGAAGCGATCGCACGAAATTTGGAGATGAAAGCTTTTTTGCCTGTTGTGTAATTCGGTCGATGCATTCGGTCGTGGTGGTGAAGTTGAACAAAGTTTTTCATTATACTTTCCCTATATAGTAAGTCTACATTAGCTTGTTGTAGTACACCACCTCGTCTCCTTTTTTTTGAGAATTTATACCTGTTATGACGCTTGTTTACAGGTGTCAATGTCCTGCTACCCTTAAGTGTTCTCTTAAGCATAAACTCTGCAATAGTAATAGTAAAGTAGTAAGTGAGGTAAATTTTTCAAAACGTTTTTTATATAAAATATGTGTGTGACCATTTTGTAGCAGGCTACTAAAAATACTCATTTTATTAACTATTTTTTTTTTGATACAGTAAACAAGGTACTACACACCAGGCACGTTACGGTTATTTTGTGGCAGCTCGACCATTTTCCTTATGTATCATTATATATAATTATTTATATTTTTATTACTTTTAATGAATTAATTAAATTATTTACATTATTATACATAATTCCTTATATTATAATTTTTACTCAGATGTAAAATTTATATTATTAATTCACACAACAAAGTGTAAACTCTGTAAAGGTTTAATGTTTTCGTAGATCCGTAGTTTCCTAATTTCGTGCCGTCCGCCAAGCAGACTAGTAAACTATTTGTAGTAATAATAATAGTAAAAATACTAAGTAAATGTCACTCATATTTTGTTATTTATTTGTGTGGTTGTACTATTTTTATCAGGCAGATAGAAAAGATACGTGGAATGAACGCCGCAGCGACCGGTAATGGTAAAAATTACCGTAATAAAATTAATATTAATCTGATTATGTGCGTTACGTTATGTTTTGGAAGTTCACATGGAATCTTTCAACTGTCCCGGTACGGTGTGCTGTCGGGGAAATATTCAGAGTATCAGTTTTACATAGGAACGTGGACTTACGAGAGTCTCGCTCTCTCTCTCTGTTGTGAAAAATTGTATATAATTTTTAAGTATTAGCACTCGGATGAAGACCTGCAACTTCGAATGGGCCGCGAAAGACAAATTACCACTTACTCGGGCGTCATCCACTTCTTCATTCACTCGCGCGCGTTAAATCCGAAAACGATGAAGGAAAATCGGATTGGTTTTTTTTTTTTACTTTTCGAATTGCGTATACATATACATAGATAGACACGATCATTTATTTGGAGCTTTGCGCCTTCTTCCCCGTTGAACGTGACAAATTCAATCAATTATGGCGTCGCGTCTTTATGTATCTATCCTTTTGACGTGCATGTTGAAAGCAATTCTTTTTCGGTTTTCCAGGGTTTTCCCGAAGACGTTCCTCCCGAGCTTCGTGGCCCTTCTCCTACCCGTCCCCGGTCCATTCCCGCCTCTCCGTACGCCTTTCCAGCTAACCACGTGGAGAGCGACGAGAAGGAAAACTTTAAACAGTCAGAAAGACAGAAAAGGCCAAGTTGAGAGGAAAGGAACCTGTGCAATACTTTTGTTTTATCAAAAGGTCTTAATTAAAAAACTCTTATTTATCAAAGGGAAAAAAATGAACCTTCCGGAGATTTTTTTCCCTTTTCCTGATAACAATTGAATCCTTTTTGTGCTGTTGTCCCTGCGAGTTCTTCTGCGAGTTCCAAATGCCCTTGTTTTTCTAATTGTTTTTTCCCCCCGTCCTCCTGCTCCTCCTGATCCCCTTCTTCTTCTTCTTTTGCTTTTGCTGCTCTTGTTGTCATTTTTAACTGTTTGCTATTATTTCTCCTGCCCCCGAGCCTTTTTTTTTTTTAAATTTCTACGTCGAATAAAAGAAAACGTCGGGTAACGGCAAATATCCCGTTGACCTTTGAGTACCTGTCCTGCGAATAAAAGTGACTGAAGAATATTTTTATTGTTCTTTTTTTTTCTTTGTCTTGCTAAAAGTACAAACGATTTCGTGAGAATCGACGTGTTGGGTACCAGACGTCTGTGCTTTTCTGAAGGTTGGACGGTACGGCTGAATGATCGGGAGAGAAAAGAACCGAGTGCTGGTGATGGTGTGAGTACGAGAAAGTCAGAAGCTTTTTTTATTAGGACTTGGAATTCTAATCGAGGTATCTGAATTGGATGACAGGATGCTGTGTCTTCTGTTTGTCCTGTTGATTGTCGCGCTGCCGTCGTTCAAAACTTAAAAGGCAACAATGCGAACGGTGTGACGAGTGACGTGTCAAGGCCACTAGTTCCGTGTTTAAAGCAGACTTGGGATACGAGAATTTATACCTGTACTTCGTCGCCGTCCTGTGGTGGTACCTGTAGTACCTTTTACCTAAAATCAAGCGAGAGTTGGTTCGAGTAAATTAAATGTCACGAGCTCTAATAAAAGACGAGTCCCAGAATAGATCATTATTTTTTATATTTTATTATTTATTAACTTATAAGTTACATTAACATAAAAATTATTTTTTGACTAACGCAAATAATAGACAGACGCGACGACTACCATCACAAAGACAAGTGACCAGTAAGTAACGACAAAATACCAATACAATGGTAACAGAAAAAGAAACAATTTTTCACATTTGTAAGTGGATGGCAAGAGGAGAACCGAGAAATGGAGAAAAAGACGGCAAGAACAAGATGGAAGAGGTAATCAGAGAATCTTTAAGTAAATCTTTTTTTTTTTTTTTTTAGAAAATCCTCCCGAAAAAGAAAGTAGAATCTTTAAAACCGTACGAATTGAGCAGGAGATTTTTCCCATACGTGGCAGCAGAAAATAAAGAAAAACAGAAGAAAACGTTTCGGATTTGCGCCATTCATCTTATCCGACGTTAAACGATAAAATCTCGATTTGTCGGAAATAAGAATTTAATCTGTGGCATTTTCCATGGCGGAACCGAATAGTAAAAAACCTATTTATGCTATTAAACTTATTCCGAGACCAGAGAGGGAAGAGGATTTTATTAATTAGTTACGACCCCGTCTGCGTTTGAAAACCAACAAGTCTTACAAAGTTATTTCTTTTTATTTAACAAAAAAAATTTTAGTGGACGCCACAAACCGGAGGATGTTTGATGGTTTCGCACAAAGGAAAGTTCACCCCCGAGTTCAGAGGGTAGTTCTTCGTGCTATTCACTTTACAAGCACCGGTTTCGTTGGTGAAACAGCCGGAAATGATTGGTTTTATTGACTTTGGTTATTCATTTCGCAAATAAATAGTAAGTAGTGAATTGTCGAATGTTTGTAATGAGACTGCGACACTTGTAAGATACTAAAAGGAACTGGTATTCATTAGTATTACGAAGCTATTAGTTGAACAATAGTTTTCTAGCAGTAGAGAAACTCAAGGAAAAACATCGTCTGACACCTGCGAGGTGATGCACCGCATGAGGACTGTCACCCGACCAGTTGCTCAGCGGTTTCCGATATTGACTGTGGTTCCTCCAGTGTGCTTTCGGGGTCCGTGCAGAATCGGTTGTGGAATTAGTTTCATGCCACCGACTGACCAGAACGCCATTAACAGCAAAACAGAAGATGAGGTAGGTGTTCTCCTGAGCAATTTTTCAAAAGAACAATGCTCCTCATTACCATGAATTGCTTTTTACGGAAGCAATCCCAAAGGAGAGGGATCGCATCGGAAGGAGAGAGTTTGAGGGAGAAATCGAAACCTTTTCCTTTTTTTCCCCCTTTCCTTCTGTCTTATTACACTCAATGTTCTTTACATGCCATTAGAAAACGTTACGGGGGTGTGAGCGAACACAAAATGAGAATAAAGCGATGCCAAAAAAATAATTTACATTATGTATATTTAACACGGTGTGGACTCTGCGCAGATTTACACTGATGAACAGTTTTAATAGAACTACATATTATTATTGTGCTGACTGTTTAAGCTTTTTATCGTGTACTGCACCACCTGAAGAACCTCATAAATCGTATATAATTTACAATACAAACTTCATTGCCTTCTCAATAACATCACATGAAGCCTCTTACTACTCAGGCAATGCAACCGTAACTTTTTGGTACCCACCAACCCTAACATTCGTCTCGAGCCTTACGTCTAATTTCCATGACACCAAACCGAGCAGAAAAGCATTAAAGAGTAGGTACCCTTTCTAAATTTCTATTACCAGGAACTTGTAGAACATCCGTTAACTTGAATTTCCCGACACGTTGAAATTGCTGGCTCACTGCAACGAGTGGAGCCAATAAATCAATATAATTAATAATTATTGACGTACTGCCGAAGACGATTTCACCCACGGCGAAGACGCTAAACCCAAAAATAACAGCAACAGCCGCGGTGGTAGGAGTAATAATAATAATATTAATTAATGTATAGAGCGGTATCAAGTTTTTGAGTTTTATGAGAAAGCTGTGAACTCGAGCAATCCATCATGGCGGATTTTAAGGTTAAGAAGTTGTAATCTGATAGTCAGTCAGCCCTTATCAGTCTCTTGTCTTCTTATTCGTTGCTCACGATAACTTCACACCTTTTTCTCGAACCCTTTCCATCTTCAATAAATGAGAAGATCAGATCCTTCCTCTGCGGATCTGCGTTTATTAATTTCTTTCGATCGCGGCACTTTCAGCGGGGTGAAATTAATTACTCGGCTTGCGACAACAAAAATAAAAAATACGAATTTTACCCGGGGGTGAGAGTTCGGTGGAGTTAAGAAAGTTTTATTTGCTGGCGGAAGCGGTCAGGTCGACGTTGGCTTTGTCTTTTTCTGGTTTCTCACACTACGTCTCTTTTCCATGTGCCCGCGTACGGGAGGGGAATACTTGGAGTGGGAGAGAGCGAGAGAGAGAGAGAGCAGAAGGAAAAGGAAAACAGGTAATTCGTCCGAGTGTAAAGGTGTAAATGGAAAATAATTATAAGAAGAAGAAGATAAAAGACTAAGCTGCAACTCATTACGACGAAATAATTAAAATTTCAGTAATTTGTTGTTATTAAATGTTAAAAGACAATTGCTGCTGCTGTTGCTGCCTCTCTCTCACTCTTCTTTGTGGCAAAAATTTCGGCCTTCAAAAGCCGGCCGGAGCAACGGCGGAAAAAAGGGAAAATTTTAAACGGCAGCAAAAATCACTTTGCGGTTTCTCCTTTTCGTTGAAAACGAAACAAAATTTCAACCCTGAAATTAATGGTTTCGAGCTTTCGTGTGTTTTTGCCGTGGGAAATGTGAAAAAGACATGTTCGTCCGGTGAACGAGAGTCTGAAATCGGCAGTGCTTTGTGTTCGAACAGTTTTGCCGAGGATGGACAATAAATAGATTGTAACGCCTTGAGACCAATTTTACCGTAGAATCTCCACATTGACTTGAAGTACCTTGAAGTGAAACGAGAACATTTCAAACTACGGGAGAGATGTTTATGACGAACAAGGTGAATGCATGACCAAGATGGTTACTTGTAGTACCGTCAGGTAAGTTGTGGAATTGTAAGCGACACTATTGAACGTAACTATTCAAAATCAAACACGACTATTAAGAAAAGTTATTAATTAGATAGTCTGTTACGACGTTTTTATATTTTTTTTGTCTTTTTTGTGGTTTTTGTTCCGCGTTTTGCTACTTTTAATTGCCGAGAAACCCAGATTCGGAAATGGGGTAAAATATCTATGGATTGTTTCAAAAGTTCTCATTGGTCAAGCATCAGAATCGCCGCATAAGCTTTGTTTTTGCCTTCTGCAATCCTCAATAGGTTTTAGGAGTGCTCTCGTAAAAGATTAATCCAAGGGTTTATTGCCGGGTAGCGGTCCTATTCTGCTGTTTTTCAACTCAAAAGTAACCACTTTTCCTGCCATTACAACCTCTTAATAAAACAACCCACGCTCTAGTGTAATATATTTTTATAAAATAAATTGTAATATATATAAATTATAAATATAATATAAATCACTCATCCTTCGGTCATTTCACGCAACACAGTCTATTAGGGTTAGGTTACATATCTTTACAAAACATTCAATAATTTTTTATCTTACAGTCACCGCTACTCACACACCCACCGATGAGTAGCACCACTCCAGTTTTCCAGAGCAATGTTAAATTTTCATAATCACTTACTATATACGTTTTTTCAGTGTGAGAAAGTGCTGAAGACCGTGGTTGTGGACGGTTTCGAGTAAACGCACACCTGAGATTCATTGTTTCTGACACGTAACCGACTGTACCTGTTCCGGTGCACCCTCTCGGCCTCGTACTTCTGGGAACTAAAAGGGCAAAGCAACCTTAGACGTTTTCTCGTTTCTGTGCGACATAAAAGACCGAGGAGAAATGTCGTGTTGACGGTGAGCTTCCCCTATGGCAATTAATCCACTTTCTTACAGCGTTCAACGACGTTGATTATTAATTACACTGGCGCAGACCATAATTACAATAAGCTCTGAGATCGATATCTGAATCAGAAAACTTAAAAAATTATGTTTAGAATTAGTTAGAGTGCGGATAAACCGTTCCAACTCATCTATTTGGCTGGCATGGCGTGTTCGGGGGGTGGGAAAGAGAGAGAGAGAGAGAGAGAGAGTGGGGCGGCGGGCAACCGATCTGACCTTTTATCGTGTTATCACGTCAGAGAATTAAAATAAAATGTCAAATTTTGTGGTTGAACTCCGCGCTGACGTCCGAGAAATAAAAATTAAACAAATGTAGTTAGATTTAGAGTATGTAAGAAGAGTTCAAGCAGTGGTTGTAGTGAGAGAGCAGTCAGGGAAATTGAGTTCGGTTTTTCATTGACGTATACAATGTCGAATGAAAATATTTGAAGGTTTTGTAGTGCGAGGCCACCACTTTCAGTTAAAGCAAATAATTATACAGGATAGAAACACATTGGAGAGCTAAATGTGAAGTCTCACTTTGTTTGTAGTGCCGTGTCATCACTTCATTCTATCTGATGAAATAGAAATACAGTGAATTGTAAAGAAAAATATGGAAGCTGGTCAATTGGAGTGAAACAATTACAAATTGTCTTCGTGGCCACCGATTAATTTACATAAAAGTAGAATAATTAATCAATAAAATCAATTGGTTTTGAGATGTCATTTCCTGTTAAAGTAATTTTACGAATGGTTTCACCACACACTGGTGACCAGTTGTGCTGTCACCGTACGGTGGATCTCACAGACTCTAAGTTATTAAGACTAAATTTTAAAGTAAGAAGATACAATCGGGGCGGGAATATATTTATAAATAAATTTGTAGTCCCTGACTACAAAACGATACTAATAGAAAAACTAATACGGTTTAAGTATAGGTCGCTCGGAGTAGCTGATACATTTGTATATAATATACGAAAATGTCAAGGTATACAAGCGACACCACTCAAAATCTATTTCTTTTGTTTCACCTGAATTCTTTTTCTACATAAATAAGACCCTGACGTAGTTGCGAATCAAATCCAGAGTGTATTTTTAACGGTCAAAGGTTTCACTCCGAATGATACTCACTCAGATCAGGTGCAGCATCACTCGTTTTGTACTCCACTTACACCGTTTGACTGTTCGAGCCCAATTAAGTTTCTCTTTCAAGTTTCTTCTCCTCGAGGGCAACTCAAGTTTCTCTCAAACGGTGGCAGGTGAATTTTCCTACCTGTCCCGTCGGTCCCCGTAATGAAATTTCCCACTTAAACGGTTATTTTCCGCTTGAAACGAATTGTTTACATCAAATAAGCGGGGTGGGAGGGGTCCAGGCCGACCTATCCACCACCCATCCCCGGGTCCTGCAGCCCCGTTCCAAGAAGTTAGACAATCAAATACTGTTTGAAATTCAATTGTATTGTTTTACGTTATTTTATTGTTGTTCGCTCGGCAAAAACGGATTTTACTTCTGGCGGGTGACTTCACAACAACTTTTTCCCGGGGAAAACAACAAAAGGAAAATAATCAAAACTTGTCGTTGTTGTTGGGTCCTCCGCCCGGGTTCCTGGGTTCCGTGTTTCCCAGCGGAGTATTTTAATTTTCCCGGGGTTTCGCCCTTCGCCACCTCCGCATAAATTTTCTGTTCCTGATTTTTCTTATTAAAACAACCTACTGCCACCAAGTAATAATAATAATAATAATAAAATTTAAATTTACGATCCCATTGTCCGCCGAATGATTTTCATGTTCCACGAGTTGACTTCATGCAATTACGGAATCAAAGAGCATGCAACGGGACCTGCGAGGCAATCAATCAAACCGATTTTCACCGTTTGACGTGAGGAAAGGTGGGACGAAAGGCACAAACGACTTGCTCGTTTACCTGCCTGCCTGCCTGCCTGCCTACCTTCCTCCCGGAGCGAACTACTCCAAAGGGGTAAGAAGAAATAGAGACGTAACGAGTAGTTAGAGGTATGAATTATGTTCTGCTTAAACAATACGTGTACAACCTGCAAGGAAGTGTACAATACATCCTACTAATAAACTAAGTGAAATGCTTTCTACTAAAACTAAAATGTATTGCATTCGAGGACATTGGCTTGTAGTCAGTTGAACCATCCAACCTATTCATCTTTGAATTAGTACACAGGATGTACACATCACGGGTACCTGTCATGAAAACCTAATTAAAAATGTATGTGATAACTAATTAAATTATAATAAAATACGTGTAATTTTGTAAAAAAAAAGTGCACACGACAAAATGAAAGTTTAAGTCAACATGTCGGCATGACACTAAAGTCAAGTAAGACTAAACCATGTGATCAAAATAATGTCTCTCAGAAGTAAAAATTCAGCAAAATAAAAATTCCATCAGCATCTACGCAATTACATGTGTCACACAATTACAAATTTTATCATTGTAACTTAATCAATAGTAACATAATAATCAATAACCAAAATTTTATTTAAAACATTCAACTATCATCTGTGGAAGTTCATCTGTACACAACTAATTCGTGACAGTAAATAATACACCGGGGGAATTTATGAAACGAACCGAATTTGTAACTCTGAAGGAAGTTAAATGACCGTTTTTTCTACGAAGAGTCAAAACTAACCTAAAAGTCAAAAACAAAATCACAAAAACACAAGTGAAATGTATGAAGTTTAACCGAACGGTCTATCTTTGGAAACCGTACAAAACGAATGAATTTCAATAGTTTTTTGCTGTTGTAGAACCAAAAAGAAGTTCGGAACCGGAAATTTCAATGCAAATTCAAAGGGAAAAAGTCGGAAAATGGCCATCTCGAGAGAAATCAAAAACCAAAATTTCAACTGACCAGTCTTATTAGAAAATTCCAAGGCCGATGACATTTAAGATGCCAATTTGGAATCTCAATATTCTTTCTCTTGAGAGAGAGAGAGAGAGACAAAGAGAGAGAGAGAGAGAGACAAAGAGAGAGAGAGAGAGAGAGAGAGAGAGATGAGAAACACTCAGATTTGACCATTGATTTCTATTCTTTTTCTGCAGAGATGCCACTTGGAAATTCCCCTCATTTTCTGTTTGACTCTTTCAATTTCAACAGCAACAGCATCAACAGCACAAACAACAAGAGGGGGAGACAGTCATGTTGAAGTAGTAAATAACGAATTCAATTTTATCCGATGAAACTCTTGATTGATGGCGTGATTCCATCGGTTTGCCGGATCACGAAGGCTCCGTTCTGGCCGTTGTGCATTTCGAGAGGAACACTGGAAAATTTCCAGGTGAAGAAGAACATACGAAACAACCACACCACTGATTTTTCGTGATTTCTCTCAGACCAGATCATACTTTTTCTGACAATTTCCTTCTGGAGGAAACTACAGGTCCCTGTACCACCAATCGTTGCCTTCATTTTCGTTCTGTTCAAGTCAAATTTTACAAAAACAAGAGTCAGTGTGTCTGTGTCGAGCTGTTTACTACACTACAATATGTAAAACATATTGCATAATTAATTATTGCAACAGTCGTACTACTTCTTGGAAAATACTCAACAGCCTTCCTAGTATTTGAACCAAAGTTTTCAATACGTTTCTAGTACACGCTGTCGTTTACCAATAACTGTTGGTGTTTTGTTAAGAACTAAGAGTTACATTGGGACCTAAGGAAGAAAAAAACCAAAGGAATCTAAGTGTGGAGTAAAAACAAAAATATGAGTTAAGAATGAGTACTGCCTACAGCTCCGTGCGATTCGCGTTACTCCTGCCGGACTTTTTCCGACCGCATTAATTTAGGAAATCATTTAAAATTGTAAAAAAAAAGTAAAAACATTCCATCGGATGGCGAAAACGTCCCCTCGGAGCGGTTCATTCGGTAGGAAAAACCGGCCGCCGTGTCGGAAGCTCGGGGGAGATTTCACATGGCAAAACCCGAAATGCATTTTAGTATCGACGGTAATAAAAGAAAAGAATTTTCGTTGGCGGCGGATGAACTCCGATCGATGGAAGTAATGGCCAACTTCTGATAAAATTCGTTTGCCGGGCGGGAGACACGTAAAAGGGAAAGTGTTTCCCGGTTAATTGAAGTTTCCGGTAATGGGAAAAGACGATCGTTCGACCCGGCCGACTATTAAATTGATACAAAAATTGCCAACGAGAAAAGATGCTATCGTCGTCCCTTTGTTTTCTTAGGTCCAGACATAACATTTTCCTGTCGTAACTGAACTAGAAATTTCGGTTTTGACTGTTTTAGGGGAAAGTAAGGAAAGTACTCGTTCGGAACCGAACGGCCCCCGGAAACGAATTCTCTTAAAAATCCAACCTTTCCGCAAAACGTAAAATTTCATTCGATAATTAAACGTGTTTTTACGCAATTGTTATTGTTTCAATAAAACCCATACCCGGTTTAATAACTTATGTACTTACAACATCTATCATTTTACAATTTCGTAATTTTTGGACTGCAGCTGCGGCATTATTAATTTGCTTTATTGGGTTTTACTTATGTGCTACACAAAAGTTGGGATCACTTTCATTCACTCCCACACAAATAAAAATATCAATCTACGGAATAAATAAAATAAAAATAATAATAAAAAATATCAATTGCTCCTAATTATTTTTTTCGAAACCACATAATAACTACAGATAATAACTAATATATATAATAGATAATAACTACATTTAATGATGAATATATGAAGTTGTTCTGCGTACAATTTCTACATTTCTATTTCGTTATTTAATTCCTAGAATATTAAATAAATAACATATGAGTTAATAAAATACTTATGTATACAAATAACCAACAGAAAAGCTGATAAATAGCTCAATACCAAAGAAATATTAAACTACAAATGGAGGAATACGTAAATGTTTACTACATTGAATTTACACAAAATGTTTTTTATTTACTTTTATTGTGTTACTTATTACTTTTATTTTATTTATATTGAGTTATTTTATTTACGTGGCGTTTCATACTCGAGCTTATCTTGTTTGATATCAAGATACGTTAAGAATATATTATTCTTCATTATTTATAATTAATAATTTGTATAACGATAGAGTTAATAGCAAATCATTTAATTTTTTTTCTCTTCCCTTCTGTGTTTATTTATTTATTTATTTATTTCCCGACGCTCGGTCAGTTGCTTATTAGTATAATCTAAAGATTTGGATAGCCCAAAACGAGAGAAATTTATCGTGGCAGGAGAAACGAAAAATAAATTTCGGTGTTCATCAACAACAGCCAATTTTTATTACCTCGACATTATTAGAAGATAAGACAGATACTTATTGATCTTTTGTTTCGCTGTGGAACACGTCGGGAGACAAATTCTTTCTGTTGGAAGAGACGACGACGACGACGACAGCACAGTCTGTTAAGGGACAATCAATGAAGGACGGCAGTAAATGTCGACAGATTGCAGGGAATGGATATTAAAAAGAGGAGGAAGACACCACAGAGGAATTTCCCCGGAATTTCTTCAGGGTGCTGTTGCTGACCGACTTGACCGAAAAGCTCATTTGCTGTTGGGTCCTTTTAATGAAATGATTCTCGCATCATATGGCCCGTATTAATTCTACTCTCTTCAATCGATGTTTCTTTTTATTGCTTCGGACATTTTAACTTACTTTTTATTGGATTCGTTCACGGTCGATTCCTCATTCTTAGCTAACCGTGGAAGCAGATTTTAATTAAAACCCCCCCCGAAAACGGACAAAATAGACAAAATTTATTCCTACGGTTAATACATAACCTTTTCGTATGGGTAGAAGATCCGTTGCAACGTGTTTTTCGGGGGGAGGCCAACGAGTTTTGTTCTTCTCCCGGGGACAAGAAATCGATTTGTGACGTCACAGGTATCGTGTTACACGTGTACCCGTCCGGCTCGTAGGCAATCGAATTTATTGACAGAAATCCGAGTGTAAGAAGTATCCGTTTGTCCGTGTCACCATGTTCCTTTCTAATTATTTTTATTGTTAAGCCATCGGGATTTTTCAACCATTTACAACTAGTCGAATTGTTAAATAGTTAAATTTTAAATAGTTTTGGCCTTATTCGAACCTTGTTAAACGTCCCTTTGGGGCAATTCTGGAAGTCCTTGGCTGTTAAATTTCAAATTTTAGTTTTAGTGGGCTTTTTGTCGATGGGAACAGCAAAATAAATTTACAGGTACTCTGACACGTCAGAGAGATACCCGGGGTGGATGTTCAACAGTGAAGACATTTCACATTGTTCTTCAGCTACTGTAGTGAATCGTGTGCTTTCCTGTTTTCTGTCTTCTGCCACGATCTCAGATCTCGGTTGTCGGAGAATGACTTTCCTTAAGTAACCGTCTAGATCAGAATTTGGAACTTTCATTGAGTGATTCCGGATATCTTAACCATCATAACCATGTAATATTTATCTACAGATAACTTTTCTATTTAATGTGGACTATTTCAGTGCTACAAGTTATTAGTAAAGGATCTTCATTGAATATGAAGTGTCCTTCTTTAAATAATGCAATTTACTTACAGTAAGGCATTACTGGTGCCCCACTGAACAATTAAACGCTTATTTTTCTATTTATTGCAGATTAATAAACATTTGACACACGGAAAGTTCCCGCAGACTCATTCCAAACAAAGCCAAAGGAATCGACCACAATTAAAGTTACCAGTACAATGATAAGAGATATCATACCCCTGGGATCTGTTCACTTAAATTTCGATCTCATGAGAAAATAAAAACTCTGATCGGTGGAATCGAACACTCGACGTGGCACGAACTCAAGTTTTCTCATTTTGCCTGATTTTCCTTCCTCTTGAGTGATTAATTGAACAACAACATATTTCTTCTTTCCCATGGAGCTCCCTGATCTCCGGTACTCCTCCCCTCGCATGGCCCTTTCTACAGCCTTTGACCTTCCCGTTCCCCTGGAGGGCTGAAGTGGTCATGACACCATCGATCTGCATCCTTTTAAACTTACATCTCAACACTTGAGATCCTTCGAGCTCTTCCAAGTTACATCTCAACCCGAAACCGGTGTGTGTCTCTTTTATGTGTCAAAGAAAGAAGTCTCAACATCTTACAGGTTAAGCCCCCGAGGCCTGGTTTTGGATTATGGTCACGGGGAGGAAGAGAGAGAGATCTTCTCCGGTGTCTCTGAAGGATATTTCTGATCTCTTTGATTCCCCCATTTCTCCCGAGGCAACAGCTAGACTTCTCCGTCAAGAAGCATTTGCATAAAACTTGAAATTTGGATAAATTAATTTTTTTTCGACTAAATTAAAATTAAAATTTTAATCGATTAACTAGAATAGGTAGTCATTTCCTCGGGGGTTCCCCAGGGCGGATTTTCCCATTTTCTCTACCGTCGCCGGAAAATTAACGGGAGTTCCAACTTTCGACAGGAAGAAAAAACTTTGGACAAGTTGGAAAATCGGAAATGATTTCTTCCCATTTTAAAATGGCCGATTTTCCCAATGGAAAATCGTTTCGAATCGACCGTGAAACTATTTGAATATTCCACGGTTGAATATTTTCCGATTTTATCGTCCGCCATCCGTTGCAAATTTTCTACTCTCTCGAACGTTCGACTCGGTTCTGCCGAATTAATTCTTTCCGGTGGTTGCCGGGAGAACTCCCCGGGTATCTCTAGGGGTACTCGCAGCGTCTAAGACGAGACACGCTCGTCTCTTATTTATTAAGGTGTAACCCAACGTCCCGGGGGTTGTTGACGATTTTTATTTCAATCGAACCGTCGTAAAACCTCGGGGGGTGACAAATAATGATATTTAACCTTTTTGTTGCGTTCCTCGTTATTCCCCTCAAGTTATCTTTTATGACGTTCTGCAGGTATTTTACGACCGAGTGGTGAAAACCATATTCAGGCACCGCCGCCCCCCCCCCCCAAAAAAAAAACAACCGGAATAATACAATTGTCAATTTGTCGACGGGTACAAACCTGAACTTGGACAAGACTCGACCGAGACAGAAAAGAATTCGAGACTTCAAACAAATGTGGAATTTATTCACTTGAATACTAAATTTAGTATATAAATAAATAATTCTGACTTGGTACACAAATCTATACACAACCACGTTTAATTTATTCGAAGTTCAGGACGAAGGCTCCAACAGAGTCGTTCGAAAGGTCTCGAGCACTCCTTTGAGTAAGAGCCTTTTCATTCGCAACTACATTAACTTATGTTACAAAATTGACTTGAATTTTAAATTAGTGTCATACGTTTTCTTAAACACGCTATTCACTCCATTGAATAATAATTTATAATTAAAGCGTTTCATATAATATTTAATATTCGTTCACTTCGTAATTTTTGTTAAAGTACCAGTGTATTGTATAATGAATATTTAAGAGATACAATGCAGGTCTCCGACGGTATCTTTCATATACTACAACTTTGTATTGAGCATAGTAAAAATAATAATTACGTAATAAATTAATAATATTATTATTAATTGATTGAATTATTACGTGTGGTAGGTAGTACAAGTGACGGTATTTTAGTATTATAATATTGAATAGTATGAGGTTTAGTATATACGAATATTTCAGTAGAGAACACAAGGAGAACTTGTTTGAGTAGACAAGAGTCACTTCACTTGATCACACCGGCTCGGTCGACTTTTGTAGAGGCCACATAACTACTGATCAATCTGCTGTGGTGCACCGATGATCACCGATCGGCGATCACCAGACCAAAGTCTTCCGTCGTATTCAGAGAAGGAAGTAGGTAGTCCTAGGAATTTTTTCTTTCTTATTTTCTGTATCGTAAACGCTTTATAAAAATGTCGTGAGTACAATTTTAGTGTTGAGGATGTGGTGGCTTTGAATGACTCAAGACCAAGAAAAAAATCAATGAGATATATAATAAAAATAAGTAGAAGAAGGAAATAGATTTCCTGGGCGAAAGGCCCCCAACAATAATATGATTCAATTAAAATGGACGAAGACAATTAAAATCGGATAGTTCGACGTTCAATGGGAGATCAACTTCTTTTTTTCTCCTTTTTGATTTTCAGTACCTTCTTCGGTGCATTGTTGTCTCTCCATTGTGTGGCGGACATTTTAATCGGTTTTCAGTTAAAAATTTGCTAAGAATACGAGTTGAAACCGTTGGAAACAAGTCGAGTAGTCAGATGTAAGAAGAACTTAAGTGGATGGTTTATTTTTTTCTTTTTCAATGAAGTGTACTCCTCCCGAAGGATTTAACATTCGTCACCGTAACAATGGACTGGCATTTCACAGTTTTGTTTTCACTGAAATAGTTTTTTTTTTTTAGTGACTAGGTCAAGGTCAGGCGACTTAAACTTTACGTTTCACTTATGCCACACCGAAGAAAACAATTATCACTGAAATTTATTTAGTACACTACGCTGTATATTATTATTAATTATTGTATTCTAATTTTATGCTACTTGTTTTACAGAAGTATTCAGTTGTCATAATTTATTTATTTACTTCTCTACGTTCCAAATACAGTACCAGTTCCAGTAACCTCTAGTCCAACCTATTGCTATAAACTTTTATTATGTACGTTTATGTTAATTAATGTAGCCGACTACGTTCAAGCTCTTTGGTTCTTTCCGACTTGTGGCAATTTTAGAGCTCATGCAAACTCTATTAAATAAATTAATATAAATATTTACATACAATTACATGTTTAATATTGTGAAACTACTGCTTCTAACTTTTTTTTTATTGACATAAAAAGCACAATCTGTCCTAGAACAATGAGTAGCAGTGTTGACCATTGAAAAGTGAGCATAAAAAAAAAATAGAAAAAAATAGAAAAAGGAAAAAAAATAAAATAAAGATTTATGGGTACTGGATGTATCCGATGCCACATCCATTGATGTGCACCGTTGTTATTTGGCTTGGAGAGTCTGCTTCTAACTAACATGATATTCTAACGAAAATAATATTTTATTAATGTATTTATGCTTTTATTAATTCTTGCAAAAGGGAGCCAGGGAATTCAACCGGCTACAACTTCAAAAAATTTAAAAATCTTAAATTATTTATTGCTTTCTTATTATTATTTATTGCAAGTATTTAAATAAGAAATGTCATTCTGTGATAATGTCAAGTTGTTTGCGTTGGCAACGTCAGAAAGTTAAACTTATAAATAAATTAGAAAAGGACTAAATATCGGCGTTATAAAATACATTTATGAAAATTTATGGATTGACACTAATAATTGTCTTAAATTTATTACAATTGTTATAGTCCTGACTTATACACAAGTCTCGCTTATATTGTGGTACGATACATACGAAGAACATAATTTTTTAAAATTAAGAACACATAGGTGGACTTGTGGAAGTCGATCGGATGTCTCTACCTAAACGTTTCATAATTAAAACAAAACGACAATATCGACGGGAGACATTCCAAAGGAACTCAAAGGTTTTCCAACTCGATCAGAATCCTCAGAATCTTCCAAACTAATTTGAAGTCTTTGACGAGAGGAAAATTTCCCCGTTTCGTCAAATATCAAAAGGATGACGGAGTTGACAAAACCGACTTTTTCCCATTGGCATTTTTCCTTTTCACACTTTTCTCTTGTTTTATTTTATTTTTTTTTCTCCACCGTTTCACCCTGAAACCCGAAACTCCGTTGAAGATTTCTGAGACAGAGGCACATCTTCCAACAGAAGTACTACTCGATGGTGGTAAGTGTGTAGAAATAATTAAGGAAAAAAAAACATGGGATGTGAGACTTTTACTTCTGTGAAACGAAGAGAAAATTTTAAGTTCAGCGTTAGTACTATATAATACGAGTTTCTTTTCTTTTTTCATAGCCAGGACACTGAAACGAATTGAGTCTCTCAGAACCACAGCTCCTGCGTGACATAAAAAACATTACTAAGGGAGAGCCCAACTAATAACATTAGGAATAATATCAGGGAAAAATATTCTCTTTACAATACAAAGAGACGGAAAGGTAGAATACAATAAGTTTTCAGTTAATTGTTGTTATCAAGTGTGATTTGTTATCAATCAAAATGTACACAAACGAACTAAAATTATGTTTACGACATAACTTTAATAAGTACTGTTACGACATTAATGTTGTGAGGAGTAACAGATGGATACTTATTGTTACTGTGGTTGAACATGTACACGTGGCAAGTACCCGTGCACAACTAATAAAAACGTACAACCCTACCTCGCGTCAAAACATATCAAAATATAAGACAGAGTTCTACTTTAAATTGCAAATCAGTAGGTCACCTGGAAAGGTAAAAATCCACCTGCAAAGGATCGACAGAAACGTCTCACGGAAGGTCCCATAGAAATATCGATACGTATGACAAGTCGTATAAAATTAACATGAAGTGTATTTTTTGAATTTGCTCTGACACATGACAGTTTCGACTCTACAGGGGTGCCAAACTGGAATTTCCACGTCTGATAAAAATCAGGTATCTTCTCTACCTTTTTGCCTTTGTTCCCTGCCTTTGGATGAGTCCGACCCGATGATGCCTTTCGGTTGATTTCCGTCGGACAACTCAAATAAAATAAATCTCAACTGGTTGGTCATCAGAGGAGACCAATTTTTATGGGTGCCACCCTGTCTCGGTGCCACTTCCTCCCTTCCGACACCCGACTTTATTACTCAGTTAATATGCTTATGTATTTATATGTGTACCTAAGTGTTCGGTTCATTAACGCAACTTTAATGTCACAATAAAATGAATATATTTAATTGGTCGGTTTCTCCTTAATTGCGGCTACTTGCTCCGGCAGATACTCCCGGTGATTTATACTTCGGGAGTTACATTATTTACCCGTTGAAGAATTCAAACGGCGACAGGTCGAACACAATGACCGAATACAATTTATCATACGTTCAGAAACGAATGCCATTCTTTTTGGAGTTTCTGGACCGGAACGTGAGGTCGGTCGACGATTTATGTTATTTGGGTTATCACGAAAAACAAATAAAACCCTATTTAATAACGCAAACCATACATACTCCACTAATAAGTATATAAATACATAGGAACAAATGATTCCTTCTGCGAATTGTCACAGTCCTCAATGGTAAGCAAATCGTTGCAGAAGAGTCAGGTGCCCTTGGTACCTCCGTTTTTCTCTCGTACGGGGCTTAACTGAATTTTTTTGTGTTGCCCCCGACGAATCGAATTTTTTCACACGATTCAACCTTTTCAGTGGAAGTACACAATGGATGGGTTGTTGACGTCTCGTGACCCAATAATAATGTGATTTGTGTTCGTTAATACTTTTGTATTCGACGTCTGCCACCCTCCGGCATTGTGTTTTTCACGAGATGACAGGTCGCCCGTACACATGGTCGTTTTTTTTTTCTTTGAATTTGATTTTCATTACGGGAAAAAGAGTACAAAACCTGGCAAAAATTCTTTCGGATCTGATGACCTAATTTCTAATTTCATTTTGTATTCGCGACAACGTTTGAGATATTTCAGAAATCAATAAGTTGAAGATTAATGGACGAACACCGAAGGACTCGAAGGATTCTATGAAAATCACAAAATAAGTAAACTTCAATGTGAAAATACAAAGTTATTGGCACCATTAGAATGCTTTTATAAGAAACTTTTAAGTATAAAAATTTATATAATAATCAATCAATAAATTCGATTGTTGATTTTTCGTATTTAGGGATTTGCGGCAGTAATGCGGTGAAATACGTCGTAATTTGTAGACAATTAAATCTACTTAGTGGTCCGATTAGCATGTGTGGTAAGTAACGAGTAAATACGTAAATACACTTTACGTGAGAAATACTTTGAATGAAATACTTAAAAGTTGTCCACTTAAGAAGATGAAGTACTTAAATGTTGATGATTCACAGCTTCCACGTCGCCGAGTGGCTTGCGGAGATATATGGAGAGTAATGTACCCGGAAATTGGTCAAACACAACAAATTTCAACAATTAATTATTACAAAAGAAGTTATTACAACAAGTCAGTAATTGTTTGGTACAAATTATAATATAATTAATAAGCGATTGAGTGTCAAGTTCAGGTAAAAACTAGCCAAGTCTTGAGTAAGTCTGGAAAAGATTTAGCTAGGTCTTATGAAATTATTTTACTTCAGTACCACAACTTTTTGTATGAAAATTATGTAGGTTACCATTAATACTATTCAGTGAAAGTGTACCACCCCTCGAAGTATCTCAAAATTAAGTAAAATATGGTCCTGAACGAAAAATAAACACATCAATATCTTAAACCTTATGTAAAAATTCGAAATGCTCCCAAAGGCGTTCGGTTCGAGCGGTACACAAGCACAGCCCACTTTATACTATCAATGTAATAAAATTTACGTAAAAATACGTCACAATATACATAAAAATATAACGGGAAAACTGACATCAAATTGAAATTCAAAAACGAATTTAATTTCCTGTCAATCTCACTTAAATTGTGTCGTATATTTCACGGGTGTTAATAGTCAGTGGGCAGTCTCCCACGCCGAAGGAACATTTCACAAAGGGGAGGTTTCAACAACTTCAACCACCTCTTAGGGGATGGTTTCGGACGTTCCCGGCTGATGTTCCAACTGGAAAAGAATTCAGGAACAGAAAGATGTAACAAAGAGACGATTTTTCTCCGAAAAAAATAAATCAAGTCAAACACAAAGCACTAGATAAAATTTCTATACATACACACACACACATATATATATATATTTCAGTATAAATATACCAAAAATATTCAGTGAAAGTATATGAAAAACAATCTATCATTGCGGATTTGTAATAAATAGATTCACGATATTCATCCATCAAAAGGGAGGGAGTTTTCCGAGGGTGGTGGAGGACTAGGGTCGAACTCTACCTCACCTGCATCGGCAAAGGAAAGCAGGAACGGTTGCATGTCACCTGGTTATTTTGCCAAAATAGAAATCAGAAATTGGAAATCAACTAACCGTACAATTAATCAACTCAAAAAAATTTAATAATTTCGGATTGATGGAAGAAAGTAAAGAAAGGAAAATTATAAAATAAAAGGAGTACCATTTTGAGATGTTTTCTATACAATTTGAGAACTCCACTCATTCCTTCTATTAATTTTAAGTTAATAAATCATTGATCTCAATGAAGTACTATTATTAAATGTCTTTTTTAAATTAATTAATTACAAATGTATGCAATTCAAAATTCAGGCGACGTAGCCTGCATCTTTACTTATTTACTATTTATTTGTTATTACCACCATACTACCCGTATAGTTATTTAGTTTTTTTTACTACGTACAATTACGCTATTATTTATTTATTAATATTACATATTTTTGTGATCGCATAAAACGGTAATTCCCTTCAGACTCTGACAACCTTTTAATAAATTTTCTTGACTCTGCCATTTAAATATTTTTGTTGATCGAAAATTTAGTTGGGAGTTACAATTTGATATTAACTTACTGTCATGAAATTAACCTCCACACCACCCCCCCCCATCCCACCCCCAAATTCAACCCCTAACTTGAAAATAACTTTTTTAGAAAATCAATAAATAATAAAAGGTCAATGGATTCATAAAAATGGAGTTAGCATGCAACTGCGAGAATTCCTGTGTGGTGAGTCGAGACGAGCGTAGGAAATAACGCGGGTGGGGTTGAACCCTGGGGGATGAATTGAATAAGATGAAGTGTCAGTTCCTCTCTGGGGTTAAGAATGTAACTTACAGATTTATAACTCAATTTTTCACATCAAACCATGCCGATATTTCATGTTATTAGCGAGACATTTCGACGTGTGCGCAAATACCCTGAGCCTGCTTTTCCACACCATTTTTTTTTTCCACAGGGGTAAGATCCTCCGTGAAGTGTGCACGTCGACCTCACTGAAACATCACTCTCTACACCTTTGTGTGATGTGGAGAGGGAAGGGGAGGGGGGGGTAAAAGAAAACGCGGGATTCGACTTCACATAAAACTGGTCAGTCCAATAATCCCGAGCTGTAAAAGAATCTACTTAATTAAAATCAAGATCTTTCGTTCTTTAATTGACATCCGATCTGAAAGGTTGGCCAAGATACCTTCCCAGTGTAACTCCGTGACGTAAAGATGCGGAGGGTACCTTCGTCCGGTGAGTACTACCCGTTTCGATCACTCATATAAATTCATTTAACGAGTTTTAATCATAATAAAACCATTTGAAACTCGCTCGGATGAAATTGTATTGACGTTTTGGCCGGTTTTATATACAGAGAGAGAGAGAGAGAGATCTGAGATCTCACGGACGGCCTGTCAAAAAGATCGAAAACAAAAACATCAAGTTAAAATACAAAATGGATACGAGTAAGAGAGAGAGAGAAAGAGAGAATTAAATAAAATCAGTTGAGTTGGGTACTCTTTGAAGGAACGAAATTTAAATAATTTTGATGAACTAAAAGTAGTTCTTTCGTGACATTTCCCAGTTTACGGAAACAGGTACTCACCGGACAAATAAAGTACTCGGTTTAAACGTTTTAAATAAATCTGATTTAATGTCTTGTATATTTAAGTTATCTGAATAAATAAGTATTGCAGCTCTAAGGTTAAGTACATTGGTATTCTTTTCTTCATGAAGTTATTTTCTTGAATACATAAATATTGTAAACGTCTGAAAATTGTTTGTTTCTCCGAAACTATTATTCAAAAAATAAAAATAGTTTATTTTGCTATTGTGTTGTTACTAAATTTTATTAAATAAATTTGAAATAAAAAATTTAATGTTGTGTAATTATATAATACATAATATTTAATATAATATTACGTACATTATCTTGATATTGATGTTTTTTGATAAAACTTATGTATTATTATCACACCCAAAATTTTTATTTTATTTTTTATTTCTTTTAATTTCCCCACATTGAAGGAGTTATTGTATTTAATTTAGTTGAATGAATATCTGAATTTACATGTTACGTGGACTCTGTACATAACATTCTAATCCACAGAAAACATTTTTTACGTTGATGCAAGGTGTTTGAATTAATTTGTGCTCAAGTAGCCTGAATGTAGATCCAAGAAGAAGTTATGTGTTTGAATAAATAAATAGCATACAGTCGGTATCGTATACATTACACTGCTGCGAGAAATCTTTCTATTCGAATAAATTAATAACTTGGGTATTAGTCTGTTGCCCTATATCATTACTTTTTGATTTCATCAAAATACTTGAAGAGTAGGTACCTTCTTTATGTTCTTTCTATGATGGTTTCTGGTATGTATTGATACATAAAAGAGATGGCGATATTTAAAGTATTGAAGTTGTAAAAAAGATATAATAAAATTGTCCAGTTGAAGCTAAAGACAAAAAGAAGAAGAAGAAGAAAAATAATACAAAATTATACTTTTAAATAGCGTCGTCGGAGGTCAGGCCAGATGAACCAAAAAAAAACCACATTAAACATTCGAGTCTGATTAAACTCAACCTGTTAGCCGGAACAACAGACAGGTACCATACAGGTAGAACTCAAAAAAAAATTCGCGATCGACTCCAATCGGCCAACAAAAGCCTTGATAAATGGAAATTAATAAAATCAAAATATTCGACATATGAGAGAGAGAGAGAGAGAGAGACCAAAACAAGGTATCAAGTTCACGATCGAAGTAAATTTTGTTTCCGCAGGTGGCGTTCACACAAAAAAACCATAATGGAAAATCAAAGAATCAAAAAAAAAATAATTTTAAAAATCGAATCAACCGAACAGAAAGTTGAGAAGAAGTCTGGAAGAAGAAAAAAAAATTCTCATCATACCAATTTTTAAAAGGAAACAGTCAAAAAATTTCATTTCGAACACAATAATGATGGTGTCAAAATGGTTGTATGGAAGCGGGGCCCCGAGACCAGGGTTTAACCCCGATTGTGTCAGGGCCCCAACAACAACAACAACAACCTGGGCCGAAGATCGAACCTGGCCAACTCCTCCAGGTATGGAAACTTGTGTTGATTACTCCCTGTAAAAAACAATTTATTCACGTTATTTTTTTCCTATCTGAATTTGAGATGGGTGGTACCCATGTGAAATCCTCTCAAGACACAACTGTCAAAATGTGACAGGTTTTTATCGATTTCAGGACCGTAATAAAGTCGGTATTTAATTACCGTGGCTATTAATCAGGAACCCTTCGGCCCAGTGGTGAGCCTTCGAACAAATCTCAATTGGAAATAAGAATCAGATCTCTCTCGATCTTTCTCTCTCAGGCAGATCGCTTTTACCTTCCACGTGCAAAATTCCTATATAATTCCCGCCTCGAGACATTCGTTTAAAACTCTACGTCGAGTTGTGATCTCTTGTACATTTTGGACATCACCAGAAGATCACAGATCATATTTACTGATCTCCACCTGAACGATTTTGCTAGCACCTTTTCCTTCGAATCCACTCAAACTGTTACTTTGAGTTCACTTTTCTATTAAGAATTCCTATACAGTTCGAACAATCGTTGAATTTTTTTTCCTTTCTTCGAATGGAAGATTAAATCAGTCACGCGGTAAATTTGACATTTGTACCGATTTCGTCCAGGTGAAGGATCGACAGATTACTCCCTGGATGACACTCGTGTGCGACGTAAAAGGTTACATTGAGAGTAGAAAGGTTTAACGGCGACATGTCACTGGAGTCTTGAGTGTTTAATTGAACATTTTCAATACGGTGGACAAGTCTGTGTCTACCTTTTTATGTGAAATGTGTACAAGTTGCGCGAATTCTACTCAATTCAACATCCTCTCACAGCTCTCTCTCTCTCTCCGGCTCAAAGAATCAAAGATTCTAGGTTAGGAAACCCTTCATCTTGCCTCTCTCATAAAAGGTTGATTACGTTGAAATGCTAAGCCGACGAGAAATTAAGTTCAAAAAATGCTTTTGAAAACCTCTCAACCGTCAACCCTTACACTTGAATGAATGTTTTCCATTCACGTTGTTCCACGAATGTTGTTCCAATCTGGCAAATGTGTTTCGTATTTTTGCGCCATCGACTTACCCCCACGAACCTTCCTATCCTTTTCACCCGGCCGTTAAACCTTCCCGTCGATCAGACTCCCTCGCAACAAATCCTGTTTAATATACTTTTACTCGAATTCGGCAACTTCACCTGGATTTCGTCCGTTTTCACACCCTGCACGTCCCTTACTGTTTTATTATACAAAAGAATGTTGGAAGCAGAGCAGTGTGAAATGAACCGTTGCCAACCGGTTGCTGTTTTTATTTAATTTGCTGCTACGGGGTGTCAAACAAAATACAGAAAACTGTATCAATGCAGTCTGCTTTCCAGTCGTAAAATAAATCGTTTGAGTTGTTGTGTACCAACAGCTGAAACGGTAGGTAAAAATGAAAATAGCCCGGTGTACAGCAAGACACAAAAAGCAGCAGGGAGAAGAAGACATCAAAAAAAGATGTAAGAATTACTCTACACGTGTGACTGCTTACTGTCCAGAAGAACAATAAGTCTTCTTTAGGAACTCATGGTTGTATTGTATTTAGGTTACCTCAAAGTATCGAGGGTTCGAGTAAACTACAATTTACCTTTAACTGATATAAAACATTCAACTGTAACTTTCATATGCACCATCTACTTCACTCTAACTCTTTACGACTACCCCTGATTCTTGCTAACTCACAACATCAACGATTACCCACGATAAACCTAAAAAAAACATGATTGATCTCGTAAAATAAAATCATTTGACTGCCTCTACAATTTTATTGCGAGCGGTGCATAAGAAAAAAATGCATTCCGTCGGTGTGCCTGCGTGGGAATGCAACCGCGCCATTATTTATTTATTTATTAATTCTTTTTCATTTACGTACAACCGAAAAAACAATACACCGAATAACATTTTCGGTGTGTTGTCCCTGCCTGGTGTTGGTACCCACAGTCGCCACCTTCGTGTAATCCCGTCCTGTTTGTTCTGCTTCGGGCAGGCTGTGGACTTGGCCTTTCATAAATTTGGGTTAGAAGTCAGCTTAGGCCCCGGCCATAATTTCGGCTCTGGCGTAATGGACTTCCGAAAAATCAAGTGCTTCGACCACTGCGGAGGTAAAACGCCTGGGAAATTTCTTTTTTATTGTTTTCTAGCTTTAATTTTCGATATGGCCGAAAGGTCTGGCCTAGGTAATTTATTTTATTGAGTTAGAAAAGCCCCGAACCCATTACAGCATCCCTCGGTTATGTCCTGCGAATTCGAGAATTACACTCTTTCGAGGGCGTTTACGTGTGCCCCCGTGTCAGTTACTTTCCTTGATTTAAATTGGAAACCGCCTAGTCCCTCAGAACCTGACTGCGATTGTTTATTTACTATATTAGTTTCATTGATCATAGACCGGCGGTAGGAATTCACTTTGTCTAACGACCATTTCTATGCATTTTGATTGTGTACGTATCGATTGCAACTGAAATTATATCGGAATTCTCTAGCAATTACGATTTATAAACATCTATTTTTTTTTGTTACCTGAGGAGATGTATCTGATTGATCGTCCCGAAATCACAAGACAGTGTACGATTTATAATTACAATTCAACTAATATTGTGGTTTCTTTCTGAGCTCCTCGTCTTCAAGTCCTACTGAAGCAAACGCTGACATATAAAAATGTATATATATAAATTGGGAGAATGTCACACTTAGTTTAGGTTAAATCACGTTAGTCGTAAGAAACTACAATAAAATTATGAAGTGTTTAAGTAAAATTAAAAAAATAAAAGTAAGAAAATTGCAATAAAAATTGCTCATTAATTCGTTAAATATTAATGCAATATCAACTGTGTTAAAACCAATAATAGATAAAATAAATAATAAAATCTCAAGGAGAATATTTTTTGTACGACATCCATAAATTATCGTACGATCTGGTAGAAAGTAAGAGACTCGATATTAAAAATAAATAAATACAAATCGGATGATTCGTGGTAGATTTGAGAGAGGTTGAACAGGTCAACCCGTACGCCGTGCTCAAATCAAGACGTTGCCTACGTATATAATTTTTGTGAGAGAACTTGATAAACTCGAGCATCCTCTAATTTACTTCGTGCTATCGAATGCCGAAGATGCGATTTCCTGCTTCCTCTCGTAACAACCTGTTTACCTCCCGAACTACTAAAAACATTATTCCTCCTACCGCTCAGAGATCAACTACACACCTTTTCCTTGGTTTGTCGAGTGTTCAACATTTAAATGCACGCAACCGATTTCCTGATTGACCGAAACACTATAACGACCGCAGTGCAAACAAAGGCCGTGGCAAAACAAGAATGTGGAAGGGCAAATTGCAGGTGTTGCCCGCCTTTCGACAAAAACCCAAATCGTTCCGCCTCGGCTACCTGTGTAAATGTCGATGAGAAAAAAGAAACCAAAGAAATCTAATTAACTAAAATGAATCGGATCGACAAGGAATGAAAGCCATTTACACAAGATTTGCCATCGTGCGCGGGCCAGTCTCCGTCTTTCTACTGCCCCGACCACTGAATTCATGTGAATTGCAAAGTGGAAAATTATTTTAATAAACAGAAACCCAAGACCCAGGACGCGGTGTTATTAGAAAAACCGGGGTTAAAATGATTTTTAATTGCAGGTTTTGAAACCTAAACGAACCAGGTTTCCGGATTTTTGGATCCGGTCGAGAAAAACGCAGATGATAATCAAACGACTGGAAAAAAATAAGAAAGGCAAAGGGAAAAGAAATGTAACTTTAGCACACGCACGATGAGTAGAATCGAGGAGAAACAGGAGACGAAAGGTGACGTGTGGACGGAGTCAGTCGAGAGACACCGACCCGAAGACAGGGAGCAATCGGAAAAGAAGCTCTAAGTGATGATGACGGTCAAGGAGAGTAAAAAAGACGATCAAGTTGATGTAGGAGAAGGTAAAAAAGAAAAAGAAGATGAAGGTAAGAGGAAATTTTGGAGGCGGTGAGAATGGTAATGGAAAGGGAAAAAAGGATGAGTATAATTGTAGTGATACTGAAGAAAAAAAATACCTACAAAAAATGTTGGTTGCGATTAAGAAGAAGAAGAAAAAGAGACGAACTGCTAAGAGAGAAGACAATGGTGAAGAATGAGACAGTGACAACGTGTGAGGGTCGGCGTGGTGGCCACGTTGAAATGCGAAAGTTTAAAACCGAAGAAAACCATCGGTTGTTCCGATGACGGCACACGAGAGAAAGAAGAACATGACGAAAACGATGAAGAAGAAGAAGCAGAGGAAAAGAAGTCAAACACGACGAATAAGAAGACCCGTAATCGTAATTATCGGGATTAAACCTGAAATTATGAAGGTAAACAATAACCAACTACTTCAATGAATATTCATGCAGGGACCGAGAGTTATGAAACTACGGCGGATATCAAAAATTTGATCACTGTTGGTGAAACTTTCATAACCGAGTCAATCTTAAGATCGGGCAACTTCTTCACCGATGAGAACCTTTTTTCTCGGGAGGTGAGTCCGACGAAGGTGACGCTTGAAAATTCCCTTCCTCGCAGTCGACCAGACAGCAGTCTTCTACGGCATTAACATAATGAGTGGTTTTATCTTTAATTATTTATTTTTAATACATAACAACTGAAACGTTACGACCCGGGAACTTTACACCTTGTTTCTGGCAGTAAACCGGTCAGTGACACGGTGCGAATTCAGCAGGAACACTCAGGTGCTTGGTGCAGGCCGCGACGGTTGGAGGCCGGGGACGACGAAAGCTCGACCACTCGACTGCCATCCCACCCTACGATGTGTCCTCGTCGACAAAAGGAAAACCAGAAGTTATTGTCGCACAATTCGTGTAATTCTACACGTCTAATAGGAGCTTTTAGAAGCCTTTCAAAGACACGAATTCACATCCTTCACGACCGGACTCGAAACATCAAATTGAATTTCATTGATGTGATGTGAATGTCACCGGGGCGTGAGAGAAATGCGACGTCGATTGAAACGGACAATACGCGAGAGTCTCGAGGAACTCGGGCAGTTCTTAGAAAGTTCCAGGGAAGGAAACCTCGTGTCCATTGACGCTTTCGCACAAGGACACGCACGCACGCACGCACTCACGCACGCACGCAGGCACACATCTGCCTCCTTCGCGTTTATTATCAAACGTCATTTCGCCAAGTTCATGTGATTCCCCAGTTATGTTTATCTTCTCCTATTTATAATTATTGTTTGTTTTAAATTTTCTGATAAAAAGAAAGGAACGAGAGCACGGTGTGTGGGAGAGAAGAGAGAGAGAGAGAGAGAGAGAGACTCTCTACTTAAGGGTGGCACTGGGGTGAACTGAATTTTCTCTTAAGAAAACATTCCTCGAGGTGAAGTTTTAAAATAATTCTTAACCGCGTTTCATAATTTATTATGCTTCTGAAACGTTTCAGAAACATTCATTGAACAAAGTTCAATCGTCTAAATACGACTATTTCTCTTCTATACACATAATTTTTTCCCTCTCCCGAGACTTCCACCCTCTCCGCTTTCTCCCACATAGAAAACATCTGTTCTTGTAATTTTTGATTTCTTTAATTTTTAGAATTGGATTTTTAACGTATTCCCTTTAATGACAGTTCGGTAATGGGAAATCGTTTTTCTTCAATTCAAAATCGGATGGGGGAGGGAGTTGATTTTATCTTATCGAACCACGACAGAAAACTAAAATCGTCAACAAATTAAGCACGAACAGACAAACTGATTTCCCCATACGTTTGGATAAGAGAAATTTCTCTGGACTCGAAAGGGAACTCGTTCCTCTGGATGACTTTGGTGAAATGGCAAAGGTCTGAGTAGTTTTTGGAAAGTTGGCACCAACTGTGGGAAATTTAGTAGGTGGGTTCACGACAGTATGTACTTATTTATTTATTTATTAGACCCGTGTCTACATACATATATATACATAATACTTCAAGATAAAAGTTTATGTTTGATTTTATATGATTATACTTAAATTTCGAGTCACTACAAATGGTTTGGGATTAGTATAAATAATAATTAGAGCCTAGATAATGCCTTATCGAGACAGAGAGAAAGGATTTTTATTATGCTTCCAGGTTTGTTTCATCGTGCTGTGCTGGAAGGTTTGCTGGAATGGAATCTTTTCTATTTCATACTTGAACGCTACAGAACGCTTCAGAAGTGATTCGAACCAAAAATGGGTTTATATGTTAGTTACCTGTCCGGACAACAGATGAGACAACTGTGGTGACGACAGCGATACTTTCTGTCAGGGCATTACCGAGCAACTTCTTCTGTCAAAGTTCGGCACAGTCTCTTTTCATCTAATCTCATCACGAAAAAGAATTTTTAAGTTATCATCCTGCAGACATAACCTATGTAATAATAAAACTTATGCAACGCTTAGATCGTCTATTCGATATTTGGTCACTCCGCGGTCTCGGCTGCAGGAATACTGAAATGTTCAGTCAAACGAAACATTCAAACCCTCTCTCATTTGTCTCCTCCATTTCAGATTTTTCACTCCAGAAAGTCCAGAAAGTCAAAACGGCTTTACTCGTTTGACTTCAATCCCGGACAGCTTTCCTGTCAAATTTGAGTAAGCTTCTTCCCTTCGGTGTAGAAAAAGAAAAGCCTTTCACCCTTTCACTGAGAAAGAAAGTGGAAATGTCCGTTGTCAATTAATAATTTCGAATGGAATTAAGCCGTTCAGTCACTCAATGGATGAAAAAAAAAGGAAAAAATATATATTTTTTTTGTGTGCAAATCTCAAAGGAACATTTTGAAAACATTGGAATGAATGTTGACGGGCAGGAGCGAGCCAGCGAGCGAGGGAGCTTTCACCTGTTTCACCTGCACCCGCAGCGTGCTTTTCGGGCTGCGTCTAGTGACACGTCGACTGGAAATGGGCGCCAACGTGAGAAACACGTCGACGGTAACCGCTCCAAATGGTTTCCCTTTGTTTCGACTTGCTCGACTCCTTCAACTATATAATTTTTAAATTAGCATGTAGTTACCGGCTTTGTTATTTTTTAATTGGTGATTTATAATACTAATTCTTTTTGCTTGTTTAAATATGCCACCGCCACTGTTAATTGACTCCCGTAATAACACCACAATTAATAAGAAAACGCACCTTCGGCCCTGACCGGTCCCCCTCCTAACTTTGCCCAATTAAAACGTTTGGGAACACATGAAAAAGCAACGTACAAGTAAGTGCGATTCAAAAACGTATACGCACCCTATATTTTCTTATATATTTACACAAACAGGACAATCGGTCGGACATCGGGGATGAGAAATGGCGGGCTGTTGGACGAGTACCGGGGGTCCCAGGACATTGCTCCGTGGGAGAGTTCGTCGATTAAGACGATGACAGAGACAATATCGCTCGGAAGGAAATATTCACATGGCTGATGGCTTTCGCGGAACACATAATGAAGAGGAAAATTCTCAGTTGAATGCCGATTGAAATATTTTTACGGTGTTAAAATTTCGTATTTGAATATAAAAGACTCGAAACGAAATAAACATGACGTTTATTAAATAACTCCCGACTATAAATGTGGAATATCTGGACTAGAATGGAATTCGACATTATTTAGAATACAAATATCTAACGGTTTAGTACTGAATAAAAATAAAGGAAATTTGCATCATTATATGCTTCGCTGGGAAAAGCGAAGATGTAGGAAAACTCGTGGGATCGACCCGAGGTCGGATATAACGATGACGACCCTACGACTGGACACACTCGCACGCCCAGGTTACCACCGACGCTCCCGTCAGAATCAATTCCCAAGATGCGTTCCCCGATTTCTAAACTTTTATTACCCGTAATAATTTTTGAGTTTTTCCATCCTCCGGACGGTTACACCACCCTAAGCGTCGTTATCGTGTCTCCACCCCCAAGGTTTAATGCCTGCCATCTACCCCAACGCCGTGTTTTACCATTTACAACCCAACTTGTGACCTTTCAAATAAAAAACAAAATTTGTAATGGAGTTGTAAACTAGACGAAAATCAAATATTTTCAATAGACTGTAAGTAGAACCAATAGTTTAATAAGTAAGATTGTATTAATTTGAAAATAAATAGAATTAACACTAGGTGTTTCGTACTGAAGTTAATAAGATTTAATTGGACCTCGTTCCCATTTTTGATGTATTTCTCTTGCTTATTTTATTTAGTAATTTCAGTTAATAAATACTACAGTGTATTCGTCATCACGATACTTCCCCCTGGATTCTTGGTATTCGTGCAGAGAGAGAGAGAGAGAGAGACAGCAGAAGACGCATTATCCGTGCGAATGCGACGTCCCACAGGTTTTGTAGAGCATAAAATTGCATATAAAAATCGAAGGGCTTAACAGGTTTTACCCCCGTTTAGGTTTTGCGGTGAGGGGGTTGTTTTTGGTGGGTGGGGAGTGCACGTTTGAACGCATGCAAAATCCAACGATTGAGATAATTCATTATTGTAGTGGCGTTTTGTAGGGAAGAAATAAGTGGCAATAAAAAGAATGTCATAAAACGCAAAATTTATAGTTTTCCAAACAATTAGTTAAATTTTATACCTTTGGGTTTTGGGTTTTTTTCGCCCCCCCCCCATCCAACCTCCCCCGCCCGCCCCCGTAAGTGTGGGAGTAAAGGTGTGTGTACGGCTGTGCGTATGTGTACGTGTCTGTACACGAGGGACAGAAACACAGACGAGGAGCTTCTGGTCGGTTTCACATCATCCCGTCAGCTACCTGAAACAGCCAGGTACGTCGTCGGTTTCTCAACGAATAATTTTTGTGAGAAGTTACAAATTTTCTACTAGAACAACATCGCTCTTGTTCGTCCCCTTCTTCTTCTTTGTTTTTACCATCGAGTCGAAGAAGAACGAGATGAAGGCACGAAATGGAAGGAAGAAATCTGATTGAAGCAAGTTATAATTACGCCATTTTGAATTCGATTGATTTTTGATCGAATCAAAGCGGCGGAGTTTCCAATGGATGAACGTAAGAAGACGGGTTCCGATCGAACCCGGCAGGTACCTCGGACGGGTACCTTAGAATCCGAGTACCCACTTTAATTACAGCCTCCACCAACGTGGTGTTGGTAGTTCTGTCATTCACCGACTATCCCAATATATATAATTACACATTTCTACTTATCAAGCCTATTTTAATGATTTTTATCAATCTCTCCACTCGTCTTCGTCTTGTTCTTCTTCTTTTTTTTTTAAACCTCAAACTGTTTCATAAGTGCTCAGGACCGTAGCCGGACGGTTCGCACCTGACGTTCTTCGATTTTATTGATAAAATTTAAAGTAAAAGTTGAAGTGAAGTCTGTGGGTACTCGCTAGAAATGCAAATCAATCTTCGAACTCTACAATTAACGTACAAGACCATTAGTCTGTCGTCAGCGTGTAAGTACTGGAAGTGACACGGCACTCTGCTACCACGTGAGTACCTTTATTCACTTCCGAGTACCGGACTGCATACAATTTTGTGTTGTACTTCATTTGTGGCAAGTTCTTTTCTTGCTTACTTTAGTTTGAGTAGACCCTTGATTGGTTTTTAGTTTTGTTCCAAATGTAGTAATTGAGGGTCCATCATTCGACACTCATCAAAGTACCCATCAATTGTTTTTTTTTTTTAATTTTGGTACCCGAAAATCCCGAATTATTAATATTTTCTCCTTGTCCGGTGGGAAAAGCACAAGGATTCCCGTCACTTTTGTCTTTCGCATATTCGACCTCATTTCTATATTTATATAATTTAATTTAATAATTTTTCAAATACTTTCATTTATTATTTCTTAGGCACGACTTTCTCCATTGTCCTTTGACTTTCTTCTGTCTGCTTTTAACTTTTAATAAAAGCGAATATTTCGAGCCTTTCTTCCTCAGCTTCTTATTTCTCGTGCACAACTCAAAGAAATCAATTTTGAGAGAAATGTTAGCACGTCTGAAAGAAAAGGCGAGTGATGTTGATGATGTTGATGATGATGATGATGATGATGCGTCTTCTTCTGCTGCTGTTGCTGTCGCTGCCGCTGATGCTGATGTTGATGATAATAATAAAAGGAATGTGAGAAGAGTAAAGGAATGACAATTAAATAATTTAGAAACACATTTTCTTTGTAAACTCCATTAACCCCTTTCCCAGGACTTGTGTTTCCCTCCCATCCGGCCCATCACTTCAGTCTTATTTATTTGTGTATTATTTATTAATCCGTAAGAAAATCTTATTAAATAATTCACAATTGTTGAAATGAGCGCCTTTTACCGTGAATAATTAGTCAAACAGTTTCCCATCACGGTGCTCCCTGGCTCGCTACACACTCGACTTCTTCGTGTCTCCTCGAGAGCACCAAAAAGATGTGAGTCACACCTTTTTGCGATGGAATCCGATTTCCACTTTGGAAAATTTGACTTTTCCACTTTGACTTTTCCAAAGGATGAAGAGGTTCATTGCAAGAAAGAGTGTCAGGTGTCATTATACTTCTGGGAACGAAACAAATATGCAGCGTGTGTGCGTGTGTGCAAGCCTTGATCGACATTACCTTCGACGTGACTCAGTTTTACTTACTCGAAAAAGAGAAAACTCACTTACATGATGTGGTAATAAGGTGACTAAAAAAGAAGAAGACGCCAGAGATGTATGAAATGTGTAACTGTGCAGATTTTATGAGTAACAATAACAAACCAAATTAATAAGTAAAATAATCAATTTTTGAGTAAAAACTTTTACTTTCGTATCGTCAAATGTCAAAAACCATGACGGTCATTAATCCAATTGATTAATAATGTTAATTAATATACTTAATAAAAGAGTGTAATGGCGTCATCGATATTAATACTACACTAAAAATAAAATAGAGACGAATACAACAGCCATTTAGAAAGTGAGATATACACAAAACAATGAAACTCCAACAGCTGAAACACTACAATCTGTGAAACTACCACAAATTTAACAACAGTCAATTACAAAATAAACAACCAATAAACCCATATCAATAAATAATAAACTTGTATATTGTTTCAGTCACCAGATTCATCTACTACAACAAATAAAACATGTACACATCGTTGTAGTTCGACTCATCAAGGCCGGGCCCGAGAGGTTCCTCCATTAAAATAACCCAGACGGAGCAGAACACAAAAATGTAATAAAAACAATAACCGAATGTCTTCCAAATAGTACGAAAAATGAAGTGACATAAAATCTATTAAATAACGACGTTGTTATGGCTACAGAAAAAAAAACATAAACAAATAAGAAAACGACAGGGTCGAAATCTGAGGCAATAATTCCGTTTAAATGTGAATTTTATATATACAAAAAAGTCTTTGTTAACGATTCCCTGATTTAGTGTGCGATCCAATACGAATTACGACTTTAATCCACGACAAAAAAATATGTACATAGACCTTTTCCCAGTAGAATAAAAGTTAAAATTATCGAATGACAGATTTTGGATGGATTTCGAGTCCGAGGGAACCATCAAAACTGACGACCTTCCCCGTCTTCTCACTGGGGAGTCGGTGACTTAAGAATTCTCCTCATTCTCAACGCTGAAACCCACGGTACCCGTCTTCGGTGAGGAATTCCAACTGCAAATTGTTTCGCTTCGAACATCAGAGAATACAATAACTGCAACAAATAACTTCGCTTCCACCACGTACTCCGAAAGGAAAAGCTTTCCCGGTCCACAGGATGGTACAAAATAAAGATTTGTAGGCCTTTTATTAAAAGACAAAAATTTATGGTGGCCGAAGATGGTCCGAAAACCGTCGAAAGTTTTGAAAGAATCAACGGTAGGAAACGGTCGTACGTGGCATAACTGGAGGCACAACTCTCGGTCGATTAATTTATTAAGGGAAAATTTATATATAGTCCAAGTGACGTGTCGTGAGCCCGGACGCCATTAGACGATTCAACCTCAAATAAAGACAAATGGATTTGATTTCGAATAAAAAAATGGCAGCAGACGGGGACGGAGGAAAGAGGTCATCGTTTCAAGTCAAAAATCCATTACGCAGGGGGTGTAGCACCGCAGAAGAATTCTTCTCGACACTCCGGTCACGGAGTCAGGTCCGAAAAGCGAAAAATCTGCAGCGGGCAAAATTGTTGAGTGCGGGCTAATAACCCGGGTAACGTGTGAAATATCTGCGCATAGACGAACATGAAATCCTACTTACCCCCAAATAAGTTAGACATGATATATCATTTGTTCGTCATTAGCCGGGTGCCAGCCTATCGAGCTCTCCCCTTTTTTTCCCCCCAAAAACAGATACCTCCGAGTTATGAATAATGATGATTGGTCATGTATGCCCATCCTCGTACCCGTTCCTTCGCCCGGCTGCCACACTTCGGTGACAGTGTTAAGCAGAGGAATTATGAGTTTGCGGAGATGCGACATGCACGTGAATTACCCAGCGGAAGAACGTGGGAATGGCGAGGCCGTGGCAATTTTTTAATTTTACTCGGCTAACGGCGAAAAATAATTCGGAACATCACTCGGGTTACTCGGAGCTACCGGATTTTTTCTTCGTCCACCGACTAACAGAAAAAGTGTGGTAGCCACCGACTGTGATGTTCCTTTTCTCGGGTTTTCTCCCGTGCGAAAGAGAAGCACTGGAAGAGGATTGTTACGATGGTGAAAACTCGCAATTATCACCGGCTAATAGTTGAGTTAATGTTTTTTATAGTCTTAGGTCATCAGAGCGGACCTTGCGTACCTGGCACTTGTTTCCAAAATAGTTCAGGTTCCACGTTAAAAACACGGGTTTCCCCGTTAACTCTCACGTAGACACCACCTGTTTGGGACGGGTCAGACTCAACGAACAGGTAACCCACTGGTGCCCTGTGCCAATAAACAAAAGAATTCAAATAGTTTTGACTGTTTTCGGTCATGGTCTCCTCTAACTACCATTCATTCCTATCAAAACTTAAAGTACGGCAGACGAATTCAATAAAAAAACGTCCTCCGATTCCCTCGCTCCGTCCTTGCCCGAGTGCAATAAAAAATACATAATTACTTAATTATGTAATAAAACATTCTGATATGAAGAAGACGTTCGAAGGACCGTCTTGGAGGAAACCAAACGTATTATAATTGTAATAAAACGTACTTGAGTAGATTTTATTATATATTAAATGAGTAACACTCGCGCTGACCTGCACGGTACACTGAAAAATACGTTCCTTTAATGTGCACCTCAGTCGTTATATGTACATAGGTTCGTTATTTACTTGGAATAAATAGTACTAGACGAACAGGTGTTGCCATTTTTGTAGATGGTAGCACCGGGTGGTCACCCTCCTTCGGGAGACGGCTTGACTCGAGTGAAGACGTCAAACTTCTCCCGGACATTTTGAAATTTCCGTCACAGACAACTCTCGACAATTTAATATAAGAAAAATCAGAATAGGCGATGTGAGAGGTCAGGTCAGAAAGACAATCACCGTGACGAGTCAATGGCAATAAAACATATTTGAACTTTGTTACTCAACTGTCTCTCTCCGTTTTCTCCCACCTGGCTACCTTCAAGGGAGAAAGAAAGAAAGAAAGACAAAGACACGAATGACTCGTTTATTAAAACGAGAAAAAAGAAACAACCCAAAACGTGAACTGTGTGATTTACTTCTTCTCATGATGAGAGAGAGAGAGAGAAAGAGACAAAGACAGGTGAGTAGAGACAAAGAGTGAGTAACAGAGAGAGAGAGAGAGAGAGAGAGATGTAATGGTGAGGAGACATTCAATGAGACCACGCTCATGAGTAATAATATCTGACTAAATCAACTCTGTGATGAATTATATATGAAATCTGTGAGAGTAAAATAAGTTATCGGTCAAAATCAGTATTTCTGCTAATTTATTACCTTTGTTAACATTTTTACATACATTTCGGTACTCCTTTGACTATGCTTTTATATCTTTTTTATTGTCCTTGTGCTCCCATGGCTTACTAATCTTTGACTAACCTTGAAAGTTAATAGTTTTGAATTGACTAATTTGGCCGATCGTTTCAAACGGTAAAGGTCCGATGTTTGCCTTTGCATTTCGTTTTCGTACCTATCCTACTCGTCTTCTGAGCAGATCTCTATCTGTCGACGTCCATTCATAGGTACGTTGACGGTGCAAGACACACCAAATGAGTCGAGACCGACTCATGGCCGCCGGCAGTAAAACTCACGAATTAGTTAACTTTTTGCCGTGTATAATTTCGCGGCCAATAAAATTATGACGGTAATTGATCGGTAGGAGCGGTTTTCAGGTAGCCCGATAAAATGATTCCCTCTTTTTCAACCAATAAAACGACGATTTGTGTAAAATTTATGTAACGATAAATGCCGCGCGGCGACTCGTCCGCCCGGCTTTGGATTATTCCAAACATGGCGGAAAACTCTCAAGGGCAACGGCATTAGGAGCATCTGCCGATTAAATCGATGAGGTGACACAACCATGGCGAGAGTACACCGGGACAACGACAACGTGAAGAGGCACAGGTCCCTGAGATATTAGGGAAAAAGACGGACGTACCCGCGAGTACCTCCGAACAACGCGACCAGTAGACAAGGCAAGACAAGTATAACCTCCCGTGTCCCCTTGGAGTTCTCAATATAATAAAAAATTATAATGAAGCAATAAAAGATGAAATCAAATTCAGAAAAGATGGCAATAAAAATGTACTAAACTGCAGAGAAACGAGAATACAAGAACTCCTGTGCGAAATATCGAGTTCAACGAATGACACAGTCAAAGAACAAAAAACAAACAACAAAGGCAGGGTGCGATGGTTGGAGTCTCCTGCCGAAGGGTTGACGTCTGTGGTACCCGGTAGGTGCCGGTCGCAGGGTACTCTACGCGACATCCATCAAAGGCAATTTAATTTTTCTAAACGGTTAAAAATAAGTGTCAGGTTTCCGATGTTGACACCTGCGGGGGTAGGCAAGCAGGTAGGTAGGCAAGCCGGGAGTACAACCGGACAGGTACCACCTCACGGGGCACCACCGGGGACAGTGACAAACCTCGTCCCCGTAATTTACGGCTTAATATTTAATTACATGTGAAACACCACAATCGATTTATGTATTAAATAACGTTACATTATCCGTGACCAACAATGCTCCGACGAGTATTAACCATTTTTTTTTTCTTATTTACAATCGAAATCATCGACCATTAAAATTTTACACTTTCATAAAACACCTCGAACATTCCGTGTAGTTATGTAAATAATGTAGACACAATAATACAACACATTTTATTACGCGTGTTGAATTATTTTTTTCCCATTGGTCGGTGGATCGTCAAGCCGCCTATTTGAAAATGATTGGTATGAAAATGAGTCGTCTGAAGTAGAGCGAAAGCCTTGGAACCGCTTAACGGTACATAAATAAGTTAATAATAAGTCAACGAGTTGAAAAAGCGATTCAGTCGTACGACAATCACGACACGACGTTGACTTATTTATCAAAATCTCAAAATAATTAACACGTCGATAATAACGTGTCAGTAATTGTAAATTAAACAAATAAATTAATAGGTTGACATTAAGTTATTAAAACATCCGGGTGTACGACTGATAAATAAGTTAATAATAATTGAACGCACACGAGGGAGACTACCAAATTAGTAACCGCGAGGTTGAGTACCTGGTACGACGGCAATCGGTTAATAGTCGGCTTATTGACGTAGAAATTAACCTCCGATTGACTTTGGAGACATACATAAATTAATAGATTAATAATAATTTGTAAAAAAAAAAACGTTCAAGGCACACCGACAGAAGTCGAGAAAAACAAGGCGGACGAGTCGACTGGGTGTCAGGCCGAGCGAAGAATTTTAATGGGTGGACCACCCCCGCGTTTCAGGTGTGTCACCGAATCAAAGCGGTCAGGTACGAAAGCTCCGTGCCTGAGTCTTTCTCTCCTCCCGCACCAAAAAAAAAAGAATATAAAAAAAATAAAAAATAAAACAAATCCAAATAAATAAAGCAGGCGTAACAAAGTTGTAATTGTAAGCGATATCCTGCCGTAGTCGTTGATTTATGTCTTGTTCGGTTTGGTTTTATTGCGTTAACCTGAAAGTTCAGGTACGAGGACTGAATAATTGAAACATGATGTTGATATAAATTAATTTTTTCTCCTCTCTCTCCGACGCTCTACTGCCGCTCCCCGAGTACCTGAACCTTATTGCTGTCCCCCCCCTCCTCCAACCCCCGCCCGCGCTCCCTCCCACTTGGCTTATGATGAAACGGCAATAGATCAAGATACGACCGTCACGATTCGAGCCATCGCCATGCCGAAATCATTATCATAATTTTTTTTTCTAGAAGTTTCCTTTGTTTTCCATTTAGTCTCGACTGACGTGACGTCCTCCTCATCCTCAAAGGATTTCGGACAACCCGAAACTCTCTCAGACGGTGAAAGTAGTCGCTCGGTCGGGAGTTGAGTCGACCGTCGTTGGGGCATCGCGAATTTTTCAGGCACGAAGATGACTTTAAAAGTCGGTACCAACTTACGGAAAGACAAATTTGCATGATTTATGTATTTGACCCGATGGAAAACCCCATGTTGAATTTCTTATGTATCCGGGGAATGAGAACGTCGTCGATGAGCAAGAGAGAGATTCTTTACGTTCGCGATGATAATCGTTTACCCCAGGTAAATCATGTTACTGCGAAAAGAGACTTTTATTACGTGACACACAGAAGGCATTAAATATTTTTAGGGTGATGTAGTTCGGGTGTGTCACAAATAAATAACTATAAATAAATAGGAGTAAACGTTGAAACGACACAGCAAAATTGTTACACGTGTGGACATTAAATAAGAAATCATTTACATTGTAGTAAATATTAAAAACAGTTGACGGGGAACGTATTATGTTTCAATATGAGGAAGGGTGGCCGGAAAACCGTTCCTTTGTTAAGTTTACGTTCAGGAGTTTGTAGTACTACAATCCTGTAGGTCATCACCGTCCAGAGCACATCATACCCTGGGGTACCGTAACGTGTGCGCAACATAAAACTCACTTAAAATAATCTGAAGTGACTTGGACACCAAGTCAACACCAAGTACACCGGTGATAGTTTCCGTAAAACTTCCCTAAACTGTTTTCATAACTTCAGAGAGAGCACTTCATAACTTCCCAGCGATGATATGTTTCTGGTACGTTTCTTATCAGAAATCTGTTTTACGTAATACTCAGACAACCCGAGTCCTACCGATAGTTAAAAAAAAACAGTTCAAACTCCGACCAACTATCGTCACAACGTGACTAATAGTGATTTTCCTGACAGTTTTGATGAAACATTAGTTCACATAAAGGTAAACGACAAACGACTTTGACTTTTGACTGCACGTTTTGTCAATTTTTGGAACTCGATTCGTAATGTCCTTGCCAGTTGTTGACTTGTCGCGTGATTTATGTCGGTCGAAAGCACCGCCATTTTGGTACTCGGCTACCCGTTTGACGTAATCTGTTGCCGTTTGCGATCTGTTACTCGGTACTAATGACTGAGACGTGTGTACCGCAAAACCAGTAACGAACTTCAAATGTTTTACGTGAAGTTGAACTGGTTCTGATGGGTCGAACAATTCCAAAAACACACGAACAAACCACTTCAATAGGAAATTCTAGGTATTCGGTAAAGTACCTGCTTTCAATAGTAAACACTGATGTCACCCGTCACACTCGTGACAGAAGTTGAAGAACTTCCAGTTCTACAAGAACCTTCAATCTCCAATAAAACAAAATCAAAAACTAAAACTAAACGACCGGTCCAAGCACCTGAAAAAGGGTGCCTACGCACGACTGTACATAAAAACAATAAATAAATAAAATAATAAAATTAGAATGCACGAAGTGAACTTCTCTCTCTCTCTCTCTCTCTCTCTTTTCTTCCCTCGGAGAGAAAAAAAATAAATAACTATTTATTACCCAGTAGATAGTTATCAGAATTTTAGTTCTTCTTCTTTACAACGCGCCTACAGTTTTTACACCTCATATTAATAGGGTCTCTCTGCTAGGTACCTACTCACCTATGTGACTAATTTGAATCACAATGAGTACCTGAGCACACACACGCATAGACGAAAAGCGCGCGTTGTAAAACGTCCTCCGCTCCTATCTTATCTTGTACTCGAAACCATAAAAAATCAATTTTAAATTCCTTATTGATTAATGTTTATTATTTCTTGAAATGTACAAGAAGGAGTCGCGGGACAACTGCTTTTTTCCTTCTTCTCTTCTTTTATTTCCCGGACTCTTTTTTTTCACTCTCGATCGGATTTCACTTGTTCAATCGGTGTGTTCGCCCGTTAATAAATTAAATACTTGCGTAGTATTCTGCCGTGACTAATTTCATTCATTTCGCTATTGTTTTGCAGCTGTTGTGATCGATAATTACTTATTCCGCACTGCAGTACTTTATTTATGGAGTTTGTATCGGTACGTCACCGCTGTAGTACCTCAATATTATTTACACATTGGGTCCATTACAATGTTCGTGTATCTTCATTGTTAAGGTGTTCTTCTTGGTGCTGTTTAAGTCAATGCCACACCCCGTTCTATAAAATTGTACACAAAAAGGAAGTAATAATGTAAAATATATAATGAAATTCAATAAAATGTAATGGTGTTTTGATTCAATTGTCTTAACGCAATCATCGACCATTAATTGCGTATATTAACTACTAATATTCAAAGGGTTAAATACTAATTACCCAGGTTGTACACCCAGGTTGTAAACGAATCACTTGCATACTTTTGTATGAGTTAATAATATTTTTTTATTATTTCAATGAACTAACTCAACTAACTCTGATGATTAGTCACGTTAGCGTTGCTGTAACAATAAATTGATTCTTCTTGACTGGATTTCACCGGCTCAGGTGATGTTTTTGACGGTTTCCTGCGTTTTTTGTGCACAACTCACGTCAAAATCGTCATGGAAAGCTCTAAGACTGACAAAACGGCAGGTGGATGGTTTTGGAATCGCCGACCGGAGTGTAAATATTGACAAATTGTCAGGGAGTTAACTCCTTAACACTTCCTTCATCCCTTCTCGATAAATCTTTTGTGTTTCGTGTGAAGAAATCAGCGGATACGTTACCCTATCTGCGTGTATGTTTTGTTTTATGGCTCAGGTTTACAGGGGTGCTTCGGCCGGGGCTCTCGGGGCACCTGGCCGCATGGCACCTCGTAACAGAGACCGATACCCCGGAAAAATTCGATAATATTGATTATTCTGTTGAACGGGGTCGGTGACGGAGTGTAAAACGAATGCCGAACAGGTGAAATCAGATTGCATTCCAGGCACGAGGCACGGGGTATGTGGGAAGGTTTGACAGGTTCACGGACAGGTACAGGTGTACAAACCGGCGGCACCCTTCGATAACTCAGCGACCTTGTAAAATGATTTGTTTGTCCTTTGATCGAAATCATGTCTAACATGAACATTAAATTTTTCTCCAACAAAATAAGTAATCAAAAACGTTGTCATTTTTGGTAGGGCACAGCTACACAAAATTAATTTGTCGCCATTTTTTGGCACTCAACAGTCAAACGTAACTTTCTTTTTGGTATTCAAGCGTACTCTGTACTTTTTATTGGTTTTTTCTTATTACAACTAATTAGTTAATTTTTACTTTATTCTATTACTTATGTTATTTATGCAGCATTATACTGCATTATTATATTGATAGTTTTTATTAAGCAGCTAATTATTCGACTAATATTTATGTAACTCATTTTCTGAGAAATTATTTTTACGTAATTAGTTGCGTAGTATTCTGTGCTATTTTATATTTGTAAATTTTAATTTCGGTAACTCACTTTGAAATATATGTGACAGTGCTTCCCAGAAAAAAGTAATGATTTTTCTAGAGGGCGTACAATAAAACCAGTGGGATTTTAGAAACAAAATATTAAAGTATAACAACACAGTTAATAAAATAAATAATTGGATGCAAATAATCGTTTCAGTGAATCAATCCTGCATCTTGTAGCATATATTATTGCGTATCATGTACAATTTATTGTACGTATTTTCTCTTCTGCATTTGTAAAGGTATAAAAGATATTCAATGGTACTGTTTCTGTATGTTACACAGGGCACGAATTCATTAACAATTTTTTTTAATTTCATTTATGTATCGTTTAAATTGCGGCCAGTTTCTCTACGAAAACTAATGTCTAGGACAGTAGTACTTCTTGTAGGTACACCAAAGTTGCATCAGAGACATTCCACAGTTCCACTCCACCCGTTTAGTGCACCTTGTGCAGTGCGGTCCCACCACCCGAACCCTGCGTGTCCCTCACAATATTATTAATAAAAATAATACGACTATAAATTTTTAAATTATTAAAGCCGATGCAAATGGTCTGTGATGCAAACGACAAACGCAATTTAGAGGTTTTTATATTATCGCAGAGAATTCTCGGAACGGGATATCATTAAATTATAAATATACGGGAAAACACACACCGTCCGTCGTACCTTTCTTCCACGTACCTGAAATCAATGGGCACCGATTTGCCAGGTTTGGCGTTAAACTGCGACAAAAAAACAAACTATTTTTTTTCAGTTAAAGAGGGAAAAGCATCGAACGGACATTAAACTTGGAGTGGTCAATTCCCGTAAATCACACCTTATTGACTCTGATATATTGCCTTAATTAATTCGCGGGTGGCTACGTCTTCTTATTCAGGTTCGAGAGAAGGCTCACTCTGTCCTGGGACACCTGTTTTCTCTCTCTCCCCACGCGGCGACACATAAATAAATAAAATTCCTCGATTTATGCTTTATTGTTTTTAAATAGAAGGTTTGGGAAGATGGTTATCGGATGGTCAGCAGAGGAAGTTGGAAAACCTGAAACCTGAAAGCAAAAAAAAAAAAACAAGTTGGGAGACTTTGATTAACGGACTGTGCACGTATCGAATCGATTGAAAGAAGACCGCGACACGTGTACAAAATGTCCGCCGATAATTGCATTTTCATAAATTTTATGTGCTTTGTGTGTGTGGCTACGCCTGCGTTTTCACTGGACTTTTCGTTCGGTTTAACCGTCATGTCGATTCGATTTGAGTGCCAATTAATTTTCGTCGGCCGGAAATACAGGTTCTTGTCATTGACAGTCGACACGTAATGACTTATTTGACCGAATCAACCGCCAAAAGACTAGTTCCAACTAAAAACTATCTGTACGCACGATAAAACTATTCCGATGTTTCGATTCGTAACGTGCGAAACCGCCATTCAGTACGCGTAACGTCTTTACCTGATGGAAAATCATGTTCCCTTTACTGCAATTACGTAAAAAAAAATCAACAGATCCTTAGTGATGTGCCTGGTGAGGTGCACCTGGACATCAATGGATGATCCGGGTCACTTAACCGACACTTCAATTCCATACAACTACACTCGTGGTCTCATACGGTGTATACGGTGATTCACACGTAAGGCAGCGGCGGAGGCGGAGAAGTTTCAAAATGGATGAAATTCAGATGAGACGACGGATAAAAAACGGCTACTCACTGTCGAAAGAACAAAAACCTCTTTTCTGATTCTTCCACTAGTTGGTTGTGACGGTTTCTCACATTTTCTAGTCGTAGAAAATAGTTCACCGTTGCAGTGAGCATCCCCACAACCTTTGTTCGAGGGAAGCTTAATAAGTATGTTTTCTACTTATATGATAAATAGTACATTTAAGGGTTTTGAATATAAGTTAACTAGTTATCCACGTCTACTAGTCGAGTCAGTTTGCTGTCTACGTATTTCCCATTGTGAAAGGAGACAAGGGTGGGTACCAGGTCAGCGTGAATCTTTATGTTCTCCACTGAAACTACAAAACAAATTTGGTAGCTCCTTCAACGAGAGACAAACCACAACAGATAAACCCCAAAAGGAAAGAGTCTTCATGTTGAGGAAGTGTCAAATTTTTGACGGGTACCGAATCAAACGAACCCACGTCGGTACTTTTTAAGGGTGGCTGGCATCAGGTCGGCCCGGTTCTTTTTTTTTTGTGTGACTCGGTGGTATCACCCTGATTGATGGAGGTCCGATTGGAATTTCAGAGAGTTTAAAATCGATCCTTCGAGAGGTCGCGATCCTTCCGTGCGATAAAACGAACTAAACCGGCAAGAAAAGGTACCTCTTACCTGGTACCTCGGTACGCCGATTTTTCTACCGTGAAAACTGTCCCCGAACAAATCTGGTGATAATTTTTGTTTTGTTAAACGAAACGACCAAGTGGATTAATGCAGGTTTTTAAGGTTCAACAGGATGTTACCACCTGGTCTGACTAATTGATCACGTCTACCATCCGACTTGTTCAATATCCATCAGATTAACCGCGGGTACGTCGCATGTCGTAGGCGCGTTCCTCCTAACTTAGAGAGAAACTACACTTTGTAAAGGCTGCTTTCTCCTAGGAGTCATCGCGTGCACTAAATCAATATTGTGACACGGATGTTATGCGTTTCAGGCGGACGACGACCACTACAGTAGTCAGTGCGGTAGTGACAGGCGCACGAGATCATCGCAGTACCAAAGGTACCGGGTACCGAACCCAACAACAAGTATCTCCGTCGTCGAGTTATTTTAATAAATTTTCACACGCATAACTTTTTTGTCCTTCGGGGCAGGAGAAGACACGTGGGAGAGGAACGAAGGAGCGTAGGACAGGTAAGAAAAGTCAGGGGGAAAAAACAGTGGGACAAAAACAGAACAAACTGGACAATAACAATTAAAATTTGAATTACGAGGCAAGATGGCAGCGATACCGAAGCAAATACGCTTGCGTAAAGACAAAAGTTAGCGTAATAACTTAATCTGAGGATGACAAGCGGCTGTCAGACATTAGAGGAGGAATAAAAGCCGGTCACAGTGTCACCTGACTTGAATTTTGAGTTGTTCTTTTTATATTCCTCTACTTACCACAAGATCCTTGAATATTTTTACGATCTTCCAGATTTGTCAGACTTCAATGTTTCCGACCATTACTTATTATTTTTCTGTAATCTTTCGTAAAATTTCCTAAAATGATTCGACGTTCCCTTTTCCCCCCCACTTCCTCTCCCTCTCTCCGAGAGTTCACAACTACATTTTTTCCATACCAACCTATTAATTCGTCACTTGTGCTTTGTACCTGTCAGCATGTCTCGCTAACATGGAATTACTATAATTACGAGTAGGAGTGTATTCTGTAATGTACACAATAGTAAAGAACGACTTTTTTTTTAGTATCCTGAATGCAATAAATCGCAGCAGACTTGTGTACTCAATACGAGTCATGAAATGAGTAATTATTTATAAGAATATGAGAGAAACTTAAAAAATGATCTTTTCATAAATTGTTTCCAAAATTGACCGACTGTCTTCATAACAACGCAACACGTAACTGCATTTAATGCAGAAAATATTAAAATGGGTCACAGAATGTGTATTTTGATACTTTTCTATTATTATGTATTATTAAAAAATAGCATCGACTCAAATAACAACAAAAATAACTGTAATATATTAGTAGGTTACGTTGCGTATTACATAAGCCCTAGGTAAATTGGTATGAACATCACAATAAATAAACATAAAGAATTATTAAATATTAAAGCGTAATGAATGTGTTAATTGTATAAGAATATAACTTAGGCGTAGATAACATATAACTCATTTTAATTAAGAGCACTCCCGTCGAACATAATCAAGAACTCATTACGACATCCTTACAGATCTCACCTCCGGAGTCAATGAAGAATAGATCATTCAAAAATTGTACGGAAATCAATAGGAAATCGATCAAACCGATTTATTGGTGGATTCCTTCTAAAATTAAAAAAAAAAGCAGTTCGACACGAGGAATCTGGAACGTGGGCTATCGGAAATCAAACATTGATCAAATGCCGGAAAAACCCGAAGGTATGCGTCCAGATCAGATACAGATCACACACACACACACAGACACACACGGGGTATCGTGAAATGTATCAGTTTGAGTGATTGATTGACCACCGGTGTGTTCGCCTCTGCGTCCGGGTCAACCGTCTCCGATCGACCTCGGGGGATCTTCTCAAATGTGCGACATTAAAAATTGACAGGTAAGCCGGGTATCCCTCAAGTGGGTACCGATTATTACCCATAAATTAAAACCAATACCATCTATCACTGTACCCGTTGGGATATTCTCCGTTTTTGTCTTTTTCTTTATCACTCGCCCGGTTCAGGTATTTATTGATTTATTTCAGGTACAATGCCTTAATGTTTATTTTATTAACACGTAGATAATTTGTAGACCTACATGAATTTGCTTTTTGTAGTCTCTAATTTCCTTTCGCCTTTCTTTCGGTCGCTGATTTATGTCTCGGACGAGTACACAAAATTTATATCCGATATCCATGCTTTCGGTCGAATCGAACGTTCCCAAGGTGCCGTTTCCGGAAAATCGGGAAAGGTCGTACCACCATTAATCAGGAGAACGTCTGAAACGGCACCTGATGAAACGATAGCCTCATTAGACCGACGCTTACCTTCTGAATCGAAATAAAAATTTATGTATCAAGAAGTAATTTTGCTAAATTACAAATTAATCGGTGCGGTCGTACCCGTGCCAACAATAACAAAAACCCAAGTTATTTAGATATTTTATAAATACATAAGTTAGATGTATTGATTTAGAGAACGTGGGAAACTTATGTGGTGGAGAATTGTTTGTGTCCGACTACATCATTTAGTACCTCTGGTTTTAATTTCAAAGCAAAAAAATATCACTTTTACATAAATGTCAGACTTATTGAACTCAAATCAAATTTTCTACTATTCCTCTTCTCCAAAATTTTTATTATTTGTAAATGTTGTGTAAAACGACATGTATATAATGTATATATACATATATAAAACTGTGTGTGTCATGAAAAAGGCATCACAAATATTTTTCTCTTCACATCTCCTGCTGTTACGCACAACAGGAGTGTAGAGAAATGCTTTTATGACACCCCCGTACATCTTGTTGAATGTCAATCATTGCGGGGTGGGAAAATGAAAGCATTAAATGCTATCGTATAAGTTCCCTTCAATAAAATAGATATGTATATAGAGAAAAAGGCATCGCATAAGAAAATAATAGATGTTCGCTTCAGTCTGATGACTTTCTAGCACAATTCGTAACTCTCTTTTTTTCTGTATTATAAAATACTGTCGATATTTATTGATACTGTAAAATAACATCCAACAAGGGCGGGCAGGCTCTTGGAACGTACACATGCTCAATCATACAAAATAATATAAAACGTGTAATATTTTAAATATGTTTGACTGTGGAATGTTACATATATGTTTGGTGTAAACAAACATATGTAAAAGATTTTATTTTAGTATTTAAGTTTTAAGTATTTATATTTTAAAAGAAGTTGGGTTGTTAACGGTTCAGAACATTCCAAAGTAGCTCCATTGCAATCAATGACTTTATGGCACTCATACAAACAATTATAATATATTATAATACCGCATAACCTACCAAGAGTATCCAGTAGTCAAGAATAACAAGCAGCATCAATAGCTGAGTGCTCACTCTCAAATTCCATCAACCTAGCCTCCCATCTACCAGCGACAGCTTACAACTCTAATCAAAATATTTCCAGGCCACCCAAAGAGTCGATAAAAGCAAACACCCAAGCCGATCAACCGAATCCTTCGGCCATCCCATCACCCAAGCGGTAAAACCACCAGACAAACACACACACACACACACAAAGTGTTACCTGTGACATTGAACGAGTACTTGTGTACCCGAGGAGTACACAAGAGAAAACACGAGTATCACACACTCGCGCACAACGAGAAGCAATAAAAATAGAATAAAAAGAAAACGCAATGCAAATTACGAATATGAATATTTGGTTTTTTTTTGTGTTTCTAAACAAATTGTTAAGCTGAATTATTACTTTCGTGATTTTTATAATAATTTCCCGGCTGTGGGGCAACAAAAGGTAATAAATAATGGCGACTGCCACGAATAGCCCACTTTTATGCGTGTGCTCTTATCGTTAAATCCCCGCGTAATTATCCTACGAATTACTTCTTTGTATTAATTAATTTAATGATGTATGCCTCGTTTAAACGCTGGCCAATTTCAATGCGATAATAAACAGATTAAAAGCCGGTGGAAAGCCGTCACCGTGGCGAGACAGACAATTCCCCTCTTCCGCAACGGGCTACCCGAGTTATGAAAGGAGTTATGAAATACGGGAGAACGAGTACTTACCACCGCGAACGGATTAATGCATCATTTGATTTGATTAGATTTCGGATTCCGGTGGCACGGGGTGGCGATCGTGGCTACCGCGTACCCGGGTACCCGAGATCCGATCACGAAAATCAATAGATATTTTACCCGGGGGAGACAGCCGGAAGGGGAAAAAGAGTCGAGTCACTCGTGATGGATGATACGAGTATCGAAAACGATTGATTTGGGTCGGAGGTACCGTCCGGGTACCTTCAATAGAGAGAGAGAGAGATAAGCCATCGCGACACCGGTGGTCAAATATTACAAGATGATTGGTTGGTTTAAGGTACCCGATCGACAGGCGAACATCTACGGGAAGTCTTTTCGACTGCCAGCAAAAAGGGATAGAAAGGACGGTAGCGCGCAAAGATCGGTCGAACAAGTTGAGTGCCTCTGGGGAAGATCTATCGATAATTAATTATTATTGATCGGTTTAATGAGGTAAGTCATCGAACGTGATGATCAGACTGGATATGGAGAGATCAGTGCGTATTTACCAGCGATCTGGGTGTTGGTATAATTAAACGCTCAGACTTGTCTAACAAAATACTCACTGGGATAGTTAATAATAGTTTTTACAATAATACATGAATACAAGCTAGGTAGTTGTCTTTGCACTATCAGCAGTGACCACGTGACTTCAACTTAAGCTTCCACAGAAGGACTGATAACGACGGGAAGAGGATTGGATCCTCCGATCCTTTGAGAATTTTTTTTTCTTTACGGTTTTAGTTAGTTTTTGCCATGTTTGAAATGCTATCTTACCTAAGTTAGCAAAAAAAGGCTGAGTGACTCGCTCAGATGCCGTATTTTAATCTATGGCTTAATGGCTTTGCGACTTACTTCGCCTCTGATCTTCTCTTTCTTCTTTCGAGCTTTCCCGGACGGGTCTTGTCCTCCATTTTACTTTTCTTAAAAGGCGAACGTTTCTGAAAATGTTCCTGACCGAGGCATTGCCAACTGCACACAAGGACGATCCTTCTTGGTGGCAGACAACTCGAGAGGAGAACATCTTTCCGGTTATAATTTATTAGAATCATTAGCGGAGCGATGCCTCCGCGTGCGACAAAGCCTCCGTGGTAGTCGCTGGGGTGGGTGCATGACACGCCGTTCCTTTTTTTTTTCTTCTTATTCTTTTTATTTTACTCTCTCTCCACCGTCGGTGATTTAGGCATTCATTGATTTCACGTCCGTTTCTGCTGCCACGTTTCCCTTGACTCGATATGAATCATGCAAATTTCGCTTTCGACTCGACTAGTTATTATTCCCGTGGATGATGGCGACGAGAATTAGACGTCCGACGGTGTGTCACTGTTTAACATTCGAGATGAGATGAAAAACAATGGACGCAATCGCTAATCATCGTGCAAAATGTCATTCGGGAACGACTTCAACATCAAATATATGGGTTCAGTAACTCTGAGCTGGAAAGATTTGCTAGTAGAATGAGAATTTCAGCTAGGAATGAAATTCAACCATTCCTGGGCGAACTAAAACGGTTGCGGTGGAAACAAGTCAACTAGTAGACTATTCAGTCCTGATCTACTGAAATTCTAACTGAATTTGTGTACTTAAAATAACAATAAATAAATATTTATAGAACATAATACACTTACAAAACATACTACTTATAGTAGTATATTTACAAATAATTAATGAGTATAATTTAAAAATTTCTATATGCAACGAACACGGAGTCAGGGCCCTGGGCAGTATTAACTACAATAAAAGTTACAATGTTTAGGAAAAATAGAAGAAAGTAATATTATAAAATTAAATTTACAGAAAACTATTTTTCGAAACCGCCAAACTATACAACCTGTGGGTGTGTAAAGCAGTTCAACACGTCAACGTGCTCAAGAAATATATTTTATCTTTCCTTCACCTAAAACCGAGACTAAAATACAAAAACCTCAGAAACATTTCCTTTAAGATAAAAATTAATTTAACTACAATAGCAAAACTAAAAATAATGAATCAATGAAGAGAAAAAACCTGATTATACAACATATAAAAATCCTCATTAAACGTTTATAATTTCCGCTACTACACACTAATTAATTTAAATTAATTATTTATATACTATCCGTGAATGTAGTAATGACTCCATCATATTTATTATATAATAATATACTAGTTTTCATGAAGTCACCACATTTATAAATTTCTACGAGTCAGAAATATAAAATTTTGAATGAAACACATGCTATTAATACGAGTATAAGCGTTCGTACTACATTGATGTAGTTATTTGTAGATGTTTATATTCTTAGTGTGTAGTGTGTTTGAGTGAAATAAACTCATAAATTTAACATAATTCATTTAAGATTCATTTAATGTTAGGGAGTATAATACATAATAATAAATTCCAACTATCTACTATTGTAGGGGGAGAGTAAAGCAGATACCATCAATATGAGAATTTTTATATGTAAATAATTATTTTTTATTATTTCAACTCCTTGACTCCATGTTTCTCGGCTACGTATTTAATAAACGTAATATAATAAAAAGAAAAATTATATATTTTAAGATTTTAGTGAAACAATTTTTCAATTTCATACTAATTTCCGTAAAAATAAATGAAATAGTGTCACTTATTTATTGAGAGGGCAGAGGTAGCATAACTTCAGGTAGCTAAACGACAATACCGAAATATGTAGGGTTAGTTCTACAGGGTTTTTCACATAATTAGATAGGTAAAATAAAAAAACTACAGGTACACTACCGCGAAACAGTTCCGCATTACTTTTTTAATAGAAACCAATAAGTCGTTTCGGAGTCATTAACGCAAGACAATAAGTTTCAATAAGTTCTCAAGGTTCAACGTTCTTTTCAGGTAACTTCCCGGTCGATTCCTTCGAATTCTGCGTGTGACCTCAAACTATTAAATTAATTACGAGGACACTTAAAGTTTCGAAACTTTACTTCGAGGAAGTGTTGCCCGCGTACAAGTAGTTGCATCAAATTACACATAAATCCTCCTTCACGCGTCTCATTTATTAAGCCAATTATTATTAATTCGGGTTTGCCCGGTGGTAAGGTACTATTTAAATAACTTAAATATAATACGTCTGGTTCGGGCTGCCCACGTGATGTTTGATTTATTAAAATTCTCCTCTTCAAACGATTTAAAAGTTATTAATCGTTCCCCAGTTATGTTACATAAATTTTCACCGGATAAATCGCGACTTTGAACATTTAAATTACCGGCGTTTACGTTAACGAAATTTATTATTCACTACCTTATTTAATGTATTTTACTTTGTTATTTTTTTCTTTTATTTTTACATTTTCTTATTTGTAAAATTAATGTTTAATAATTAAAATTTTACTGCTTCAATTGGAGAGTTTGGGTGGGCGCGGACGCGACTTTTAAACAAGTCCCTTTAAACTAGTTTTATTTGCCGGTACCAGGGCAATTGATACTCGACTAGTTTGTTTCATCTTTCGCCGATCGTTTCCCATTCAAAGGAGGTTCGATGAGACCTTGACGGGTACTACTCGCTCGATTAGCAAGAATAACCGAGTTTCATAGCGTCCCATACATAAGAAATAATTCGATGTTCCCGAGGAGCTGCTACAGGAACACTTCTACTTATATACTCGAGTATGTTCAGGTTCTATTCTGTGTGTATACAAAACGCTGTTCTTGTATCTTCACGTGCATTACATAGCCTATTATTGACCGAAACGTATTTAATTAAATATTAAATGTTTTCCTAGAGTCGTTTCAATGTTATTTGTATTCAATGTAAAATTACTTTACTAAAACTACAAGTGTGGTTTAAACAAACAATGACAATATAATTTTGAAATTTTGATTCAATATTTTCGTACACCACAAACATAAAATGTACACATCCTCCATAACTTCCAGCCGACTTCAGACAATAAAACTTTAGTGTTACGGATGCATATTGTACCAGTTATTTTACTTTAAATTTAAAATAGTTTTTACTTTACTAGCTGTTGCCTTTAGTTGTGGTACTTGGACCACTGCACTTCCTAAATTTCTATACAAAATCGAAATGAATATTATATTAGAAGAAAAATAATGAAAACTGTACAACAGTGTATGTATAAAACGTAACACAAGATAAAACAAAAAAGAAGAAATTATTATCAACTTATTCCTTAACATTATTAAAATTTTAAGAAACGAGTACAAATTCCCATAAGTAATACGCAAAAATATCTTTTAATAAGTTTTGTGAAATTAATCCCACTTTTTAACGCGCTAAACAAGATAGAACACTCTTACAGGCATTCAATGCCGTCCGGTAAAATAAAAAAAAATATATTTATAATTATTGTTAGAAACTAATTTAGTTGACGTCGTTATTGTTGCTATGTTTCCCGAGGAATTTTATTATTTAATTACAGTCATATTGCAATATTACTGCAGTACAATAAACTGTTGTGCAAAAAAACTAAACAAAAAAAAAAAAAAACAGAATTAAGTTCATCGCCGTGAGAAACTATTTATCTATTAAGCAACTGTTATTCAACTGTAGTTAATTATTAATTTATTCGGGCAAAGGGTCACCACAGAATTCGGAAAAATTCGGTCATTTCAAGGATATTCAAACCTTCTTAATTATCGAAGGAAATGCGAATTATCAGGAAAATAACTGTACAGGTGCAAGGAACGAGAAGTCTCTTAGTGAAAATCAATAAATGTACATAATATAAGGGATAGAAGGAAAAAGGGTTTCTTCCGGAGAATAAAATCTGTCCTTTTTTTTCTCGTCAAGTGAAAAAAAACGTAAAACCAAATGGGGAAAAAAAGCAGACGAGTCAGGACGGCAAGTCAGCAACAGCAGAAGCAGAAGCAGCGGCAGTCAGGCAGTAAGCAGATTGGAGTTGGTTTTCGACAGGAAAGTGAAACATGAATAAATAAACAAAATGTGGGTTGCAGGAAATGGACATTTTGCTGGGAGGAAATGACGTCAGAACTGGTCGTTACGCCGTCATATTTTAAACTTTTTCACGGATGATAGAAATTGATTTTTCAGAATATTCAGTCGAGCTTTTCCTGCCGGCGTTTTCACGACGGCTCCTTCGCATCTCCTCTGTCGTTCATCAACATCACCATCACTGAGAGAAGAAAACTTCACTGCCCGGCAATAAGTCAAGAAATCAAGCTTTAATGAAAACAAAATGAAGTCAAATAAAACTTTTTTCCTACATGTTTTTTTTCCCAAGCTCACATCTTTACCCATCTCTCATTTGCTCTCTCTCTCTCTCTCTCTCTCTCTCTCTTGTCTACTTGTGGATTGCTTAATAATTAAGCTATACATGAGTCTGAATCCGCCTAGTCCTTTGATGATAGAAATAACAAAATTTAGAATTCAATAAGGTCTCTGATTAACGGATAAGAGAGAATATACTTTTTTCTTCTTCTTCTTCTGCTCCTGCCACTTTTTCCTTTTTCTTTTATCTAGGAAACTGACAATTTTCTACGATCAGAAAGGGAGACTGCAGCGAGATGGTAGGGAAGAGACGTAGCACCGGTTAACGAACTTCTTTGATTTGAATTATGTGATTATTTCAATACGAGAAAAAAAAAATGATACACAGCAGGATTCGCCATTTTTCTTTTGCCGTTGAGAGAAAAAAAAACTATGTTTTGTCGTGTATCGCTCCATTGAACAACTCAGCTAGCACGAACAAACTTTTCAGATTATCTCCCACTCTTGTCGAACTTTTTCCAATTCCCCGTGTCCTATATCCTTCTCTCTCTCTACACACACACACACACATATATATTTATATATTATTAAAGTTTTCTTCTCGTTGTGAATTGCCGATTCTTTGTCTCAGACTTGTGCTGAAGGGTCCCCCGCCCGCTGCAACCCACACAGACATATCTCTGAAAGTTTAGTTCCAGAAATAATAAATATATATATCTATATGTATCGTATCAGACCCGGCAAGATATTTATACATATATATAAATATGAATATATATGTCTCTGTTATTTTTCTTCTTCCCACGAGAAACGACGAAGAAAACATTTTCCAAGCCAAGGCACGGTCCTTCACGTCTTTTGTATTCAATTCCTCATCGATCGGCCCCGTATTCCAACCGAAAAGAACAACTAAAACAAAACTTTATTTTGGGAAAATTTAACTGTCCGTAAAACTTTATGTATCGGCCTGCGGAGGGAACAGGAGATGTTGGTAATTAACTGTCTCAGTTCTTTTCATTTGATTTACTCAATGTTGATTATTGTTTTCCCCGATGGCTGAGGTTCGTTACGTTTGACCTCTCTATCCCCCCCCTTACTCCCGCCCCCCGGTCCCATAATATAAAAAAAACCTATTGTTGTCGTCTGCGTTTTAATGGCTGCGGTTGATGTACTCGAGATCAGGTCGAAAACACACGAAAAATAATAAACAATTAGCGTGTAGTCTGCATTTTAATAACGCTACGATTCCCCTATATTGCGAATTCTCGCGTGTTGGACATGTCCAAACGCTCCCAAACCTCCGTTTCTTGTCTCACCTCATTCGCAGAAAACACTTCTATGTATGGAGTGTTGAGAAACACGTTCATTTTTAATAATGTCGCAGTTTAAATGTGTCACTTTGACTTCATTTCATCATGACAACCATCGCAGCAATCACGCCATGTTTGTCCATGCGTTGACGCAGGCTATCTGTTTATATATATATATATTTTTTTTTTTCACAACTCAACGGAGGACCGTGGAAAATTTTTTCACAACCATAACGCTGAAACGAGTTCCACATAATTAGAAGCCTAGGAGACTTTATTTAATGAGTAAATTTTTAATGAACATACTCTCCTTTAATTAATTTATAGAGTCCGCGCTAATTCCGTCAATGAGCCACTGACTTGCGGGTGGTCAACGCGACCGCCGGTGAAACTTAGTTACGTTTAACAGTTTCACCGAAAGATTATTAATTTCATCCGATCGGTCAATTAACGTCAGCAAAGAGTAAATTGAATTGGACGTCAACATGTGTACACACAACCCAACGGATAAAACATTAAAACTTTAAAAATAATGAATGGAATTTTATTTAGATTTTTTTTTGATCCCATTGAAACGTCGAACTGATCAGTCAGTAATAACCAATCGATCACTCAGCCAAATTCTTATTTACATCAAAAAAATTACAGAAATTTTCTTGAAGAATTGAAGAAGTTAAGGGTTTATAAAAAATATAAAATCAATAGTTGACATAATTTTTTTAGAAATTTAAAGAAAAATAGGTGAAAGATGAAAAAGAAATTTCAAGAGGTGAAGCTGTCGGGAAGTTAGTCACATGTAGTTGACAGGTACCGTACAACTAGAGGTACTAATAGAGAGGAAAGTTAAAAACATGTCAAATAAATGTAACAGCTCGCGCAAAATACATTGCCTTCTAAAGCTGCACTCACACTGGCACTACCCATAGATCTAATTTCATTTAAACAATAAATACATAATTCTCCTTAATATTATAATTAATAGTATAATTTGTTGTCGACGAATAAAGTAGTACTTCTCAAACTGTAGAGCTGTTCTAGACTGACTAATGAATCGACACGACTAAGTTCTTGTCGGTATTTAATGAGAACTAGAGAGAGAGAGAGAGAGTTACGTTCGGTTCTAATAGAAAAACGTGCATCTATTTTATGTCAGGTCTTATCTAAAGCTGCACTCATGTCAATTTCCATAGTACCGACCGGGAGAACAAACCTCTGCTTGTTGTTTTTATCAATTTCCTGTGTGTTGTTGAGCTAATATTGGTAGAATAATCCATACAGGAACCTCTATAGATTCATTTGGGAAAGTAGCGTTCTTTGTGTGTGTGTGTGAGTGTGTGTCGTGGAAGTAGACTCTTGTGGGCGATGAACGACCTGTCAAGAAGGTGGTTATAACAATTCCCCTCATCGTCTTTATGGCCTCTCTGTTAATTTTTTCTTGTTGATAACTCCGTCCTGGGAAAACTTGACATGAGAGAGAGAGAGAGAGAGAGAGAGAGAGAAGAGAAACCCGCGTAGGTAAAAGTTATTTAGTGTTTGCTATAGAGCAATTAATGCGTTGACACTGTCGGAGTGAAATTAGCATTTCTCACTCGAGAGACATCCTTTTAGCTTCCTCATTCTATTCGCGTTCATCACTAAGCTCGTGAATTTTATTTTTTAATTGTTTATTAAACCCATACAGGGGGAATACTTAAAGTATTGACCGATAAAAATGACTCAAATTTTACCGAAATTCTTAGGTGTTTCACTTACTTGAGTACATCGCAATGCCCATACAATACCAAGAATTAGAAAAATGATAAGAACAACACTTTACGTAATTTATATGTATAAAATTATTTGTTTTACATATTTAATAACCTCTTAAACTTCGCTTGTTTGTTATATGTGACAAGTAGAAGGTGAAACATCAAATAAACAGGTAGATAACACCCAGTTGTAGTTTTGTCTGCTCAACAACTCAAACTTAAATCAAATGGCCGTTTTACCCTTACTTTACTAGCAGATGTAAAGTTCGTTTCTACAATTTAAAGTTCCTTGAGAAGCTTAAAAGTGAAGTGGACATATTAAAACACTCTATATTAACTAAATAGCGTTGTATTTGACTCCTGGTCTAAATTTGCAAGACAACATGATCTGTCATGTAACTTAAGTGCATTTTATTAAAACGACAAATAACAAAAATCAATAAATACACATGACACGGTCTTTGATTTATGAGATCTCGACGGAGACTGACCAAGTGAGAAAAATGCAACTTTCTCGGTCTCTTCTCGTCACATTATTTACTTATTGCGTTTAAACACTTGACGTGACCGTAATTTACGACGCAGGCAAGTCTCCAGAATTGCAACCAAAAGGACTCCTGCCACGCTTTTATGTTGCACCTCTCCGAGGATCCTCTCGCTCGTTCTCAGGACCGTAAAGATTTTTCATCAAACCATGTCAAAGGGAGAAATATTAAAACCGGCTATTAAATTTATCAGGTAAAAGAAAAAGGAGGAACGTGGAAAAAGAAGAGATCGAGCAAATTGAAGGATTCTTAAAGTTTCTTTACGCGAACGAAAAAAAAGTCGTTAAGAATCGGAAAAAAATGGTCCGTTAATGATCCTTTGAAAGGAGTGCGCAATCGTTTTTAATGACCCCGATCGATATTTAGTTAATGTTTCAGAACAATAAAAAGATATACGAGAAAAAGTGAAGATGGAGATGAAGACAGACAGAGGAGAAGAAGAAGACAGGCATGCAAGGAGGCAAGCAGGCACGGACGACGGTGATGATGGTGCTGGTGGTGATGTTGATGTTGATGATGACTGAGGAGAAAGACAAGAGAAGCAGATAGATACATAAAACATAAAAAAAAGAATCGATAAAATCAAACACGGCCAGGAGGAACATGACGAGGTTTCTGTTTACGATCTGAGGCGCCATTAGCGGCAAACCACTCTAATTTGAGGACCTGGCTAATTGATTTTATCGACTTTAGAATTTCAAATATCCAATTTGAGCTTCTTAGGAACGGCCCCGCGACTTCGTCTGCAACGCCCAAAACGAACCGATCGAATTCAATTCGAAATGCCATTTTTAATAGCATTTAACAAATTGCTTTCGTCAGAAGACAGAAGGGAAAGATCTGAGTTCGTGGAGTTCAAGTTCCTCTTATTAATAGATTATTAATCACGGCAAAACGATAGGAAATTCACAAAGGTTCACTTCTCGAATGTGAAATTCTGTTGGCACGTTTGCCTCAATAAAAGGAATGCATCCACGTCCACGAATCTATGATCCTTACTGTTAACAACTATGAATTTATAATTTTTCAATAATTCATCTACCAAAAAGAGAACATGTTATCTATTAGTATTATTAATGGAAATACAATTATGAGCATTCAATACAACACCCACACTGACTGTTCAGGAAGTTTATAAGTGAAAGACACAAAAAAATTGGATATAGAATTAAGTTACGTGACTACAAAAATATTTTATATACAAAATAAAGTGTGGACACGAGTTGACCTGGTTAAAATTTACGTAAACACTTAAATATACAAATAAATAATATATATGTATATGTTTAAAAGAGTGAGCTGTGCTTCATTCAACCTTTTCATAATTCAAGAGTACCTACCCGTACTGGTATTGAGTAACCGGGTTCAGTACTCGAGAGCTTTTGTTGAAAATCTCGTCCTCCTTTCCTAGCGGGTCCTAACATATTTTGTTCACACGGCCCCCGAACCCGACTGGCAACACACACGAAGGAAAAGCGTATCAATGATGGATGAGAAAAGCGTTTTTATTTCCTTTTTGTCATAATGAAAATTCTTTTTACGCCATATTGGGGCGTCATCCACACACTTCTACTTCACTATAGATGATATACAGGGACTTCTGAAAGCCATAATTCATCAACATGCTCAAAAATATTACTCTTTTTTCCTGTATTTTTCCTCCTTTTCCCGTGTTGTTTTTCCAATTGAAAATTTCGAGATGAATCGTATTATTTATTGAAAAACAGGCGGCGGATGCCAGGAGCAGAAGAGGCGCCGAGGGTCGCCACTAAGTACCCAAAAACCTTCGTCACTGGTTATTTTACCCTCCGAGTATGACGTGCCTACCGAAGAATTAACACCTCTTAAAATGTCTGTATATACAGAATCACATGAAACAAGACCACACAGTCTATAGATCGTATAGATAAAAAGTGCATTCTAAATTATTCACACTAAATTTTTCAAATATTAAAAATAAATTCTTTAAATAATGTTAAAGTATTGCACAAAGCCTTGCAAGCTTGCAAACAATGGATGAATGGAAGGTTACAAGGCTAATTCTTAAAGAACTGACGTTGGAAAACTTACAGGATAGTTTAAGTTGTCAAAATAATATGTAATTATATTTAAATATTCATATGGTTCCGTTTAAATTTGAAGTTTTACCACCCTAAGCTGAACCAATCACACCTTAAATCATTTACCCTAAAACGAGGATATATGCCTCACATCCTTAAGTTTCCTAAAATTCTCTACCGTAAGTACGATATAAAGTTTTGTGGTGTCAGTAGCACCCTAATCTACCCAAATTCTACTGCTGGATACCTGAGGAAAGGATAGGATATATTTATGTAACTCTGCGATCTTCCACGACGGAGCAAACGGCGTTGAAAGCTGAGAAAAGTCCCAGGTGCCAGGTATCAGAAACCAAAAACAAATATTGTCGTTCATCAATCACCGTCAAATTAATTTAAGGTATAACGGAGGTTCCATCAAGTTTAATTTCAGGTATTGAGAATAAATCATGCTACTTGTATTGTCCTCGCTTATGATTTACGATCTGATCCGTTCGCGTTGTCTGTTTAAATTGACTTAAATTTTCTCGTCATCGAGCGGATCACTCCTTCCCAGAGCATGTGTTTTGTTCGCTTCTGTCTGCCCCCTTTGATTTCCCATAGCTTTGTCTTTCCTAGACCACTGCGGACCTCGTTCTGTGCCCTAACTACCACAACTAAAATACAGACACAGGCAACAATTACATAATCCGTTCGAATAAAATAAAAAAGACAAAAGCCAAAGTCATTTAATTATTCATAGGGGAGATGTATTTCTTGAATGAACCACCGGTCGAGAGGTGCAACTTACAAGTGAAGAATTTAACACAAAAATAAATAACTAAATAACTAACAATGAACTAATAATACACATTATCTATTATTAAAAGTTGACAATGTGAAACTAAAACTCATTGTTTCGAAATGCCTTGTTTTGCTTATTATGTGTACATTTTTATTTAGGTTACGTACAAAAGTGAATGTATAATTAAAATATAAGAATTTTACCAATCAGTGTTATTACTTAAGTTTATATAATTACATAATTCACAATTTTACCCCAATAATTATAATAAATAAAATTATGTTAAGAAATAGACATATCTAAACGTTAGTCCTTTAATTACATTTAAAATTAAATTATTTTACATTACAGTATTACAATTCGTGTCTGAAAGCTTAAATATTAATAATATTTCATATTCTTAATAATTCAATGTGTAATATAATATACCCTATTATGTTTATTAATCCTCATAAAACGGTACTTCGTCTCAATTGTCATTTAATAAGAGTTGTTCCATTATGTGTGATATTCCTAAATCAAGAAACCATGATTTGAACAAGGAAATGTCCTTCATTTTTCAATATTATAATAGTTAATAAAAATAATACTGTTGATCATAGTTCTGCAACCTAATGTTCATAAGATGTACAGAAACCGTAAAAAGTTGTTTTACTTGATCTGTGATTAACCTAACGATGAGATCCGATCATGACTGAGCCTTTTCTAATCTATTCGTCGTCTAGTTAATAATTAAACTTAAGATATTATTTATTGTATGTGTGTGCGTAGCCATAAATAGATGAAAAACGACCGAATGTGTACATATTGCGTTTAACTCACGTTTTCCATTATTGACATATTCAACATCAAAGAGATGTACAACCATTTCGCGAATAAGCTGATTAGAGCGGTTTGACTTAACTTACTTAAAAGCGGAATAGCGAATCAAGGCCCTAATTGAATTAACATAAATATCGAAGGATGGTTACATAATTTTGTGGTTTCCCATTTTTCCACATGTCTTCTCCTTCCACACTGGTTTCTCCCGGTCATTTCTACTCCATTCAATATTTTATGTATTGCAACACGAATCGCGTCCATTACGACCGAAACAAACCTGTAGACGTGAGTGAAACAAATCGAAAACTTGATTTGCTTAATTGAGAATCTGTAATCACTCGTCCTTTGGGATTCAACGTACAAAAAGGCTTTCAAAAAGGTTCGCCTCTGATTGTGAGGTCACTTTTTGTCAATTTCATCAACGAGCTTTTTGTTGATTTCCAGCGGAAGAGGCGGCCACCCTGTATATAAACTAACTTATGTAAATTATTATCGAACCCTTCGACTACGTTCATTTATTCATTTACACCTAGTAACGAGAAGTATCATTCGTCGGTAGTGACCAGGCGACAGAATTAAAATCCCAATGAGTTAACTCAATCGCAACGAATTCGAAAGGCTGAAAGGCTACCCTGAAAAGGAAAAGGTACGGCCGGACGGAACGCGCTACAAACATCTCGGGGGAGGACATCCCCTCCCGAAAATGTAGCCAACATTTAAACTCCCGCTATAATCCATAACAATTGTTGCGCATCGCGGAGGCTTCAAACCATGAGACGGCCGCACCCGAAAATTTTCGCCTCATTAAAACCAAAATTTGACCGACAAACAAATTTTTTACCCCGTTTGTATTTGCATTCAAATAAAATTTAAACCCGCAAAGTAAATGGAAAGAAAGGTGATACAAAGTCGGGTGGGGGTCGACAGGATGCCGTGGGAGGGAAGCAGACAGGAGAACGACCACTGAAAAAGGTTACCTTTTTTCCCCGGGAATTGCCTTTGTCCGTTGAAAAGAAAAAGGCAGATCGAAAGAATAAATAAAGTTATGATTCGGCAACACAATGGCACTTGAGCGAATGAGCTATTTTAATATTATTTTACTATTTATAAGGTTTTATAAGGAGGGAAACGAGTAATTAGTTTTTATATCTGGAAAACTGACCCTTATCATTGTCCAATATACGTCCGACTGCAATAAACCTTCGGATGAGGGTCGATTTTTATTGCAATAAACATCCTTTCTCTGTACTTTCGGAGTTATGAAAGGTAAAACAATGTTTTTCTTCCTTTTCAACGCCTTTATGTCGAAACATCACACACCCCCCCCCGCGATCCCCCTTTCACGTGGAGGTGTGTGAAAACCTCGTTGTCCTTTGTGTCCGGTGGAATAACTTTGATGACTGCTCTGTCAATCGAGATCTTCCGTTAGATTTATGGTAGGGACGGTTTACTACTTGGATGTGTACAATGTACAAGAAAGTGCACTTGAACGAACAAATTTTAGAGCACCGAACCCACACCTTAAAAATGAGTCTAAAAACTGTAAATAGACAACCGGAATAGAATAGAATAGATCAGAATTTACTTTTAACTTTGAAGCACAAATCATGACCGTTGATTATTGCTACATCAATAATTTGTGTTACATAAATTAATTAATTCTGTAGCACAATAATTCTTTTGCCTAATTGGAACCTGTACTTAATTAGTAATAACAAATATATATGCTTCAAAATAAATAAATTATTGGAATAATATGACGGTACATAATAATCAAATCACTGACTTATAAAACTGCAACCCCAAGTAAAACACTACTTTAATAAGTTAATAATTAACTACGCTTATATATGAAATTGTTATTAATTGCTTACCACCTAAGACACGCTTATACACGTATGTTTTATGCGTAAGTAATAGAATACATTAATCACTATTAATTATTCAATATTACAACAAGTTGATTTCCTATCCATTTTTATTTTCTACTGCAGTTCCGACAGGCATCAGCTTTAGCCCTCGCTCTGACAAATTACAGAACATAATAATAATTAATGAAAATAATAAAACAATAAAAACAACCATCCACTTGTCTGGTTTTCGTTTAATAGAATCAAAGTGCAGTGCAAATGTCAGCAGACAAGTCTCACTCGGGCGCCCGTGTTTTATAATGAGCTTTCATCTTTCTCAAATCGAATTATCGGAGATGACCATCGAGGAATCCATTACAATGTGGAACTTGTGACTAGACCATAAAAGGGAAAACGGAGAACCCAAAAGAAAGCTTCGGTCGCTTCAACTATTTAGGATTTTTACGAACTTTCCCTTTTCCCTCAGAAGGCCAAGTATATGCTCTCAGTCGTAAACAACGGACACTTTATGGCAAACTGATGACACTGTGAGCTACTAAGCCTATAAATCTTCACATGAAGACTCCTCTCAACCCCAAAAACAGTAATTGACTTCTAGAGGCCGTGGACGAAACCGAACCGAACCGAACCGAACTGACCATCCACTTCTTCCTCTGCGTTGTTGTCCTTCGGAAAATGGCGACACATCACATAATCACACCGACCAGCTCATTCCTCTTCGACGCGTATTTAATTTTTTACCACTCCGACTAATACGACTATCCTTTTTGGACAAACTCTTTGAATCGATTCCCCCCCGCATGAATCAAGTCGAGTGTCCTTGTCGACCCCGGAACAATTCAAAATTGTCGCAAATTGTCTCACGTGACCGGATATTTGTCGAACTCCTGAACAAAGATCGTTTCAATACCGGAGACAATGGGAAACGTCATTAGACCCGAGTATATGATATATTCCAATGATTCAGGACGCGATTTCAACTGCCCGACAGATAACAGGATATATCTTTGATTGATTAGATGGGGTCATTTCCATATTCTACTCTTTCTATATATCTTGTTGGGTTTCTCTCGCTACCTTCCCCTTCCTTTTGAAATCTTTCCCTTGCCGAAACTGTTGCGATTTCTCCTGATAAATACCGTTAGTTTACGACAACTAACACCCCCCTCTTTTACTACTCGTGCAACTATCGTATGTTGTGTTTAATTATTGGACCTCAGGGTTTTGTTTTAAGAGTGAAATTCTCTTTTTTCAAGGTATCGAATGAAGGTAATAGTCGCAATAAATAATACCTTGTCCGCAAAATGTAATACATCACAGGGGTTATCAAAACTACAATGGTAAGGTTGTGAAGCTACATGACTATTATTATAATAAACTACAATTATATTCAGTAGAAAATATTAATTATACGGTGATATCAACGTAATGATACAATGGGGTTTTAATTAAGAAATATTTTCACTAATACTGTTGGTTATTACTCTACTCATAAAATTTTCTTTAAATATTTGCAGAATATCAGTAACTTTCATTTTCAATCCTTCACTAATATACTAATATATACAGCAATGAATTTCTGTGCTACTACATTATTAATTCGTGAGTATGTCATTCATGTCAAGTGTCCAGTGCACATAATAATATAAATTTTGTTATGCACTGTATAACAGTTTACATGTAACAGACCATAAAGGTGCGGGAACTCGCTGTGTACTTGTACAAAAATCGCCATTTTCCTGTTTATACACTAGAAAATGTCTAGTAATAGACGGCCCGTGTAAACACGGGAGTGGAGAGGATACCTCAAAGGTACGGGTAGGTAAAACCCAATCAACCGCTTCGTGTGAAAGCAACCTTTTTTAAATTGTCATATCATAAACGAGTTCTATTTAACAGGAACCGCAGCAGAGAGCTTTCAAACGGAATTAACCTCTCCGCTTATCTATTTATCTATCTGTCTACCCGTTTGTCTATTTACCATTTTCCCGTTCCCTGGTTACCCACCGGGACAACGTCACTTTTCCCGATGGTCCTAATAAAAAATAAGCAGACTCGTCGACCGTATCTCCAACGCAAAAAACTTTTCCTACGGCTTTCTTTCACCGGGTGAAAGCAAACTTTTTTCCCGGGCGGGTGGTGCTGGTCGTGGGGGACGGGGGAGGGGGGCGGCAGACGGGCCCGGACACCCGAAAACCGCCCTCAGAGATGATAACAATGGTCCAATAATCAGTTGACCGAATCAGACATGGTAGAGTAATCGTATTCATCGTTTAACTCCTAACATTTTCCCCAAAAGGACCGAGTCGAAACTTTTGGTTTCTCGTGGCGAACGACTCGACGAGGGTCGTTGCCTTTCCCGAACTTGTTTTGCATTAGTTCAGGATAATTCACCCTTAAAAAAGAGGCACCCGTTCGGGGGGGAAGGGGATGGGGAACGGGAACGGGAACGGTGTGAATTAATGCCACGACAGAATTGATACACACCGAACCGTTTTGATGTTGCTTTTTCTCAACGTGGGTCCCCGAAAAAATGAAAATATATTACTCTCATGTGACCTCGCCCGTTTTCTGGTCCAATTAATGAACCCTAAAAGCTGGACTGGAAGCACGCGGACGTTCGGAGTCGGTGCCCAACCTATGTACGAATTAATCCTATTAATTATTTAGCTATGGAAGAGGTTTATCTTATGAAAAATTAAGCTCTGACTACCCTTCCCCCGTGATAAATTACATAATATGATTCATTACTATTATTTACTATTTACTTGTCTATTGTTTTGCTGTTTCGCCGTGGGGTGTTTTACGTCCCCCGATTGGTCGGACATAATGAAAACTATGTGTTTTACTCTCAATATAATCACATACAGTTAATAACTTACTAACGCGAATGTATGTGAGTTCGAGGTTAACAGATAGTTTTAACATTTCTCGAAATATTTTTTAGTTTCGCCTACAAACTATTAGATATTTTTTAAAAATCATTGTCAACTATTTACCGACCTCATAAAATATTCACCCCATGTATTGCGAATTTCATTAATTATTAATTAATAAACTACAATTCAACAATGTTTAAAAAATTTATTACTCTATAAAATATCATTAATAAGAAATTGATGACATTTCGGGATTCCAATATATCATACATGGAATAACTAAAACTCCCCCAAAACACTACAAATAAAAACTAATAAATAGAATTTAATAATGATTATTTGTACCGCGCATCGTATACATAATATTTAAAGCAAAAATAATAAATAAACTTTGTCTAATGTGCATCACCTACTAATATATTGTGTGCACATTAAATCCGACCAAATTAAATAAATTAAATTTTAGTAGTTTTTATATTTGTCAAGTACCTGTCGAGCACGTTAATTAGTTCACAATAATCTATTGACAGTACAAGTTGACGTCAATAAATTTATTTGTCATACGACAGGAAGAAAACATCTGTTGAAAAGTAAAATTTTTATGTTTTCCTTTCAAGTGAAACACAACCTTTTCGTGGGATTATTCCAAGGGATGATTTTAAGTCAGAGGGAGATGACGTTCCAACCGTGGAAGAAGTGCCATTTCAAGTGAATAAAATTTTTTTTTAAATCGTGCTTTTTCATACGACAGCAAAAGTATACGTATTCGCTGATTTGATTGCCTGCAAGCTGCTGTTGCTCCTTCTCATCCTCTCGTCTGTCTCTCTCTCTCTCTCTCTCTCTCCGTTTTTAAAAATGTAAGATCAGCTCGCAAAAGTAAATTTCAATATCACTGATGGCTTGTTATTTAAATTATCTAATGGCTTCCTTTTTTATTCAGAAAGAATACCTTTTTCCAAGACTTTCCAGCTCTGTGTTGTCTCTCTCTCTCTCTCTCTCTCTCTCTCACCCCGTGTCGTCTCTCCTATTTCAGCGCTAATGAAATAATAAAAAAAAACGGCAAAGGAATGCTGCAAAAGAAGCAAACTCAACACAAACGATAATTATTTAGTATATCGGAATTTCTCTTAACTGTTTCTAGCCGTCGAGAAAAAAAAACTAACGATCGTTCCTCTCGTGAAATTTTTCTACTTTTTCCTCCAAGGTAACCTTTTTCTGTCAAGTCTCATCAAAAGCTTCCTTTCGAACCCTTTTTACCTACTCCATTTTCAAAATGTTTTCAACCTTCAACTTCCCTTTGTTTTTTGGAAATGTCTGATTATCCCGAAACACATTCATCCATCTCTTCAATCTTTTCGTATTGCTTTTATTGTTGCTTTCATGTTTTACCCTTTTTTTGCGTTGGAATTTCTCTAGCGTCCGATTTTTCCGCGGGTTTCCTTCTGCTGGTGTCCATTGACCGGTGCCAGCAGTGATAAATTTACTTTCATACCAAAGTGAGACTGGGTCGAATTCACGATGAAGAGCATCCCTCTCATTTTATCCCCATTATTTTATTTATTTATTTTATAGTTGTTTTTTTGGTAAGGTTCTGACACCTGTAGGACATGTTAGATATAGTAATGAAAATGAGCAGAGTTGAAACCTTTTAATTGGTTCTGAATTTGCGTATAAAGTTACTCAATTAACTTTCTTACCGTTTTGAGCAGTTTCCAAGACAAAACAATGGTAATTACACAGAGACAATACGGGTCAGTAAATGCTTTTTGAACAGCATAAATTATAATTAAAATTAGCGGTGCACACATGGTCACGAATGCAGAAAATGTACTAATTCAGCAAGGGGAAAAAATTGATACGTAAAAGTTTTCGAGTTAAGAAAAGGAAAGCTTTCTCGTCTGGCAGTGCCAAGCTCAGACATTTCTCTTTAGCCCGGTGAATATGTTTACTTTACAAAGTTAAATAATTCGGGGATCTCGTGAAGATACTGGTAGGGATATTTTTGATAAATTTAGAAACTATAAAAACAATTCGTGAAGGGATTAAAACTACATAACCCTTTGTATCCCTTTGAAGCAAACATTCCTGCATTAAAATTACCCAATATAACAACTTCAGAGCATTATATGTTAATAAAAAAATAGACGACAATTTCCATGAAAGATCTTTTCAATTAAATAAAATTCTAGATTGTGAAACTGTATAAATGTTTCGCTAATTTTCACATTGTAATAAATATTATGGAAAGTACTACACTTTTGTGTAATATAAAAGAAAATACAATACTACCAGTGTTATTGTTTACTACTATCACCCATTTATATTATTATTAAGTCATATTATTATTAAAAGTATTAAAATTATTATAATAGACAGTCTTAGACAGTCCATTACTGCTGTTGTCGGGTATTAATTATTTACATAAATGATTATACATATATATTAATAATTTTCACTTTTATAACAAACATTTATGTTTCTAACTATATGATTATTCAGTCCCATGCCACATTATGCCTCAATAATAATATCTTATTTTATGTAATAAATTGTTGTATTCTATAATGCATTACACTATTTCTATTAATACAATAAATCATTTAAGTGTAACGTGTGTCGAGACAGCTTATATATTATTAACTTATAGTATTAAATCCTTCCCCTCTGCGTAGCCACTTCACACGACCCGACTTGTGGCTCGTTGTTTTTATCAATCGACACCAACGAAAACACCAAAGTTACCAGATACGAAGTCAAGCGAAACCGAAGAAAAACAAGATGAACTTAAATCGGAGCTCTCCATCTTAAACTCAGTGGAAATTCTAACCTCAGACGTGGTAGTCCCAACCAGAAAAAAAGCTCATCAGAAGCAATTGAAAAATGAGACTCAAGTTATGGGTTGGTTGCCAGGAAAAGATACTTTCCTTCAAGAGGAAACAAAAAAAGCCTTTTTTATATTATTTCCCTCGAGGATTTGGAAATAGTAAGCCATTTTAAAAGAAAACTTTTCTTTTTGATTCTCTCTGTGTGTATATTACATCGGTTATCGCACTAAAACTTTTTTCTTATTTATTTTTTTGCTATTGTTATTTTTAGTTTTCAGACACTTTCCAACTAACTTTCATCTCGGGTCTTCCGCTTTCATCGATGAGGAGAACAAGAGACGATGCGTTCGTCCGTGAAAATCAAAACTCGATTCCTCACTTTTTCGATGACTTTCCTTTCCTTGATTTAAGTTTCAATAATAATAACTAGTTAATAACTTTCTCTCATCGACGGAATATTTCAGCTGTGTAATCGTATCAATTGATTATAATAAATGATTCAGGTTCTCTGTTGCGTGCAACTGCACTTACATGACTCAAAACTATTTAATTTTAATATAAATAAACATTTAAATAACTATTTACTTAAACCGCACATTGGCAGCTGACACATCCGGGACTTTCCCTGCGTTTCTTTTATTAAATTATTTTCCCTTATTAAACAGCCGTCAGTAGTACAAACTGTAGTCGGCCAAAATTCGTAGGAAAGTTGCAGATGTAAAAGTTGTAGATACGACTGGTATCCCCCACGGGGCTCCAAAAGAAATATTCCAAGTATGAATATTCAATTTAAACTTCCCATTGATACTTTTCGCCTTGTCCTTCTCTCAAAACTATTAGTAAGCAAATTTACCTCCCACGTGTCCTGTCCGTCCGATTATTCCAGTAATTACATAAATCAATTCAACCTGAGCTGTTTAGAATTTGTAACAGACAATGAGACAAAAGCAATCAATGCAAGTTGCCTAACTGTCCATGTCATTGAGATGACCGCAGTGATTTACTTCAATCTACCCCTCACGCTGCTCCTGCTGCTGCTGCTGCCGCCGCCGATTCTGTCGTTCCCGTTGATTCTGTTTCAATTTACTTCCCGTTTAATATTTAACAATCAATTGATGGGCCTCCTGCAACCGCCATCTTGATTGATCGTCGGACGATGATTTTAACTCTGTTGCACTATCACCGATAACACCGTTTTAATTACGATAATGGCCTGTAGTTTGTGTAAATCCGGACAAGTTAAACAGAGACGATCAAAACCGCAGAGACAAAAGTTAAAACTAGAATTTGTGGAAAACTAACGAAAATTTGCAAAACCCGATTTTTGGGAGGATTTGATGTAGTCAAAAGTGCGACTTTGTCATTAATTGACAGGGCAGATGTTGAAATGGACGTCGCTTCGTGGATGATGACAGGGGTAATCGCTTTTTGGTTGCTTTTCACCTTTTTCGAATTTTCTCCTCTCTTTGCACTATTGTTGACACGTCTCTAATTTAAACCAACAATTGTACAATAGTGCGATAGTTTTAATAAGCCGGAGAATGACAGGGGTGTGGGATCGTGAGTTCTGCCAATGCAATAATTCCCTATACAGGTGAGTTCGTTACGCAACAACGTACACGTTTCCACGATTAATTTTACGGAGAACCATTTTTTCACTTTAATTGTCCACTCATTGAGATGTTTCGAGCTCTACATTATAATATATATTTTAATATTTCATATTTTACACCGATTTAGTATACCTGAGAACCGGTAGACGGTTTTTTTTACATCATGTTTGGTCATGTATGTTCATTCCTTTTTACATATGAATTATATTAATTTATCTTATATTTTATTATACTATATATTTATACACTTATATTATTTCTTAAAAAGAAAACGTTTAACACTTCTCCCTAGTTTTCAGTGCTTCCTGTATTGATCATGGTAGACTTTTTACTGTTAATGAATATTTACTACTGCCAATTAATAACATTGTTTTCAAAGTTTTGCATTAATATTCGTTGTTTGGAGCAGCTTACATTTCTTTAATAACTATGCATAGGCATGTGTATACAATTCATATAACTGTATACTACATAAAGCATGTATACCTATAAAGCATAGGTAGTATAAAGCATTAACCAAATACCTCAATCACTACAATACTCATTTGTGTGTCACCTGTCGTGGTAGTTTGATATTTTACACTGCCCAGAGCCCATGAGAAAACAACAATAAGGCATATTCAATCTTTTTATATTTTAAATCCTTCCACAATTTCTCCGTAACATGGTTTGTAAATAACCCTAAAATACGTTATTAATAGCGTTTGAATGCAGGAGAAGGAACTCTTGCCGTGGAAAAAATTTATGTGGAGAAGATCACCACAGCTTACATAAACCTAACTCTTCGTTGGAAAATTAGAGTTTGATTTCATTTTTGTGCATGTTAAATCGCACTTTTTCGTCTCACTTCCAATACAAATCCAATAAAAAGACGTATAAACCCTACGGCCGATATATTATGAATGTGCTTTTATTGTTAGCGATACACATATTGATAAAACAATAAAAACATTCGGTTGCTTTCTCCTACCTATAAATTTGAGGCTTTCGAAGCGAGGAAAAATTTTTATGTCTTTCGCTACAACTGTTCTTCCCCTAACGATGATTCTCGGTAAGAATTCGTCATTTTTGTATTCTCTCTATCTGTACATATATGCGTCTGTAGTAATTGGATTCAAATGTATCAGTCTAATCCGATGTGTGACAGTATCTTTTCTCTCTCTTTTCCTTATTGAGTACATTGAAGGGCGGCCAGAAGCAATACATTTGAATGAAATACAACACTTTATAGCCGTGTTTTTATTTTACATTTATCTTGCTGATGATTTAAATGGTATATTCAAGTTGTTGAGGGGTATCTACAGTGCATGTAAAATATTAAATGGGGATACAATACCAGTCCCATTTGAGATCTTATATAATATCACGTCAGCGTGTTTAATATATACAGAAGTGTAGGGCATGATATATAGTAAGGTATGCAGCAAGATAAATACTGTGTTTGATTACACAAAAACGAAATATTTTAACAAACCATCTTTGTGTAAGTATAAGTGTTTCCGCTCTTTTTTAGTACTTATATATGTATGTATATTATAGGTATGTATAATAATACTGATATAAAAATGTGCAAATTCATTGACCCACGATCCAGTCATTTAGAAAGCAAAAGCAAGGCTGTCACACGAACTAGGGAATGGTAGGTTGTGAAGTGAAACCAGGATGTGAAACTAGAAGAATACAAATAGTCTAGACCTGTAATACCCACGTACACATGTGGCAACTCAGGCAAAGCCGTGTAGTCTGTCAACACAACTTCCCATATAAAATGGGCCTCGGGTTCGGTTACCTTTCCCGGGAAAGACACCAAGTTATGTTCGATTTGCAAAAAGAAACACTCTACGTGAATAAAATAATAATATTTCTTAGAGCTTTTCAAACGTTGCAATCCAAAATGTAAAAGCGAAACGTCTGAAAATAAATCAGAAGAAATCGCGGAATCCCTTGAAATCCCTTAACGGCACTCGACAACGTACACAAACATAAAAATTGTCACCATCAATTTAAAAATATAACTAGAATTATCAAAATGGTGCGATATTATGCGGCTTATTTATATTATTTCGGTTTCAAGTGAACGCCATGACCCGGGTTTTCACCTTTAATTGAAAAAAATTATTTATTGCAAACGAAGTATAAAACGCACACGGTCTAGAGAAGTAGGAATTTGTTCTTCTTGTTCTTCTCCTTTGTTACCACCGATTTGATACCCGAGACCAAATTACCACGGTAATAAATGTCACCATACGGGGGCGGAAGGGTGGAAATTGAATAAATCCCGGTGTCCTCGGCCTCGGGGTGAAAATCCCCCTACGTCTGCACTGTTGCAACCGATCAAAAAACATTTTTCAGGTGAGATTCTCATTTCTAATTACGTCACTACGTCACTCATTTCTCAAATTGTTAAATTTAAATTAGAGTTTTGTGCAAATGTGTTCAAAATATAATGATAAATGCCTGGAGACAATCTCCTGTCGCTAAATAACAACACGACTTTGTCAAAGCCTCGCCCGGGAAGTGCAACAAAGCAGACATATTTTTTATTTCTTGGAGTGCAATTCTACCAGAAAACTGCCCCAAGGCCGACTTTTGGATGAAGTGGATGTTGCTCACGGGTGTATTGCACGCAAAAAACCTCTCATTGTATGAAAGTTGTAGTTTTAATTTATTATTTACTACAACGTTTAATTAAAAAATTAACTTTTAATAACATTAAAAGAATTTGCTTTCGTATTTTGTACGTCAATTTCAATCTATTTTTAACCTTCTGTCTACTGAATATTAAAGTCGAAAATACTAAAATACTAAAATATTTAACAGGTAAACTTTCATCACAATATAATATTACTAATTTTAATTGTCGAGTCCTCGATGTTCATATAAATTTTTATTAAGGCTTGTACAGTTGTTGCCTTATGTTTTCATTTTTGGGTGTATAAATAAAAACATAATGTAAGTTAGTAGTTGCAATTGTACAAAAGTGACAAATCGGAGAAGTACACTCACTCTTTTTATACTAAGAAAAAAATTAAAAATACTATATATTATTACATATAACGGGGTGATATTTCCAAAGGAAAACGAAGAAACAAGTTCAATATTGTAGCGCACATTAGCGAAGCTCAATATTAAATAAATATTAGTATAAAAATATATGCATTAAGAGAAACCTGTTGCTTGTACAGCTATAAAACATCATCGGAGATCCCAAAGAAGTATATACGACTACATAACCATTGAGTAGATATACAGGCTAAGAAGAACTCTACTCTTGACCTTTCACGGGTACCACAGATAGAGATAGAATAGCTAGAATAAGGAAGAAAAGAATAAACCCAGAAGTGGATGACAGGAATTGAAACAGAAAGTATAAAACGTTCACGCGCGGTGACAAATAACAACGCAGTATAAAAAGAAGTGCATATAAAGTTTAGAGGACCTTTGAGAATTTATCTAACCTTCCGGAGCTGACCAGAAATCAGCAGGGTGTTACAGATAACATCCCCAAAGCGCAAAAAGGCAACGCAATCAAGGGAAAGGCAAACAAGGTTAGCAAAAGCGATCACAACCCGGTTAAGGGAGCACAAGTTGCGGTAATTTTGTTTATTGCAAATTTTTTTTCCCACATCCTCCCCTTCCTCAAAGGCAACCTTTCAACCTTTCTCCCCCGGAGGAATTATTTTTTTTTACACAAGCACAAGCACACACGTGAAAGGAGCCGTAGATCCGATAATAAAAATCATCTTTTACATCTACTAATTGCCGGCCATCTCCAAACGGTGTTTTATAGGTCATTGGTCAACCTTTTCCTCCTTCCTTTCTCCAGCCTTTTCAATGAGAAAAAAATCGCAAAGAGAAAAGGAAACTCTTTTTTTTTCTCCCCCGTCTAATGGCTTTCAAATTACCGGACACCCGTTTCCTATTGTTTAACCTTTTTACCCTTAATACTGTCGGAATTTATTTTATACCTTGTACCTGCGTCACCTGATACCGACCAACCCACATGACCTCTTTTTACAACGTAATTCTACCTTAGCCTTTCGTTTGTTTGACCTCGAGAGGAAAAAAACAACGCCGATTTGCAAGTGGACAAAAAACTCTTGTTTTCCCTCAGAAACTCTACGTCAGAGTGTCAGAGAGTTCTCCTTTACATACATACTTACATACATAGATACATAAATACTTGGGGTATAATGCACATTCCCTATATAATTTCAGTACAAAATCACTTAAATAAGTCTGTGCTATATAAATAAATTCAAATTAAATTTCAATAAGTGCAAAACTCTTCCCACTCATTAGTAGTCTCGATCACGACCACGACTGCCTTTACTCCGAGTTATAACATTTTAATAATTTATAGACTCCCTTCAAACATGATAATAAATATTTATTAAAGAATTTCATAAAAATATTTCGATCAATTTTGACTAGGCCATTTAACTTGCTTTGGAGAGACGTTTTCCGTGTCTTTTAAGCGAAATGAAAGCGCCCTTGATTTATTGAATGCTAATTTTTAGAAACGGGAAAATGAGTTGCGTTCGGGTGAATAATTATTGGAAATATAAAAACCAACTGAGTGGGAGATTCACTCAAAGAAAATAACGCTTCATTGCTTATGTACCGTGTAAATAAATAAATTAAAGAGAGTAAATTTGTACAACAAAGTTTTGTTTCATTGCGACTTCTTTACGTTATGGTAAATTGTATGTAACAATTTTTCTATATAGGACTTTACCACAAGTACGAAGTATTAGTATGGCATATATATAGTTTTCTCAGTTGATTCTTGACGAGCAGACAATCTGACAATCTCTCCCCTTACCACTTTATACTAGTTTTCCATTCTCCTCATCTTTCCTATTACAGTTTTCTACGGTTGCCCTAGTTTGCGTTGTTAGTTCTAGTTTGACTTAATCCCTTAGTGGGTTAAGCCTACTATTACATAATCCATTACTGATACTTATTACAAGTTCCAAGTTTATTAATTAAATGACTGCTAACCTATCACAACTATTTTAACAAGCCTATGTTATCCCTGATTGATGGGAACATTAAAAAAATTGTATAGGCTTTGAAGTTACCAACCTTAGAATGCCTAATATTTTTCAAGATATTGCAGTGTTCGGGGTTCTTATTACCTCACTCATCGTTTTTACAGATTGTACTCATCGTTAGGGAACCAATAATAATAATTATTGATGCTTAGGGTAATTGGTAACCCAAGTTCAAGTATTTAATAGTTTTTTATTACTTTTTATTGTTTGCTTTATGTATTACTTTATGAACGCTGCAACATATTTCAACATATTTCCTGTAGTTACTGCGTTGTACACAGGCACACACACACACCTGTGTCTGCACGTTTGGGTGTGATTGCAGTCCTTGAAGGACAATGGATGATATTATTAGTAACTAAGGCAAGTAGAGTACACGAAATACGTGTGGTATGCGTTTGATGTCGTTTCTTCCAATTTTGCTGCTCCCTCATCAATATTTAAGCTAGTCTAGTAGCGTGTTGCAGAAGGTTTCTCACCCTTCTTTCCCCCAAACAGGTGGTTGGGAATTAAGAAAAAAAAGTCAGCAAAGCTCAGGTTTGTTAAGCAATTGATCGTGCCTTCTTTTTGGATTCAACCTGTCACCATTTTTGATGTCCTAATCACTAAGAAATTATCCTAAGAAAGTGTTCCAAGGTGACCGAATCCTCACTCTCAACCTTCTTCAATTTACATTTCACTTATTTCGCCCGGGAAAGCATTCCCCGAATCCGAAATTAACAATTTTATCCGATTAAATTGAAAACAAGGAATACCAAATTAGAGAAATCAAAAACCTCCGTAATCTCGTTTCCAATACCAACCTGAACAAAATAAAATCCTCGTTTAATGCCTGGCATTTCCGCTGACGCTGCCTCCTTTGTATTCGCCTGCACCGGAGGGATTGCAAAAACCAATGCAAGACTGACTTAAGGTCGGATTAAACACAAAGATGGCATATTTTACATTGAAAATTTTCTTAAGGCCTCTAAGCCTCTTCCCTCCGGAGTCCTGTACAGCCTGTCCTCACCCTGAGGCACCCCGAGGCCTCCGCCATCCTCATCTTTCATTCCAGTCTGCTTCCTCTTCGCCTTGACTCGTTCGTCATCAACAACAGCAACAGCCACGGCAGCGGCAACGGCAGCCGACGCAGAAGCTCCGGCTCTTTGTTTTACAAACGGAAAAGAATCACTTTTATTTTGACTTTAACCTTTTAAATTTAACCCATTCAAAAATATTAAAATGGAGGATTTATATCCAAAACGGATTTTCAGTTTTTGGTTTCCGTGGTTTTTATTTAGTGGTTGCGACGTAGAGTTTTCAGGCTCGCGCTCTCCAGACATGGCAGACCCGAGGTGCACCCCGGAGGGTTTGTTTTTCGACAACCTCTTTTTGCCTTCTCCTGTTGCACTGCCCTTTGCGCTCTACCCTTTTTGAAAACCTTTCCACACGCACACGCACACCTTTATGATTTTTTTTCACTAAAATGATGCTTTCCTAAAGCAAAATTGCCCTCTTTGGTGGGAAAATGTAAAGGAGAACTTCTGCCGGAGGAGGATTTAGCCTTCAATCCTTTACTCGTGTCACTGTACTCACAGGGACAGATTACACATGCACCCCAGAATGGATACACCAGTTGGGTGAATCGTACTCAGGCGCATGATACGACAAGAGACAAAGTAACATCGCAAAAGTAGCGAAGTATGTACTAGTGCTGCAGTCGACATAGAAGAACCTCCACTTTTTGTTACACCTCTATGGAAACTCTTCCAGAAAGTATTCCGGTCGGACCTTATTTGGTGCCTCAGTTCAATAGCATTGCTACATTCAAAATTAATAAACTTACTGCTCGGAGGAATTCGATCAAGTATCCACAAACAATAGCACTAAATCGAATTGTATTCTGACAGGCTGCAATATCAGACAGTTGCACAGGTACGCCAACAAGTGTTAGAAAACTTCAAAAATTTTTTAGTTACACCCTGAAAATTCCCTAAATCAAAAACTCGTTTTTCCTAAATCGAATTTCGTTGAAAATGTTATAATTACAAGAATTCATTTGATTCGTTTGAGACTCTCTGCTTGACGGATTCTATTAATTGAAGTCCGGAGGAAAAATAGATGTGTACGCTCGCGTTTCCGTGCGTACAGACACACAGACACACACACATGCATACGCATAGGCACATTCTTTTTAATTTGATTCTGTCAATCGGCAGAGAGTTGAATTTCGGGCGATGTCCGCCTCGGTGATTTCCCTTGACGTCCGACCATCTATAGGTAGATATCATTAATAAGATTGATTTCACCCATGTGCCTATCAAACCGAAACCAATTTCAGGTTTTCTTTTTTTTTCTTCTTCTTCAACAAGTGGAGGATGAGAAAAACCACAAATAAATTTGTATACGAGATATCAAGTAAGTGAAATAGTCCGATAGACGGAATTAAACATCAGAATGAAGCGGCAACGACGTCAATCAAATCGTGTCTGTAGGCGGTCAGTACTTAGAGATATGGGTGGAAACTTATTGAGGGAAAACGGGACAAGCTGGCAGACAGGCAGACAGATGTGGCAAACACGTCAAACAATTTCTATAGAAAAAGTCATGGGCTGAATCGATAAGTTGTTTTTTTTTTCTTACATTATCCCACTCGAATAGTCTGCATTGTTAATGGTAGGAAATAAACTAGCGAACATGAAACTACTGAACTCATCACTAGGTGTACTAAACTATACATAGAATTACCGACATGAACATATGGGTGAAACATTTGCTACCTTGATAAAATTGCTTAACTCCTACAATAAATCGGTTTTTCTTATATTGTTTAATTATCTTATGCTGCAAGTAAACAAATCGTACTTATCATAGTTACACAATACTAGAACACTTTCATTCTCTGACTAAAATACGGCCTAAAGGAATTTACGAACAAATGTGTACACAAGTTTCTTCTTTGGAAGCGTTTCTCATAGAAACTCCTTTTTAAATTGATAAAATAAAATAAAATAATCCGCCGCTTAATACTCAACTTAAGTTCACGAGAAAGCATCACGGCTGGTAGCTACGTCTAGGTCTAGGTCTAGTTTTATGTTAATAATTATTGACGGAATTATGTAAAAAATTTGTGTAATAAACAAATGAGAAAATCAGAAATTAAAATAACACCATCTCGTACTCCTGGCTCACTATTATTTGACGATTATTCATGTTTATTTGTTACAATTATTTGTATACGATTTACATAAATAAAATAATTATGTATACTTTAATAAGTCGCTACTTTCGTTCTAAGTCGTTATTTTCAAAAGTGTCGATCTGCGTCAGTCTGCACAGAATGTGTAAATGTCAGACATGCTTCACACTCCATTTTTCAAAACTTTATTGTTGTTATTAAATACTTATTTATTCATTTAACTCTCAATTGTTTAAATATCTATTTCAACTGACTATAATTCAGTTTTTATGGAATTCTTATTATTTCAAGATACTTGTTATTTGTGGCATATGTTCGAGGTCTCCATGAAATTCCTCAGAAACAAAAATATAAAAAGATAAATAAAATGTAGAAAATATTAATAAAATATTGAAAAAGTTAATAGAATAAATAAAATGGAAAAGTATGCGGAAATCCAGTATGTGTTAATTGAAATTTCGTTGTATGTGATTATTAAACATTATATTAGAATAATAGAAACCAAATGGCAGATGAAGTGACGGTCTAGACCTAGTTTTGGGGAAACCGAAACCAAAAAATTGTTTTTAGTGAACTCTCCTACTGGAGGAAGAACTGAGAAGGCTAGACGAACCTTTTCACAAATTTCGTTCCGGACGCGAAAGGTCACAAGACGGCAGGACTGCGTGGAAAAGGACTGCTCCCACGAAAATATATATAATAATATTTGCCATCCGGATTTGTCGTGATTTATAGCACTTAAAGCCTACCAATAAGTCATTCGTCAGAGTTTCAACAAATATACATTTATATAGAAAAAGAAACATCTAGAAACATCTAAAAAGCGCTCTCTCGTACAAATTGAAATTCAACGTTTGAACTTCTTTTCAGTGCCTTCCTCGTACCTGAGACGCGTCCGCCATCTCTGAGGCACCGCTCAAACTTTTATAGTCAACAGGTACAAGGATATTCAGGTACGGTGTTCATTTCACCTACTTGAAAACATTGTTTCTTCAATGCTTTTTTGCAAAATAAATTAACTAACCGATCGGAGCCTTAATACTTACGTGCTTATATATTTATTAAATGTTGTTTCTCCTGCTCAACCTTTAATCGTGTGAAGTTTTCACGAGAATATGTACAAAAACATTTTGTACGTACTTTATAAGCTATGTTTTCCTTTTTTCTATTTACTTATTATCTACTCACTTGTAAGTAAAATATATATCCTGTTTATCTATCCTACTTTCACAGTTTATATAAGTTTTATGTTATATTATGGTAAAATTCTTTAAAGTCTTTTAGAAAGTAAGGTTCTTTTTCTATTCTTCTAAATATTTGGGTGTACGTCATCCCAAAACATTTTTAATATTTTCAGAGTGTATTATTCTCACTGTAATTATGTATATAAGTCTATATAAGTCTAAAGTATATATATTAATGTGGTGGTGTACATGTTTTGGACGGTGACAAAGACGACATATATCGTTCCCTAAGATTTCTGTAGAGTAAAGTAAGGAGGTGTTATTTATATTTATCACAGTCTAATTTAATTTAAAAAATAAACTAATCTCCTCCTTAGTTATTGTAATTCTCAAAATTCTTTGGATTATGACCATTTAATCGTTTGTAAAGTGTTGTGTGTCCGTGAATACTTAGCCTAGGCTGCTACCCGCTCAAAACTAAACATTTTTCTAGTGTCCTCTCCAGTTGTACCACTTCCCTTAAAACCGTCCATTTTGGCGCTTTCCCCCATTCCCGTCTCCTATTCTCGCCCTTGCCGAGCATGTGGATAAAATTATTATTTTCACTGTCTGATGGGAAGAGAGTAAAGTTAATGAAAGAACATTAAAAATCATAAAGATTCCCAAAGTCGTTTAATAAAATTTTAATTTTGTTAGCCAGGAGGAACGATCATGTAGAAGTGATAGCGCATTTTCCGCGGATAAACCAGGGGGTGTGGGAGGCAGCATATCCAGGTTCTTGGAACTTTTCCCGTATTTTCGCCTTCTTATTCCACGAGTCCTTTCCAAAAAGGATGCATTTCATGTGCAGGAGTGAGGTGCAAACGTGCGGTCAGGTCGGGGTAGTCACCCAAACGAGAGCTGGAGTGGTTGCCTTGCCGACGTGGTTAGGTTAGACGCTTGAAACTTATCTCCGAGCAATAGAAAAAATAACTACAAACTAACTACATTTTATGTCGTATTAATTACCTACCCGTCGCCATCGTAAGTAATAATTAAACGAAAATAAATTGCTCTCGGTACTCTCGCCGTTCCTCGGTCACCGGTTAAATTTTATTTTTTATGGCGTTCAAGTTTTCATTCCCATAGAAATAATTCAGGCAGTTCACTTAGTTCTAAAAGCTCGATAAAGTTGTCTGTGACATCCTTGCGGGCACTCGCTTAACGGCAGACACGACGCGATCAGTTTTTCTCTCTACTTAAAAAAAAACAGTTTTCCTTCTCATTAATTGTTCCTATGTGGTCTTCTGGTCTAGTTCTACTAGTCCGTCGAATACAAATTTCCAGGGCCTTATTAATTTTGCTCATCTCCAACTTCTATCAAAGCAGCCATTAGACATCAGGCTAAGGTCCACGTGCTGTTTGGTCATGTCAACCGGGGTGATATATTAAGACAATTTTATGATATATGTTGACTTGGGCAGGGCAACGAGGGGACGGTGCCAAGACAGAAAATTAAAGTTTCGATCTTCACTCCAACCCTGCTTGTTTAATATATTTTCATTAGCCCGGTGGTATTTCTACGATTGAAACACTACAAAGTCTTTCTCACTACCTCTCCTTCCAGAGATATTCCCCGTGTTACTACACGTGCTGAGAAATTTTTAATAAGTCTACTAACATTCACGGTTAACTGAATACAACAAAACGCGTAAACAGTTACTCACGTGTTAAATGAAATAAACATTACGCACTACATAATAATTTATATGTAAACTTTAGGTTTTTAGTTAATGAGATGTTAAACGTAACGTTTTACGACATACTGATTGGTAAAGGTCTAACAAATGCTATTTTATTTAAATATTTGTATTTCATTTTAATATATCCCATCAATTGATAACTTGTCTATTGGTATTGTTAACGTCTATTTTAAAATTAATTACTAATTTTTATCTGTAAACAAATTTGTATATTAATTATGATTATGTATTATGGTTAAATAGTTCGAACAAGATGAAATAGACATTACGTAACACTTGATTCCCATCGATACTGCGATGTGAAATGTAATTGTATATTATTTTATTTAACAATGTCGTCGCAGAGAATAAAGTATAAGAATAAACCTTACACTCTACTTTAAAACTACAAATAGTAAAAAGGACCAGTAGACTACCAGAAGATTCTCTGAACAGAACAAACTTTAAGTTCGACCATCAGTTCCATAACGGAATGTACCTGCTACTGCGAAAGTCTTTTGGGGGAGGATGTCGTTAAATCCTGAAAAGGTACAGACATTTTTTACGAGACAAAGAAACGAATTTCCACTTAAATTTTTGACTCGGAAAGGAAAAGGAATCCAAAATTTATCACCGGAAGTGATTAAAGCTCTTGATAATGAAGAAAAAAGTTTTTGTTGCAGAGAGAAAGAGCAAAGAAACACTCGAATAACGCAAATTCCTACGTTATATATACACTTTTTCATTGCAATATTCAATTTTCCCGCTTTTACACATTCTAATAATTCCGAGTGAGAAGGAATTTACCGTGAGCGAATATTGAAAGCCGTAAAAAAATCAATTGTTGTTTTCCATTAAAATCCGATTTCGTACGGGTTTCTGGCCCGTGAGGAGATCGAGAAACAAGGAGGCTGCGTCTTGGAAAACCCGAGGGACGATATTGCCTAATAAAAAGCGTAATAACATTCTTCTATCGAATTTATATGCCCTGACTCCAATCAAATCATCGGGCTTTTAATTCACATTAAAAACGTAATATATTTCCACAGGGAACTCGGAAAAATAAGGCGCCATCACTGAGCCGAAGAGAAGAGAAGAAAACGACAATAATACCGACGGTAATTTCTTTTAAATTACTCAATTTCAGTACTTGCTAAACGGGAACCGATACCTTGCTTAGGCCAGCAACCAACTTTTTGCATGAGTTTTGATCTCTAATATTCATAGTTTGTTGTACAACTCGATAAAAAGTGATATTAAAAATCAAACAGTTAAGAAGAATCGTTTTGACGTTAAGCATTTGACGTGGGGAATACAGTGTACCCTCTTATGTATTGCCATTTAGGCAAAACGAAATAAATCGATAAGTGTTTATTTATACAACGGTGGTTGGATACCATTCATGTCCTAATTAATAGTAAGTTTAAATTACTAAAAATCTTATATGAGCTGCACGATGAAAAATATTCCATACAATGCCAATGCCATACCAATTCATAATACTTTTATAATGATTGTAGGTAAACAACTAATCCATGGCCCTTTCACTTCCACAAAGCAAATTTTACAGCCCCACAACAATCAAGAAGTGACGAAATAGTTCCGCGGCGGGAGCTCAAGTTCCTCCATATCAAATGTGCAAAACTCACAATTTAAATGAGGCTCATTTAGTAGGAAGAAGTAGACGAGCGAAGTGACAGTCACTACTAAAAGTAAAATCAAAGAAAAATCCGAATCGGAAGTTAAAAGAAAGTTGCACCAGCCAACGACATCGAAATTATTAGCATCGTTTTCTCCCGGGGGCGAGTGGAACTCCCCTTTTTTTCTCTTTCCCGGGCAAAAATCAAATTTTGCATAAGCTGAACCGATAAATAGACAAAAGGCATTTACTGAATGTTACAAAAACATTTTCTCGAAAGCGCTATCACCTCCATTAAAGAAACAGAACCCATTAGCTATTTCCTATAATAATAAAGACAGTAGTAAATAACAAAGAAGGAATGCTGTCACTTACTCCCGAGCGAGTGTGTGTGTGTGTGTGTGTGTGTGTGTGTGTGTGTACGTCTGTGTTTGTCTCTCTGTGTAGTGTGGTGTGGTGTGGTGTGTGCGGGGGCTCTTAATCAAGACCTACCCTTCTCCTGCAAAACCAAAGGGAAAGAAAGAGAAAGAGAAAAGAGCTTTTGGGTAATGGTGAAACGGATGGAAGGGCGGCTGGTTGAAGGGCCCCGGGCCCTAGTGGGCCCTGGCAGGAGACAGGACGGCTCTATGGGGGGAACGGGGGAGGTGTCGGGGGTGTCACGGAGACACGGGGATGCCTCGAAAAATCATCTACAGAATTCAGAATGAATATTCATGTGGAATTTCTTCCTTATATTCCGAAGGGACCTCACTGGCAACAGTTATAAATCCATCTTTCACCACGGAAACGGGGCCTGCGATTGCGGATTCACTTCTGAAATACCATTTTTCATTTCCTATTTATTAAAAGATATATTAATATCATTATATTTTTTTATCTATGGCTTTCGTTATGGAACAAATAGGTATGCGGATCCGCGTACGGACGCGGGAATGAATTCCCTTTTTATTTTCGGGGATCATTTTTATTGCTTTTGTTTATTGCACTTTCGGCCACGATTTCTCCACGACGCTAGCTTACTTAGCACGCGAAACAAATTGAAATTTATTGGATTTATCGGTACAAGTGACTTTTCTAGAACCACGACACCTTTTCCCCTGTCGCCAAAAGCTTACAGTTTCCGTCTACTGTGCCTACTAGTCAACATTTGAATGTAACCCGTTCTTCTTCTCTCTCCTTCTCTCTTCTCTCTCTCTCTCTCTCTCTCTCTCTCTCTCATAAATTTGTAGCCCACAACTTTTCAAGAATGTTCTTCGTCTGGGGCGACGTTTCTGTCTTCGAAGTCAACCTCTTTCGGACGAAGGAAAATAAATTACCTAAACAAAAGAAGACCGTGATCAGAAATCCGTATCCTATTTTACACATCTACGAGCTTGGAAATAAGTTTAGGGCTATTGGAGTACCAAGGGAGACATTCAGGAAACGGTTCAGCACTTTCGGTAAAGGTCTTGACATTTCGGCAAGCTCGTAACATTCAAATCCGTTAGCTCTCAATAATTTTTTTTTTCCTTTTCTCCTGCTCTGCCACTACTCAAAATTCTGGTCAGCCCCACTACAAATATCATAGGTGAGTTTATTGCAAAAACAACCGCAAATTAGTTAATAAAATTAGTTAAACATATTTGCGAATGGGAAAATGCAAAGTACTCAAATACAACAGCAACAACAAAAGCACAACCAATAAAACAGCAGTCTTATTAACTGCGTTATGTGTAATAATTTACGGAAACAGAACGTAATGTTTCTATTTCAGAAATTCAATCTACTTTTTAATTATTGCACATGTATTTGTATATAATAACCCTGCAAATACCCTTAATAGTTTGGTAACTTAAGTAGCTATGTACAATCATTGATCCTGAAAACAAACCTACATTACCTTTCTTTTATTTTTCTTATTCTACTGTTTCAAGTAGCATTGCACCGAAGTCACTACAACAACTGTCATCAGACAATGTGTCTTCTCTACCTCACACGGATGTGTTTGAGGGTAGGAAAAAAGTTTAAAAAAAATGAATGAAAAAGATAAAGTCAATGACACGAGACTTTCTCTACTCCTCTTCCTCCTCGTTTTCTCCTTGATTGGTATAAATAAGACTGTGCAAGAGATGTTTTAAAGAAAGTTATAACTTATCCGCCGGGAGATATAATAAGAATTGAAGAGAAGGCGTTGATAGTTCGAGGGTGGAAAGCTCGGGGGATGGGAACGAGCCGCAATATATGAAAGAAGGGAACAACGGCGTTACTATAGAATTTACTCAATAACAGGAATAAAAATTAACTTTTCGACACTCGCGTTCGCACGTGCTATAAGTTATTATTTACATTTTTAAATCCACACGTTCGCATAGACGAAAATGCCTGTGAGAATCCGTGTGCAAACGATAAGGGAGAGAGTTAGATAGTCAGAGAGAGAGAGAGGAGAATCCCTTCGTAAAATAAAATATATGCAAAACACCATTCGTTTCAGTGAAATGCAACACCTGGGATTACAATATAGATTTATAACTTTAACATGTATTCATACTTTATGCTGCATTACTATCGTGAATAAAAAGGTATTCTTCCCAATAGAAAATAGGCGATGGGGGAATTTAATTATTCCATGACACACACATACACATTTCATAAAAATACAAGAAGTGTAACCAAATTCTTTCACACATTTTTAATTTCATATATTTTCAATTTAATTTATATTTTTAATTTAATTTTCTTCCGCATTTCAAGTTGGCACTTTAGTTAGTAAGAGGAATTAAATTAGTAAACTAGAAACTAAAATGTTGAAAATAATCCTACTAATAAATATAAAATAGTAATAAAATAAAAAAAACCGCTATCTACAATAATCAATATAGGTAAGAACAATTCAAACTAGAAAACGTTGACTAGTTCCTCGCTAGGTTACTGTTGCGACATTTTTTTTGGAAATAACCGCCCCACTCGAATTAAGTGGAAATAAGTGAAGTGCAAAAACAATACTAATTAGACAATACAAGGAGTTACATATATGATCGGACTGCTTACAACAAATACTTCACTGAATAATATAGCTAATACATTAAATAAACTGCAGCTTCATAAACACTGAAAAAATAATTAAATAAAATTACTGTTTTACAAAATATCCTTTCAAATTAGTTCACTAACAGTATACCTTAACCAAGACGAAGACTCGTTGCTAATAGTTCAATTAGTTTATATAGAGATCTCAAGCCTATGGCATGTAATTCCAAAATTTGAACTACAAAGCTCAGGCATTTAGGACTCTTAGAAAAACCTAGCAAAAGGTAACAAGTACTTGTAGAACAGAAAAAGAAAGAAAGAAAAGCTAACTCTAAAAAGCTCAGACAGGATTGATGAAAGAGGTTTTAAGGGCGGCCATAAAAATAAAAATTCAACAGAACAACAATAGGAGAAACAAGGGCCCGACAGAAAATTCTTAAGGGAGGATTCCTTTGAATTTTCGACGGGGGTTTTTATCAAGGAGCAACGGGTGTTCGGTGGAGAAGTAGGAAGAATAGTAATAGTAATAAAATAAGGTGACAACATTAAGAAAACCTGAATTCATTGCCCGTGTGCCTCTCCCGACTCCACTCCAAACAAGAGAGAGAGAGAGAGAGAAATCATCAAGCAAAAGTTTAAATGGTACTTTTTATTACTTTCAACGAATATGCTACTCTAATAATTTCCTCGCACTTCTTATAATAATAATAATCATCTTCTTTCGTAAATAACTTCACTCACCCGAATTATGTACCTATAACATTCATCACCTCACACTGGATAAAGCTAACTTATTTTCTTCATCATACTTTTACGCCATTTTTCTTCCTTAGACGAGACATAAAAATTTCTGCCGCATTGTTTTCCTTAATCGGAAGCGAAAAAAAAGAAATGTACAATTTACAGGAGACGCACTTGCGTATGTCTAGTCCACACTAAAGTTCCCTCCCCTGGTTATTTGAACTTCTCCCAAAACTAATTGTACCGCAGAACATAAAGCAGAATTATAAAGTCAGAACTTTTTGCATATTTTTTCCCTACACAATTTGATATCCGAGTTAATTTAAATCACCTGGACAATTACAATGAACTCAGACATTCACTACAAATTATTTTCCTTTTTTTTAGAATGAACCTCTATACAGTACACATCATGTGATACGTAATTGAAGTTAGCAAAACATACGGTTCTTCTGTATACCTTTTCCTTTTCTAATATACTACTAACGTCTGATCCCTTCTAGGAGGACTATTATTGTCCACGAGCAATTATTGATATTTTTCTATGTGTCTTTTAATTGTGACTTAATTATCCACAGAAAAATTTCTCACAAAATGTATTTTTTATTGAATTGTATTATATATTTATTAACGAATAAGAATATCACTATCGATGGGCATTCCTCGGTTCCATTCAAACTCTTGCGTAAGCATAAATTTTTTTGTATTTTTTCTATTTTTTTCCTATGATTTCGCAAATGATTTCGCATTCTCCCAGGACTTTTCCAGCCTGGCGGATTTTCCTTTTCCCGTTGCCTTTCTCTTTCTGTCTCCCATCCAAAAAAAGAACAAAAGCTTTTATTTCTTGAAAAGAACAATTTAATATAAAATAATAAACAATATATTTTTTAATATAAAATATGCCCACTCCGAGCAACGTTTATGGGTAATATTTTCACGGCGATATTTTAATTTAAGTTATTATCAAAAGTTGTACAAGACAGAAAAAGAAGAAGAAGAAGAAGAAAAAACAAAAAAGGACAAAAATTGTGTGCATATATCACCGACTGAAAAGTATTCTAACTTAATAATTAATAGTTGGAGTGTGGGACAGAGGTTGCCGGGCGGGGTACGGAGGAGGCGGGAGGGCAGGAAGACAGGAAAAGCGTTCAAGAATTGTAAACATTTTTCTTTGGAAAGTCCAAACAAGTAGAAGAATAACAAGAACAAGAGGCAGGCAGCGGAAGTAGATGAAGTGGTAGACGTAGAAGTAGTAGCAGCAGTAATGGTGGTGGCAGTGGCAGTGGAAAGAAGAAAAAAGTTTTCAAACAAAACGATGTTTAAGTAAAATTTTTCGGGGGTTGAAAAATGTAAAGAAATTTTTTTTTCATCCCTTTCTATTTATAAACTTTTATTACTCTAAGAAAGAAGATGGCCTCGAGGTCTCCTCCACCTTAGGATATGCCCGTTTAATTAATGCATTTATGCGTTTGAGTCAAATTTTTCTTCAAAGTTCAACTTTTTCACTACGGCCAACTTTTTTTTTCTTCACTTAACCCTAGACTTTTTTTTATTTCCGTGTAATTTCAGGTTTACGGCTGCCTTCTCGGCCTTTTCCAGCCTCATCCTCGGACTGTTCTTTCCACTACTTCCGTGCGAGCGGCAGAACCCGCGTGGTGAGTCGTAAACTTTTCTTTATTTTCTGCGTTTTGAATTATCTTTGAGTTTTTCTTTTATTGGTCCACCTCCCTTTTGGTTATTCCCCTGTTGGTCACACATAGGCAGACAGACGGACGAACGTGCACATGCAGGAGGAAAGAGAAAAACTTGCCGGTTTATTGACAACACCTGGCTGAGAGCGACCGGATGTCCAAGGTAGGTCCAGTCGTTAGGCACACGTGGCAGAAATTTATTTTAAATTTTTATGACAGGCGTCGTGCAATTATCACGTAAGCTTAAATTTATAATTTTCTCCATTTTGAAATGCGAATTGTGTACTTTGAAACACATTCTAAGGACAACAGCAGAGTATTCATAAGTATTATATTGAGTTATAACCCCGCGTTAATGTATATATAATCTCACACAGAAGTATTTAATAATGCGATAATTCAATAATCTATTTAATTCAATTCAAGTTGAAAATGTAGTACGAAGCACACAGTGGAACTTACTACGCACCGTAATAGTAAGCATACAACATGCAAATGAAAATATAACCTTCGTATTCTTAATTACCAAGCACAAAAGATAATACTGAAAAGAGGTTTGATACAATTGCAGGTAAATCTTTAGATATAAAAGTATAACTAATAGTAACACACTGTCGTACAATATGTAGGGTATAGTAAATCTTACAACAGTACAAATGACATTTAACAATAATGAACTTTAAATCGTAATTCCCAATTCAAAGCTACAACTGTTGAAACCATAGTACCAAATACAATATTAACTAACCTATAAGTTAGAAACGCTACAATAGTATGGAGAAGATGAAACTGCCTCATCATGGAATCCAAAATTTTTATATATTTTGCTAGTCCCATGTCTCAGGTAGGTCAAGTAGGCAGGTTACTGAACTTCTTTGGAAGGCACCACCAGAATACTTCGATCAAAGGTGACATTAATAGGATCCGAGTTATTAGGATTGAGTCGGTGAGTTGGCCGCAAATAAGTCCCAAAAAGGGAAAATCGTAAATCCAACATTAATTGAGAGAAAAAGGGATCGGAGTTCTGGGCAACGATCGAGACAAACAAACCGCCTTGCCCACCATCGGCCTTTTATCCTTTTACGTTAGTCAAGTGACCTCCCAATCTCTTAAGTGACCACCATGGCTATTTCCTTTAATTGAACCCTTTATCGGGAAAGGATGAACCTATCGTGAAAGGTGAATAATTGAGATCACCCCAAGGTCCTGACTTTCCTTGCATTTAAATGAGGCCTTTTCAGCTCTTAACTCTTTTATTATGTATATATACATCTCGTTATTGCTTTTCGTCTTGTCCCCTAATTGAAGAACGCGTCCTTTTCTCATATTTCCTACTTAAACCATCCTTCACACTAGTCAATGTATCCCTTTCTTTAATTCTCACGCTAAGAACCGTTTTGAATTAGACAAGACATTTTGCATCGTCCGGAAAAATACCGATCAACGATTTCCTAACTTCCGTAAGTGGATTTCTATAAAACAACGACGTAGAATGCAATATGGCTCTCGTGAAGTTGGTAATTTTGTTTGATTGGTACATTACGGTTTGGATAACCTTCATTAGGGGTTTTCGACTTGGAATTATCATTCTTAAGTACTCCATTATCATTTCTATGATTCGATTTCCTCCATTTACCTGCGTAACCAACCATCTTTCTCCTGACGTTCCCCGTTCCTTCCTTAAAATATTTATTCTCCACCGATACCGTAAGTTGCACGTTGTATGGTTTGTATTTACTATTGTATTTGCTGAGTTACATAATTAACTTCAATGCACTTTACGAAGTGGTTCAAATTGTTGGTCCACAATTGAAAAAGTAGTATAAGAGTAGTTTACAAAATATTTATTTTTTGTACATTAAAACAAGACTAACTTTTGTTAACACTAGCTGGTATCTAAGAATGTAAGCTTGTATTCTTCATAACATTTAATAGGGCCTTCAAAATTTTAACAGAACCATGTCTCAGTGTAGTGAATTAATAAATTCTAATGAATGAATGGATGAAAAATAATACTCTGTAAGCTACTATATATTTATGTGCAACACTTCCCAATATGTTTATTCGCTTTGCGCCGCGCCGACTCTTCTTTATGTATATTAAAATTTGTATAAATACATAATAACTACATTGTATAATAAATTTAGTAAGAATGGTCAATTAATAACTACTAAAAATTAATATTTTTATTACTAATAATGGAGTTTTATTTAGCAATCCTGATATGTGAACCTGAAAAAATAAAAGCGTTGAAGTAAGGCCGACCAGAAAACGAAGACGAAGAAGATTGAAGATTGAGGAAGGCAAGATCAGAGAGAGAGCGCCGGAGATCAGGAAGGTGTCGTTAAATTGAAAAATGCATTAAGAAATGAAAAAGTAAACGTAGATGCCTTTAATCATTTAATAAAGGAAAACAAATTCGGACTTTGAAAAGGTGTATTTATCTTGATTTCGGGAAAGCTCATGAAATCCTGCGGAAAAGTCATGAGACATCAGGAAAAGCGGTTTCCTCCGTGAAAATTTGTCTCGTTTTGATTTAATGTCATTCATTTGTTTTCATTTCGCTTCTCAACTCGGTTTGTCTTTTAATTGCAACTCACAAAATTTACTTTCTGGTTTTAATAAATATCTGTTAATTTATGACAAAACTATTTATCCTAGACTTGACTCCGGAAATTACCAAAAATTTCGTATTTTCACTCCCTTCGTCCTGTTTACCTTTTGCCTCTCACATTTTGCAAACTACTCGCGCACATAAAGATTAAACACTGTGTAAACGTTTCGATTGTAATGTTATATATTTTTTATTAGTGTTATTTTAATATCACGAAACCTTTCCAAGTTTCGTTCCATTGCAATTCAAGTTCCTTGTTTTATGTTGACATCAAAGGAGTACCGCAGTCTGACATAAATGACTCGTTTGTACAAATAACATAATGTAAGCAGTGTTTGCAATACTACCCTACAAGTAACTACAATAAACAAACAACCGACTACAAATAACGAAAGTAAAAAAACCGAGTAAAAAATATTTACTAATAACCTTCTTGTTGTACAAATAAGGTACTTTATATTTAAATATTCTCAAATTATGATAGAAACTACATAAATCCATACACTTATTAATAGTTTCGTAACTTATTCCATAACACAAATAAAAGTTGTTTAGCTGAGTTTGAGTAGAAACCCCTGTAAATGAGAAACTCCAAGACTTAACGCTCTGCAGATTTACCTTGGAATGTAAATTGAACAACCGGAGAAAGTAAAAAAAAAGAAAATTAGAGAAAACCAATGGAAATCAGAGAGAGAGAGAGAGAGTAAAGTAGAAAGTTCGATTGAAAGGTGTTCTCGCGGTTTTAAATTAAATAAGAAACTAAAGAAGATTGTAAAGTAAAACCGAGTGAAACGGTCCGACGGGCTAATTATAAAGCTCCGGGTGTAAGGCCATCGCATCAAAGGTTAAACAATTAACTGGTCTTCCCCGATATCCGCCATTTGTGAGAAAAAGATAATGATGAAAGCCCAGTAGGCAAGGTCAGGTGTAATGAAAAGGACCGGTCTGGTTGAAAGGTGAAAGGAAGAGTCCTTACATTACTTAATGGTCATTCTTCAAACCCTTCTTGGTTTCATCGGGATTGTTTTATTTATTGGCCAACGGTCACTTCCTTGCTTGCCCCCGTTAATTATTTCCTCTTGAAACTCTTAATTTATTGACCGATCTTTCTAAACAACGCTTTCTCTCTTTTCTCCACTCTACACTAACCGCCACTATCCGCAACTATCCCTTCCCCACTATTTCTTTCCGACCTCTTCAAACCAATTTCCTGTTATTGATTAAGTACTTTTTAAATATTTATGGTTAAAGAGAAGAATTCAGGAGTACAGTGCGTGTAAATTTATTGGTGTAAAACCATGTAAAACCATTGCATGTGTAGCACATATAATAAAAGTAAATTTATTTTTCACAAAGATAAGAACGCGGATGCTTTATTTTACATTGTAGAATTTTTCTTATTTTAATAATACAGCAATATTTCTGTGTTTATATAAGTAACGTATTTATTTGTACATATATACAGGACATCTCATGTAATGTGAAACAATAGTTTTATGAGTTTTATGTATTATATATTATTTATGTGTCGTTCCATTGTAACATTTATTTTTATTTCACTACGGTTACTGATATCACAAGTAAACGTAAGGCAAGACTGATATACTTTTAAGTTTTTATCAGTTCTACGGGATTTGGCAATGTCATGATTTTTATGTCTGCCCAGCATCATTTGACTGGTTTTCAACTCTCAACCCTTAAGTACCCCATCATGATCCTGCAAATGTTTGTCACATTCAAAAAAGCTAAAAAGCTAAAATTGTAGAATCTACAACAAAAAAAACATGAACTACACAACCCAAAAGTTCATAGCTTGCTAGGGTACGAGTACCAACTCTCAACGGAAACTACCGTTCCCTTTGATAAATTAACTTTTTCAATATTTTCATTACCGACACCTAACTACAATGCGAAACGTTTCAGCGGGGCTAATAAAGACTTCGAGTCAACGCGAAATGGCGTGTGTGAAACGAATGACTTCATATATCAAACAACCGTAATAACATTTCGGGGGGGAGATTTGTGCATTAAACCACGTATTGTTAGTTCGACGACGACGACGACGACGAGTGAGAGGACCTGCCAAAACCGCAATAGAAGAATCGGAAACAGAAGAACGGGGGCGAAAAGAAGGGAAAATCGATGAGGGAACCCTAAAAAGGAGAAAATATCAAAGGAAAGGAGTAACTCTCATATCCGCTTCCGAGTGAGAAATCGCGTTCCATAGAGAAAGAAAAATGTTAAAAAAGGAAAATGTTATGCATGGTTTGGTACTTGACAAATAGAAATCGGAAGCGCCGACTAGATGGTGTTAGTTTTATGGGTTTCGGAAAGAAAATGGCGGTCCCGATAAGAACCACCGTCACCGAAGGCCTCCACGGCATATTTTTCACTTTTCACATACTCTTTACTTCCTCCAGATCGTAATGGCGTTTAAATATATTTTACTCAACAAGGCAATTCATTTTCCTAAATAGTTTTCTTGTAAAGTCATTACACTAAGTTTTGAAAAAAAAAGTTATTCTCAACCCGACTTTTAACTTTTCAATAGTTTGTACTCTTTAGTTTTGTACAGTAGTAAAATTATTTAATACGGTTCAATATAACAAATTTTACTCGGTAACTTGGTCGGTGAACCGTACGTGTACGGCTTTTGGCGTAACACATCACCGACATAAATTGTAGTACTAATGAGTAATAATTACGAAATATAAATCCCGAATGAATAGCACAGAAATCTTAATGATAGAATTGTAGTTATGGAATGCAAGAATGAAATACATTGACACGAAATTACAAATTTTAAACTATTCCTAAGTTTGTTCCATATCTACCCTATTGACTTCCTACTCCCACTTTATTTCTCGATGAGTTGTTAATCGTTTTTCTATACAAGTTCTCAGGCAAGTAGCCCGCTGTATAGGTCTGTTACGTCTTACAATGATAAGACATTATACCTCGCCAATACCAAAAATTTATTGATTTTCTATTAATTGTATGTACCCTAAAAGTTCTTCAGCTTCTCACATTTGATATTTTACAAGATCTGGAGAAGGCGGTGTAAACATTACACCCCCTTGTATTTTTTCAAAATACGCGACTGTTGTCGAGGGCGTCACAATAAACATTAAAAATATACACTCACATCTAACAGGTTTAATTATATGTAGTTTTATCGTTTGTAAGTTAAAATTATAAATTAAAATTAATTATGTACAGGAAAGTTATTAATACATCTGAGACTTGTAATGCAAATACGTCATTACACGTCAAATTTTGCCATGCAACAAAATCTACTCCGACATATTTAAAACTAATAAAAACTAAAATTTCCCGAGGTACAAACTCCTTAACAAGAGGATGAAAATGAAAACAATGGCCAGAAGGAGAGGCCCCGTGTTATTTGCCCTCATCGCCAGATGTCTGGGGATCCGATCGAACACATTGAGAAAAGCGACGGGTGCGAGACAAGAGAAAACTACTAGACTTAAATGACGAGAAAGAAATCGCGGAGGCATCGCACGAGAAATGGAAAATCCGTAAAAGACCTCTTAAATTAACAGAATTTCATTAACAAATTTCAATCCAAAATCTTGTCTATCAAATTGGAAGATCTTGTCTGTCTGTCTGTGTGTCACAAGTTAGTAAATTGCAAAACTCTTCCTGGGTTGTTATCTTTACAACCTCCTAGTCGCTCTCTTTTCCTTCGCTTCCCTAGCTACATTTGTCCTAGTTGAACTTGTCTTGTCACTCTGCTCTCTCTCTCTCTCGTCTACTTGCTCGTCTTACTTCCACCCCCAAAAGCAGGCCATCTTCCTCCCGTCAAAAGTAAAACTTTCGATTTTACTTCTCCTTCTCGCTCTTTTGAAAGCTTTTATTTCGCCTTTTTTCCCCCGCAAACTTTTCGCCCGGACGAGGTTTCATTGATGGTGTTGCCTTATTTTTTTTTTTGTCAACGAACGTGATTCGGTTTTCAGATTCACCTTAAGAGGTTTTACCCAAACACCCCACGGGAAAGACAATGGCATAAGAACGAGATCTATTTGAGTTATCCTTCCGGCCAATCTGACATGATCGATGATCTAATTTGTGGAGAAGAAACATTTCGCACAAGTCGTATCGCTTGCCGGCCTATCACAGAAACGACGGGCAGATTCTTTGTTTACTTTTGGTAAACACACCTCGAACAAATACAACAACACTCAAATTCTTATTAGGGTAGTGCAAAGGGTTCTGAAACGCTTGTATTAGTACTGAATTTTTTATTCTAACCTCAAGTTTCACAAATCTAGAAAATCTCTAATTTCTTGTAATTGGAACAATATTTTAAACTTTTACAGATGTTCTGAAGTGTTAATATTAGCATTAATAATAAATAAATGAAAAACCAAAAAAATTTGAAGTATTATTTTCGCAATAATACCAGACAATGTAAATTTCAAATTACAAAATAAATAAAAAGATTATGTGAAAAATTATGTAACTCATAAAATTATGCATCTGTGTACACCAAAATCGTAATTATCTGCAGGTGCAGAAATGATATTTGTAATAACATTTGCAAAAATACACATTGAAATGATTACTTGTGATAAGTATATTTTATCCTCATTTACCAGTGACAGCATTTATTAAATTCTTTGTGGAAAAGGCCGTGATAATTTGCACGAAACTTATTAATATCTTCCAGTTCGACAATCAAACGCCATTCGGATGGAATCATTACGATTTTTACATGAAAACGTACTAATTTTCAATGAGACTGGCACTCATGGGATTATAACGAGTTGTTAACCACAGTCAAGGCATCCTCATTTCTTCCTCTGGCTCATGCATATTTCAGTCTTCAATCTCACTTAGATGACTCTTGGGTATTGAAAAAACATTTTTTTAACGATTGAGAAGTCAAATAATGGTGGAGGAAGATTTGGATCAATGTTTAGCCTTTAATAAATTCAATTCGTGTCATACAATTCAGTCTGAGTACTTTGGAAGAATCTTTTTTGCCTTTATGTACAAAACTTTGAAAAGTTAAACATGAGGATTTAGACAAGAGGATCTCCTCTCCGTCTAGCTCTCGCTCCCCCTTACCCGGCAAATCTATTTTCAATACTCTATATTTAACTTACAGTCAAAACTATTTTAAAGAAAATAGAAAACCTAAGATGACGGTTCTTGTCATTTTGAGTTTACGTTTGACATGTCGTAGAGAATTCTGTTTTACCCAAAAACAGCATGCTTTGAATTCTTAAGAGAAAATTGTTATCTATTAAGTTTCTTGTATTGAGGAAATAAGGTTTACGGCAGAAGGATATACGTGACTATTGGCTTTTCCTCAGACTCATCTTCTTCAAGGGAAATTACCTATCACTGCACAGAAATAATAAATAATGGAAAAGAGAATACGAAAACGCCTGGGCCACACAATACACACATACACTCGATACATTCCACTCGATAAAGGAAATCGTTCCACTGAACTCCGGAGTCCCTTTCTCAAGTTATTTTCATCGCTCTTAATTCCGAATGTAATCAATCTCAAACAAAACTACTAAACGAATAGTAATAGTTCTGGGTTCTGTAGGCGATATATAATTCATAAACAAAGATACAATATCAAAATCAAACCTCTTAAGAGAGAAATGTTGAATTTTAACAATTCATTATCAAAATTCCAAGTAGTTCTACCCTCTTTACAGAGACATGTGTAACAATACCATTATTTTACGTACGGTATTTTTATAATAAATATATAATAACCATTTCCATCAAAATAATCAGCAACCCACATTTTGGTAACAATCTCATTTTTATAACATGAATCGAAGTAAAACAAATGTGTGTTAATAAAATATAGAAACACGTGTGTGAGAGTAAAGTCAAAGACGAAGCAACAAGAAAAGGAACACAACCTCTGAATAACAAGAGACGAGAAGTCAAATCGACGAATAAAAAAGTTTTGAGTTCCCTTGAACATCAACACACCAATACATTGGGGACACTATGCCACCGCTAACTTGACTCAAACTTCACCGTATTTTCCGCATATTCAGTTAAATTCCCATCAATACGAATCGAGTCATAAACAGGGGAAATACGACAGAAAGAAAGAAAGAAGAAAAAAATAAAGGCAAGCAGGAAGGAAGGAAGGAAGGAAGGATGGTTGGTTGCGAGTGAAATACGACTTTTGAAAATTTCTATTGACAGGATTATGACGAACAGTTAGGGAAACAAGTAATAAAATAAAACACTCGGCATTTAACGAGGAAATTGATGAGTTAAGATATATGAAAACGTCGTAGACGGAGATCAGATATGAAATAAAATTGGAGAATCTGCATATGAATGCTTACATTTGAATATTTGTATTGTCATTTTGAATATTTTGCCAGTAAACCAATAAGAAATAAGCAGAGAGTTAGAGATTTAACCCTCGCTTGAACCGCATTTTTCACTTACATTTCTTATACATTTTCTATCATATTGAGTTACATCCTCGTCTTCTTAGGCACATATGTCTAAGAATAACAAAGTATAACTACCAAAACCTACAATTACTTTTTACCAAGAGGTCAAACTGCTTCACTCACTATCACTGCGCATATGTATGTTGGATGTGTCATACTCTGCACTATTTTTATTAATAATTTTAGATACTAAAATTTTGTACTTCTACGTGAAAAGAGGCGTTACCTTCCGGCATAGTCTGAGAAATTGTGTCAAGTAGGGTTTAATTTAGTTGTACTACTACATTTTTTCTTAAGTATTTTTCAGGTGCACACTTTTTGCTTCCTTCAAAACAAAGCGTAAGGGGTGGGTGTATACAGGTAAACATAATATGTAGTCCTATGTACAGAATTTAAAATACGCATGCTGTATTGTATGAGTTAAAATCATTGAAAAATTTAATTTCCAACCTAAGTAGTAGAATTTATCATTACTTCTGAGTCGAGTTGTACTTCTCAGATTAACCGAGAAACTAGCGGGAAAGAAAACAGAGACGAATCTCAAACACCGGTAGTTAGATGGTGAGAAAGAAAGGCAACAAGAAACGGGGGTTAAAGAGGGTAGAGAATGTCTTTTGACAGTCGTAATAACTGTCACACACCCTGACCTTTTGGGAGAGATGAAAGAGAAAGAAGCTGCAAGGAGCAGACATGTAATATGACGGACTCCTCCCCGTCAAACTGTATGCTCCGGGAAAAATTTAGAAAATCCGGGAAAATGTGCACTGGCAAAGATCAAATGAAGGAACTAGGCATCTTAGACGAACTACTTGCCGGGTTATCTAACGTTTTCTAGGAGAAGCAACCTGAACGCTCCTGCTCCTCTCGCCCACTTCTAATTCTATTTCTACTTCTCCTACTTCATATATCATGCACTTTTATCATTCATCTGCTAATATTCCTATTGATAATCCTGCTTTTTTGAAAGGGAATGAGATTGCTCGCGAAAGATCCGGGATAAGGGCGTGCCAACGCAAAAAAAAAACGCGTGCGGCTCCGCAACGATATTTTGAATATTTAAATTCATTTCTCGGATTGATTTACTTGCGTCTTCCTCGTCTTCTCTTTGCCTTCTATTTTTTTCTTTCTCTTTTGACTTGACTGATTGATCATTGAGCTTTTCCCATGGCAATAACTAAATTTTTTATGATTTATGGCAAATTCAAATGACTTTTCACAACTTTTGACAAAATAAAATTTAAATTTATTGGTTTGACACGAACGACAACGTCATTTTGTTTCCCTCTCCTTCCGTCATTTACTTCTCTGACGTGTAATTTAATAATACGTATTTGTATAAATCTATTTCCGGTACCAAAGTAGTAAACTATTAAAGTGTACACTTCTTGATGAAGGAGTAACGCTAGTAACTTAGAATGGGGATAAACCCCGTCACAATTCCTGTTAACTACGTCCATTTTAAAAAAACTGTATACAAGACTACAATTTCCTTTTTTATAACAAACATAAAAATCATGTAAACAAAATTTACATGCTGCAAACGTAGTATTATTATAAACACAAGTGTCGCAAGATTATTTTGCATTATAATTAATTTCTGAATGTCTCACTTTTTCTATTATTTATTTGAATAATTAGTCAGTTAAAATACCGTTCAATTGATCAAAAATAACAATAAACAAAACAATGAAAACTAAATTGAATAATGTACAGTACACTAATTTAATATAAAAGAAACAAATACCACCACCCTAATTACGACCACTGCCCGTCGGACAGACTTACACCCTTACAGAACGCCCAGCATGGGAACAAGAAATAAAAAAACTGAGGGTCACTCTAGGGCCATCCAAAATTAACAATATAAGAGACAAAATTGCCAGGAAATGATCGGCAGCAGATGCTTTTGACAGGTACAGTACAATAGTTGTTACACAGAAAGAAAAAATAATAATAAAAAAAGAAGGTATAACAAAATAAATAAAGATCAGTAAGAGACCAGATCCCACATACATTCAAAAGAAATCCTTCTGGCGGTTCTTGAATTTGCTTAACCAACAGAATAAGTAAAAAACATTACATCAAATGTCATGTTCCAGATACAAAAATTAAGTGGATTTTCATTTCCTAAGTCAAACTTATACGTTAGCAAACACGTTAGTTAATATAAGTAATCTTAATACTGACTTGTTTTATTTCTATTAATTTTATTCTTACTTTCATTCTGGAGACAAGAAGACTGCATGTGGATCAAAACGGTTCTTAACCTAACCAAGTACCATCCTTAGTACTTCATCCCCAATTGTTCAAATATACAAGGTGAAGACATCAACTTCGGTGTCGAAATTCACAACTGTTCAATATACCTATATCATTCGCGGTAACAACGGGCAATCCAAATCAGCAACGACAAACCCTTCGCGTTAGTTAGTCACGAGGCGCGATGTAAAAATTAACATTTTCAGTACTAGGCTTTATTTTAAAATTAATAGGAACGGGGTCCACCATTATCATTTTGCAGCGGTAGCCAGAGAAGCAGATTTTCCTGGCTTAGATTAATAGGCCTTTACTTTTCTTCCCTGGCATAAATTGTCCGACAAGTTTCCAAAACTCTTGTCGACATTTTGCACTGCGAAATTTTGTCACGCCTTAATCCGCTTGTTTCTCTTCTTTATTAATCATTTATTAAATAATAAATCCGTATTCTTGTTATTTAAGTGTATTACGCTGTGTAAATCACCGCGGGTGAATTCCAACAACAACAAATTACTTTTTTTTTATTTGATTTATTGTTCCTGTGTTCGTAGTTCGCGATTCGTGCCAAACTTTACGAATCACGCTTTTCCACTATTACCTCCGACCGTAAACTTAAATAGTGAACAAAATTTGAGACACAAATAAGTTGTAAACAATAATTTAACTATCAAAAATATTTGTTTCACTGAGTTTATTAATACCATTTATTGTTGACAGGTTTTTAGTGAGTATCAGATATTTTTTACTTTAAGTAAAATTTCTAATTAAATAGTTGTTGAGTGATAAATATATCTCAATAAGTAATTAGTCCTTTAATAGTATAAATTTAACATTACGTACAACTAATAGTAAAGCAGTAAGTTTAAAATTGGAACATTACAATATGATTAACATGAGTCATGACTTCCATTTTTATGTAAATAATAATGTTGCATTAAAGCAACCGAACAGACCCACGCTGTACCACGTCAGTATATATCAATTATATAGTTACATATTTTGCTAATTGAACGACCAATGCGTAGTAAATGTTTAGGAGCCGCAATATTGCAAAAATGGAATTTGTTAACAAAAATGTCGGGTTTCTACCAGACGATTTCAACGTATTGATTGAATAAAGTAAATACACAAGCAACCGATGAATGTTTAAATTGAAAAACAGCTCTTCACGAAACGAATGAATGACTTTAGTTGCTAAATTTTAACTTTTTTTGTAAGACATTTCACTTCAGTTCCGATTTCTCTGGGCATTCACCGGAATGTTTTTAGTGTACTGCTGGTAACAATTTATTTTGAAAGCAAATCTATGACTTAACGCAAAAAATCTGTTTAACGCCATCGTAACTACTTCTATTTTGTTCTTCCCCTAAGACAAACATTCTTACTAAATTCATGTATCGACTTCGTGATTAGTAATCATTTATTGATACTTTCGATCATTCGATTCCATTATTGATTTTCTGCCCTGGAAACTGGCTACATGTGCCCAGCAAACGCACTCATTCCTAGACGAAAAAACGTCGGCCATCCCCCCCCCGTCTCTTTTCCCATTAATTTCTCTTTTCTTTCCATTTAATAAACATTGGCTGGGAGAGGGGGGTGAGTATCGCAAGTGAAAGCAAGAAAACTTTCACTTGCTTTCACTCGGTCGGAGGCTAAGCATCGACTCCGTAATTTGTAAATTCGGATGAGTTTCGTGGCAGCAGAGTCGGCGGGGGGGGGCGCAGAAAAGGAGTACCCGGGCGAAAGAGGGCAGAAGACTTTTTCTAGATAACTGAAAAAATTAACATTCATTATCTAAAAATTATCTGACTTAAAAACCAACGTGTTCCTAACTTAATGCCGGGGAAAACTTTTTAATTCAACGCTTAACTTACTTGATGAACGAACTTTTAACAAGTTAAATTACATCAGGGAAACTTTTTTCTTCTTTTTGCCCAACAATTTATTACAACAGAAAAGGTGGAACATATTTTATAGTTATGGCGACAAGTATAATTGTTATTTTTCGTTTCGTACCGACGATGATGATTTTTTTCCAACTTTTCTTCGGGGAGTTGACACCGTCTCTCTCTCTCTCTCTCTCTCTCTCTCTCTCTCTCTCACTCTCACTTTCTCTCTCCTCTTGTTCTCTCATCTTTGCCAGGCCGGGGGTGACACACCTCGAGGACCTCACTCTCACTGCAGGGATGAGCCTTTTCGGGAGGAACAGGACTCTCCTGCGAAAATGACTCTCATTTACAAACTTTACTGCTAATAATGAAAATTAATTTTTTTTTCTGTGAAAAGTTTTTGATTCCTGTTTATGCACCAAGTTATCATTTGTTTATCGCCATATATATACAATAAGTTTTAATTACGAGCACTTTTATGCCGGAATGTTTAAAAGTGAAACCTTTTTCGGTTCCTCTCTTTACCTTTTCTCTCTCCCTCTGTATCTCGCTGCCTTCCCCATCTCCTTTGGTGACTCCCTTGGCTTTGCAACTCCACGCGAACATCAAACACCCCAGAAAGTACTTTTTTTACTTCAATTGACCTGATCTTTATTTTCTCCTTACATTAGCACAATTTAAGAAAATAACTTATGTGTAACTATAAGTATGGGTTTTGTTTTATTTATTGTTCAATTCACAACATCATTTTTCCATTTCAAGAATTGTAATTTTCACACTTGCCGGATCATGTCAAATGTTAGTCCTGGCAGGGTATGCAAATATTGTGTATTTATATTTCCTTATGCCTGAGAACCTCACCAAGATGCCAAAAAATTAGTTTTAATTAATTTCATTCCCACCCTGCCAACGACTATTCCGAAGCGTCCATGACCCCCGAAATCTTCGTACTCAATTTAATGTGTTTTAAAAGGAAAATAATTTGTTAATTTGACGAGAGAGACTCGTGTTTAAAATTGAACAAGAGGAAAAACAATTAGTCATAAGTTAATCGGGAATTTCAATAAACACGAACCGATCGACAGTCATCAGGTACGAATTCCTGACAGGTAACAAGGCGAGTCTTTCCTCCGGAGCTCATCCTTCACCTCGGTGCCGTTCTTCAGACTAGAGAATAGGTGGGATTAAACGTTTGATTTAACAGAAGAACAAAAAGGAAATGAAATGAAACAGACAGGGAAAGGAGTTTTAAGAATAAGAATAGGAAACGTAATATTACCGTCACTTTTGTTTTGAATGACATAGAGAATTGTAAGAACAATTAATTACAACAAAATTAATTTGAAACAGATAACTGAGACCAAAGAATTTGAAATGTGACGTTTCCAGAGTGCAGAGTAATCCGCTATAAAATTACCCCGGTATGTTTTGTCGTTGGTTTTTAATCAAATCCCTGAAATGTTTCAAATTAAATTTTCCGGCGAAAAAGTCAAAATTAAAAATAACAAATTCCGGCTCTTAGTTTTCAACTTGGCGGCCTTTTCCCCGCCATACTTTCGGCACGGGGGTGCCGTTTCCTTCGCCCAAACTCTCCACAGTTTCCAAAAAAAAAATTGTTACGGACTTTTTAATAAAACTTGATCAAAAAATTTACCATAAAACTTTGGACTTTAAATTCATTCTTTTTTAGTTAAGGAAAAAATTCACTTCCGAAAATAGTGAATGAGAGGAAAGCTTGACTTATTCGTCAGCATAGTTTTGAACAATTTTAAACAGTCATGGGAAACAGATTTGGTTCTGAGTACTTATAATATTATACTTATTCTTTCTGATGATAATCACCGTAAGAATTGTATACTGAAAAGTGGGTTAGTTGGATAAATTGCCTGCTCACCACGCTAAATATTATGAACAATCCATTCTTAAGCAACCAACTACAAAGACATCATATTCAATACAACGGTACATTACGTGTTTTCACGTTTATATGTTCCCAATGCATTGAACGATATAAATAATGCGTGAAGTGGAAGGTTTCACACAATGAGCAATGATATGAGTTGGAGTGAAGAATAAAAACCTGATACGAAATATAAAAAATATTACATCGTTAAATTTATTATTAAATTTCTAATTAAAATCCAGCAGAAAACATGTTAAATATAATAATTATACTTTTCATTTTTTCGAAGTGTCAAAAGTTGAACACCCCGATCGTCACAATTATCTGTCAATATCGTTACCATTACGTGACGTATCATCCCTAAATCTACCCGAGTTATCGTCTCTTCTTTCTCAAGTAAAGAAACAGTAAGATCGTGAGAAGAAACCAAACCGTACAGGGTGTCAAGTGGATATTCCCTCTATTTATGTCAAAACCAAAAAACCGGTGATTAACAGGTGAGTCCGACATAATAGCTAATGAGTTTAGTCAAGTACCTAAGCAGTCATCAATTTTTATTTTATTGTACCTGCATTAAACAAGAACAAACCCAATGGCATTAATTTGAATTGTCATTAACTTTTTATAATATATTATTTAAAAATTATTAAAATTTACGACAGATCGCTTACAACGTGAACCAAAACCGGAAACTGTAAAAATCGGTTTCCGCTTGATTCCCCACATAAAATTAAATAGGAAAAACAAATTGGGAGTCGGGAGGGGGAGGTGGATTTGCCTAGCTTTGAGGGAGTTGGGCATGACTTTTGGATTTTCCACAAAATATGATCTGTCGCTTGACTTCCAGATGAAACATCTTTATTTATCTCAAACTTAAGATGACTGGAACGGAATAACAATTCTGGAAAAACCTCAATCCGGGAATCTTTCCCGATTGTTTTATTTTTCGGGAAGCTTTCGGGAGAGCGGGGGATGGAGACGATGACAGAAAGGAAAGGCAAAATGACAAGCCGACGGGGTGGCTTTTTTATGCAGAACAAAAGAAATAATTAAGGAATTTATAGCAAAACTCCGTTCTATAGCAATTGCTCACCGGAAATATTAAATATTCTTCAGGGGTGGATTCACATCAACCCTTTTTTTCTACCAACTCAAAAACCTCCGCCTTGGTTTCCTACGTTTGAGAATAATTGCTACCGCTGGAATGATTGTGTGTGACTTTGAGAAAGTAACACATGGCCGATGTTGAAAACAAAAATTGAGACATTAATCTCGGAGTCACTGTTGAGCCCGGCCGTCCCTGCACACACCCTGGAGGAAAACCTTTTTTGGTAATTATAATTCCCACGCGAAAAAATATATTACCCAGATCTGAGTATAAATTTTTGGTGATTTTCTGTACAACAGAAATTTCTCCTTGTGCATCGGAATTACACATGGAGTTATACACTAAAAATAAAGTCGAACATCCGCAGAGAGAAGACACCAACCAAAACACAACGATTTAAATTTTCCCGGATCCGAACTTATTGAATAGAATGTTTTAAGTTTACAATATTCATGTGACGGGTCCGGATATTCTTCGCGGACGCCACAAAGCCTCCTCGACGTTTCTCTAACATTATTACTTTTACTTAAAGTTTTTGCAAGATTCGATACCAAATATTACGCTTCTTGTGTTTCGTTAGATATTTTATACACTCTCTTGTTCCCTGTGTTGTGTACCCTCCTTAGTATTCACTCTTACTCTTTCTGTTGTATACCCTAGACTAATACACGTGTACCTTATTTTTTATTTATTCTATTTGTCCTCCTTATATTATGCTACACCGTAGTTATTATAGTCGGTTCAGTTACTTAATGTCGCTTCTGTTCCATTCCTGGTTTGCTGTACATTGTGTCTCATTCTATTCTTATAACCCTAATTTCTTTTTGTGGAGTGTCACCGAACGTTTCTCCCCGAACGTCCTCCTCTCCATCGCGGGGATCCATTCATTTCAGACCAAAATGACAGAATAATTCGGGGGAAAAAGGGGAAAAATCAATTGTTCATGAATATTGAATAATGTTACTCTGTCCTTTGATTCTTATTATTCGTCCTTATTATTCAGATTAAGAGGGTCTCGTCTCAAGGGGTTTTCAGGCAGATCCTCAGCCGTGGGGTTTCCAACGCCAAGGTGAACCGATCTTCTTCCATTAGACTACATTTTGATTATTTCGAAAAACAGAAATTGTTTTTAGACTTTTACCCAATTCGGTGGGACGAATTGATTTGGAAAATTCTACTGCGCCGGAAGGAGTGAGCGAACAAAAGAGTGAAAAGAGAGAGAGAGAGAGACAGAGAAAGAGAAATTCAGCAGACGGCCTTCCTGCCATTTTGAATTTGTGATTAAATCATAACTCAGGAAGCATGTATTGGTATTTTCTGAAATCAGGAAGGAGGAGAAGGATCAGGAGCCGAGTGAAAGTTTCTCGGAAAGGAGTGAAAAAAATTATTTCGCTAATGCAAAAGCTCATGACGAAAAACAATATTAATAAGGAGAGTAGCAACAATAAAATAAAACAAAGGAGACATAAATCATATTAATAAAAAAGACGGTTTAAACAATGGTGGCGGCGAAAGAAAAACAAGGAAGTGGTTCTGTATATCTTAGCTATCACTTGAGAAAGCTTCCTTTTCTCTTTCTGCTCCCACGTCTCCATCCTCTGCTGCTGCTCCTTCTTCTTCGTCTTCTTCGTCCACTTCCCACCAGGCTCCCGAAGGCTTCACTCCTACCACACTCGTGTCTGCTCTTCCTCCTGCTTCCCTTTCTTGGATTCGAATCTTTTGTAATGAAACGCCTTAATTATTGCTGTGCAACAATTTCATCATAAAGAATACTGTTCGTTCGTAACTTTATTACTTTTATTGTTTTCCTACAGCAATCACAATTTCGAATATTTTCCCAAAGATGATATTGGCGAAAAATGGTTGGAAAAACTTTTCGCTAACTCTCTTTATCATGAACCGACGACAAGAAGTTTCGAGGATATCAAATTCTATGAACGTGAATACCAATGTGGCATTTCACTTCTCGCTTTGTTGAAAATGAGAGGATACATTCTGTTAAGTCTTAAAAATTCTACCAATAATTATTTCTATTGCCTGCGACGCCGCAAAATGACACAAACTACCCCTCACCTGTCACAATTTTAATATCAATTTTGATTAATAATAGAAATAGCCAAAACAATAATCAAATTATAGCACAAAGAATAATAAAACTCAGCCGAGTACCCAGAAGTCGGTTTTACTGAACAAATTCTAACTTCTTGTTCACTCTTTTCTTCCAAAATGAAACAGTTTGTGAATTACTATAATAAATAAATAGTACACAAAAATATGTACGGCCAATTCAAAAAACAATTAAACCTCTGAAAATTATAATATCTTAATAATAAAAGTACCTCTCGAGTAACACAATAACACTCGTTTTATTTACACATAAATTAATCTGGTCCCTTTTATGAATACATTAACACATATCATAAATACTCATGCATTTTAAGGTGACTCATTCAACCGATAAAACGGAAAGAAGTTGCGAAATAATAATAAACAAACAAAATTCGAGTTGTCGAGTGAAAGTGGAAGAGCTCACTTGGAGAAGAGAAGGAAAAGCGCCCGGGTATAAAGCTCATTTGCAAAAAAGTATAATAAAAGCACATTTTCATAAACCATTAAAGTCGCCGGAAGAAGAAGAAGTAAAGTATCAGAGAGCAATAACCGTAAGCAGTAAACGTGAAATTCCATCAATAACAGTAAAAAGTAATCATAGAGATATGTAAAATAAAAGAAAAAGGGTTCGGATGAAATTCATGAATAAACGAGATAAAGTACAACAAGGAAAAGAAAAAGGGATTGGCAGATTAAAGGATTAAAAACAAAGATGGGTAGATGAGGAGATAGCAAGTCGGAGAGGCAGAAGGGATAGATAGACGGAGAGAAAGATAGATGGAATATAATCTATACAAGGAAATGTATGACAGACGAGCGATGTGGCTTTTAATCGCAAGTCTGGAGAAAACCTCGTCGGTGCTCGGAGAGTTTGAAAACATCCTGGGGACCGATTGGACAAGGACGAATTAAGGTAAATTAATATTTGTCTTCTGCTTTGATTTGCCTTTTTCTCATCCTCATCCGTTTATGTGAATTATATTTTCGGGGCCCTCTCCGCGGTGAGTCCCCGGACAGGCAAACGGAAATTACGAGTTTGTCCAAAAGATAAATATTTACGGCCGAAGGTTGGGAGGTTGAGAAATGACACATTTCGCCTCGAATCGTCTTACTTCCGTGAGGAAGCTTTCTCTCATACTTTCACTACAATACGCATCACACATTTTCTGTATTGATTTACTCTTTGCGTCATTTTAATAGTGTTCTGTTTGATGTGAATATTTGAACATTTCTGGTACACTCAACAATAAAAACATTTTTGAGGGATCACCAGTGCCAAGCAGCAACCTGTTAGTACTCAAATCTTTCCCTTTTGGCTCACTACAAAAATACCACACACTCTGTATAGTAATAATGATAGCACAGCCTAAGCCTTCTTGTTGGCTACCGAAACACTTTTGCGCCATTCATGTAAGCAATTCGGATGTACACAAACAACAACCATTCCAGGGCATTCATTTCTCAATTTGGACGCGGACTTCAGTCTTTCCCAAACACAAAGTCATCAAGTTGACGACAGATGAAACTCTGGACAATTTCCGCGCGACAAATATTTCGACCAAATGGATAAGAAATGAAAAAAGAGGCTTTCGAGAGAAATCCATCAGGTTTCATTAAATAATTTATTTTTCGCTTCTCAGTTCCGTCCCTGTAAAAATGGATAGAAATGGCTCCCATTCTGTATATATTATTTTACTTGGCCACGGCACGGTTCGGTTTGCTTCATTTGCATATGAAATTAGTTATAGACGGTCGACTGAGATGACAAAAAAGCTTTGGGATTAAATTGTACATCAGAAGACTGAGAAATTAGACCTTTTTTGTACCGTTTATGAAGGCATGAAACAGACATTCGTCCATTCCGTTTATGCATTTTTTTTACAATTTGTAACTTAATATAGTTTTGAATAAAATAGACAAACGAATCACATAAGTTGCCATGGTTTCTCAATGATTGGGTGGTAGTCAATCTATAACTCTAAAAGCCTTACCCTTTTAATATCCTTTTAAAAGATTTTTTAAAGTTTTACAAACAAAAGTATTACTCGATTATTGTTCTATACGTGTGCGATCTAATGCGTAAGAACTAAACTATAAATTTATGGAAAATAAATAGAATTAAGACTGAAAATTGAACTTCCTTACGTTTAGGGAAGTTAGAAGCGGATTTGCTGAATGGTAAATTTTTGCCTTTCACCCTAACAATAGCAACAGAAAATTAGACTGGTAATTAGGATTCTGGTCTAGCCTGAGGACATTCTACGAATGTAAAAATGCTTCGTTCAATGGTATAGGGCATCACTGCCTAAGCAAAGTGTGTGTGACATAGAACACATTTAAATTAGAAAGAAGAGTGTTGGAGAGTTAAAACAAAAATACATGTACAATATTTTATTCAATATCTTACTGAGCTGGCCTCGGAATAACCACCGTCAGTTCAACAAAAATAAATTATATATACCGGATTTATACTACGGGAAAAACAACGGCAAACAGGATGTAACAATTTTTTTAAGTGAAAGGCGCTCGTCCTATTTATTTTCAAGCTTTAATCTAAGTCTGGGGAAAACTATGTTGTAAAAGGCAACAATAGATAGAATGATCTAATTTGCATTCCAGTTATTCATACTAAAAACGACCATTAGAAGAGTTCAATTCGCATTGCTTCGGAGTGGGCGTTTCGTGTTCGGTAAAGTAAAAAAAATAATAACATACATAAAAAATTTTATACGAAAATATTGCTACGTGCGCTTCAAACATTTCTTTTAGCTGTTCAAAAAATATTCTTCTTTTCGCGGATACAACCGTATGCAATCAAAGCAGTTACAATAAATCCTGCAACAAGTCTACTAAGCTTCCTTTGCTTAATAATTTAATTTTAACAACACGAAAATGGATAAAGAAGTTTCCAGTCTTAAGAAGGCTTCTAGTACTCTACTCCAGCCACCTTGTTGATTGTTAACTCCAAAGAGACCGATTAACTTTCTACAGCAGTTATAGTAAAGCGGTTGTTCTTGTCCAAAGCTAACCTCAAGTGTTGCGGAACGTACATACATTGCTATTCCATTTATTTACATTGTTTCCACAGCTTTGGACAAGTAGTTTTCCCACTATTTTCTGTCACGATATTACATAAAACTAGTTCAATACTGTCAAAATAATTTTTTTTTCGTATATTACATTAAGTTATTGTGTAGTTTTAATAGGGTATATAATGACAATGACTAAAAAATTACAACCAGGCAATATATTTAAGTCTGTGAACATTGTTCAAATTGATTCTTCTAAAAAGTGCAACAGGTCAAAGACTCAACAGTTCATTTATTTACCTTGTATTATTGTAATTATTTGTCAATTATAATCTTTTAATAAACTTGCAAACCTACAAACTTGCTAGAAATACTTGAAACGCTAACAAGATATGTTGATTTGCGTGATGTAAGTGATAGAACTAGACAAATAATCAAAGATAGTGAAGAAACAATGTGAGAATATAAAGTGAAGCAAATCAAAGTTCTTTCAAATTAACTTAAACTATTTACACAAACTATTAAATTATTTCATTCAGCGAACTTAACATGGAAAAAATGTCCGATTTACGTTTGCTTAACGGGTATAAAATTCTTTTTCATCGGCTTTCGAAGTAGAAATGCCGGCAAGAAAGGGAAAGATATGCAGCAATGTGTTTCCATTGCTCATTTTCAACACCAAATTTAATATTGAGAAAATGTTGCGGGCGAAGGAGAGTTAGGGAGAAAGCCTACCCCGAAGAAAGCTGGAGAGAAAGTAAAAGAAACATTACCTCTGAAAGGTTTCCCTGCATTTGCTTCGCCGGGAAGAAACCTCAGTGCACACATACACACACACACAATTTGATTTATAGTTATCATCAAAATATTTACTACTTTTCAATTCCCTTCACTGGCAAAGACTTCCCTTCCTACATTTGTTCTACGCTCACTAATATTACATACGTAGCAATACTACAAATTACTTAAAGGTGCACTGCTTTCCATATATAGTTCTCCTACAAATATTTAACTTGTTTTGTAGTATTCAACAGAATAATACAGAACTATAATGGTACGAACCATAGCAGATAATACATATAGAAGGAATTCAGGACAAGTTTCTCAAACAAGTTAATTATTTTTACAAAGCTCTCAGAGGTTTCATCTAGTGTAAAACTTTCTTGTTTAATTAAAGTGAAATCAAATATTTTTTTTAAATATACTTTAGAAATAATTTTGAATGGTTAACGAAAGGAATGCTTCGACCAGTCGTTTCCAATAAATTTGACATTCGAATTAAAATCGGGAGACAAGACGCTCACAGAATTAAAGAGGGCTGTGTTAAGTTGAAGAGATCGTATGCAACTATCGGGAAGCAAATTTAGCAAATTAGACTTTCACGACGGCAAATCAACTGAATCACCAAAGGGAAAAAAGCAACCGAAAGGGCAAATTTGTAGGAGGAAACACAAGACGAACAAGAACAACTAGAGAAGAAGAACTCTTCGGTAGCGCTATTAAACACACTCTTTCGGAAATCTTATTTTTTGTCATTTGAATCCTCAAGTTTTAAGTTTTACTTAATTTTAATGACACGACTTCTGGGAGTATTTATCAGGCGAATTTCGCTTTTGAAAATTTGAAAATTACCATGTTACGCCTATTAGTCGGAAGATTGCTTTGCCGGAAGACGATTCTCATACTAAAAACCGCTTAAAGAAAATCTTTTTTTCACGAGGTGAAGACATACTTCATCTTATAATCCTGGTACACGGCCCCTGAAGTGTATATAGAGTGCAAGAGCAATGGTGTTGATGTATACGTAAAATAGTAATTGCATGTAAACTGTCGAATACATATATAATGAACACAATATACATAGAACTTGTCATGCAATACAGGTCTTTGTATAAAATGACTTATATGTAACGTAACTATAAGTAACTATATATAAAATTACTTGTATGTATCGACTGCAAAAAACCCTGCATCTTCTACTGCAAAGTAATGTGTACACTTTAAAGGCACACATTTATCTGCACATTCAAAATATAGATACTTTTGTAAGCATTATAATACAAGAGATATACAACGAGATTTATATAATCAATTCTCACTGTTAGTGAAGTTTTCGAATGCGGCGAAAGAAACGAAAACAGAGACAGTGATTTCCGGATATTTTTAAGCTCAAAGCAGTGAGAGAAAGGTAGAAAGAGGCCCGGAGGCCACGGAGGTCGAGTTTTCAAATTTCTTCATGCCCAAAAACCTATATAGTAAGACTCTCACGGAGGGGCTCATTCGACGCCTTCGAACTGGGTTTCTTCAACCCTTTTAACGTGGCGAAACCACGTCGAAGTTGCTATTTCATTTACATCGATAATTTAGAATTTTCAAGCAAGTTCCAATGGCGATATGCTAATGAGTATTTAGGGGCTTTTGATTGGCTGATTGTCAGAAGGTTGTATCCCGAACTTTCTTCCCTTTATCTCCTCCATGGTGTAACTTTAAATTTACACTTTCGCCTGATCGAAGAAAGCTTTCGTTATCTAACCCTACCCAAATCCTTTCACGAACGTAAATGCCATTGTGGACGGTCACAAAATATAGGCGACATAAAAGCCCTGACACTTCAAGCTTCTACCTAGGAACAGGAAGATGTTTTCTACACTTTTCGTGAAACTTAAGTCTTACTGCATTAAAAGTTAAATTATAAATCAGTCAATTGATATAAAAATATTTTCGCAGTGTCACTCTTTGTAAATATGTTTTGCACGTATCATAGAATGTAATTAACATAAGTATTTAATTTGTTATTGTTACATCATCCTAGAAAAATTACATTACGTACAAATGTTTAGCAGATCAAATACACGTATCCTTCCTTAAGTGCCAAGCCCTATGGCCAAGAAAACATAAATGAATAATATGTCTGGATGTGTTCTACATTACTGTTTCACATGCCAATAGGTATGTCTTTTCTGTCCTTTTCTTTTAGACATAATTAACAAGCAACATTCCGGTAGAAAAGTTGTCTAAAATATACATTTCGAGTGCCCGTAAAACTATTACATCCCTCTAATAACAACCGACGAAATCTAATTTATCCATCTAAGAACTTCTTACGACTGAACCTTTCGACTTTCATCAAAGAAAGCAGAAATTGCGTTGAAAACAGCAAAGAGCCAAAGAAGACCGGTAGAAATTGATTTGTTTTATTTGGAAGACGACAGGAGGTCATATGTTGAAACTCCTGAAGTGTCAGATGGACCGAAGTCCTCCGGGAACTAAGTTAAGATTACGTGTGGACATAATACTATGCTTCGTTGCCTTCCATTTCCAACTATTTTTCTTTTCCTTTTTTTGTCTTTTACTCCTCCTTCTCTGTTTTTCCTTTTTGTCAAAACCATTACTGCTTTTGGGGAAGAAGATTTTTATTGTTTGGTGTTGTTTGCCGCAGGCCTTAATGAAATTAGCGAGTAACAAGAAAAGGAGTCGGGAAAGCTGTCTGTCTGCCGGTCTCTTCTTCCTCCGCTCTCTCTCTCTCTCTCTCTCTCTGATTCTCTTGGTCATTAGTATGTTGGAACTGTTGTCAAAATTCAATGGTTTACTTTACTGTTTTACTCGAACGCATTGACTTTTAATTGGTAGAATTCTTGTATTCTATTTATCAAATCGGAGAATTGGAATTCACCCTGAGAGTTTGAAGTTTGAAGGCAATGAAAGCCTTTTTAGACCTTTTCAAACGCAGGATTTCACTGCAATTACAGTTCTTTATTTCACCGTAAACATTACACATTTATTGTAACAAACGGTAACTAAACTACTTGTTGCTACCTTACATTATAATGTAGTTAAACTACATTAACCCACACAAATTCAAAGGTATCCAACTAGCATCAAAGACTATTTGTGACAGATCACACCGATAGCGAAAAAATAAGAAGATGTTTAACTTTTCAGCTTTAAATTCAATTCTAAAGCTTTTTTTCCAAACTTCCTCCTTTACTGGTCTTATAAAATCGAATTCACGCTAAGCAATTTAAATTGATGACATTTACTGATTGACAAACAAGATTGAGGTTTCTTGACAAATAAGAAAAAGAATGGGTCTATAAAGAGAGTAGGGTAACTCTCTTGTAGGATTTTTCAACTGGTCTAACATCAATTTGTGTGGTAAATCGTCCACTTATACTGCACCATATTGCAGAAACAGTTCCCGGTTTTATTTTTACAATTTGAAAGAGAGGGCCGGCCATTAAAGTCTGATTTTTCGATTTCCCAAGTTCATTGAGCACACCTACGGGAAAGGGCTTTTCTTTGCCGGGACAGTTTAGAGATTTATTGACCTCTCTTGTTTTTCATTCACCCGAATAATTCACAAAATAGACCTAAAACTTTAAGGAAGTGACATATCCCAGATATCCCGCAGCGATGTGCACGTTTTGTTGTAAAGAATTTCCCGTTATGCATTCTCTCACTGCAGATCCAGTTCTGGAAGAATGGCATCGATAGTTTTAATGAACATAAAATATAAATTACATTCAGCCTGAAATGGATATGGAGATGGAGAAATGGAGAACGTGCGATATATAAATTATAAAATTATGTAAAGTCTATGTATTCTTCGAATTCGTATTGTGGTTTTTGTATTTTGTGAATCTCCCAATTCACTCGTCGCACTTCCCTTTCCTTCGAGATCACGAAATTCATTAGTTCCGAGAAAATATTTTTCCATTACTTTACTGTTGATCTCCTACAACTCAAATGTCGTCATCCATCCATCCGCCTACGCAAACGTATGTACGCACGAAAATTCCACTGATGGCTTTGCCTTTTGAATCGAGAGAAACGTATCAGCGAAACCTCTCGTATATAATCGCTCAAAATATTTTTTCCTTTTTTATTTCATACATTTATTTGGTTCGTTAAACCACCACATCCTCATCCGCAAAAGGGTAGAGATGATGGAAGAGGAACGTGAAAACCGGTGATCACAAAAAATGAAAAATGACGATTACAATTGGGAGGATAAATTTAGAAAATTTGAAATGAAAAAAGTAAACAAGCATGGAAAAAATTGGTTGAATAAGTAGTCAATTTTCAATATATAATGTAAAATTACTACTTTTCAATTGGAAAAGTTCAAAAGAATCAAGAAACCTTTCCCTGGAACAGGACTAATCATGAAACCCGAGAACAGAAAAACAACTTCAAAGCCAGGATATTTCAATGTCCTTATGTATCTCTGATATATAATAAGCATAACTTGCAACGGCATACGTTTTGCATATCATTATGTACAATATTATTATGTGTGATGACTTCATACAGAGTAGCTAAGAAAATTTCACTGTTTGAAGAGTCGCGTTTCTATTTCTGCTACTTACATAAGTGAACTGTTTAGAAACCAATTTTAGTCTCAGAAATCTACATCTTTCTCATTCTCACTTTTTCCTATTGCAATAAACAAAAGGAAAAAAATTTATGAGAGAAAAGTATGAGGCGACAGCTTCTGAAATTTTTAATTATAACACTAATGATAATAGGAATGAATAGAAGCAGAGGAAAGTCTGCATTTAGGCGTAAGTCGTAAAGAAAGTCGTTAAGAAGGGATTGAAACAACCCTCGAACCTTTTATCGAATATATTGATCATGCCATTGAATTCCCTAATTAGAAAGACAATGGACGTCCCAATGTCTCTTGGGATCCTCTCACAACCCTTCCTTTCCTGTCCTCTTAAATAAACATCATTTCAAAAATAAGGGTGTCTCATTATTGATTTCAGTTTTTGAATGACACCATCGATAGGAAGCAACCATCTCCGAAGGATATTTGGATACCAAATTGTTAGGTATGAACTTATTCAAAATGCATATATAACTGTCTCTCAAAAGAAGTCATAAGTGCTTCGTCATGTCTTTCAAGAGGAAAAAATAAGCCTCTACATAATTAATAATCTTTATGCCTATCTACCTATTTTTAACTTAAAGCAATTCTCTAGAATGTTATTGGCCTTTGTGCAAGTCTTCACATGCCATTACATGAATTTCTGTGGTGTGGACTGCAGCTGCAACAGATTTTAATTGGGTAGTCATCTGTACGTTTGTTCTTGTGCTTTTTGCGTTACATCTAATGCTTTGAAACTCATACAGACTAGCAACGGTCCTGTGTAGGTCGCACTATCCAAGTAGAATTAGGCGACTGACAATAACCATCGTACCATTTTCATCAAACTGCTGTGTTCCTTTCGCGCAAATATTATAGGAAGTGCAATAAACGTAATTAAATGTTTTTTAACAGCTCATATTACTTTTACTTTTTCTGGATATATAAATCTAATTAATTGTATTAAAACACTAACACATTCTGCACATGGCCGGCAACAATTGTTAATATTTCACTTCTTGAAAAGACTCATTTTTATTCTTTGGAAAAAACCCCTCAAGTACTTTGGTATGACAAGTCCTCTCCTTGGGTTGAAGGAAATGAATCCTCTTCGGAGAAGATTTTTACACATTCTCCAAATCGCCAATAAATCAGTTTGACTTCGGAGATATTAGAATTCAGAAGGAGCAGGAGAACCGGGATAAGACAGACACAGAGAGTTGATAAAAATCGAAATGGAGAAATAAAAAGATAGGTGGTGTAGGAGACACCCTAATTTTGGAGGCTTTGTCTGCAGAATTCCGCAGGGAACTCTCTCTCTCTCTCTCTCTCTCTCGCATCCCAACGATCCAACCTGGAATATCAACTCGATAGAAACAACAAATATTATAAAATACTACACATTTTTCTCCGTCAAATATTTACGGATTGAGGTATTCAGGGGGGTGGTAGGAAAAAAGAAGGAATTGGGCCCGATTCTGCTTCCATTTTTTTCTACTTCTGTTTGCTTTTTATTCGTATGAATATCATGTTTATTGTTCCTGTCAGGAACTTTGGGGAACTCTTTTGTCTGACTTATCTGGCAATTTACAAAAGGTAAATTAGTCGGTAATTTGATTTTGGTAAACACACCCTCTTTAAATATTGATTTCTTATAATGGAAATTTTTTTTCAGTGCTTGTGCCTCTTCTTCAGGCGAATTAGATAACTTCTCAGTCGATTGCGATGGTAATTGTTCTCGTGCTTGGATTAACATGAAACTTATTAAGTTTTTAGATAAATTTCTATAGGTTTCACTAATTTTATTAGGGCAATTTCGGCGGCGTCAGTTATTCGAAATTCTAGATTGTTTTATTGGCTCATTTGTAATACAAAAATCAATAAACAGTAATGAAAGAAAAAATAATAATTTTTTAATAATTATCAATAATATAATTTGAGAGTGACATGTAAGTTTTACACTCCGCCATGATTGGCATTGACAAGATCCGACAGGGTAGCAAATACTGACTCCCTTTCATTTTTAAAGTATTTTGGGGGTATCAGCAGAATTAATTTAAAAACCCTCAATATTTTGAGTAAAAGTACTATGTTCAATAAATATTAAGATAGTAATTATTGAATGATTTAATGTGGCAAAAATCACAGATAGATTAAAGATTTTACTTTCTGCAATTCTTTACTAATCAACATTACTACGGTATAGTCAACACGATACTGATATATCATCATGATCATAGTGCTACCATCGATACTGCTCATCGACATCATCAAGTACACATTTCGGTGTTAGCTTTGGAAAATGTTCATTAGTCTTCGTAAATACTAGAGATGCAAAGGGAAAAATATTAATAAGAAGAAAATGTTTAGATTCACAGGATTTGACTGTCATTAAGTAAAATTGAATTAAGAAAGAAATACGAATGGCAAGGGGTGACTCCATGGAGCGAATGACTCCACGGCTGACGTCGGGGGTGAATTTCCTGATTTCCATATATAAGCGATCATTCATTATTGATCAATGTTCTTAATGAGAACACATCATTTCAGGGAATGAAAATCGCAGAGTCGAACCCCATTGGCACCTTCATCCCTAACCATCGCCTTCTTTTCATACTTAGGAACATCCCCTAGCAAACGTTCGGGGATAAACATTTGTAATTCTTCTTCGCTCTTGTTTCTATTTTTTTTTTAATTCGCAGACTTATAGCTAGGATTGGCATTTTAATTTTTTAGTTAGACACCCTAGTGTAAGAAAAATCAATATCATTTTTTCTTGAGCTAATCAGAATATCTCATCTTCGCCTTCTTCCGCAGTCTCCCTTAACAAAAAAAAATACGGATAAGCAACGGGAGTCGTTCCCATCCCCTGGCGCGAGACCGTAAAAAATTTTTAAGTATTCGGTTGTGTATATTTATATTTATGTATTGTTCCCTCGGCGACTCGCGGGATCGACTTACCACTGTCATCGGAGGGCTCTTCTTCATCACTTCCTTTCTTACAAGGCAAATTTAATTTAGAAAAGTGAATTCTTGGCTACGAGACGTGGAAGAAAGAAATTAAAGAAGTGTTTATATGGAATAGAAAACAATCGCAAACTACACTATTCTCTTAAATTTTGAACAAAACTGATTTTCCGAAGACTTTAATCTCTTTTACCTTTAAAAATAGCAAAGGAGATACCGGATTACAGGTATGTCCTCGTGCCAAACAAAAGTATGCCTAAGGCATAACAAATGTGACGTAAAATATTTAGTAATTTATTATATTTCACGGAACTACTTTGAATACGTGATGTTCTGATTTACAGAATAAATATTTTAATAATAAACAAATAAATACAGCTCCCACATTACCCGGTCTTATAAGTACCAAAGTTAATAAATTTTTTGATTCTTTGTGTGCCCATCTCTGTCTGTACAAAACCTCACAAGATGGTGTAGAACGTTCTGCGAACAACCAAACGTACTGAATTTTCCTCCTCAACTTCATTGAATGGGGCGGAAGGATTATTTTTTTTTAAATTTGGTCAACGAACATCTACGAGTGTCAAACTCACAAACCGCTTTCACGGTTGAATACTTGCTTTACAACGTGTAAATAAGTAAATAAATAAAATAGTGGCAAAAATAAAGTTGGCGGTGGGTGTGGAAGGATAGGACTCGATTTCTGCGGTTAATATTCAACCCCAGTTTTATAAATAAAATATCTGTTTGAAACCAATCTTTTGGAAACTCTTGGAAAGCGGGATTTTGTGCCTCAGTTATAAATTTTGGGATTTGTATAATCGTTACTTTGCATTATTCAAACAAATATATATTTGTGTATAAATATATATTTGAGACCATTTTAAGTATGAGTCCGGAAAACAACAAAAAAAGGTTGTTGACTGATGTAGGAGGCTCTCGGAAAGAAACGTTTGCTCTTGTTAAACAATACTTTCGTCCGTGTGTTATGATGATATTATTAATCAAACTGTTCATATTAATGCAATCACTTGGTGCAACTGTTGAAATAAAAGGTATATACTCAAACCTTTTATTTTATAAATTATACATTTTTGAAATTCAATGTCGTTTGTGTATTGGAACAGTTCTCAACTTTGTAAATATTTCCTATACTATTACTCTGCATAACATGATGTGTATTGTGTTGCAACCATTCAATATCTGTGTATCAAGTTCAACTGCCCACACATATAGTTTAAAAGTTACCACTAGAGCCGTCGTTTCCAGCTTCAAAATGGTGTTACAACCATCTTATTTTCTAATATTCTTTTTAGGTTGAAAGGGCAGTGAACACTGCTTTTAACAGGACGACTGTGAAGGGCCATTCCCTCAATTTGCATGCATATGAGCGGTTTCAAACGGTCATATCGCGTTCTTTCGCTTCGATTCTTTTATTGAGCATTCATATTGATTTATGTAGTCGGGATTTGAGTCTTTTCCCTTACGCATTTTTAGAATTTATCTATTTGCCTGACCCAAGGGTTTTTAATTTTCGAGGTGAGGAAAATTCATAAATTTAAGGTTGAATCATGGTAGTTAATTTAGTTCAAATTTACCCTTTAAATGATCAAAAGAAAAGATAATTTTTGTTGCCAAATAGTTTCACATTCATACTGTTAGTATTGAAGCATTGATATTATACTGGTACATTACATTTGGTAAAAAGTTAAAAAGAATTGCGGCATTTTAATTGGCTTCATCTGGAGAAGAAGTTAACAAGTGTTTTATAGTTCTTAAAAAGGAATACCTAAACTCGACAACCAAAGAATTTTTCTTTACGTTCATTGAAACAGATTATTAGATTTCTTCAGTTTAAAATATTTTTAGCCACTTGAGAAACATAATTAGTTACACCTCCATTCCTTAAGAATTACACTTAAGGTTTCATTATTCGTAGGTAACAATCAGAAGAATTACAAAGATCGACTGGAACTCCTGTATTGTTCAAGTGGAACTTGTCAACCCGACTTACACAAGTTTAAATTTCACCACTCTTCGTGGCTTTCCAACGTTACAGGATATAATTTAGATTTTCTTTCTGAAAAATGATTCCTAATTCCATTACCTACTTTCTCACCCTTTCTTGTCGTCCTTCCTACACTTTCATCCCCCGGAGTCCCGAAAAAAAAGGTTGACCGCTATGAATTTACCGTCCGGGGATGAAAAAATCCAAGAGAGAAAGAAAAGAGAAGCGAGAGTGAAAGAGAGAAAATAATAGAATTCTTTTCGCGATTGAATTTGAACAACAGACATTTTATTAAAATATTTCACAGAAAGGAAATGAAAGGTTGGGACGGAGGAGGCCGCCGAATCGCCCAAGAGGAATGCGATGAGAAAAGGCAAGAAGGCCCAGAAAAAACAGGGACGAAAGGAATTGGGACAGAGGATGGGCGATCGTAGGCGGCGATGGCAACAGAAACGGCAGCAGGAACCCCTTCTGCCACGTCGGCTGCGGTCAGTGGTTAAAGAAATAAAAAGGATCTTTTCATAGATTCAACAATGAAAAGTATCGGATTCGGAAACGCCACCATCGCTCCTCCACTCCGGTCGGTCGCATTAAGCCTTCCGAACCTTTGAATTTATTTCTTTTGTAATAAACGCAGGAATGTAGCAAAAAAGTTATTAAAAAAATTAAATTAAAAAAATCTTTCCCCGCCAAAAGTGAGCTTGAAATGGTGAAATGAAAAGAATCGTAACGGATAATCCGATCGTTGTTTCATTTGTTCTAATAGACAACGCAGCCAGAAACAACCACCACAATGCAAATGACCCAAGTATTTCCTATCTAATCAGGTGTCGTGGATTTCATTACACAACAAGCATTGACAATAAAAGTTCTAGTATGGTTCTGGTCAATTCCTTATTTCGGTAAATATCGCCTACACTAATAAATTGTACATAAAGGACGTTCTTTACTTTAATTCGACCATGACCTTGTGAAATTTTTTAAGATTGGTTGACAAATGCAAAAACTTACCTTTGTAGCTCATGAGGCTGCGCATTCGGGATTGTCTTCTGTTTGTAAAAAGTACTATCTGAAAAAAATAAATTGCCTCATTGATATCAGTTAATTAACTACTAATATACCTTTCTTATAGAATATAATTTTAAAAGGAAACGGAAAGAAAGGGGAAACAAATTCTGTCGTTTTCCACTGGTTCCATCAATCAATTCCTTTATTCCCGTTCTTCATCCCTTTTCTTCATTTGAGAAATCCGGGAGAAAAATTCTTCTGCTTCTCCTTTTTGAGTCATTGAATCTCTCAAAAACAGGAAAATCATCAGAGCTCAATAAAATTTCTCAAATATTTGGAATATATAGGCCATATATCAAAAAGTAAATGGGGTGTCATTTCCAATGGCACTGTTCCTCGCATTCAACCCTATCCTTCAACCCTTAGGCAGCATTACAAACATCATATATCGCGACAGAAACGGAGAGGGTGGAAAATTCGTTGGACCTTTTCTGATCTCTGACGTCAATAGCTAAAATCATCCTGAGGTTGAAATTATTATTTTTCATGGCCTGGCAATCTCTGTGTTAGTGTGAACTTATTAATAGCTTTTTGTGGTCGTTACCTGAAGTACCAATCTATTTACTTTGAATAATTATGTTTGTTAAAGTATTAGTTTAAGTAGTTAAAAATTCTGTGCTATGATTTCCATCAACTTACGACAAAATTTCAAATTGATAGTAGTTAATAATAACACTTAATTGTTAATATAACAAAGTAGTTAATAATAAATAACAATATTAGAATTAAATTATGCAATTCAATGATTTTACAATGGCTTGCATTTCATTTCATCCTAATTCCTGGGAGAATAGAGAGTAAAAATTGAACTTGTAATTTATAAGTTATATTAGAACTGTAGAAAATAAATCGCTTCAATTAGTTTAACAATAAAATAATGTCGATGTATAGAATATGTAATACGTGTCAAACCTTTAATTTGATTCAGCGGGAGATCATCGATTGAGATTGAGGTCGAGATTTAAAAACAGATTTGTCATTCTTCCTTTGAAAGTTAGAATTCACGACATATAACATATTGAATCTCAAATCAGCTTCGTTTATTTATAGCCCTACAAAAAAGGATATATTAATATAGTAACCAGAAGCTTCAGCTAACCCTAAGTTCCAGAAAATAAGCTTTGCAAGACAAGGGTAACCGAGTTAAATCGAACAGAAAATTGAAACTTCATTTGACCATGACAAAAAACTACAACTCCAAAAATGGCGTTTAAACGACTTCTCAATTGTTTTCGTAATTATTGAATTTTTAATTTATCGATATCGATTTATCATCTCCGCTCGTATATTGTTTTTTTTATTCAAGGTCTCACATTGTGTAAGAAATGAAGCGTTTTCCCTTAAAGTGAACAGTTTAATGTGACGATAAAAACGTCTTGAGCTGAACGAGGTTTTCTTTATAACTTAGTGAATGGACATAGCAAACAATTCTTGAATCGGTAAAATTGCAAAAATTAATTCAACACGAATACAAGTCCAATTAGGTGCAGCACCAAATTGAATGAAATTGCTTCAAATGGTGATCTTGTAGTGGATCTTATGGTGGATAGAGAAGCGATCAAATCAATCAATTGGCTCCAAGATCACCACTGATGTTACATTAAAGAATAAATTAAGATGATTCTTGTAGTTGGATTTATGACTCGTACAGCTACGGTAGAAGCCTATGAACAGTACATTGAAAATTGTAATACACATTTTAATGCATTGTAAAGGGATTTAATAATACGCTTATAATGGAAAGCGGAAACAAATTCTATTATAACAACCAGAGTTTTGAAGGAGAGACGATTTTTCACAAAATTGGCAGTCGATAATGAGCCCCCATTAAACAGTAGGTTAAGTAATTTGATTACTAACTAATGTGCTTTTTGCCTTTGCGAAAATGTGACGACGGCATTTCTCACTAATTTGTGAACATCTTTTAAGCAAATTAATGAACTTTGTAATCAGTTGGTTAAAGAATATCGCGTTTCTTCCGGCAACCAACTGAGGATTCCACACTTTTATAAAAAAAAATGAGCTTACAGAGACGTAAAATGTCAATGACACAGCTCTAGGTTTAATTTATTCCCTACAAGTGACTGTGGTGTTATAAACAGTTCTTTCAAATATTAATGTATTTTGGAGCACGTAATTGATGTTATTAACACTTCAAGTGATGTGACTTTGTTTCAATTAATAGATTAATACTTCACCTGCACGTAATAATTTTTCGGCGCAATGTTTTATTAATTATTAATACGTACATTTGCAGTAATGTCAGTCTTCCCGACGTTTATGTTATTTAAGTATTTATAAATAGTCATAGTTATTATAAAGCTACAAATCAATAATAAACTCATTCGTTTTGTTAAAATACAGTACATTACTTGTGACGGAAATTAAACTGAATCAATTAATAAAAATTTACTATTAACTATAGTAGGCTAACTATTAACTAGGCTTAAGCTGAAAATTATCATAAATTTTTGAATTTGGTGATGTTGATCGCAATTTGATTGAGCAAATCAATAATATTACGTTCCAAACTTTAACAATTATTCTTCAATAACAACCCAATAGTACTTGGCATTACAATAAGCGTTGGACCTGTAGCCAGCCATAAAACTTATTAAAACCGATATTAATAGCTTAAATAAACCAAAATTTCATGTGAATATTGTTTTCGCTAAGCTTCTTCACTTTAACCAACTGCAACACTACATCAAGTCAAATTTCCACTATTTTGTAACAAACTTACTAAGCGAGCAATTACCGCCAGGTGACTGCTTGGTTTCAATCAAAAAACGAATCGTTTATTTTAAGTTCAGAACATGTATTCAGTTTGCAAACTATAGAAGTTTGAGATACGAGAAAACACCATCGAGGGAGAGTGAGAGAGAGAAGAGTCCTTCGATTTAAAGAAATACCACGCATTCGAAATCTCATGGAAATTTTAAAATTGAACATAGAATTCCCTCGGTGGTATTTTATCCAATTATTCAAGCTTTCCGCGTTATTATATATATTTGGTTTACTGTGCAAATCTGTTGGAGTTTGAAAGCGACCGGTAAAACTGCCGGGATCGAAGAGAGTGCGGACTTCTTAGATTAAAGGGATCGTTCGGTCGGGGTTCTCCTACGAAAACCCGGGAACTCGTTTGAAATTTCCATCGGCAAAGTGACACCTTAAACTGATGTCAATATTCAAATATTTGCAATAATTAGGGACTTGATTCAAGAATAGAAAGAATGGATTTTCAAATCGGTAGAAAGTCTAATTTAGTTAATTTCTCAAAGAAATCTTTCCTGTAAATCCTCAGCCTCCCGGAGGATCCCTAATATTTCGTCAATTATTTGCATATCATTTTCTCCTTTTTCTCGGCTTTCTGCGGCTTTCGCCTTCGTTTATGCCTTACAAAACGACTCCATCCCTGCGGGAGAAAAACGTGGCGGCAATAATTTCTGTTTGAAAAATGCAAAAACTTTAATTTTGAACTCGAATAAATTTACAATATAAATCCGATTGCTGCCAGGGATCTAACTCAGTTTATTCTCTCGACTCAAATCCGCTATCCCAGTTAGATTTGAGATTTGGAGATCAATGACATTTCGATTCTTTCGATCACTCTTCAAGACATTCAAACTTGTTTTCACGTCAAGTCAAGTAAAAAGCAAACAAATAAAAAGTACGTAAAATAAAAAAATCTTCAACCTAGATATGAAGAATTCCAACTGCGGACGCACTGCACTACTAAATTATTTTAATGATTGATAATTTTTCTCATCAACGTATCAAATGAAATTGTTAAACCAACTGATTGGATTCTAATTCTGAATAAGTTTAATGCCGACTTTTTTACAACAGCAATGGTGCAAAAATATTTTAAATCCGATTCATTATTGAGGAATTTATATAATTTTTTTATTACATTTACTGTATTGTTTTTAAATATAATGTACATATTACTCATATTTTATTATTCAGACCATTGCACTAAGTTCCTAAAATGAAAATAATTATTTGTAGTTAATAATTACACCGTGGCCTAACAGGAAAGGTAATTGCCTTACTTTACACTGAGTTCGTAATATTACAAAATTATACATTTTATTGATTGTACTTTATTAGAAAGGTTAGTGTATGGATTGCGATTATTTTTATTAAATATTTTTTATGTACTTACATTAATTTGAGGTAATGCATGACTACGTCGCTATGAATTCATCAGAGTCAAATATTTATGCGTTTATTGTCCCGATAGTTACCATCAGAGTAGATGAATTCTTTGCTTCTTCATGTAATAAATGAATAGCACCAATGGATTAGCTTCAGCAATTCATTTCTTTTTATGATATGAAAATTTCTTTCTTTTCGATTTTGAAAAATTTTCTGCTTTGTTTCAAACAAATTTCAAGTTTCCAACGTATTAGGCAATTCTTTTCTCGCTTTTGGTTCGTATTGAATTTCATTCGAAGGGAATAACAAAAGTGTAAACAATTAAAGAGGAATTACGAAGAACTGCAGGGAAAAAAGGAGTCGGCGTTATAATTTTGAAATAGAAGGGGTTTTGGTCCAGGGGATAAGACCGAGAGGATCGAAGATGGAATGCTAAGTAGTGCCCCATTCCCGTTCTTAGTTCTATTCGCAATCCCTCAAGTTTCTCACTCTTCTGCTCTCAAACAGCCACGAAATTCTTCACTAATATGCATTTTTAGCTGTTTTCTCTTCTTTTTTTTTAATTTGGACAAGTCAACTGTCATCAGGTGTACTTATTAAGCAAAATAAAGTAGTCTATATTGGAACGGACAAAATTTTTGACTGATCAATGCACTATCAGTAAATAATTTTTTAGATCACCAATCTTTGAAATAGTTACTGATTATTACTGTTCAATAAATTAAAACCGAATAAAACTGGATAATTGTGTGCCGTAAGCATAGTATCATTCACTGACTTCATTGTATTAAAAGTCATTAAATCAATACTCTTCGTAACATTGCTTATATTATATTTCGTACCATTGGTATATTTATAGTCACAAAAAATCATTACAGTCAACAACACTTCGTTCTGCCCTCCTAAAAGTAATCACTTATAGAAGTTCCGAGTATTAATTTTCAATCAATGCCCGCGAAAAGAAATACTGCTCGCATTGTCTTCGTACTTTCTCGTCGACGGTCATACCAAATAATTTCCAAGTTTACATTTAACTGAAAGACTAGGTCTACGACAATACATTGCCTGTCTCTTCCATCGGATCCCTAAGCCAAGTTCTTTGAATACGTCAAATACCGAAAAAAAGAATTTTTATCTTTCAAATTAAACAATGAAACATTGTGTGTGTGTATGTCAGCGGGAAACGTCGGCGGTGAACAGTCGAAAGGAAATGAAAGTAGGGAAATTAGTGACAAAAAGCGAGTAGTAATATAACATCAAAGAAAAACAAAAGGAAGAAAAGTGATTTCTCACATGAGTTGTTACACACACATGAGCAAAGAGAAAGAGGCAAAGCTCGTCTTTCCCATTGATTTTTTTCCATTCTTTATTACTCTTATATTATTCATACATTTTAGCCTAAATCCTTCTTTTTTAATATGTTTCAACCTTTGCTAGAACCTTTCCTCCTTTACCCGGCCTGATGTGCTTTTACTTGAATTACCTTTAAGCGAAACTCAAAATAAAAATAAGAAAATGGGTAATTTTCCCATTGATTTCCATCCCTCGTAAGAAACTCGTTCATTTTTCCATTCTAATAACCGATTTAAAGACGCAGACTACTTGCCGTTTTATTAGTAAGCAAGTGTGAAATTGAGAATAATTGCTTAAAGCACGCTTTTTGCCAATAAATTGTACCTTTCGTTTAGCCGAGTGTTTTAAAAACGATCATCCGAGCCCTCTTCTTCCATACTTATAGATAGAATCAAAGAAAATTAAATAATATTTTACTGCAGGAGATGAACAAAATGGATTTTAATTCGGAGTCGGATGGTTTTATCATTCGTAACGTGTTTGATAACACAAATTGGTCTTTATTGGATTTTTGTGATTATTTTAGGTGGGGAAAAGCACCTTGAAATTTGTTACCGTCGTGGCAATATCGTTTCGAGATGATTCTACTGCCAAGTAACCACGTGCTTTGATATTCTGCAGTGATTCAATGTTTTTACGGTGTAACTTGCATCTATTCTTTAATTGTATTTTGAAGTATTATGATCCTTGCAGTGATTAAATTAGACTTTATCTTACAATGTTAGTTTTTCGCCTTAAAGGATTTCAGATGTGTTTCAGTAGTTTGCAGTGATTTCACTACTTTTTGTAATTTAACTTTTACTCCTCGCCCTCAATTGGCATTCAAGTGTTATTTTCATTCTATTTAATCTATTTATTCTATTTATTCCTTATTGAGTTTTATCGTGCTATAGTACTTTGTAATTTAAAGTTTTACCTAGGATTTCAAGCACTGTTAACTTTGTAGTGGACAACAAAGTAACTGTTTCTAAGTCGCAGCACACGTAGTAGGCTTTCTTATGTTGCAATCACACTTGGGGGACATTTTGGAGCATGACTAAGGAATTCTTGAACGTGGTACATCATCACTGTTTTGCCACTATAAACAATCAAACACCACTGAGTTTTTTTCCTAATTTAATTAAAATCATCAAAGATGCCCAGAGAGTAAATGGAAAGCATCTTAGATGTCAAAGGGTATAAGAAGGGGGAGTAAAAATTTATTGTGCGATTATTCTCTCCCCGATCTTCGCTTTTCTGAGATGGATAACGACCATCGTCAAACTTCCCAAAGAGCACTTTAAAAGAAAATTTTGAAAAATTTTCATATTTTTTATCGAGCGTTTATTTTTTATTTAAGAAAAAAAAGACGTGGCATAAGAAATTGTCCCACGACCGCCCCGTAGCGCCCTTTCCGGTTCCTCTTTCCCATTCCTCCCCATTAAAGTTTTTCCTTTTTTCCTCGAGTTTAAATGATCAAAGGAATTATTGACTTTCCTAAGCGATCGTCGTTGTCAAAAGACCGCTGTTTGACACAATCTTTTATCTTCCCTTTGACAAATAGCTCAAGCGTTTTTTTATGTATACATTTTCCTAGAATATTCTTCTGGGGGAGCAATGGCCAGAATTGTGCATTTAAAGAGTCAGAATCGCGAGAAAATAGTCTCACGAGGCGAACGACGCCTTCCTTCAACTGATTTTATTTTGATCGGAAATCAATCGTGATCAATCAGGAATTGTGAGTTGGGAATAGCGTAATAATTCAATAAATTGGCGGCAAGCAGTTAGTAAGCAGTTTACTATTTTTCTGTACTCAGTTTTTATTTGTTGGGCAATTGTTGAGAGATTACTTATTATACTTGTTAAAATACAAATTCATATTAAAAAATGGTCAGTACATATAGTATGTATATTAAGCTAGATGTAGTGCTAAATATATGCACTGTTTATTGCAAAGAGCAATCTAAAGTCTGAGCGAATACCGCGTCTAAATATTGTTCACTCCCTTCCCTCAATGGACTTCAGTTTCAGTCGCGAAAACTCATCAGAAGGAACAAGACATTGAAGAAGAGCTTGCAGAGCCCGAGGTAACTGCAATGTTCGAACAGGGCCACGCAAGCACAAGGGATGAAATCCCTCTTTTTCGATCGTTCATTGAGGCATGGAAAACCCGAAAGAAAACGGTCTGAAAATCAACCCCAACTTCATCAACCCCCGTTCTTCTATTAAGTCTAAAACAAAACTAATCAATATTATTTAATATACACAAAAGTAGATCGAAAGAATCACCAAAAAACAAAAGGGCTGAACGGAGGGTTCGGTTCTGCAATTTATTTTCCATTTCAGACGGTTTTCGTCTGCAACCAACAAGATGAAAGAAAGATGTTGCACCAGTGAAAGAAACAAATTGTTGTTTTATATATTTTTTTGCAATGTCAAATGCATCAATAATCACAATTTTGACATTTTCGGAAATACTACTGGAGGTACCGTGAAACCTAATGGGACTCTACGTCTGAATTTTGACCGTATTTAAAAAAAACTTTGGCTTATTAAGTGAACTAAAGAGCAAATAAAATTTGTTATATATTCAGTCTGTTTCTACTCAGTAATATTTATAATATTTGTAATATAATGGAACACACATGGTATAATTATTCTCGATTTATTTTAAATACCGGCTCTTCCCTAAAATATTAGCAATTCATTTCTTTTTGATATTTATTACTCACATTAATGTCTACACACTACTATTGCAGCAGTAATGTACTAAACTGTAATGCTTATTTTTTATATAAGAAAAAATCTGGTTAATTTAAATCTGATTATTGTCAATGATGTGAACAAATTCATATTGCAAATTAATTTTTAATTGTTAACTTATACCAGTAACTAAATAACTTATACTACTTATTTATTGTTATTTTATACCAAAAACTGTGTACAATATACTGGGTTGAATTCTGTTTACACAGATATAAGATATACTTAGGAAGCAGATAAGAGGTAAAGATTTACACATAAAACTCTAACGAACAATGAAGATCTTCGATTATTATATCCTGTTTTTTGACGTTAATTTTAAATGACTTCTAGACCACCTAATATTTTCATGAATGAACGACAGGGAACACAATAACATTATTTTTTACTTTTTTGGGTTAATTACTTCAATATCAATTGTATTTAATACAGCACAAAATGTTTTTTTCACAATAATGGAAATTGTTGTAAGTAACCTTTCCTGTTTATTGTTCGAGTATCGTTTTTTGTTGGTTTATTACTGTTGTATGAACCATTATTGGGTGACGTAACATTCCTCTTTTACTCTGATTATTGATTATTTCACTATGATTACTGTAATGTCTATTTGGCTTGGGCCACCTCTTGAATAAAAAAATGAAACTATTTTTCTCTTAGTATGAATTCTAAACTTTGTATAATGTTTTATATTTTAGTAGCTATAGTCTTTTAGATTTATGTGAATATTTAGTTTTTGTATTAATTTTGATACTTTTTCAAAATTCACAATGAAACATACTTAAAATTTATATGTAATCATTACTTACGTAATAAGTTTACTAACCCGAATACTAGATTTTAGTAATTTTTTAAAGAATGCAGTCTTATAATTTTTCTAAGAATTGAAGAGCTTTATACATTCAAATGTTTGTATTCCAACATATATGAGATACATCTTGTGTGTATCATTAGTTTTGACGTTTCATAAACATTTGAAATAACAAAAATCATCCCGTTTCGGCATGTAAGCATGACAATTTCAACCTTCTTATGGCCCTAATTGAAACTTTGGTAAATTACCGAAAACGCTTTGCTCCCCGGTGACTGATTCCAGGGTGGTGAAGGGGCAAAGACCTAATTCTAATTTACCAGCTCTTCTTCCCAGAGAGATCCCACAAACATCGGAATTTGATGATGAAAGGAGTCTGGTAATCGGTTGAAGAAATGGAACGGATACAGATGTGAAGTGTCTTTCTCCTTTTGGAAAAGTAAACTCGTTCTGCTTTCCAGTCACGATTCGGATGATACATCGACCCCAGGCATTCTATTTCTTAGTGTCATTTCTCATCTTAGGCCATGCCAATTTATTTATTGTTGCACAAAATATATCTATCAACCGAGCGTCAGGGGTATCCATTTCGGATGGCCCGAAATTGGCTAGGACATTTAGGCCTATCATAAATTCTATTTTTTCTATTATTGTCCCTGCTTGGAACAAGGTAAGTGTCATGAATATTTAAGTATAAAATTATTCTTATTTGTTTCTCTCGTTTTGTCATTGTCTAGCGCATACGGAATAATGTACAGTGCTTTCGTTTGATCATCGTAATAAAGTCAAAAAGGGTCAACCAAGTGATCAAATAAATTTGACCAACAACAAGGCATATTATAATAATATTTTACTTATTCTTTGGCTTTGGCATTATACAAATACGTATTAAGAATCACAACTAAAGTACTTGGGACAACGGAAAACATTGAAACAATTTTATAATTGTTAGTTAAAACTAGTTGTACTGTCTAGCAGCCTAAATTAATTAAATCTAATCACCTACTGAAAATGAATGTTGGTTCATATAAGAGATGAAAATACGTAAATCAACTCCAGTGAAAATGAAACACTTCAAATGTAATCATATTTGCAGGCCCAAACTGCATGTACTATACCTCTTACAATACAAATCGTCACCAGGGGATCTTTCCACTAAAATCCCATCACCTACAATATATCCTTTCAAGACAGTGCCTCAGTAAAAAGCAACGCTTTTGATTTCTATAGATCTAATTTAATAAAAATGAATGTATAAAAATTACGTTGTAGTTAATCAACGCCCTGAGCGAAAATCTCATTACCTCACCCCGATGTCATACTACGTTTCTCTGACTACCACTTCATCCAACACTAATGATGAGAGTTTTGGACACCCAACAGAACGTGATATATTTTCTTCTTACTCCAATAATTGTTGACAAGAAAAATAGATATAAGTCTGACTAATGGTTTTGATATTTCTATTATGGTCCTACTGTTGTTTTTCCTTCTGTATTTCTTTTTTCGGGGAGGAGATTGGTTCAAGGTGGTTCAGTCATAACAGCTGGGTCTTTTCCTACTCAAACAGTTCGACCACCTCTAGCTACCATAGAACAGCAGGTCAAAGAGAAATGCTGTGGGTACTCAGTGAGGGAATAAAACCGTAGGTATTCTTGGGAGGAAAACCTCTCGGTTGAATCGAAAAGGTGAAAATGAATTGAATTTTTCCCAGTTCTTTTTTCCCTTTTAATTATGGCTGAAAAATGAAGTAAAACATTAAAAGTTAATACACCATATTAAATGTCTTTGTTTTTTTTAATTGAAAGAAACTTAAAGTGGAAAATAGCAATTAAAACATTCGTTCCATTCATTTCTGCGTTGGCAATCCACCTCTTGTATTTTTTTAATTAGCTGTATAATGATTTCCTTTTTACTGTTGATAAAGACGAGTCCGGGAGCCTCGTTTTCATATATATGTATATATATATATTATAATTTTTTTATTCCCCAGAAAAATATTACCTAATATTAACGACTTAAACACTCGGAAGGTTTGGTTTGAAGGACCTTTTTTGTTTCCGAATGAAAAGCCTATACTTAATAGTGTATTTATGAAAATTAACCGAGGACCACTTTTTCAGAATCGATGAAAGGAACGAGGGCATGCGGTTTTGCTGTTTTTGGACGAAAAATTCCCTCATTGGTTGAAATGTGTGGGCCGTGAAAACATTCGGCCCAAGCAGTTCATAGAAGATCACTCACACACGGTACACCCGCTAGCTAACGGTCAAACGGTCATACGGGATTCTTCGGATCAACCCCACTAATAGAAATAAGTGGAAATTTGCATTTTGGCGTTGACCGAGTGGCTAGGTGAGGGTAGATTGAACAAAAGACCTGAACGGCACATACGTGGACATGGGTGGCAAACTCGAAATGGTGACAATGGGAAATGACAATGGAAAACGGAATTAATAATCCTAATTAACTCCCTCCCTAGCCTACCTAATATTTTCTACTTATTTATTTGTGAAATCGTTTTTAAGCTCTTAAACGAGGATTTTTAAGTTAAACAAGAATAAAAATATGTAATGTTTGTTTTTTCGAATAATTAACTCCAGCTTTGAAGTTAATAAAGTTGACAAAGGACATCGCCCTTCGACCAGGATGGGAACGAAGTAGTTTGAAGTTTAATTAACAAAAATCGACGTTTTCCACTATGATAATCGGCTTACTTAAAAAAAGATTAAAACATCGGATCAGAGATCACGAATACTGGTGACTGAGGATTATTTTACTACGAAACTTTTTTCCTATATTTAAAACCAACACAAAGTTTTCTTTCTGAACTGATGAGTTCAAATCGATAAATATGAGTTTGAGAACTACATTTTGGGTGTGAAACATCAAACTTAAATAGTCTTCGGGTGGAAATTGATAAAGTTACCGACCATAATGGTACACAAACGAGATATTAACAATTCAGATTATACCGGTAATTAAACAGGAGGGTCTCGAAATAAGAAATCATCAACTCGACGAGTTCGCGGTGAGCAGTAGGATTATACACAATCGGAAAGTTCACTCGGACAGAAGTCTGCGGTGAAAATGGGAAAGAGGGCCTAGAAGAAAACGAGAAAGAGCGGGGAAAGCTGAAAGATTAAGACAAGATTAACAATCGGAGCTTAATTCACACGTAAAACCATTTCAAAGCACACAAATTAACTAACAAGAATTGAAGATAAGATGGTGGTCGGCAAAGAGAATTCACAACATCAAAAGACTAGCCATCAAAACTCCGAGACATTTGATGCCTCCAGAGTAAATAACCTTTACACAATAATACGTACGAACAAGTTTTTCGTGCCTTACAGCTTTCGTCATTCAAACTGGAGAAAATTCATTCAAAGGAACCTTCACTTTCTTCTCCGGTGGACGATAGACAGCTAAAATTTAAAGACACGTTTCAACGGGTTTGAGGTAGTATAAGAAGAAGGAGGAGCACAGAGAGGTTTTTAAAATCTTCCGAGTTTGGCTTTTCCGCACAGGAAAAGGAAATATAATCATAAAAGTTTCTTAAGGTTTCATTTTAAACCTCTTAGGTCTATACATCTGTTCGGATTTGGAATAAAATATATCATTTACCCGGGTGGATGTTTCTCTTAAATGCAGACTCAATTCTAAATAATTTCTCTGAAAAAGCTTCTGTCGGACACAACAGCGCATCGGCCCACAGATCGTCGAATACCATTCTCCTCGGTCCATTCACAAAAAAGGAAAGAAAGTGACAAGAAATGATTGAAGGAGTTGAAAAGGGTGTTTGGCACTGAGATTATCTTTTCAGCTACTGGATGTTGGCGCAAGATGAATATCAAAAATTATACATACGGTTGCCCCGTATTTATTACTTGAACACATAACTGATTACCATCGTGAGGGAACGATATTTTGCCCTTTTGTTGCCGTTCAAAGGGATGAAATTTTTGGTTTATTGACTAGCGATTCATTGCGAAGAGTGCTACAATCAAAAGGGAGGTGTGTGTATACATATATAACTTGTAAATTTTTACTGCCGTCTTTTACGACTTTGGCTGTACAATGAATACAAAGAAGTAGAAGAAACGAACTAGCAATATTTATGTTGCAATATTAATGTTATTTTTTAGTTCTTTCTCGTCAGATCCTTCGCTGTGGCAGGTGTAATTTGCTAAGTTTCGAAATATAAAATGTAAGTCATATGTATTATTCAAAAATAAGTAATGTTGCAAAGTAATATTAACTTATTGCGAGGATTCAGAGCTTCTATTACAATAATAATAATAATAAAAATTATATATGTTTGACTTCGAAAGTGTCTCAGAACTTGTTCTTGGACACTGTCGTGTACCACCAAGTAACTTCATTTTAACATTATTGAAATCACAATACTCTGTAAGGTTACTGATAATTACTAATTAAATAGTGTTCCTGGTGGTTACTTACGGCGCAAAATATTAAACTCTACAATGTTCTCTCCTGGCAGAGACAATTTAATTCATAAAGTGCAATAAAAGATGTAAAAGTAGTTCAAATTTAAATGGTTCACTGGATGAACTTCTTAGATGTTTCCCCAATACTAATCACTTGATTATTAATACACTGCCATCATTGACCAAATTTATGCCGTTTTATAGCATGAGACGTTGTGTGTCATACACGTAGTACCACTTTTGCTAATATATTTGCTCACGGTTTTCGTAGCGTCTTGAAACCAGATCTGAACGCGTAAACACTCAAAAAGACAATTAGGATTAATGCAGATTCCCTTTACACCATTTTTCACACAGAGTTTGGGAACCATTTTTTGTCCTTCAGGGAGAAAACTTTGGAGAACGAAACTTCTTTTAAAAACAATACGAAAATATTAAAATTAAATTAATAGAAAAATAAATGATTAAATCTTAATTGAATTTCCGAATTAGATTAAAGTGCCAAAAACAAACTTTTATTTTTTCCTTACTTTTTTTCCTTCGTTTTGCTCTTGTAGAGAGAAGATAGCAAAAGCAAGTCAGGCAGCAAGGGGAAAGGCAAATGAGGAAGAAGGAGAGCGTGAAAAACCCAGGGAGGACCAAAACACCGAGATGAAGAAAATTTCTTGGCAACACTTTGAAAACTCACTATTTTCGGCATTTTTCCGAATTCTACTGGTAGCACTTCCCTCTTCTGCCACGACATCAAAACATATTTGTAACCCATCCGAAAATCTTACTTAATTTAAGGAGAGGAAGTAGAAAAAGTAATGAAACCACTCTTTGAAACTTCACGTTGGACCTTTCTCCCATAAGTTATGACAACCATTAGAGTAATGATTTCTCTTAAACTTTTTTTAAATTAAACAAACAAGGAGAACCTTGGGACAGTTGAGCGCAAAAAATAATAACTTCCATGTTTTGTTTTCACAAGTCACTTATTATATGGTGTGCGAATATGTACAGATCCCTACTCAGTACAAACTTTGAAACGCCAAAAGTAAGCAAGAAGTGACGGTGTTGTCAACTTCTTGGTTGCAAAAAAGAGAGAAAAAATCAAATCAATATTTTCAACTCATGACTTGTATGTCCGCAGTCCGTGCTACATGTTCCCACTGGCTAGACTGCTACAAAAATGTGAGCCGCAATAGGGATTTATTTACTGTCGACCAACACCCTCAAATTAATAACAATAAATCGAGTGAATTTTTACTTTCCAACCCTCGTACTGCAATATAAAAACAATTAAATCGTATAGATAAAGACACATATGTGTTGCACATTCGAAATTCACGCTCATGCACGGTCAACCGGAAAAAAAATGCAGCCGGAGCGATTTCGCAAATTTGATAGGAAAAATTGCGCTTCTGACGCGACTTTCCTCTCAGTGCTTTTCCACACGCACGCTTTTTACATAACCTCCTTTATTTATTTATTTACTTATTTATTTATTAGTGTTTGCGATCGTGAGTGGCAAAATTTTTACGCCAGCAAATTTTAACGCAATTTACACTCACGCGTTACAGTCGAAGGCTCGCTCAGGATTCCGGTTTCTTTTTTTCCTTCCAGTCTTATTGTAGTGCTTTTTGGTTTTTACACAAATTTATTTACCCGCGACTCTAATTGAATTTCTTTCTCTGCCTATTGTAAATCAAATAGCGTTTTTGGCTCCGAAATTTATTGTACACGACACGAATTTGAGATTGACTTCGGGTGTTTCCATTTTATTCTTCTGCACCGTTTTTAAAATTCGTGTCACCTTTCCAATGGAAGATGGTAGGATTCGTTTTATTTGATAAGTGTAAAGTACCAATTAACGTGTAAATAGAGATCTTCCCCACGGATGTAAGTCTTGTAATGTAATTTTCTCTCATCGCTGAACTCGATCGGAGACTAGGAAAAGTTGAGCTATTGCGGTAACAAGACGGTAACGGAAAGACCACACTAATTGAAGACGGTCAAAGAGGAAGGACCTTATTAAACTAAATTAACTTTTTAAATATTTGTATTACACGTGTCTATTATTACACGGAAATTAGAAAATGAGGACTATCACGTCCAGAGTATTTGTACATAGCGTAGCATAGAGTATTTTTTAAGCCAATGTTGCCATGCTCATTCGAATATTTAACTACCACAAAAAATAAGTCGACTAATTTTTTAAGAACATGACGAATGACGTAAGGATAATTTTACCTATAAAAATGAATAACAACTCAACATCAATTGAATGATAAGAATAAATATGAGTGATATAAAATGAAATGTGATAATGGTAGTAATGTATACAATAATAAACGTACTTCCGTGGTAAAGGCCCATTCATTACGTATTGATTAACTATTCATTTTATGTATTCAACTAAGGAGTGAATATATTAAAAGAATATTATCACTTTTGGAACTTTCTCCCCTGGGCAATTCTGCGACCACATCGGGGGTTCCATGCAAGCCGTATTACGAAATACAAATGTTGTTTGAATCCAAATTGTCCGGTTCGCACGGGTCTGTAACCCCTCACCTGACCAATAACTAAATATCAATGACCGAATCGATTATCCTGAACTCTGATTTAAGGATCCGAGACACGGAACCCTTATCAGGTTAGGTGTTTGGTTAAAGCATTTAGATTTAGAAAGCGATATTGCCAAAAATTTACGATTCTCATGCATCTAACACTTGTTAGAAACGAAGTCTCGTTCTGTGTTCGTCAATTACACTTGGATATAAATTTCTTCAAGTAGGACATTTCGGCTACACTTTCCCAGGGTGAAACTCTACCCCTGGTTGGAATATTAAAATTTTAATCAGAAAAAATTTAATAAAAATAGCTTTTTATGTAAATCCGTAATTTAAGTTTTTGGTGCAATTTAAATTCAGTGATTGAATCTGAATGGTAGCGGTGGATAGTGGAACTCTAAGGGTGGAAGAACATTATTTTATTCCGCTAAAGCATGTGAGATCCTTAACAATACAGTTAACCGTATGGAGGGAAATTTAATTTACGTTTTTTTTTGTGAAAATGGGTTTTGCTAATCTTGACCAATGCCTTGAAATACTTTTACCATTTAGAAATTGTTTTTTCCACCCTTTATTAATATTAGGGTTATTAAACGAGTTTTTCTTACAGGTTAGCGTTCTCATTCGGTTTTAATCGATTCACCGCAAATGAAATTTTTACACTAATGTATGATATAAAAGTTCTTATTACATTAATGATATCAGTTAATTGATATAATATTAAATTAAAATTATATTATTCTTGTATTACAACGTAACAAAATGTACAATTTGATAATTTTTATAATTATTAATTGAAACATTATATTTGGTCTCAACCCTACATTTTTTTATTAATGAATAATAGAAACAGGTAATATGAATAAATTTTATTTACATGATGGATTCATCATGTTCATCATTTAAGTTTTAAATGAACCAGTAAAAATCACAATTAGTATTTTTCATTCATTAGCAGTTTAGAAGTTATTTGTACATAAAAAAAATTTTCACTGAAATAACATATACTTAATATGTGTCGATGCTACAAGACTCTGAAAAGAAGTTGACAAAAATTTTTTTTATATGGTGGTGAATTATATATTTTAATAAGCATAAGTGAAAGTCTCAACAGAAAACTAATCATTCAGTCGCAAACGCCAGCTGGCAAACTAAAAAAAAACTCACGTCGGTCCTTCACCCTTTTTGGAATTCTTCATAATCGAACTAAATCCTCTGCCATTCATCCAGAAAAGTAATTATATTCTTTTACTTATGAGAAGCCATTATTCCGTTATAATCTTTTCAGTGGTAGATTAAATAACCGTTTTTACAATCGGAAATACTATTCTCTTTATTCATATTCGTTTGAATACATTTCTGAAAATAAGATTTTCCGATATGAATGGGGCACCGGAAAAACTCTTTGGGAAATCCCTTCAATAGATTTACACGGAAGAATGATACCGCAGAAAAGTAAAAACAATAGGCTTTACCCAACGAAAGGCAAATCAGACTTAATAAAAAACGTTCGTTTTCAAGTTATCCAATCAAGAAATTTACACCAACGTGAAAATAGAGAAACAAGTAAAACTTTTGAGTGGTAGGAATGAGTTTATATAATAAAATCTGTAGATAAGTGTACAGCCAATGAATAGCAAGTGAAATTGCTAGATAAACTACCTTTTTCTTTCATTACAGTTGGTTGTTTTAATTTGTCCTTCCCAGGAGTTTTGAGTTTTTATATTGATTATTTGGAATTACTATTCTCAGGACTCCAGTACTCATGACAATCTATAACTATTACTTTTATAGGTTACAAATTTAATATTGTATTTATTTAAGTTGACTGCTCCCAGCAGAATCCTCTAAGAAATGACAATTCTAAAAAAACATTTTGCATATGGACACAGAAAGTCTGAATTAAGTAAGATGGTCGTTTGATGCACCAAGAGGTCTTGACTTGTTTTTCTGTCAGTCATGAAAATCCAGCAAGTGCACGACAAATTTCCGGATTTATTAGGAAAATCTATTACAACGACATTTCGCTTGGGTAATCCTGTCAAACAACCAAACAAAACCAAACTACGTTAAGGAAAATTGTATTGGGTGTGTTTGCGGGGAAAAACCCCTCAGAAATTTCTTATTCAACAAAATTTCAACCTCAATCTCCCATGTAAAGGTTGAATAGAAAACTTTTTTTGATTTTTACTCTTTAAAAACGGGAAATCAAATGAGAAAACAGCCTGAATGGAAAACTGACAATGTAACAAAAGATGCAAAACTATTTGACTTTTATTTTGAAAATCTCACTTTCCTGCCAGGAATGATCAACTTTTTTGAAAGGCTTTGTCAGAATATATTATAACTGATTTTTTGTGGGCAAAGGAAGGAGAGAAATTGAAATATAAGCACTCCACCTTTTTATGTAAGCTCTTCTCTATTTTTTTTATCGAGTCAGCTTCAGAAAAAAAGATCTATTACGTATGTATTACCCTAAGAGAGAAATAGTTTTTCCTTTTTGTGTAGTATGAACATATTTTTATGCTTTTGCAATGCTTTTACCGAAAGGACAATCAATAACGGTTATATTGCTCCAATGCTTTGGACAAAACTAAATTACTAATTAGAGTATTATTTTTCATTGAAAATATAAATCATTTTATCATATCATGTTTGTCATTATCATGTCATATGTATCATTACATATATTTTATCATTTCTCTTGTAAGTTAGTTGCAACTATTCAAAAGAAGCAATATATAAATGTAATTTACAACGGTCTGGGTTTGAAATTTGCATTTGAAACGCAATAAAAAATTATTCTTCTGATGTATACAAGGCGACTGCTTGTAACATACCGATGACGTTTCAGGCACAGGGTCATTTCAGTCTTTTACGCTTAAATTATCATTCTAAAACGATTGCACTATTTTACTCAATGTTTCAAACAAAAAAAGCGAACTTTCATAAGCAAATTCTCGACTGGCGATAAAACATCGAACGAGCCGACAAATTGCCAGTATCGTTGTTTTCAACCCTCCCGTAAGACCTTCCAATAACTTGTTTTGAACATTTAAGTAGTCGTTGAAGTGCTTGGAAAGATCAAAATCAAAGGAAAACGGCAATAGATGTGAATATTTACGAGAGAAAAGCGTTGTTCTTTGTATTTTCTTTCTTGTATCTAAATTGTTCGTTCATGTCCTCTTTTTATAGGAACCCGAAGTTTGGCGAATGTATGGGAACCCGCAAAGCAATTTATAAGAAAAGAACACTTAAACTGTGGACTACCCCTACCCTTTCAGAAAAAGAATAAGAACAAAAATCAAATAAAACCAATAGAGATAGACATAAAAACATTAGAAAAATGTATGAATTGTACCCTTCAAAATATAAATGTAAATTGACTATATCAAATATTTTCGTCCTTAAGAAGGGATGTTACATTTAAATAAAGCATATAGGAAAGAAGACACAAAAACGTTTGAAATATGTTTCTTTTTTTTCAGAAAAGGAAATCTTTTGAAAAAGAATTTAAGAAAGATATGCCATATTAAATTATTGAAAATTTTTCTTTTTAAACTCCACTCTCCTGGAATGGCGGAATATTTATGTTTTTCCTTACTTTTAAATTACCTGCAATATTCCACAATGAATTTCATCCAATGTCAATTTCTTTTGGATTTTTTAAATGATGCTAATACCTGAGGTAATACTAAAGTTAATCATGGGGTAGTGGCAGTTCTAACGCGTGGGACTTGATTCCTTTGCCATTACAATTAATTTAAAAAAAATCAAGTTTTCGTGCAGTTATAAATTTCTGAAGAGGGGAGGCTGATCTCGACAATTAATTGTGTCTAATAAAACATAACAAAGTATTAGTTGGCCTCCTGACCCACTGTGAACAAGTGGTCAACTCGTAGTTTAGGAATGTTATTTTCACGCTGTTCCAAATTCGATTTATCTGCAACATTACGCTTACTAAGACATTTTTATCATATTTCACGGTTTTTTGTTGCGATTGTTGCCTTCGTTCACTTTTAACTTTGTAACTTGTCTAAAGGAGTAACACCGAGTACCCCGAAGTGAGAGTTTCAACGTGAGGGCTACGTTCGAGATCAGTCAGCGCTCAGCTTCCATTTTTCAGAACATTTTATTACAGTACATAGTTTACCTGTGTTCCATCAAGTTATAACGCATTTAAAGTGTAATTACAGTTCATTTCAAATATAATAAAACGTATGTTTCAACAACTTGGTGTACTTTGGTGTAATTCATCATCTAAAAGTGAATCGGAGCGTAGAACGTGTTGTGCCTTCGCAGTACGGTATTTTACATCAGTTGCTAAAGTAAAACGACAGCCCGTGTAGTCAGTTGTTTTACTACTACCCGTAAATAGTAAGACCAATTAATTGTAAAATGCCGTGTTTTGTGTCACAAAATTTTTAATCAATATTGCTCTCAGGTGAATTGAAAAACTATGCGTCGAGTGTCGAAATTGTCAAAGTAGCAAACAAAATTATTAAACTAAATGTTAAATGACTAAGTTACTAAAAGAATCACTCATTCAGAATTTGGTGTTTTATGTAAATGCTACCATCACATGTTTTATATAATTCTTTAAAAAGACTTTAAACAGTCTGCTTTGGGACTGAAATACAACTTTTTTTGGTTGAATACTCGTAAGACAAAATTTTTAAAGTATATCAGTTCAGATTAATCATAAATTAAGGAAAAATATTGAAGACCATTAAAAGCAAAATATTTATAATTTGTGTGTGATAGCATGTTACCTCAGGCACCCATACTCAACTTTAGATTTTTACTGTAACCGCGTCAAACATGGTTTTACTTTCTTTTTCCGTATTCGGTTTCTATAATGGATTTTTGGTTTTGTTGAAGGCTGGAAATCATTTACATATATAAGGAAGCAAATTACGTTCAGTCTTATCAACCCTTCGTGCTTTGTTACCGGTTTCTACACTACAACTTTTCATTTTACATCTCTCTTTGATTTTCTGTCTTGAGTCAAAATCAGAATCTCATTTTCTGATAACCGTATTTCGCAAATCCAATATATGATATTTTCTCGTGGCGTCCTCAAATGAAAAATTACACGGGGAATTTCCAATTGTATCGAAGAGCCATTCGAAACGCATTACACAAAATATTGAAAAGCCGTGTACAAAAAACAGATGGAAAGTTAGATATAACTCGAAAATAATTCGCTCGATTTTGTAGCGATTTTTCCCAGCAGAAAACCCCGTTTGGTGCAAGAAAGAATTTCGTTAAAACGGTTATTAAGTTCTGTGAGTTTGCAATTCAAGGAAGGATTAGACAACATGTGAACCGATAAGGACTTATATAATGTTTAGAATTAAATATTTTTCCGGGCACTACTTTTCGTGCATTTACTACTTCACATAGTAATCTTCGTTAGATATTCCACGCTTTTGTTAAGTATTAATTATAATACAAAAATCATGGTATTGTAGTTTTTATTGACAGCTTGTATTATTTGCTAAGGCAATCTCATTAATCCTTTGTCAGTTAAGTGGGGTAAAAACATTACAAAAATTACGTAGGTGTGTGCAGTAAGTGGCCTTTTTGTAAAAATGAAATGCCAGTGAATGTCAGAAAACATTTAAGGTGTTAAATAAGTTTTTGATGTGCAAGAATGTAGTATTTCTAAATGGGTTATGTTGTTACTTGGTAGTCTATATGAGCTAAAGTACTGGATCAATCTTATATAATGACAAAACATGTTTGATAAAGGCAACAGGTTCGAAAATTTTGCAAATCAAATTATACAATGTTCATGAAACAGCATTAATTCTTGAAATATGTCTTTTAATCTCAAACTTTACAATAGGTTATGTGTATGAAGAGATTGAATAAATCTAAGAACTAAATGCACATTACTAATGATTTTGATGGTATACGAGATTGTCGACATTACATTAAAAAGTATTAGTGTACTTACCTCGATTTATCCTTTCTTTGAACGAAATCACTATTATAATTAAACACTACTACACTCATTGTATTATTTTTCACGAAAAATCCGGCAAACGCAGCGAACGGCGGTTACTTTTTGAGACGGCGACAAACTTCCCGCCAGCGCTCTGAAGACTTCAAATCGTGCAGCATAAGCAAAGCATTGGAAGCAACACCAAAGTCTTACCCACTTTTAAAATGTCGGCGACCGATCGTTTGAATTTTTCAGAAGAGAAGATTTTTAAAACGGCCAGTGAAAGTGTAGTAAAGACAGATGGCAAGACAAAAAACATAATAGATTGCAAAGATGATATTATTTTCCTATGGGATGCCAAAAAGAAGTGCATACGGACTCAAAATGTGAAAGTTTTGCGCAGAAATCCATCATTGTACCAGGTAGGGTTATATTCTTCTCTTTTTTATTCTAATGTAACATCAACTTATTTATTTTTTTTAAACAATCATCATTTATTACACTTAAATTGTAAATATGCAGAGTCACATATAAATTTTAAATCCTTTCATGTGTAAATTAAGAAAATACCTAAAAATTGTAATCTAGTAAATCAAACTCACTAGTTTCTCAGCCCAAATCAATGCACTAACAATTAACCAAGACCAAAATTTAGTAAATTTTAAATAAAGTAACGCACACAATATTTTGAAAAATATGCAGTTTTCACAAGATATTTGGATAAAAGTAACTTTAAGTGATGTTAATCTTTGGTAGTGCTGGGATGATGTGTGGTCAATTAATAGGGCATCTGAATATACAGAAGTGAAAAAGATTTTTATTCTTAAAATATTCTGTTCTTCTGCTCATTGTGGGCTAGATATTTATTACTGTCTTTGAAGTTAGATGAATATTAATATAGTTGTCCACTATTACATTGAGTACTGAGGAATGTTTATTACGATACAATCAAACTGCTTCCAAAAATGTTATATTCAGTGCAAGTTTGCTTTGTTGATTGAGTCATAATGAAACCTTAATAACAAAATTATTATTTTTGTTACATCCCACAACTGTGAGGAGATATAAGACATTCTTCGCTTTAGCCTGATCACAATTCAGAATTAAGTTTTAATTTTAAAGCCCCATGATAGTTTGCTTAAAAAAACTAATCTGTTTCAACATGTTTTTTCTTTGTGAAATTCACACTGAATGTAAATAAGGAAGAAATAAAATCTGAATACTAAAACCAATCTGTAATGCAGTTATTCAAATTTAATCATGTAATTTTCCAATTAAAAAATTCATTATGGCAATGTGCTGGCATTAAGAAAAAATATTATGGTCTGATTTATGTAGTATTCTGAAGCAAAATATGAAATGCTATTATTTCTTTTTGATAAGGGTTTTTTAGGTTGGTAAATTGTTTAAAAGAAAATAATGTTTTAAATTTTCGGTGTATATGTGAAGGAAATAAAAATTTAAGAAAATACATTCTGAGTGACATTTGAAGTGAAATCAAAAGGTGCTATAGCAAGTAAACTGCAGCACTGTAGTTTGTTTTTTTTCAGTATAATTTATTTTTGTTTATGTATTAAAAAATTCATGTACCACTTCATATCATGAAATTTTACTTCACGCCAATTCCATTATAAGGCTGTTACAGAGGCAAACTTACAGTCGGATGGATGCGTACATGTTGCGTTTTTCAAAAATCACATTTGACTACGTTTCATTATTTCGTTTGATTACAAATACGTCATAAATGATAGCTAGTATATAAAAATTCCAATGCAGAGTTGGTTTGAGACAGTGCTTGTATTGTTTGTTTACTGACGTATTATTCATAATAATGGAATCGAAGTTTAACTCGTGTAAACTTTTACAAGTCGAAGTTGTTTAACATGACACGGTTGATATTCACGCGATAAGGAATGGGACGAAATAAGCAGTTTGTGAAACTCTCACTTGCAGGCACCACCGTTCAGTCGACGGGAGCTTTCATAGAACGCTGGAATTTTCCAGCAGATGCGCTTTATGTTATGGGCGGTCCTCTTCCTGACCCCTGATCTATCAGCCCTATTATTTATTATCGTTTTAAATATTTTTACGGCCCGAAACATTTTTTCTCTGTCTAAACTTGCAAAATTTATAGAAAAGCAGCTTATATTGTTTTTTTTTTTTTTTTGGTTACATTATACGGTTATAAAGCTGGTTTTAAATTGCATTGAAACATAATCTCTTTCTCGTTCTCCTTTTGACTTTCCACATTGTATCTTTTCTCCTGTTTAAAAGAAAAAAACATGTAGGTATTGACAATTTGGAAGCTGTCTTAAATTAGTTCATACTGACTGATTAAGCTTAACATTTGCATTTCAATTTCTTATTGGTCCGATTGTGGTAGGACAAGCTGTTTCATTGGTAAAGATACGTTAAATTTTAAGTTATCGAGGTTTTCCACGTAACGTTTTTCGGTTATTTTTACCCGTGCTAAATTATTGTTGTTTCTTCAAGATAAAGGGATATTCTCCAACAATTTGGACAAATTTTCCACAGAAAATAAAGAGTACCTCCCCCGGAACTGGGTAATAAAGTGTAATCAAATGAAACGAGAGGGAGTGTTGAAATCTTATATTTTTCCCAAGTCTCTTTCCCTGGAATGTGTAAAGGTATTTTATGTTTTTCTTCCGATCACGAACGTAGTAACGACAGCAGAAAAATTGTCAATTTGGGGTTTGCCGTGAAGTCAACCATTTAGACAGTAATTCGATTATTCCACCGTTGAAAGCTGCAAATTTCATCTAAGTCGTGTACTTTTCTCTATTAAATCCGCAACGAATCACTCGTTTCCGTTTTTAAGTAAGAAAGATAATCATTGCCTTTTACTCTTTGCTTTTACTAATGCTACGAAAACACAATACAGCCCTATGTTCCCAGCAAGAAATTACGAAAATAGACATCTATTTCTTGCATTTTGCTCTTTGGGTTTGAATTACGGGAAAAGTATTCGACTGCTATTGCTAACCGTAAAGACTGAATTAAATCTCCAAGAGTTTTGAAAAATTTACTGTGGTATCGTAAATATAACTTTTAAACTTAGGAATGGTACCGTATAACCCAGTGTAAAGTCAGTTGGAACCTGTATGTAGTCTTCAAATATATGTGTGACGTATAGAGAGCTGATAGTGTTTTAGTTGTACAGACAATTGATGCTGTGGTGTTCTCGTGTTTATAAAGCTTTTCGTAACCAAAACCCTTATGTTCATTCTGATTAACTGTTATGATTCACTGAGTATTCGTGAAGTTGTTTTGTTTTGCCTCTATGAAAAACAGAAAACTTTTGCCCTTTCGTGGTGAGGGTCTACGCAAGGGAATGAAAAAATGAATGTCAAGCAATTAATCATTTGACTCTGTAAGCCCCGAACGACAATAATCGAAAAATTTGGCATTTAATTCAAATCAAATTATTTAGCATAGAAAAGTCGAAATGTTTTGACATTTGATTCCATTAGTTGACTTTTCTACAAATTTTTTTGTATGTATTTTCGTACAGCGGCGTAACCTGCACCGGGAAAATTCGGTCTACTTGAATCTCTGACTACTCTCACCGATGACTCCATTAACATCTATTTGTTTTTAATAGACGTTAATAATTTTTAGGATTCATCGTGCGAAACGATTGCTTCACACTCCAGTAAAGTTAAATATTGAGAATGTTGAAAAGGCTCGTTTCGCCTCTGTTCGAATTATTATGACATTCTGTTTGTTTCTTCTAATAGCGTTTTATTGAATGCCTGACATTTTGAAAATATCTTTTATTACGAGGACATTCCACTTCAATCATTGATTTTATTGCGTTGTAATTAAAATTTTATTGTTTTTTTCGCTTTCTTTGTGTATTCCACTTTGTATTTCACCCCTCAGGGCAATAATAAAATAATACGGAGGAGAGAAAGCACTGATTCAAACTGTATTAATATAGAAAGTCATCTTGAGATGATGGGAATAATAATTTTTTTCTGTGTGTGCGCATTTCTCTCTCTCTCTCTCTCTTTCTCGTAAGCTCGCAATGATTTTTTACTCTTCAATTTTTTTATTTTTTCACTTTAAGTGGTCGTTGAACTACTTGCAGAATCGTCACAAGATGTATTCGTTGTACAAGTTTTTGTATAAGTCGAAACAAACAGTAATTCAAGAAGGTATTATTTAAATTGGAGTGGAAATATTAATATAGTGCAAAAATTGAGAAGAATCGACTTACTCGTGTACAGAGGCCTGTAAAATTTATCTTCCTTAATAGTACATTTCTCATAGTTTACGTGTCGCTGTATTTTAGAAATTCCAATAACGTCCCGTTGTTATTTTCCATTTTGGTTTATTTAGTATTGTCATTGTGTCTCGGTTAGGTAATTGACGGAGGTTCGGTAATAATGATTTATTTTTAACTTGTTCGCTGAAAAGACTCGGGAAAATTGGTTGTAATAACTACTGAAGAAACTTATTTTGAGCAATGCATATTTTAACATTGTCACTTGTCATCGAAAATTTTAAATGTACTTGGGTATTCGTAGGCAGCACCCAGGCAGTGTTGGATTTTGATGTCGCAGTTAATATTCTACTAATACGCTATCTTATGTCTTATCAACGAAACCACGTGGCAGTTAGTTGCTTTCAATGTATAGAAATACGAATGCTGCACAAGTTAATCTTCCCTTGTCGGATTAAGAAAATTCAAGGCGTTTACAACGACCGTAGAAGATAATAATAAAAGTTAGAAAATTGATAAAAAATGAGAAAAGCTCAGCGTAACCGAAAAGAGCGAAAACGAAGACGAAGAAGACATAATCCCAGCAGGATAGGGCTAAACAATGGTTCGACATTACTCTTGATCACGGGATATACAAGCCTATATCGAATTGATTCCCTTATGACGACACTACACTTTCCCAAGTCGCTCATTAAATAGAAATAAAACCGAGTTGCCTCATGCAGGCTGTTGTGAAAAAGTTCTCATCTTAGGGTTACGGTTCGAGGGAAGAATTGATCTTAAGATGATTACGATCTTACGTTTTGCTTAATAATAAATTTGGGTTATTTGAAATGATCCGGGCAGATTCCTCCCAAACTTTCGCTTTTCTTCCTTCCTCCTTTTTTCCTCTTCAATGAAAAATGATAACGGCCCAGAGAAAAAAGTTTAATCATATCCATAAGCCGGGTTATATTGTTTTTCTTCCTTCCTTTTTTTGGAAGGATGAAAGATCACGGCTTTAATGTCGAAGATTTTTATCGGTGTTGATTGATAGTGATCGGAGTGCATTCCAAAAATTAAACAACTAAGTTGAAAATTATTTTCTTCTAATATTCCTAATGATATCCTACCTAAATCATTTGGTTGAAATTTTACTGGTATGTTTCTTATGTATACGGAACATGTGTGGTTTAAACGTAAATTTATAATCTTATTTTGAAATTAAATATCATTATTCACGTTCCCGACGTTTCGAATTGCTTTTAATATTACAAAATTAACTTATTCTTCTTACTACTTGTTATCGTACTCGCACACAATAAATAGCAGTAAATAGTGTACAACTGAAAATGCGGAGCGCTATTTATTACAGATATAAGAAGACTTTCTATATACAATATTGTAATGTCAGGGTTGCGTGTTGGTTGTAAAATATTTGGCCATGCAACCGAAGGAAAAAGGTCGTAAAATACAATATTGTACAATCGCAGAAGTAAATATCGGTACCGCTAGACACATCAATGTCAGGAGCAGTTATTGCAGTTGTTCATCTGTTCAAACAATCTAATTAATTAATTTGTCTCCTAAAAATTATATTCATAAATAATTATAAACCTATATAAACATGGACATTTATTAAGTATTTAAACTTTGAATTGTATATGTGGTTAGTAATAAGAAACTTTGTGACAGTGAAAGGGATTTGTGGACTCCCTGGTTCCCTGCAATCAATTTTTATGTTACGATGTGGCTTACAAACCATCTATATTAATGGGATAAAATGGAAAGTTCTCGTTGGTTGCACCATTTTCTTTATTAAAAATAATCAGATATTTTGATGAAAGTTTTTTTATTGGGGAGGCAGAGAATGAGGAATGAAGGTGATTAAGGGAGAGGATTAGGCAGGAGACAGAAAAACAGAGCATTTCTCTCCTGAAGGATTCCTAAATTGGTAGTGGTTAATTCTGGAAGCACGTAATGAAATGTCAAGGGATGGCTGGGTGCAAATATTACAGCCATATCTGTAGAGTTTCTTTGGTAAAAAATTATACATTTTCTGAGTGCAACCCTTTTGAATGAAACATTGTCTGTCATAACTCTTGTCACGGAAAACGTTTGATTGATATTTCTTTTAGACTTCTGCCCCAATGACTATCAGGGATGATTTTCTGTAATTACCAAATTTGGAATTCAGTTTCACCATTGTGCTCCTCTTCCATCATATTTTCTTTTAATTCATTCTATTTTTGAAAATGTCAAATGCTTTTCACGATTCGTCCGTTATCCTTTGTGTGATTTATTTATACAGAAGTTTATTTGAGTGCCTACCATTTATCCTTCCTAGGTGGCATTCCCTCTTTTCATCAATTACGAATACCAAAGGACCACACAAATCCCGGTCTATTGTTTTTTAATCGTGGTCTCTAAACTAAATTTAAGATCGAAACGAAATACACCTAAGGTAGTTGGTTATGGAGGAAGACTATATCTACAGATGAAAACATATTTTCTGCCGTGAGGGAGAACCAGGGCCTGGGGTTTTCTATGATTATTATTAATGGTTTACCGCAGCTTCTTTGTCTCAGCACCATATTTCACATCGATATGTCTGTAAATAATAGCCGAGCCGTGAAGTTGAACTCCAAACTATTAAGGATTTCTTCCTGGTTCGGTCAGTTTTCTATCATGTAGACGAAACTCGTTGTTTTAATTCCGCAAAATTCTAAGAAAATTGTAAAAATTTAACATTTGAAAGACACTTGGAACTCAGTGCTTGTGATTCATATACTCAGAATACATCGGTCGCAAGGGTTGTGTTTTATTTATTTTAGTTTTCCCAGCAAAGTGCGCTAAGAATAGTTGCGTAAATTGTGGTCTCGAAAGGTTGTGTCCATCCGTAATATATGTCTCTGAATAGCACTACATTTCTGATTGTAATAGTTTGCCCAAGGCTCGGTCCAGAGACCGTAAATATCTGTTATTATTAAAATATTTAACAAAAGCATACGTTGCAAATCAAGAAGGTAGACGCCGGTCCCATTAATTCCGCTCTTATAGCAATTGAAATTAATGGTATGGATCTCATTCGTTAGGAATTTCAATTAACAAAATGTAATTTTCGTTGTAAAAATAGTGATGTATGCTTTTAAACTGAAATTGCTTTTTCCGTCCCTTTTGTTAACGGAATTTAAATTTTACTTGAATAATTTATTTTCAATAATATGTTTCCGGCCTAACCGATTCACGTGAAAATTTAAATTTAACGTGTGCAGTCTTCTCTTCTGAATGCAATGAAACAATTTTTTTTAATTTGAAAATTTATGTAGTCGAAGTGTGCCGGCGAGTTAAATTCAAAGAAGGCTGCATTAAAAAAACAATATTTAACATACCAGGAACAAACCTCTTATCAATTGTTCCAGTAGCAATGTGTTAAAATTTTCATATTGTTTGTTGCTGGAGTAGCAAAATAAGTGCTACCCGCTGGATAGAAACTAATTTACCGGAGAATTGATTACAGGTTTAATACAAATAACTAGAAACATCCCGAAGAAAATGTCCGACACTTCCAGGAATCCCCTTTCATTTCAAAAATAATAAAATTAAAATTTTATACAGGATTCCTGCTGAACACATATATATATACACACATACACACAAACACACACATTGTTTAGCTCACAGTGTTAATTTATGTTCATTTAATATAGTCAACCCTTGTACGGAGGATTAACCGAAGATACTAAATTTATTACACAATTTCAACGTTGCTGGAATGTTACCCTCGTACTCCGGTTTCTTCTACCCGAATATTTCTGCTAATAGCTTTTTTATAACGAGGAGCATGAATTGTAAATTATTCAGGGGCAAAGTACTAAATCTGCCGGGGTCATGGAAAACTTCCCAGTTGATTTCGGGAGTTTGAATTTTGTTTTCGGAGATGTTTACGATTGGAATTTAAAACATTTCAGGCAAAACGACGAGGTGGCGGATGGGTAGAAAGCAGACAAGAGCAGAGGAGCAGGGCACAATTTCACGAAACAGTTTCACCGTTAGGACAAAAAAGTTTTTTCAAGTGTAAAACCGTTACCCCGAAAATGGGATAACTTCAGAAACGGTCGAGGATTGTCAAAGTCATTAATCCGAAAGAAAATCGTTTAAAAAATTAAGTCTGGTCACGGGTTGTAGTTGTTCCCCAGGTTTATTCTAAAAAAAGTATTCAAAATGTGAGGAACTTGAAGAACTCGAGAATTTCCTTAACAATGTAGTCTAATGTGTTGACGGCTCATACATTAGAATGAAACAAATTAAAATGTCTGTCTTCTACAAAATTTATACCTTTAGGTCGAATTTGTATTAAAAATTAATAAACCATAATGTACAGGTAACAGTTATATCAAAAAACTGATAGGCACCTTAAATAACACGTTTTAGTTGCTGCAGTCAAGTTCTTATTTTATTTAAATTGTTTCGAATAATCCGGTAGAAGTAGAATTTGAATTTTATGGGTGAACGAGGGTTTCTATCTATATTTTTTCTTCGTAGTATTTAAATACATTTAATTTCGCTTAATTAGAAAGTTTTCTGAGCTTATGCTTAAGCAAATAGGTGTAGCACAGTGGAAGCGGTGGCGATGTGTAATTAGCAGACGAATTAATAATAAAAAACGGGTGTGGATGATGTCCAAAGGTAAATAATCGTAAAAGTATTATTAATTAATCGTAAACATACGTTTGGAATGACCGGTCATCGGTCATGTTGGTATCGGTTTCGATGGACAGGGGAATATGGGCGTGTCCGTGTTGAATATTCTCAAAGATCTTTCTTCTGGAACCCGTGGATTCGATTTGCTTTTTCATTGTTGTGCAGATCCATTTTGATAAAAGCAGAGAAGCAGAACGGTAGCTTCGAAAATTTAATTGCCAAATTCAGGCGGGTCTGAAAAGGTCTCAACGATCGACCGAATTGATCCATGTATATATGTATACAGGAAAAACGGGGATTCCGGAAGATAACGGTGAAGTTTTCGAAAACTAGAATTTCGTTATCGGTCCGTTTCTAACTTAAATTGAATGAACCGAATCGGAAAAGGTTATTAAAACACTAGGTCTGGATAAATTATTTCCACATTTCGAAAACTACCATCTTTTAAGATAATCGGAATTCAATTAGAGGCTATTAGGACTCTCCCCGGCGTTTTTCGACGAGAAAACGGTTTGATTTATTGAACCGCCCTGCTGCCGATGACATTATTTCCTTTTCTCTTTAAACTTGTATATATTTATTTCCAATTATATAGCTTTTCCTCTACTTATTTAACGGTACTCCCTTCTGTTCTGCGGGAGATTTTGCTCCGGTTAACTGCTGCTTCAAGTCCGCTTAACGATTATTCCCCTTTTAGAGAACCCTGGCCTTTTATTCTCACAGATCTCCCTGATCACAGAGGATGACGACTTTTTTGGCGTGGTTGATTTTCACTAAACGAAATTTTTTAACTTACGGAGCTAACTAAATATCGAGTGTCTGGTACTATTTTTGTGTTGTGGTGTTGTAGAAAACTCGGTTGAAAAATAATAAGCCTAATCAGTGTTGGCGCACTTATTAATCGGTCCTTTTTTCCTTTATCCAATTTTCTTTTGTCACGTTTTGACGTCTCTCTAAACATGGTAAGTTAGCCATTCTTCATCTTAATTTTCGCTTCCGCTTTATATAATCCACCTAGTTTAATCAGTCGTAAGAAGGAGAGTTTCAAACTTTGAGCTGAAGTCCACTGTAAGGATGAGTTGATAAATTATACGTAAATTGGAAGGGAAACTTTTGCTGGAATTTCAGTTGTACGGCACTGTGAAAATTCTCAGTTGAATTGGTTTTTGATCGCTTTGGAACGTGTCGATTCCATTCATCTGTAAAACATTTATTAAACCACTTGTTGAATCGGTTTGACAGGGCAAAAGCTAGAATTCCTTTATTAATTGTCGTTTTGAGCGGTCGCTATTCATTCTGCTTGATGTTTAAACGACGTGAAAAAATTGTGGGATTACAGAAAATGGACGGAAAGAATTGATTGCTGACGGATTTGTGGCTTGATTTTTCACCTCTTCAGTGCAGGTTATTTAGTCTAATTGTTCATTTCTAATTGTTCAAAAGTTCATTAATTGGTACCAAATATTCGTTGCGTTCGGCTTGAATTCTTTGGGAACCAGCCAGGTGAAATCAAATAGAATAACAGTCTATGTTTTTAGCCATTCATCATTCGGCCTCTCGTGTTTCTCTAACGAAAGGAAAGAAATGAAAATTATTGAAAAAGCTTTTATATCTTAATTTTAGGGGTTTCATTAGTTCGTGTCACAGGTATAATTAATGAATAGCGATATTAATTAATGGAAGGTTAGTGGTCGAAACCGTGAGGAAGCAAAATAAAAGTGAAGCAGACTGATGGACACGGGGAGTGGGACGTGTAAGCAGACGTCGTGTCGTAAGAAGGGAAAGATGAACTGTCCAGGTGATGATGTTTTATAACACGACCACACCCCAATGTATAAAAAATTAATAATTCTTTTCGCCTGCACATGAGACAACTGTCATTCGTACTAAACTGTTTTCCATCCTGTCTTTACTCCAGTTGGGTCTCATTGTCTGTTTCTATTGTTGAACGCGGTTTTTGCACAGCATTCGAAGCGAAAGGACCGCGAAATTATATTCTTTGCATTTAAATTTCACCATAAATTTTATTTTATACTTTCAAGGCGACATTGAGTTCTTACCGGAACTAATCCCTCCGGCATTTACCGGTGCAATTAAAGTAAAACTTTTCAGCCACGCCGTTTTGATGTATTTAACCAAAGTTAATCATCGCTAGGTGGAAAGGATTTCAAACGCCACATAAACGACGATATCTTTGTAAGTCGATATAATCGCTTGTTACGGCAATATACAATCAAAATATACAAATCCGCGAAACCCACCCCTAACGTCGTTAACTTAAGGACTCTTTATCAAGAATTCCAGACTCGCTTACAAATGTTCTTCCTGTGTTAATATTAATAATGGCTGCAATAATACCACTACTACTTCTTTCTCCATTATCTTTTTATAAGGCCCAAGAACTCTTTTCTCATTTTGTTTCTGTACTTCCTCGCACGTCGCGGATCTTTCGTCGTTACCTCTTTCCTGTTGGCAACCTTTAGGAACTTTTTTCCATCACATATGAGTAATGGAAGGAATCAGATGTCTTTACTCGATGCTGAAGACATTTCAAAAAAGTGCAGTAGTACTTCCTACATATATCAAAACAAATGAAACATTTCGCACTAAACAAACTACCTTTCTTCCATCCTATTCGTTTTATTTTGTGATCAGTTTACAGTCACATGGCAGTAAGCAGTGGGTCTAATCTCAGTCTGCTAGTCAAGTAATATAATTCAAATAATGATAATTATGTGGTTCGGAGTGAATACTTAGGGAATCAATTATTAGAATTTAAAATTGTCACCAGAACCATAAGATGAGAATAAGAAGAACAAGAAAATGTGTTGAAACAATAAAGCAAGCTGTGCCTTTATACAAAATTCTATATTTTCAAAACTTATTTTAAGTCACGTTATTCGTTTATATTTTTCTTTTTTTATGCAACATTGCATTTGTTACGCATTACAGTGTTAATTGTAAATTGAAAAAAAGTCGTACTTTTTTCAATTTTTTTTTTCGTACTTTAAGTTAGAATTTTATAAAAAATTAAAAATGTGTTAAACATAGTAACGCGTAGTTCAATGATTTTGACCAAGGAAGTAATGCTTCGGGACTTGTTTTTTTTTTAGGTAATAAATACGTATCATAATTAGGTATTACATAACATTGCGATTTTAAAAAGTCACACTCGCTTGAAAAACGAGAGGCTTTTTATACGTTTAAGGTTTTAATCAATGATTATATAAGGGAATATATAAGTATGTTTCTCTGTGGAAAAGTAGAAAAAATGTCTTACTGAATAAACGTGATGTTCTCGGTTTACGAAGAATGCTCCTGAAACGTTTCTAAGGTAGGACAAAAGTAATTTAAATGATTTGCATAATTTAAAGCGATACAAAATTACAAAACTCTGGTTTATAATTATGGATTCAAATGGTTCTTTGTTTGCCGTATATTTTATATGGAAGCAGAAAGCCTGCACTTTATCTCCAGTGTTTAGCGACTATTTTATTACTTTTGTTTAACTACCTATCTTTGAGATCCTCCTATTATATGACTTCTTATTTCGCATTTTAACTTTGGTACTAATGCCCCGTGATAACCGAATGGGGTCGCGGTTTCTTAACTCCTTTGAATCCTCTCGCTTTGGCAAGCCCCCTCCCAAAAAAAAATCGACACTGAGAAAATGTAAAAATCACATCGGCTTTCGTTAATGGCGTTTGAGAGGAGCCTTTAAGCTGCCTTGTTCTGCTTCCACGTCTTCTTCTTCGTCTTCGCCTAGCATTGCTTGCTCTCCTTCTTCGTAAGCTTGACTTTCTTCGAAGTGAGTGAAATTAATTTTTCCCTTTTAATAGAAGAGCTATTTGTTTGCTTTTAACGACGCCCACCTCCGGAAACGTTGTCATTTTTTCGTGTGTTCGTACACGGTATCGCGGAATAATTAATTTGGATGAAGCGAGGGTTTCATAATTAAAACGGTATTGATGAAATACGACAGTGGAGTACTCGTATATTTCAACAACTGTCTTAAAATTAATCGGGCTAGAGAAGCAATGTGGGTGTCAACCATAAATTGTCCCACTCAAATCAGCATAAATTTTCCCGGTCAGGTTATCGTCGGTTTATTACAACAAATTGTTTCCCGTTTGAATTATTAGGTTGTGCACATTTTCATTTAGGTTCAAGATGAATTGTGGCGAGTGCATTATCTGTGATGAAAACAGCAACAACTGAAAACGAAACGAATGACTATTTAATGTTTAGGGATTTTTTGTTTCCGGCCTGGAAAGCACAAGGTAAGCTTTCCCCGGGCCGTTATGAGATGACAGAGGAGATGAGCATTACGTTGTGTGATCATCCGATACTGTCGTGAAGAAGGAGTTCAGCACAATAAGACAGTACAATAATACCAATTATAGAAAAAGGCAGAATTAGATGGCAATACGATTGCTATGGTGTGTTTGACATTTGTGCGAAACAGGTACCCCTTTTGCAGGTGTATGGCTAGCGGAGCAGAAGACCCAATGCTTCAGTTTCGTCCGTATTGGAGAAAATAGCAATCTAAGAGGCATTGAGTTTAGGTTGTGTCATTATTATAAATAGGTGTTATTCAACAGGTAATTTACACCGACAATATCCCAGTAAAGCAGTCAGTAATAACTGAATAGAATTGCAAGATAAATTACAAATCAGTGACAAATATATCAACCTTATGGGTTGCAGAACTCCTGGATGATCACGACACTCTCGAGTAGTAGATGACTTAATAAAACATTATTATTTATTCGGTCGAAGAGCTTAAAAAATTACTGAATGCATAATTAATAACTTCAGCATTATTTACGTTTGGTTTAACTCGTCACTTATTTTCGTCTCGACGTTGAATTGAGAAGAAGAAGCAGAAGCATGATATAACCCATAACTTGCTAAAAAGTTCCAACATTTTTTTTACTAATCCGATAGAAATCGTAAATTAAATGGTCCCTTAAACTTTTCGGCTTAACTCGCGAAATAATCCCACTATTAAGTCGGTAAAAGTTTTTAGTTTTTTGAATGAATTTTCAGTATTATAATCGAGATGACGGGGATACAAAAGCGTGAAGTATTAATATACCTATCGCATATATATTTCTGGGTTAAAAAAAGATTTTTGCATTTAGTAGTACATGTAACCAACACAGAATCAATATATGGACTAAATTTCATGTAATTACAACATGTTTGCAATGATTTTTCTTTAGTGCTGTGGTAATTTTGGTATGAGTATGGGCACCAATCGTATTTTTCCAAACATATACGTTCCTAGAATCATTTATTAATGTTAAGGTCAAAGCAAGTCGATTCTCCAAAGCACCTGACTGCAGTAAAAGTTTGTGAATACAAGTAGAAAGGTATTTAACAAGGGAGATTTAAAAATTTCACACAGTAAACAATATAAAGAATAATCGTTAATAGAATATTTGAGCAGATTTCTAGAACGGCTCTTTCAATTTTTTATTCAAATTCCGCGTCTCCCGTCGAAATGAGAAATTTTTGCTACAAAAGGTCGGTTTCGGAAAAAGTCAGTACAAGCAAAAGGAAAATGAGTGTTCCTACAGAGCCAGGTCAAGGAGAAGCCATTAAAGTCTGGAAGTAAAAAAAAATGGAAAAACGAAAATGAAACAGCCTTCTTATGAATTTAATTTCGAAGGAAAAACGATGTTTGAATTGTAATGGTGAATTATGGCGCGTAAAATCAACAAATGGCGACAATTTCGCAATAAGAAAGGGGATCTGGGCTGGCAGTGTCGTCAAAGTAAAGTCAAAGTCACAGTTTCCTGTGATTACAAAAATATGAATATTTCACAGTTTATGGACTTTTGAGTTGGAATAAAAGTCTTGTACTAGAATCAAACGTGTTTGTATTTCAAAATACAAATAGAAATAATTTCAACGTGAATGTGAAATTTTAGTGTACTTTTTGTTTTAAAAGACGTGGAAGAAAATATTTCCACGATTATATATTTATCATTTATAAAAGTGATTTGTATTTAAAATAATTTTGTAATTTTATATTGTTTGACTCTCTTAGTAAAAATTACAATGACGATGAGGAAAATAATAACAAGAAGTAGTTTAATCATAAGTAAAAACAACTAAGCAGTTGTAGGTTGATTAATTAATAATCTACGTTAATGTAAAAGAGTTGCCACTCTTGAATGTACACTTTTCTTTTCTTCGGGTGGGGAGAAAGGAGCCGTGAAGGTTCTCTCTACTCGGATTAATGTAGTACGAAGGTACAGAAAGGTCCTTGGCGTTTAATGTAAAGTAGAAAACCGATCCTCATTCTTCAAAGGCTTTTATCTCGGTTAAACTAACGAAGACAATGCTCGCCTACGTCACTAAATACACAAAAATGGATGAATTACCCTGATAGAAGTTGAAGGGAAAAGCATCAGATGAGCTTGGTATGGGTATAATAAAACAGCGATAATGTTTTATTTTTTTCTCAATGAAGTACCTAAATTGACGAATTTCTTCTACTTTGAGATAGTAAAAAAGAAAAAAGGTTATTTTATAAAATAAGCCATTAAGCAGGTAATAGAAACGGGAGGGAAAACAGAAAAAAGAAGGCAATATTTTTCATATAATAATGGGACACCTTAATGGTCTTCCAGAATATTTTCAATAATTTATAATAAACGCATTTAAATTAAGGAATATGCAGGGGAGATTATATTTCCAGGACCTTTTCCAAGAGTTATATACATAGGAAACATGTTTTGTAGCTGAATCCCAGGAACGTGGACCTCACTTTTTCATATTTTCTGAAAACTCAAGTTGGATTGCTTTGCACGGAATTGAAAAGCTTGATAAAAATCAAAGGGCTTTTTAAATTGATAAACCGTCGGAAGAAGCAAATTGTTACTGCTTGAGTGATAAACAGTACAGTAGATGTCTCACAATTTCATTACATCGCGTCTGAAGGAGAGATGTTGTTGGGGTGAAGTTTATTTTGTATTACGCTGCAACATAAAACGAAATTCAAACAATAATTTAAGGCCCTAATTACGGATTTCTAATCTGTTTGAGCCGGAAGCTGGTAAAAGACATTCAGGCCCCTTCTAAGGGGTGAAATTGGACTATTTTCTTTGAACTACTAGCCGTTACTAAATACAAATCACAGGAGAACACAATTATTTCTTGTGGCGCGGTTTATTGTAATTACGTGTATCCTAACGGAGAAAATAGTCTATATCAGGATATAGTCTGGTGACATGTATCTGTAGCGTTATTTTTTTTAAATCTTTGTTGAGTACTTGGTCTCTTACTAGTTTTTTGCCATTCAGCTTTTTTTATTTTACCTTCTATTTTTTGTATTTTTTTAAAATTATTTTTTCTTTTTTTCTTTCTGTATTGGTACTGTTCTACAGTACTTGTCAAAAGCATCCCATGCCGATGTTTTATGAATTAGGTTAAATATCCTACATGTTACATATAATTTTCATTTTTCTCATCAGAAATTAGTGAATTTTATGTTACAAACTTATACTGTATTATGTAGTTTATTTTAATAAAAATACCAAGATGTCGTACGGTTTTGATGCTATGTTTTCTTAAAACATATAAACTAACGTCAAGCATTAATACCAAAATGTGCGGTATTTTATATTGTTTAATACAGTACTACAAGTTATTTAACTTTGCGTAAGATAAGTGCTAATCGTTGTGCTAATTCAGAAGAGAACGTGGTACAACTCATAGTACACTCGGTCGAAGTTTCAACCCTACAAATGTAGTTAATGAGTCACAAGAACCAGGGCATCTCGGGAAATCGAAAAAAAGAAAAAGTGAGGGTGAGAGAACCGGAAAAACTGGAAGAAGTCGGAGACAATTCTGTATGTTTCTCATCTTGTGCAAATGCTTAATGTGGAAAAGAAGAAACTTTTAAAAATTCAATTTTCAAGACAAAGCTTCTTAACGATATTGAAAATTTATCAAAGAAATTATAATATACAGTTTTGCCGGTCGGTTGCTCGCTGCCTCCACTCAAACCTAAGGAGCTAGTTAATTTATAAAAAATGACGGCAATTTTTTACTTTATCTTAAAAAATGGTAATGGAAAATTAGGGTTTGATTTTTTATTATCCTTATTCAAAACAATTTTCCCTTTTCCACTAACTTTCACTCCTTTCTTCCTTCCATATTCAATTTCATTTTATTTTTCCTAGCTTTCTTGTCGGCTGCCTAATAGTCATCTACTCAGCATCCAACCGGAGTTGGTACATTGAGAACTACCTCTTTTCCGCAGTGTTCCCTCCAAAATGTACCTTTATATATATATATATGTAGACTTTTTTAAATGTGACAAAGTAAGTGGTTGTTACTTCCCTGAGGGACAACCAATGAAATGGTTTTGCTTGTACCTCTTACTGGGTTTTAGGTTTTTGTGATTATTGTTCAGTACCAAATTGGAGAAAAATACAATTACAAAGTACTCAACGGATTTTCTAAATTAACAAAACATACACCGGTTAATAACTGCCTCTGTTCTCCGACAAGGGCAAATTGTGCACGAATACTAAGACAGTTTGGTAATTTTGATCAGCGTATTGTTATTAAACGCTTTCATGTTGTCAATAGTAATTGTTCTTTTAAAGGATTTGCGTAATAGTCACTTACGTAAAAGTCTAAATTCAATATTTGAAATGGAGGCAAAGGGGAGTAAACTGTTTGAAAATTGAAAAACTGTTGGAGATTTATCCGCGAATTAAACCCTTAATAGTATTTTAAACTTAGTTGAAGATACGGAATATTTAACCTTCTTTGAATAAATCAGAGGATCTTATTATTTAAATTTTTCAGTTTTACTAAACTGGTTTAATATCCCAAAAGCAGGTGTTTGAAGTTTCTAAAACTCCGGCTCCAACACTAACAATTTGTTTGAATTTCAGGAATTGCATCCGACAGAGCCTCCTCTCATAGACGTCAACTTCATTCGTCTCAACAACACCGTCACAATCGCAGCTCTATGGAGTTCGACGGGTGTCATGGTCATGGAAATACCAAAGAGATGGGGTTCCAACAGCTGTTTTAGGGGTGGAAAACCCGTCATTCTAACAAGGTAGGTCCTCATTTGAACCCTTTAGATCTCCCAAAGGCGAAGCCTTCGTCCGCTTGAATTTTGATTTCCTAACTTTCAATTCTTCGATTTTAATGCCGCATTTCAAGTTTTTTTTTTTCTTCCTCAATGCTTTTTGTTACTCTTTGACTGCTCCATTAGGGATGTTGTGCGGTTCGAACAAGTCATTAAGGACATCAAGTTGAGGGTTGGGAAAGGCCTCGTCCTCCTACCCATAAACATTTTCTTCTGCACTCGTTTGAGTTGATTTAGAGCTTTTTACATGGTTCAAAGCTTTCCTTTCCTCTTCTTTTTTAATCACTAATTTTTTCCTCGTTTTCATAATGTTTTTATCCGTTATTTTAACGGCCGTTAGCTGAAATAAATAGAAATTGCCAGCGTAGCGAGACAGTCGTGCAATAAATTCACTATTGAAGAAGTTGTTTTCTTCTATAATAAATATCGACCGAAGCGGTTTGCCTTGATTTCTGGGCAGATTTACCGACTGCACACCTCTTTGTCACTTCGGTGTGCTTTTTCTTGGTGAAACATTTGCTACATAGTTACTTCCGCACGGTGAATGCATTTCGAATTCGATTTTGGGTACAAAGAAGTCATTTGTTCACCCGTGCAACTCACATTTAAAAAGGTTCGCTGCTGTTGCTGCCATTGTTGTTGTTGTTAAATTTTATTTTATCGTTACGCCTTGGCCTTAAAAAAAGGAAACTTTTGCCGTAATTCCTCTTTTTATCCCAGAAGGCCGAATTAAATTCAGAGGTTGTCTTTGAGAAGGAAAAAGGGATGCTAATTAAAAAGGACATGACCGATTTCAACCCTTTACCGCATGTTATGGCTAAAGAATTTAAATCTTCTTACACGGACATTATCTTTATTTTATAATTAAGGGTTCGAGTCATTATTCTTTTTTTAACTGGCCTAACCTTGGTTTTGAAACAAAAAATGCTTTTATATGAGCAATCCGCGTGCGTGCGTAGGGAAAAGCTGGGATATGGCTTTTTTCTTAATCAATTAAACCTCTGGAGTAATTGCGAGCGTAAGTAATAAGAAGCAGAAATGGCTTTTCTAGTAATACTCATGAAAACTCAGATGATATTGTACCGCTTCTCAAAAAGAAAGCATCTCCTAACTACAAAAACTGTTTTTCTCTGTAACGTGTTTGATTTCAAACCGATGGTGGAAAGCGTAATTTGTTGTTTACCGAAGGAGTCGAAGGGAATGAAATGAGCAACAACGCAATCTTTACAGGAAAAAACATTAATTAATACATAAATAAATTAGTAGGTCTGTGATTGAACCGCAAATCTTCCAAGTTTTTTAGTACGATCTTTGCAACTATGTTTGCCTTTAGATGAAACAGTTTCACTGATAGTTCCTTTTCAAAAGCTTTAATCATGATAAAAGTATCTAATTCTGTTTCACACTCTCTCCATCTCTGCTTGAGAAAAAAAGAAACTTTCTCCACTCCGGCACATGGAAAGGTTGAAATCTACCACTAATTTTGTCGGGAGCACTTTTCAGTCAAAATGAAATGCGATGTAACTTGTTCATTGACAGATCTTCATTGGTTGATACTATTATTAATATAAGAGGATTTATTTTGAAGACAGGTGAAGAAAAGTGAACGCTTGAAAATAAGAGTTATTATTGAAATTTAATTTAGAAGGCTTACATTGTATGTTTTCAAATGTATAGCGCAATACACGTAATGTAGCGGTTTAGTTCTTTCAAAATGAGAAAGAGGAAAAGAAGTAACCACGTTAATTCCGATCTTTGTGTTTCTGCACGCCTCACAAATTTAAAAAAACAGTCCCAGGAAAAGGATAATAAAATTTAACAATAAATATTTTTTCGCCTTTTTTCCTTCTGGAAGCTTGCAGACACCTGCCAAAAGGTGTCCTTCCGGTTCGGGATAAAACGGGAAGAAACGATAAAATAGGAGATTGGTTAACTGAAGCGGCTTCTTTTTATTAAAGCCGTGTGTCTTGACTGGAAGAGATTAAGCTGACGGAAAAACCTTAGCTGAGAGTAGCAACATTCCAATGCGGCAGTTGACACCACCGCCACCGACAGCATCCTCTCCTAGAAAAAGGCCTGTTGGAGAAGACGCTTTTTGCTTTGTCTGTATACGGCTGCTGCTGCTGTTTCTCTTCATTCAACTAGTTTTCTCGTTTCAAAATATAATTATCCTGCAGAAGACATAAATTGTATGCCGAACCAAACTTTATTCGAGTTGTCTCACACGACGTCTGATAATTACCTCTGGTCTTTAATCGTATTTTATCATTGTGCCCTCAGGTAAAACACTCCTTCGTTTTCATTTATTTAATATATTTTCATGGATCATCAGAGACTTTTTCGTCTTGTGATTAATATTTTGCTGCAGTTGCCATTTGGCCACAAGAGTTTGTTGAGTTGAACCAATAAGGTTGCCATCGCAGTTTTCTGTCTGTTGCTGTTACAGTATTCCTGATTTTCTCGATTTCTTAGGAAACCTTCGAATTGCTAGTGAGGAAAAGTGAAAATGGAAGGGCAAACGAATGAGAGAAATGGAATTTCTAAATCGTTTCTACTTGGTGGTTTGCTGAGAAATTCGCTTTTAAAAAGGCTTTAAAAGCAATAGATTTTAAAAGAAAGGAATGGATGTACCAACGCATCAGCGATCGCGCGTTATCTTAATTCTAAAGTTGTGGCAAATGAACATCTCTCCGCAGGCTTCCCATCACGTTTTTCCATCCTTCCTGCCTTTCACGGCCCCAACCTCTCTTCTTAATAACATGGTTTACTACTTGTTGTTTACTATTTAGAACAAGTTCAAGCTGAAATGTATGATTGGTTTGTGTTTGATATTGATATCAAATCGTATTTTTTATGAAGTGACGACCAATCGTATGTGAGTGCCCTAGGCACTCCAGGAACCAACAACACAATCTATATTTATAACAACAATTTTATATTTATATTTTTTATTTATGGGTATCTTGTGATATATTTCTAAAGTGGTGTTCGAGTAATTGAGTAATTGAATATCAAGTAACCGATAAATTATTATTTTATTTAATGTAATTTAGGTTAAATTAATGAATTGCTTCCATTGTAAAGCGGCACTCCACACCGGCTAGGGCCAATATTAGCCACACGTAAAATATTTACCGAAATTCAACGTTGAGTAACAGTATCAAAATAAACTAGAAATCCGTCACTTTAGAGGAGTTCTCATTAAGAATTAATTATAATTAATTGTCAGAGACTTCATCATTGCACATCGGTGTTTAATGGGCTTTTATGAAGGCGTAAAAGTGATCAAACGAACGACGTGCAGGTAGTAATTTATCTGGTTCCGGTGTTTTATATTTCACGAATGTCATCCTTGTGTACCGACATGGTAATAAAACATATCGTCGTAATAATATGCCGTGCTTGTGTTCGGGCGAATGGGGAGGGGAAACGTTTCATCGAATAAATGTTGCCTTTGTTTGATGGTGTTTTTTTTTCACAAATTTAATTTACTTTGGCCAAATATTCGCCCTGAGCTTAGAGCTTGCACAGCTTTCCATACTGCGTACATGCGGCTAATTACACGTCGAAGCAATTATCCGATGACAAGTCCTGCACTTCTCGCAAGCGGCTAACGTGAATTTAAATCAGAAAATTTAAAAGCATGTAGGAAAAAACTGGCGGTGAGAAATATCATTTTGACTAAGTCATAAAACTAATTAAGACGTCCCTTATTAGAATTCCGAATATCTGCCTGTAAAAATCTAGAAAACCGTAGATTTGTGTAAAAACATGGACTTTAGAGGTCATCATTACGGCTGCAGAATACGAAATTAAATTATTTAAAAAGCGTACACATGTTGGTTCACGTTAAATTCCATGTGTGTAAACAAGTCAAACATGGGACTTTTCGGTTAATTCGCCGCATCTTTTCCTCCCGTGGAATCCCCTGCTTTAAGCACGAAATTTGTTTAAAAGATTTATTATTTTTCTCGTTTTTGTTCTCTTTTGTTCTTGTTCCACGGAAAAAACTGTACAGCTCCTTCCCCGTGTACTATTGCTGTATAGGAAGCATAAAAATAGTATTGTTTCTGGGTTTTAACGGGGCTTTTTCTTGTGTGGCTGTCCAAAATTCGTACTAGGAAAATACCTGTATAGATTATTCAGTTGCTTAGGTGTATTTGTCTCCACTCTCCAGTGGACAAGTATTCATTGGTTGTAAGAAATTCCCTTCCAATCGCACTCTGATGTCAAATTTTAAAATGTTCAAAATTGCACTCTCAGAGAGACAAGTTTCCAAACATTCGACCCGCCGAATGCGATTCTCTAATTTATTTTTCAAGTATTTTTTATTTCTGATGTATTTCCTGTTGTCCTTTTTTCGGGAGAGATTGCAAAGTTCTCAAGCCGTTCGGGAAATGAACCGTGGGAAAATGAGTAATAAAAAAAAATCAAATTGAACGCCTGAATAACATGGTACTTCATATTCATGCCACAAATATCTAACAGTAAATACACGGGAAAATCTTTTGAGCGGGAACTGTTTTACGGATCGTAAAATTTCTCGACCACAAGTATCAAAGATGGAAAAGGGAAAATTTCCCGTCAAGTGATGGAACCTCGATAATACTTTAATCAAACGGAAATCCTCTCTAACCTTAAACATTTGACTAGGTAGCGAATTAGCGTACATTTGTACGGTGGACAAACCATAAATTAAACCCGAAATTCACATTAGATTATCCGTTATCTGGTAAACATGGTCATGTCACCGATCGTCTTAACTCATTCTGATTTGGGCAGATTATCATCAGAATTATTCGTCGCACGTTTAAAAATTTCGGGGATTGATTTTTCAGACCACAGGCGAAAGAGTTCCTGTGGGATGCGCCGGGTAAAGGCAGAAGGAGGCAGCGGATTTTTCCCTCGCCTCCCGGGGAAATTTTTTCCCTCTTACGCCGAGCGAAAGAGAAAAGTGTCCGCTGTTTAAATAAATGCGGGCGACCCTTATAAATCGAGGTCCTTGGCTAAATAAATACCGGATTGTGTTTTGTATGTAAATCTTTTAATTTGAACAGATTCATTGAAGATAATATTCTCTTTTAACTATTCCTCGGATGTGGGCTGTTTCTCCTTTTAAACCGGGCAAAAAGTTTGATCGGCCTCGTTTTCACGTTGGGGTGTTGCCTTTTTCCACATTTTTCGATTTGGAAAAGCGATAGAAACAGCCTGCATACGTAAATAATCGGTCAAAGTACTTAACGTGGAACAATACGGAATTGTTCCAGATTGAGTACTTTACAGGAAATGGGTTTACGTGGTAGGTGGTGTGATTGTGGTTTGGTTAACTGCTTCACATCTTGCCATAAAATTTGTCCCATAATTGCTATAAAATATATATGTGTGTATATATATATATATATATATATATATTAACTCTTGCTGTTTTTGTATCTATTAGTATTAAATGGAACAGGAACTATTTTTATTAAAGACAAAATGTATTAACCTTGAAGCAATTTTTACTCTTTGCATTTATTTATTTTGTATCGCTATTACATTATAGTTGAATTGGTCTTACTTGTGCCAAACCGTTATCGTTTTTTTAATTACCATGTCCGTTAAATAATTGGATTTTATTAATTATTTTAAAATCTTTTAAGTTCAGTGTAATTAAACTAAAAGTCATTGAAAGCAGTAACCAGATTTACCAAAATGGTATTACATTGAGTTCGACTTAGTTAATTAACAATTTTAGGCTCATTATTGATTTAAGTATATGACATATTAGTACACTGATGACTGTAATGCATTGTTTATTAATAATTCAATATTTAATTAATCGTTAAAGAGAAAAAAAAATCAATTTTCTGTTTAATTTCTGAGGCCGGAGTTTTATAACCAGAATTCTGGTGAAGGAAAATACTCGAAGTATCGTCTACTTCTGTACATAATTAATTTCTGGGGTGGTTTGGATCAGATAAATGAACAGATTTGTGGGAGGACGAGACATAAATTTGATTCCGGAAGATGTCGGGAAGGGTGGTAAAAAGTTTTTGAGATTTTTATATTTATTCATTATGGGCGAACTCTCGCAAGCGTTGAGATCATTAACTGATACTATATAGGAACAAAAAGAAAATGAGTTTTTGTTGGGAATAAATATTTACAATGATAATTTTAGGTAATCTTGAATGGGAATGTAAGGAGTATTTATGAGACCTTTGAGATTTAAGGATGAAATTAAGAGAACAAGATTCTGGCTGTGTCTCGTCACCTCAAGATTGCTCTTCTCTCAATGTCAAAATGGTGTATCTTGTTGAGTGTTTTCGAATGGTTTCCCCTTCGAGAAATCATCATTAAAATCTGGTCCGAATTTCACTTTCATGCTTTTCTACGTGAACTATGTCCGTCATATTTTCATAGTCAACTACCCTTTGTTTATGTTCTAGGCACAGAACCTGTGTGCGAGTAAGTTTTACTTTTCGTAACGGAAGGAAAACACGCGGACAAAAGTAGTGGTAAATAGCTGTGAGGTAAATAGAAAAAATTTGAATGGGGTCTTTGGAAATTATGTCACAAACGTACAACTTTTGATGTTTTATTGAGAAAGATTCGGATTGTCAGTAAACTGTCGTGTCCTGTTAAAACTTCCAGAAAGTTGTATTGTTCCACGGCATGAGTTCATCAATTACACTACCTTTGAATCAATGACTAACTATTGATAAGGAACCAAGGGAACAGGTGGTACTCATTCATTAATTTAACAGCGAATTAAGTATCAATAGAGCACTTGACTCTAAAACAACGGAAAATAACACTTATTTCATTGTTGCACACATCGGTAGGCAGTTAACTCGTGAAAAGTCTTACTAGGTTCTGTTAGATTAATTGAAACCAAACCGCGAAACCATTGGACTTGGTTTTTCAAATCTCAGGTGGAGAATTGAAATGAAAATTTCTCCGACAGATCATCGGAATTAAGGAGCTTTACATCATACGAAGCTAACTGTGTCAGCCACGCAATAAATGCAGTGATTAAGAGGATTATTCATGGAATTTTGGAAAATAGTGTTTGGATTTGATGTACGGTATATAACGGGAACGATTATTTATTTGTAGCAGTGCTTGACGGAAGGGTAGTTTTCGTAACGTTCTTACACAACTTATTAATTCTATTAATAAAAACTTATCAATAAATTTGAACAGAAACGAGAATTTCAAAGCATTGAAACACTGCCCTCATGTTTACCTCACCTAACGACTTGTATAACAGAGCGATGTAGAAGCGAGCCCCGAGCAGTATAATTTTATATGCTTATAAATTTTATAAATCGCATGGAGGAAGAGCTTGAAATCGCTGTTAGTCCGATAACTCTAGTTTTGCCGGTAGTTGCCACCGTTATGCAAACGATACATGTCTGGAAATGACTTAAGTTAGATGTCACCTTTTCTGTCGAAAGTTTTTAAAGTTAAATTTAATCACGCTTCCTGACTCATTACAGACAGGTGTCGCTTTATCCATTATCTACCTCTTCCTTCAATCTGGGCCTTCCATTTTTTCCTATACTTGTACTCTCTTCCCAACGTTTCATTTTTCTGTTTTTTTTTCATGATATATAACTCTTCATTATGTTCGTCATGTTTTTAAAAAGTTTATGGAAATGTCAAGTGGTGGTGTGGTTGAAGTAGCAAAGACTGAGTCAGAGTGGGAGATGGAAAGTGATAGAAATTTAATGTTATGTTTTTTTTCTTAAATTCAACGCAGTTACTTTATAGGAAGATGTTACCCATGGTAATTGAATCGTAAATTTCCGGCCGGGTTTTTCTCGGGCAAAACGGATAACGGTAATCCTTGCCATTGGTGTAACCGTATGTTTATTGCTGAAAATGCAACTGCTGCCACGGATCTGCGTTCATCACCTAAGGTTTTTTCTTCTGTTTTGACCAGTAACCATTTAATTTGTGCATTTTTGCTCTTTCTCAAGCTTCCTCCGATCTTGGAGCAGAGTTTCATTAAATGCTTCTTCCGGTGGCAGTCACAACTTCTCATCTTTACTTGTATGACTTAAAGTGTTGTAAACTTTTCAGTTGCGGTAAAATAGTTTCACTTTTCAGTCTTGTTTGTGCTGTGCATCCTCTCAAAGATGATGATATCGGTATTCTAAAATGGTTTGATATGACATTGATCACTTCGATTCGTTTATTTCACCCTTCCTTATATTGATATTCAAACTTCTTTTAGCGTAGTAGTTTTTAAGCTGTAAATTTAAGCAAACGGGGGTTTTCGAATAATTTTAATAACTTTAATATAAGCGACACTCCATATGATTTTTTTTTAACAGCAGTAGAGTCATTGTCACCTGTCAATTTTGTGTTCTGCTCCATTTTGACGTGCCATCCAGTAAAAACAAAACGAAATTTGTTTAAAAATAATAATTTCATTTGTAAAACATTTAAACCATGCAGAATTATTAATCGTCAGCGTTGGTTAGCAATGCGTGAAACCGTTTCGGAGGAAAGCTTTGGGGAAGCTCTTTACCAACGTTTAACTTACGGTAGCCGCGGGAAAACACGAAGAAAACTCATAGAATATTTTAAATATTTGGTACTCGAGGGCTTGAGACGAGAGGGGCCGTGGGACATGTGTAGATGACAATTTCGCTTGCTTGCTTAACTTGACTGCATAAACATCGTTTTCATGTCGTCTGGTAGAATTCTACACTTTCATTTAACGTAGGAAAATTTTCACTGGGATTCATCCGTAGACAAAGTGGATTCTTCGTCGTCCTCTGCTTGTTGACTTTTGAAAGCGTTGATACTAAATCTTCGTTTCCTGACTTGTCACCGTTTCATAGGTTATAGGTAACGTCGGGTCTAGTTGTTTCGACTATACATGAAAATAGTAATGTCTGGAAGTTGTTCATTGGATGGCGAGCATTTGCATCTCTGGTACCCTGAATTCAGCAACTTATTTCTTTCCCTCAATGATTTACCTTCTGTAAAAGACTGCAACTTTGTTCCCTGTAATGTGTTTATAGATTTGATTAGACATCCATCTGTTAAGGAGCAACTGAGGAAACAGGGCATAAGCTGCAGAAAAAATTGAAATCTTAAAATTAAATGCAAAGGAGTTTGGTGAAAAAAAGTATTAATAAAGATTGGCTTGCTTCGTTTGGTCGTGATATGAGACCCGGAGATCAGATCATCCGATCAGTATACACAGTAAAAAAAATCTCATTGGTTTCGTATTCGAAATGGATTTATCTGTTCGGGATAGAGATTATTAAAAGTTGGGAAATCCACGTGTTACCACAGAGAGGGAATGCTGTAGGAGGAGCGTTCGCGGCAGATTTCTTGCTTTCTGGAAGAATTCTACTTTTTTATTATTATCGTTTTTAATCCTTCTTTAGGGGCGTTTCGAGAAAGTTTCTAGAAGAAATTACATAGCACTACCTCAAGTAAATTAATCCGATTCGGAGACCGAGATTGCTAACACGGAGATCTTCTATTCTCCCAAGGCAAGGAGTCCAATAATTTAATTATTTAGTTTAGGTGGGTGATTTAGTGTCTTCGGTTGATGTTTCAAGTCTTGAATTAGTTAGATTTTCACCTGCACGGTGAGTAATCGCCGCCATATTTATTTACTGGTTTATTTGTTAATTTATTCTTCACAACAAATGTGTTGAATGAATGCCGATCTCCACAATCAGCCTCTTCTAAAATTACCTAAATTTTCTGAGAACCGACGTGGGTAATCAGAAGCACATCAAACATCAGGTGATTACAATTCCTAGAACATTCACAGATGAATTTCCTGCTGGTGCAATTGTTTTGTTACGCCCCAATTTGCTCTTATTGCGCCTATTCTCACATGTTTTACAAGTTTCTATTGTTTCATGTAGTTATTTGCAGTCTGCCTTCCTGGATTGTGTAGTATATTATTTTTTGGCAAACAAAGCAAGCCATTCATTTTCGAGTATAATAATAATAATTGTAAAATTTTCAAACATATCAATATCACAACGAAGTGTATCGCATTTAATTTAGTTTATTTTAGTTGTTTGAAAGCGTTTAGAGTTTTTCCGTGTGGCACTTGCGTTAAATAAAAATTGAAAAACATTTTTCAGTCGAGTAAAGCGGGCAAATTGAAATTACTTTTTAAGCCATTTCGAGAGAAAGTAGAAAAAAGAACAATGGCGTTAGATCAACTTCTTCTGCCGTCAATGCGTCTCCTGCTGGTAATTTGAATATATTACACTCTGTAAGTTTTGAAAATGTGTAGTCAATTTTAAAACAAGGAAACAGTCCATAGACGCGTAGATAAATAATATATCAGATTGCACCCGGGGTAGATCTCTGAAGGCATTCTGTCAAACCTTACGACCTTCTTCTTCAACTCAGGCGGTTCCTTCTCTTACAGTTATTTTTTTTTACGTTTATCGTTTTACATAATAATTTTTCATCGATTTTTCACGGAGTTCGAACTTTTTACGGAATTTGGGATAATCCATGATGTTTAGCAGAGAGAGTGAATCGCAGGAAATTTGTTCCTGAGTGTCTTACCACACTTTGTAGAATTAAATTAGGACCGATCCTAAAATTTTAGATTTAAATCCTGAGAGAGAAGTAGACGTCTTTCACACGGTACGTGATGTTAGAATTTATCGAGTCGCGAATATGCTTTTGCCGAAATTGAATTGGAAAGATTCGTTGCCGGTGCTCTGAATTCATCTATATAAGAACACGTACAACACACTACAAGAATGACTACAACCTTTAGGAACGGTCTACGAAAATTTTCTCATCAAAGATATGAAGGCTTTTACTGAAGCTCGTGTGCTTCAGAAACTTGTGGTGTGGTTTTTGTAATTTAACTACAAAATAAATGTAACATAAGATTTATTGATTTTGTAAAATATATTGTAGAGTACCTATTAAAGTGTATATGCTCATTCAATGAGTATTTTTGTTGGACGCGTTGTGAGTGCGGTCAGCGTCATCAGTTTATTTGTTTCGGAACGAATAACTTTATCGTTTATTTATGAAAACAAATGTAGATGCGCTCAAGGATTTTACCTTATTTAAAAATTTCGACTTGGTTACATTGTATTTAGAATTGGTCATAAGAGTGAGTGACATTTTCGGGAATTGGCCATTGCTAGAAAAATCCAAGAGTGATGGACAGAGAACGAGTAGGAACGAAAGAAAGTTGACGAAAGTGAAAATTTTAAACATTCACCTAAGTGAAAACTTTTTAAACTTAATAATTTATTTTATTTCGAAAATGTTATTTTTAATTATGTCTTAATTGTTTAAAATATTTTACGTGTCAACTTCATTAAAATTTCCAGCTGTAGTTTTTCATTAAGGTGACAAAACTTTGTTTTCATCTTTGACTGTTGTTTGCTCCCCTATGTCAAGTATATATTAATTAATATATCACGAGGTATAAGTTCTTGGAATTGTCTACTCGGTCCGTAAACCTTTTTTTCGGACTGGGAAGGCTGAAATATTCCCTTTACCGTGAAACGAAGCAAAAATTAAGTTCGTTTCGATTGTTAAGGGACCTTTTTTTACTTTTCTCAGGATCGGTGCCTTTTTCGTGGTTTTAGGGTGAAACTCCTTCTGATGGAGTTACGCGTCACTTGTCGTAAAACGAAACGAGTCCTTTCTCTTTTTTGCACTTTTATTAATTGTCCACTTGTTATAGTTCCTAAAAGTTTTTCCTGTACGAATACCTATTTCGTTAACTGTATCTGAAGCATGTGAAATATAAGGAAAGTCTGTGTCAGTTTGTACTGCTCGTGGCACGAAAATAAGGTTGGTTCTGGAATTTGTCTCAAGGATTGAATATGTCGTCGGTAGAACGTTTATTTTTATAAGAGTTAGACATATTCTTTGGATGACAGCAAGTGTTCTCGGAGTGCTGACACATTTTGCAGTATCGCATTGATGTGGGCTACGCTTGTATATATTTGTGTATGTATGTTTGTGGTTGTTCATTTATGTGTGTATTTGACTTTCCATATGTGTTATGTTTATTTTTCTCTGCTTGTAATTTTGCTAATGTTTGTGTGCATTTGCATCTGCTTATGTATAAGGTTTTTAAATGTCAATTTTCTCTCTGTGTGTAAGTGTGTGGTGCGAGTGTGTGACAACTTTTTGTTATATATGTACGTTTGGGTGTGACCGTTTCTTTTTATCACTTGAACACCATTGAATTCATTTACCTGCACCAAAAGTTTGCGGTCCACCAAATGATTGCTTTTTAATTCGATCCAATTAAGCTTCCTTGTGTGGGGAATCTTCCCCGTGGTGTTTAACAATTGAGGAATTTTCAATGATGGATGCGCGTGGGACTCGAATGGGTTTGTCTCGTTAAAAAATATCCAATTATTCCTTCAGGGAGTCTCTTAGATAAATCCAAAGCAGAAACCCTTTAGGATTTAAATGTTTGGTTTTGCATTATCAAAAAATATTTTCCTTTTTCAGTTTTTTCTGAGTGGAAATCCTTTCTGGGAGATTAACGTAAAAATACTTCATTTATATTCTCCTTGCTAACGATAATTCCGAACTTCCCTCTGTGTAGTTTCTATCTTTTTCTCGCTCTCTCTCTCTCTCTCTGTCTTTGACTCTCTTTTCTGCCTTCTGCCTTCTCTCCCTCTGACTCTCCCCATCAGCGCTAAAGATAAGAAAAACTAATGTTCCTTGTGGAAAAACAATTTCATTATTTTTTTAATCACCTCTCCTGGTTACCGATACACCCGGTTACCCTTTACCACCTTCTCTTCGGAAGTTTCCTCTTGGTGGCTTACCATCGATGAACTTTCCGTTTTCGTTCCTTTTCAATTTCAATGTACCCCGCAGCCTCGCCAGAGTTGTTTGACTTTAATTAATAGAAACCCTCGGTAATCCCTTGAGCGATTCAATTGCGGACACCCTCCAGAGGTGACGGAAACTGAACTCGAAAGTGCATAATTCGATATATCGTTCGAGAGCTGTTTCCGGTGGTCGGTCGTGTCGTGTCTACTCCGGTAGTGGAGATGGGTTGACGTTTCAATTAGGACACTAACTGTGTCATGTGCGAAACAAGCGTGGAAACAGACAAAAACCCTTTCACTTGCGACGTTTTCAATTTTTGACAATTATAGGGATTTTATAGGAATCAAGTTTGATACGTCCGCCTACTAATGGGTCGGGTAAACCACTTGAGTTGACCATGATACTACTCTCGTTCCACTAAAATCACTACAATAAATGTACAATATCAATCGTAAAATATTTAATGTACTAATTGATTGTGTTACTCTTATGCTTCTATAGGAAATTGTATAGTTCTGAAAAGAATATATGTATCACTAAAGTAAATAGAACCCTTAAAAAACACGGAATCAAACATCGAGCACTGGAAGTTTAGGGTTAGCATTGAATTTTGTTGTCAATTTAAGGATTTTATAGTCAATACAACTACAATAGCCCCATTGTTAGATGTACAACAACATTGAAGTGAAATTGATATTTGGAAAAAACGATTTTCGAATCGATGAATTTTTTATTACTTCAAAGATATAGTTGTACTATTTGAGTGATCCCTAGGCACATTTTCTTATTCACCCTTTTTGTGACTTCTAATGTAACGCTGAAGTTGTTGACTCCGAAGAAAACTGTAGTTTGGTGATGTCAGACCAACGTCGTTTTTCATTGTTTTTCTCCCTACGTCTACGTCTTCCGTAATAACCTTTTTCTGTTTAATATAAAGGAATTGCTAGTTCACATATAAATTTATTTTGTCAGATGTTGCAGCGTCGACTTGAGACCTGCTCTACTTCAAAACATTGAAGTTCGACAAGTGAGATTTCATCCGGGTTCACCGCATGACAACCACCTGGTCATTCTCATGTCCGACAACACGTTGAGGGTTTACAAGGTATCCGTCGCCAGCTCGAATGATGAATTCATGGAAGATCCGGAACTTGTTCACGTGTGGACTTTAGGGCAGTACTCGATGGATGGAACTGGAGCAGGATGGAGCTTGAGAGGAAATAAAGTGCCATTTTTGGTAGGCCTCGGTGAACTGGCGGTGGATTTTGATTTTGGTCTGGCAGTTATGGCAAGTACTGATTTTTTTATTTTTTTTGGGACGGAGTTGCGGTTCGCTCCTCATACCCGTCTAACCTAGACCACCTTTCGTACTGAACACTAGTTCAATTCAGTGTCAGATATCTTCGGTTGTGTTTCATCACTAATTGGTTGCCTCTGTAAATACTCCGTCGTGTTGCAGTTCTTTCATTTTCAATTTTTCAAAGCTTGTAAGCAAATTTAAATCTGTATTTTAATTCCAATTTTCATCAACGCCGGAGAGGAAATTTATTAGTGCAAGGGAGGAAGTAATCACCGAGTGAAGAATAAAAAAAAGTTGGAGCGAAATATAAAATCTGGGTATAATTGATATTTGATTAAATATTACAATCCAGATTGCAAGTTATCAAAATTTACAGCGTTTATTTTCTGCTATTTCTTCTTCTGGTGGCTGGTGGTGGTGGTGGTACTGCTGATGCTGCTGCTTCTCCTTCTCATCTTCCTTCTTTTTTTTCCTCCTTGGCATCTTCATCTTGCCCCGGCCCCCGTCATATCTTCGCCATATTAAAGAAATTTTTTTGCGTTACAGAAATTACATCGCCAACTGATAAATTTTAAGCGCCATTAATTTCAAAATGGTATGGTCGATTGAAAACGCAACTAAATTAAATTACGGATAATTTTTTTTCCGTTTTCTCCGAAGAGATCGTTTGGACTCGAAAAAGTTCATCTTATATCTTCTGACAGTTTCCTCCTCTTCTTCCACTTGTGTTTCTCGCGCCAACAAATCTCTTCAGGAGTTCGTTGTTTAACGGCACTCGGGTTGCTCGGGTGTCGACTCTAGAAATTTCTTACGGTTTCACGGATACAATTTGTGTTTTATTTTATTTTCTATTCATGATACTGTACCTCGGTTATGTTGTTTATATAAATACCACAATCTCCTTTTGACTCTCATATAACATTCGGTATTGCATGGATTCAACTAAGTTCATTTTGGTACTTACATTTATTTGCAGGATGAAGAGCAGGAAAATTCCGGTGACGAATCAAAAACAAAACTTGTTTGGCCTGTGATAGTTCTAAGGGGAAATGGCGACATTTGCTACCTCAATACCTCCGTAACGTCCACTCAAAAACCGAAATTTGAGGGTCCTCTGCCGATGTACCCATCAGCGGATGACAACTATGGAGTCGAAGCGTGTTCTATTCTGGTTTTGGAAACGGTTCCAAGCGTTATTGTATTGGCTACATCATCAGGAACTTTGTACCATTCCGTCCTTTTGGAAATCGAGCAGTCTGAGGTGAATGGATACCTCCCGCCATTTTTAAGTAAAATAGTAAAGGAGGAAGGTTATATTTTGACACTCATATTTATATTTATTTCCAGAAAAGTGTAATACCAAACGCCTATCACGCCCTTTATGTCATGGAGTGCGTCGAACTAGAACTTGGAATTAATCTAAATGACGATGACTCTGCTTACACTTGCCCGGTTGTTCTGCACAAAGATCCCGTGTGCAGGTGGAAGTACTACAGCACCCATAACACCGGTATTCATGCCGTGTCACTATCCTTTGTTTCTCACATTGAGAATTTTTTTGACAACCCGTCACCAGAGAATTTCCGCTTCGATCATCCGTCTACTGTCGAGTACTTGGTTTGCACCCGAACCAACTCGACACCTGTGCTACCTGTCCTCGGCTTCACCTTGATCGTATCAACCAATACAATACTGTCTCTTCTGGCTAACGGAGACGTCATAAGTTTGCCACTGAAAATAAGCGAAAATCTTATTCATCCGGATTTGTTGCCGGAGGAAGTCGTCAGCGAGGAGTCTACCCCTATGAAGAAATTACTTCAGGAACCGTTCGTTGTTCACATAAGGAGCATTCTGAAGAGAAATATCAATCAGCCTCTTATGAAATTGGATAAAAATGTGAATCTGTCCCCGCAGGAATCATTGGATTTGATCAGCAGAACGACCAACATCCTACGAAAGGAATATTTCGAAAAGTTTCAGTTGGTGAGAGATGAGACGGAGCAGAGGGTGATGGCACTCAGGGCATTGCTGGGACTTCACATGGATGAGCTGAATCAGTTGGACAATGAGAAGACGCAACTACAGGCAATGGCCGAGAAACTGGCAGAAAAATACGAAGAAATTACGGGTACAATACTTTCTAATGACTAACTTAAGGGAATTTTCTCCTCGTAAACCGGGTAATCTATTGTTTTCTACTCTACAGAAAAGCAACTAGTGCTGAATCAGAGGATTGAAAAAGTCGTCAGTACCGTCCTTCAGCTGGAACCCATCGAATCGCTCGCCGAGAGAAAAATGAAGAACGAAATAGTCGCCGTGGAGGGAAAAGTATCATATTTTGAAAAATCTATTAGTCGACTTAAAAAACAAATGGAATATCAAAAATATAAGGTGAGCTAATGGGCCAGGAAATCATGTTCCTTTGAAAAACAGAACTTTTTCGTTTAAAACAATAGATTGTAATTACAGAAAGCCGAACGAATTCGAGACAAACAACGCCGAATTCAGTTGGGAGGAAATCAGGTTGAGATGATAAAAACGAACCTGAACAAAACCTCACAGGAAATAGCTGACCTTGTGAAAGTGATAAATTCAATGAAACAACAGCTGAACATAAGCGACGCTTGACTGCCAGGCTGTGACATTCCTTTCAGAAGGGAGTACTCAATGAAGAAAGCACCGGGATGGTGAAACCTTTCACCGTGGTTCTTCGGTTCTTCGCCCCGGAGTAGGCCGCTGCAATTTGGGTCCGTCATCGTTGGTACCTCTTGAAGAACCCAACGACATCATCGTCAACCAAACAATGGGTCATCAGCAATATCATTTGTCAAGTGTCCAATCATACCGATCTGTTTGTACTAGTATTTGTATAATCAGTGGAAGGAGTACTTAGTTGAGTTGCTCAGGTTTCTAGTTCCTAAGTATTTTGTAAAATACTTTTATCTTAGGTTGAATTTTGTTGTTGTCAAATTTTTGTCTGAGGCTTGAGTAATTCGACTTTCTCTGTCGGTTACTTCACATCTCATGATGATTCCCCACAATCGGTTGTTTGGATGTTGTTGAAAATGATTTTGTATTTTTTGTATTTTTGTATTTTAAGGGAGTCATTTTTCTGGTGAAAATTATTTTTTTTGTATGATTGTATATGTGGAAGCCTTAAGTGGAGGAATAGTTTTTATTTCTTTTTGTCAAAATTCCTAGATTGTTTCATTCCTTTTTTATCGTCCAAAACATACATGTACATTTGAATTTTCTGATTAAAGCAGTCATAAAGTCACACTTTATGGTTTTTATCTCTCCTAAGGTTTCCACTCATTAAATGCCTTGCACTTCAGACTTGTAAATTCCTTGAGTGACTAATAAAGAACATAACGAATTTTCATAACCGCAAAACAATGTAATTAACGCGATTTTAATATAATAACGTTGAAGTTATAATAAATCAAAACACAAGATTGTTTTCTAAAGTTGTAGCATTAAATTTATGGATCAAACAAATAAATTTGTGTACAGCTATCTCTCAATCAGCTCAATCTTTTTGTACACCTGAAAATATTCCTTTATTTGACTGATGCTTAAGGAACAAATACTGTGGAAAATATATTGTGTATCTCATTGTTGTAATCCTCCAAAACAAAAGTATGAAACATTATTCGGGAAAATAAAACAACTATGTTTTTCAAAGATTGAATCACTCATGTGCAATCATTTTCACATATATAAACTATGATTGACCCAGTGGATCCATCCAAGAGTTTCAAATTCCTGTGATAATTCTTTGAATAAAATAATTTTATAAATTGGTTTTAGACATGCTTGTGCCCTTTTGCTTTTATTCAAAACAAATCAAATAGGGTTGTGAGTGATTAGAATTTAGCAGGAATATTAATTTTAATTTCCAATTTTTAAAAACCATTACAAAGCACAACTACTGAATTTTTGTTTAAAACCATAAATCCCTGCAAAATTTAATTATTTAGATATAACTACATAAGGCATGTTTTCAGGAGGTGATTCGCCTGATCCTTCTGTTTCTTATCTCGATTTAAATTTAAAATTTTGTTCCATGAATTCCAATATTACCACATAAAACATACCCTTCAATCAACAGAATGTAACACACATCAAGAGGAACTACAATTATTGTCACAAATATAATACGCGTAATAAAAGGTTTTTCTGCGAAGGGACGATATTGGGCAAGATATTTGAATAAATGATATCCAAACTTACACCCAGCATGCAAGTACCCTACACTTTAATGCTCCAATTTTTCCTGTACTCTAATCAGACGGTTACTTAAACATTTGAAAAACCTCAGTAACACCAATACTATTAATCTAAACCTACAATCACGTGAAATTGTGGGTTCAACAGTCTCAAGATGTCCTTCACATATTGCCTTGTCCTAACGCAGTGAGGTTAAGTTGTCGGTCTCAATGTTGAAAATGAAATTCAAGTCGTACAATAACACCCGGCATAACAATCAAGAGAAAACAAAATTACACGTCACAAAATTGCAAAATAAAAATATTTTCTACTTCTTTGGGGAATGAGTTCAATTATTAAAGGTAGGAAACAGAGAATAAAAACCATTTCGATTCGGCCGATCAACAGTTTCGCCGTGAGCCTCGCAAGGAAAAATTTGGCTTTCACTTATCTCTTTTTTTGTGGTTCACTTCAGTTTTACCTTAGACATGATAAAACATAGAGGAGGATAAAAAACTCGTAACAGGTAAATTAAATCTTAAACCTAAACTACGTGTGTTGTATTTGTTGTGTCACAGAATAGGAAGACGGTTTTAATAAATTCAATCCGCGAACGGACGTGACCTTTGCCGACTTTATACGATTTTTGTTTTTAATTTATCTTCGCAAACCACAAACCCGTGAACCTGTCAATTATTTAGTCGGCGACGATTCAAGCGCGTTCACTGCGGTCGATTCGAAACGAATAGTTTCGGTGAAATGGAATAAAACAGCACATTGAATTCTTTTCAATCTCTAAATTTTATTTCGAATTATACAAAAAAGAAAATAGAACGAGCGCATTGAAAGAGCCGTGGCAGGAGAAGCCGGCGTTTTAAACGGAGTAAAATCGAGGTCTAAACCCAATGGCCTGATGGTCTAGGGGTATGATTCTCGCTTCGGGTGCGAGAGGTCCCGGGTTCAAATCCCGGTCAGGCCCATCTGATAGACAATTTTTTTTTCACCTCGCGAGACCCGAGTTCGCCTTTTTTTTCCTTTTTCTTATCGCGAGACAGGCACGTGCCTCTTAAAAAAAGAATCGTGCGTCTTAAACCCTGTCTATGAGTTGTCGATTACTGCCGCGATTACATAACCGATCGTGACATATTTGTTTTGCTTCTGCCCGTTAAACTTCAAACTGTTTTCTTTTCACTCTCGCCTTGGGTTTATCATTGTTCCCTACAAGCAATGTCACACCACGTTAACGGTTCCGTATTTTTCCAATCCACTTATTTACGGATGCGTACGCTCACATTTTTCATTGTGCATCATTGGTGTCGTCGCTCGCAGTCCCTTCTTTTCAACCCATACTTTCCTCATGCGTACTAATAACATTTATCAAAAGTAACCAAACCACTTCCACAAGTCAGCAGCTAATTTGTGAACAAAACGGTTTTTTCGCGTCGTATACAGTTACTCAAAACACAACTGACAGTGTAAAATGTATTTATTCCATTCGCAAAGCTTGTATTTAAAATATACGACACTAGAAAAACAGTCGACTTGTTGGTGTTTGTAAATTCTTCGAAAAGTATTTTAAATATTGTGCGAACGATGTTTGAGGCACAACAGCAGATAACCTCTTAGCGGTACGATAACACGTAAAAATCAAATCTGCGTCTTTAAGCAAAGGGCTCCGAGTTCCTGCGTAGTGAAATGGTCGTGCCACCCAAAACAATTTACCACACATTTAAATTTTAGGGCCAGCCGTGTGCCAGTGGCCTCTGGCCGTGTCCCCGTAGCACAAGACCATCGACGACACGATACCTCAGCGTCCTTCCTTTCGTATGGCACCGTGCAAAACATTTATTTATCAATAAATCTCCTTAAACAGAGGCCGTTTTCACATTTCAGAGAGACGTCATGTGTGTGCTGTTCATCAAATTTCTAAAATCCGCCAAACCCGGCGAATTCAAGCTGATTTTGGCCTCCAACAGAGACGAATTGTTCAAAAGACCCGGAAAAACGGCTCATTTCTGGGAGGAGGACGACAACATTTTCGGAGGTTTTTTTTCCAAACTGCCCTTCCCATTCAACTCAGATGGAGTTCCAAAGTTCAGCTGTTGTTTTCGTGTTGCAGGTAGAGATATGACGGAAGAAAAAGAGGGAGGCACGTGGCTGGCAATGTCGAAGAAAGGAAGAATCGGTGTTCTGCTGAACGCGTCCGGAGCGCCCAACCCCCGGAAACTCGGACGTGGTTTTCTGGTGCCTGATTTTCTCAAAACGTCGCTCACCGACAAGGAATATTTAGAAGAAGTTATAAAAAGCAGAGAAAAGTACAACAGCTTTCATTTAGTCACAGCAGACTTAGGGTAAATGCGGATTTCGAATATCCACGGAACAAAACACGGATCAGCGAAAATAGTAACGGAAGAACTAATTCTATTCGACAGACCTAAATCAATGTTGCACTACTCGAATGCGACGGACAGTCCCGACATAACCGAAGTTACCGACGGAATTTTCGCTGTCGGCAACAGCTCGTTAAAGGCTCCGTTTCAGAAGGTGCTCCGAGGAAAGGAAAAATTTCATGGGATCTGCAACCGATCGGGAATGGTCGAGCGGAAGGAGGAACTCGTCAGCGATCTTCTACAATTTCTAAAATGGGAAGAAAAGCACTACCCCGACGAAGTCATCGACGGTATGAGCCACATACCCTGTCCATTTAAGCCAAACTACGGTGCTGTCTTCGTCAAATCCCCTGACCTGTCCTACGGAACACGGTGAGGAAGATCCCTGGGGATCTGTGGCGCTTCAACACAAACAACGGAACTCTAACTTTTGCATTTTCTTTCCTGTTTAGGACGCACACGGTGATTCTGGTCGACTGGAAAAATAGAGTTGACTTCTACGAGTGGACCCTTAAGGACCCCATCACGCCCGAGCACATGGAGTGGTATAAAACCCACCAAAAATTCGACATCACGGCGGATTCATTGTAAAAGAACAATGGACAAGCTCAGGTACCACATGTTGTCGTCTTTCGTTTATGCAAAAGTATTACTTCCCGATCTGGAATTGTTGATGATGTTGAAAAAACAAATGTTGTTCAAGAAAAAAACAAATGTAGAAAATACTGGTATTTTTTATAAATCACTAAAATGTAAATAAACAGTTAAATAATTAATAATAATAACATGTTCAACGCATCATTGCATTCAACTCCGTCCAGTGTAACGTGATACGTTACCAACTCAGCAATACGGTTATTTCACTATTAAAGTATATTTTTTGAAAATAAATAACCATTTTTGGTATATAAGATACTCAGCATTCGTTCGAGTTAACAATAACAGCAAAGGTGAAACATCATCATCATCAATGATATAAACAAATTCCAACTTCGACTGTAACAGAGGCCACGCACAAATTGAACTATTTCTTGTACGCCATCGCCGAATATCCCTTTTCTTTTAAGGAAATTTTCGACTTGATTTTAGCAATAAATAATTTGGAGCTCAGTTCTTAACAAGAAAAAACAATTCGACTAGTCAAGTGCAAACAACAGAAGGCACAAGAATGGACGTAGTCCTAATCAGTAAGCGGTCAAACGTACTACACTCGTTTGAACTTTATAGTTCCCCGACTTCGTAATCGATCAAAATAGGTAATTATTTGTCAACCTCTGGAACAAACTAAGCAACAGTATCCAAATATACAAATATTTACACTGGTGTGAAACTCAAAATTCTTAGCCTTAAAGGCTGTAAACTTGTAACTACTGCAGAAAATTCAGGTACCGCCCAAGGAAGAAAACAAATTAAATAACAGGAACAAAAAGAGAATTGCACATGAAGTTGTAGCTGCCCGAACATCTGAAGCAACCCCTAAAATTTCACCGTTTTCAATTAAATTATTTTTTTGTTTTCCACAAGAGCGTGTAGTCTTTAGCAAATCCATCAGCGTGGTATGAAACATACACAATTATTTTACATACCACAATTATGTTTAATTTCAGTGGAATGCACCGTGTACAAAGTTTGTTTGGCAATGTTTCCATCACCTCAACCTCATAGGTATCATTTTAAATCGTTGGTTAAAAATGTACGATGAAAATAAGTCAAAATTTAAATTACCGACCGACATCATCAATCTTGTGATACGTCAACACAAGTTCAGTGACCTTCATTTCAATACAAAGCGGTACGAAGCCGCAATGAAACAAAATTAAATAATTTGTGACCTTTTCCTCAAACCTCCCTGAAGTAACAACAATTTCAAAAGTAAATAAATAATTTATGTAAAATTGGTGTGTATAACCGAGTGGCAACCGTGTTCGTTTGTTTTTTTTTGCAGCACAGTTGATTTAGTACTAATTAATTCATAATTTCAACTATTATATTCTCTAGTGAATTGATTTTTCACCTATCTTCTATTATGGTGTCACCAAACGTCGGTGGAGTCGTTTGACGCCGTAATATAAATATACAAAGGAAGATATTAAAAAAAAAATAGTAAAACAATGCGAAGAGAATACCTCTCCTTATTAAAACGGTACAAGGGATGGATTGCAATCTTAATGAAACAGTAAAAGTACAATAAACCTTATAAAAGGAAAAATAAATAGGTAAGAAATAAGGATAGAATTTAGCGTCGACATCAACTAGCCGTGTTATTGTAAACGGGTCTTCCGGCAAGTTCTAGCAGGTATCTGTCAGGGTGATCGACCCATTCGGCTGCGTTTATTTTAACAACTCGCTGTTTTTCGGCTTCTTTAACTTCCCATTTTTTAATCTCCAACTGGGCTTCCCTGTAAGAAAGAATGCACATACGTGAACATTTACGTGACGTCTTTAGCGTCAAACTTCTTCAGGTGTCCAGTAACCGATTACTCACCTCTGTTCGGGCTTTCCGCAACCCCAAACCTCGACATTCACCAATTGATATGGAATTTCCTTATACGTCACTTTACTAAAATCCTCGTCGACGACTATGGATGGTTTTCTTGGATCGGAGCCCGCTCTTATGCCTTTCGGGTAACCTCTAATACTCGTGTTTAAGTACAATATTTTTGGACCACCTGAAACATCACACGTCAACGTGATACGTCACGATTCTCTGAGGGCCTCAATACGATCAGGTGACATTTGACTTTCAAAATAATACGGAAATGACCTCTAATCATTTGTTCTCATCCAAATAGAGGTCAGGATCAAGGTCTGTTCCGGCTGTGCAGAACCAGTTTGAGTTAAATTACAACTACGCAAGGTTACTCATAGCCCTTCTGCAACGTCCAGTTCTACCTTCTTGCGAGGTAACGATACTCACGTTCTATCACATAATATTCCGGCAGCAGTTGCATTATTATGCAGTCTCCTTCTCCCCGATAGAGGTGAGATTCCTTCCACTCTGAACTGGAGCCCAACATGAATTCGACTCCGTTCTCACCTCTTAGAAAGACAAGTGTGGCACCACGATAGTTAAGTACGTGAGTCAAGAAACGATTAGCCCCCAGTCCTTGAGTATTGCTATTGTAGAGTGGCACCCAGTGGGATGGAAACACCGAACCGATCTAAAATAGAATTTCAATACTCCTAAACTACGTTCTACGAAAGAAAGTGAACAAAAACCGTCATTCTACTCTCACCGCGACTATGAATATTACCATTTTGACAAGTAAATGATGGCTGCCCTGCGAAGTCATTCCATTTGATGCCGAGCACGGTGATAGCTGCTGCGGCTTTGTGTAAAGAGCAGGTAATGAAGTCGCCAGCAACCACACCTGACTAAGAGGAAGGCTAACAGAAGTGCTGTCACCAGAACTGCTGCTTACGTACGAAAAAGATTTTTCCAACACCGGAGTGGTCAATTCCAAACCCTGTAATTAATACAACAAATAAATAACAGTTCAAATTCTGTAGTTAGCTTCAAGAGAGTTACACATAGCCGCATACTTCAATCTTACTTTATCGTGTTCCTACATTCCGCAGCAAATTAAAATTTACAAAGTTAATTAGTCTGATTCATTTTTGCTTCTTCCCTCGTACAAGTATTTGACAAAATAAATGTTCCTTACCACTTGTTCAGTTTGAGACACAGTCTGTTGACCAGCTGTCCTGTATGCTGTCGTTAATACATGTACCACATATTTGTGGACACCGGCAACAAGTTTGGGACAATGAACACCCAGCCAGTGCGCAGCAAACAAAACTGAAATACTTTCTTTTCTGTGAAACTAAAACACAAAGATGAGAAACGAATTAATTATACGAACGCAAATTTGATTGGAAAAATTTGACAAAAAACATAGGCAACTTACGACGGCGTCTATGACCGACTGAATGGTCCTATATATTTTTATACAGGTCTGGGCTCCCTCTGGATAATGGTCCATAGCTAACTTGTAGGCCGTCATGATTAAATCACGAAAATTATCTCGACTAATTTCTGGATTGCACGCTGCGAACATCTGAAAAACATTTCATTAGTGATTTAAACTAGTTGTTAGTTCAGCATTGGTGATACGGTGACCACAGATTGAAATTAATCGAATAACATGGTTTAATCAAGAACCTCCACATTCTCAGAACCAACCTTTACGTAAACCTCGACCAAAGATTCATCTGAAATCACAGACAAAAGTTTGTCAACTTGGGATCTGAAAGCCGACTGGCTTATTTTGTCGACGGTGTTGGATCCAGAGGAATAATGAAAATAACCGAAGAGCCTGAGCGATAGGTCAGGATACCTTGGGAACAAGGTACTCTGAAAACGAATAGAAATTAACACTCCCAGTGCAAATAATTGATCGGATTGCAGGCAAATGACACGCTATTGAAACTATGCTCACGGTAAAAGCCCGACACGTGATACCCTGAACAGAATCTTCTTCGACGCTCTTCTGCATTAATATCTGCAATGAACAACAAATCAAAGGATCAAAATCGGTGTCATGTGATATGCATATTGAATAGAGTAATGGATATTTAATTAAAATAACATTAGGGCTGCACAAGGTAAAGAGACCATAGAGGACCTTACGGGATATCAGAAATGTGATGGAGTACAAATTTAACTTTTAAATTAGACCTTGTCAAGTCTAACTTAGAGGACGAACTACTATTCGTGTAACATTTAGAAAGTCTTTTAGGTTTACTGGCTTTCAACTGAGCTGTGAAATGATAGTTATGACGAATTTCATTCATATCAGAAATGTACTTTCCCAGAGAAAATTGGTATGTACCGTACTTCTGATTAAGTAACCTACGCTAAAACACTCACCTTTTTGGCTGTTTCCACGACCTTTCCAAAATTCATTTTTTATGTTTTCCTACAATTACACCAAATCAATCATTTCTGGCACTTTTGCAGTTTCGACGTTTCGACAGGATTACAACATTCCGACAAATATTTGTATACGTTTTGATTAGCTTGTCTTGAGTTACATTTACCATTTTCCGATTTGGCAAAAGTCAGATTGCCACGTACAAACATAACAATGGCTCCGCTAAGGAAACTGCAAAATGCTTGTAACTAATGCAAACTCATAACCACTACTAAACTGTCTAGCTCCTCTGCTTTAGAAGCAACTCGAACTTTTGAATGTTATGCACTTCATCATACGAACGAATCGTAAATACAAAATAAAGATTTGCCTTCTGGTAGTAAATCGCTGTCCGACTTCATTGCGGAAAGTCCCAGAAGAAAAACTAATTGTCTTGAAAAACCGTGGAGGATCCCGACTTCTACATGTGTTTCGAGTGAGCTCGGGTAATTTTTTTTTGTAACACAAAGTGCTTCACTTAAGAAAGACCTTGAGAGTAATTGGGAGGTACATCAAATTCGGATGTTGATTTTCCTGGGACACGGCAATTAACTTCTTACAGTCGACAAGCTTTCAGCAACCAAACAAAGTGACTTTTTACTTTTTACTCTAAGCCTTTTGAGCAAAACGAACGTTGGGACACATCTGAACTTCAAACTGCTTCGTTACCCTCAATTTAATTATTCTGTTGACGGCACCGCTTGTCTATTAACTCTTAAATATGGGCTGTAGAGCAATACAATTTACATTTATAATTAGAGTGCATCAACTGTGTTTGCAATCGAAGTGATCACCGTGCAGAAATGTTTCACTCCTCACGAAATATATAATTTATATTTTTTTATTTCTTCCTAATGAATCAAAAAGTAACCAACTGGTGGTTTTCCCAAGATTCAACATCGAGAAACAACTTTCGACCCGTCTATCAAGTCCGTACAAAAAAAAATATCCGATAGAGAAGAAACAAATCAATCGAAACCCAAATTGAATCGGAGTATCGGAAACATAGTTAATTCGATAAACTACTCAATTTGGGAGCATTTCACCAAAACACATCTCCACTACGACGGCCGATTATTAGTAAACCAAAGTAAAATCTCCGGTGATTACAAATGGCCGACGTCAATTTCACAACATCAACACGAGTAAAATGTGTTTTATCACACGGATCTAACAAAATCATCCTACAAAAAATTGCTTCTAGACAAGAGAACTCTTCCGTTTACCTATCGGCGTCACCTGTTCACTATTTACAATTGATTGGTAACACTTAAACTACAAAATTCGAGTTGCCCAAGACAGGCAATTCGTCTCCATCTTTACCGGCGTGTGACTCCTAACACAAAAAACAAAATGAACACTGAAAAACACAGACATGAAACGCGTGTTACATTATTAACAGACTAAGAATTATTCAAATGTGCTTTGTCTTTTTATCGCAAGGATATTCAGGTAGAAGTATCCAAATTAGGGCCAGTTTTGGTGGGAGCGGGTACAACTCGATTTTCCCCACACCCGAGTGATAGGTTTTCAAGTTTTCAGGCTATTTCTTTGTTATCTCCGTTCAAGTGTTAACGCAAAAGTAAATTTCGTATTAAGTTCCTCAGACTCGATGGAAATAATTAAAATTAATTTTAATGTTTCTTACAAATACTCATTTTCTCTTCACTAACATTGAAATTTCTCCTTTCAAGCGTTTTCAATGCCGCGCCTGCTTTATTAAGTGTTTATTAAGTCCTTTCACCATATTCAATTGTAATCATATAAAGTCATATTCAAAAGTCATTAGTAACAATAAATCAGCCTTACTAACTTCACCTGACTGCTGGGGAAATAATTAAAAGTAAAAATTGCTGAAACATGAAATTATGTTATCAAGCAATTTTCAATCAATTATTTATTAGTTCCTCATTATTTATTGAGTAATTTTTTCATCAACAACAATAAACAGCCAGGGAATAAAACATGTGTTGTGGGGGGTGTACTATTACTTCCAAGTGACATATACATGCCTTTACATTTTTTTCTCATTCCACTGCAATAACTGCACCAGTTATTTTCAATGCAACTTGCAACAAAACAGTTTAAAAAAAACTTTTTGCAAATGAAATGAATTCAGCACCAGCGTATTCATCAACACATTGAGTAAGAATGTCATCTCATTATTTATTTTTTTAATTTAGGTTTATTCCAAAGTAATAAATTTTTTCTTCTACAACATTCCACCACATGATTTCTGACACCAAGAATCATAAATGCTCTCAAATAAACAATATTTTAAATTATGAAAACAACAATTGACTATTTCTTAAGTCTAACCTTGGGAAGTGATGTCAGGCATCAAGTTGGTAATCTCAAAGAATTTGTTTTCTAGTGTTTGAAAAATGTTTTTTCGCTCTAAATTCAATTAAAGGGTATATTCTTTTTTATTTATACTGCTGCTATCTTTTGAATTTCTTCAAACAATGCACCTACTATATGAAATTTTTGAGAAACGGTTTAATAAAAAGCAACCTCTTATCATAATTGTAATGAATTTTTTTTAAAAACACAGAACTGTTTAATATGGGCAAGAAAATTATGTTCAGTGCAAAGCTTCCAAGCTGCACAGGATAATTTTTCAACATAAATTCTTACAATTCCCCTTGAGATTGTACTGCAACTACTAGTATTTAATGTAAGATAATTTTTTGACATGACATATTAATCAGTGATAAAACTGTTGCCAATTAAACTGCGTTTCAGCAAAATTTTATATTATTTGCCTTTGACAAAAATTGTTGTAGTGTTATCATTCACTAAATTTTTTATAAATACTATGATGCAATATTAAAAAAAATAAATCTTATCAGGCACTTGTTAACAAGAGTAGATTAAAATTCTGACAAATGAATTAAAATTTTTCTGATGTATACATGTAACTAAGAAATTCTTGCCATGCTTAGTTTTGATTTTGAATGTGAAATTTTTATAGTTTTACAATATAGAATTTGTCTTAGAGTGAAAATGCTAGATCTGTGAAGTCCTTGCAAACTGATGCCATGGCTCATGTGACAACGTAACTCAAACACTGCTTGGTATTTTTTTTTTAAAAATAATCCATTACTGCTCAATTTAACAAGACTGGCCACATGTAGATTTAAAAGAATGCCTTTTGGCCTTTGACCCATTCACTGCTTGATAAATGTCATGCACCAGGCAAAAAACTCTCAATGTTTTTATAAAATTTGAGGACAAGGATTCCACGAGCCCGAAGCAATATTTCTTTGAAACGAGAAACAACAATTGAAAAGGTGTAGGTGAAAAGAACCAAATCCAAGTTCAACATAATATTTAGCCTATGTAGGCAGCCCGAGAATCACGAGAAATCAATTTCCATGTAGAAGGGCACAAAACGGTAAACATTTCCTCAAACGGTACACATACACACACAACATTTGGCTTACCTTAGCTAATTTATCTACTGGAACAATGGTTGTCGGTGATTTTTCCTGTATGTCCGCACCTGAATTAGTCCTAGAAAGAATGGGTTTTATAATAGGTAAATTACTACTACTGTTACTATGATGATTTCCCATTTTCACAAAAAATTTAACTTAAAAACGACCAATATTTTGAGCCGACAGATCACCGACTAAGGCCAGCAATATGGCGACTGAACATCTTTCAACGGTTGCAAAAATCGAAGGGACAAAATGTTTTGAAACTTTCGCCTCTGATAGAATGGGATGTTTGGCTTAGGCAATTTGCAGCGCGTAACATTCGACCGTCACGTATAATTTTGAAAATTCAGAATGAACAAAGTGAGACGCGTTTCTTTGTGACGTTGAAAAGCAACAAAAACCGAAAAATTCTCCGATTCCCTGGCAAAACGTCGTTGAAGTAAAGTTTGAATAATGGGTTTTCGTCAGTCGTTTTTATTCAACATATTTCGGTTCCACAATTTTTCCGCACGATTAAAACATTCAAAATCGTGACTTTCAGAATCAAATAAAAAATAAATTTTATATATATACTGCACAAATTATATATTTGTAAGGTTTTGCACTCACAGAAAAGTACAAACGGAAACACTACACAGAAATAGCTTTGAGCCAGAATTTGTAAATTTGAATTTCTGTTATTGTTCTGACACAGACATGACAAATTTTGAAAGGTACAATTTTTTTTTTCAATTTCACAATCTGTATTCTTCCGGAGAGAATTCGACGCAGGATTCTTTTAAGTTGGACATATTCTCATTTGTTGTTTCGCTCGAGTCCGTTGTCGGTAACTCGTCGCCACCCATAAGTTTCGTACCCTCGAACCGTGGACTGAAATTATTGAGGAAGGGCAATTGCGCCATCCTTTCGCCATCGAAAGGTTCACCTTTCGACATGCAAACCACCGGAGATGTTTGGTCGAACACTTTCTTTTCTTCTTTGCCAGAGAATTTAACAATGTTTTTGAGTTCGGCCAATTCGTTGGTCTCGTCGCTGTCGGACCAACTGCCCAGCGACATCTTTGACAAACTGCCCAGTGAGCATTTCGATAGGCTGCTCATGATGTCGGCTACGTCTCTTTTAACTGCTCCCAGATTTGTGGTGTCTAAATCGTATCCGGGGTGGTGGTTCCAGAGAACCAAAAAGAGATCGAAAATTTCGTAGAAGGAAAATACTTCAAGAACTGTTGACAAAAACGGATTTTATTGAAAAAATGAGCGGTGATAAGCTAAATTTAATTTGTTTAATAGTAAAACAATAAAAATATATTCAAGTTTTTTATCGCTCAAGTAGACGGTTCTCCCACTTATGTATAGTACTCTAATTTAATAATACTTCATCTGTTTGTTTTGTATACCTTGTGTAACTTATACATATTACAAATTTATTCCAATAGTACTCATATGTTACGATTCAATTTTATAACGTGAGCAGGGTGTTGCAAATATTCGCTACTGAATGTAAGTCTTTCTTCATTGGTAGATTTCTGAGTTAAGGAAATTAGTGAAAATTAAAATATTTATTATTAATAAAAATTAGTACCAATAATTCTAACGAATAGTATTTCCATATTTCGTTGTGAGTTTTGTGTTTCTTCCAATTTTATTGAATTCTCTTAAACTAATTTTCCAATAATTATGTTCGTGAAATTATTTAGGCAATAGAAGTCTAAATTTGTAATTTGAAGAACAACTCCAGTCTACCTCAGATAAATCTAATTTTCTGTTCCTTCTAGTTTTTAACGATGGGTGTGCCATAACAAATTAACTCAAGCGTGAAAATCCCTTACAAGAATGACAGGAATTCGTAAACCGTTTTTATTATTCCTAGACAATAGAGGTAAGCACTGCGTTTTAGTAATAGAATATTGTCACTGTTTCGACCTCGCAGAGTAGTGTATGACTTAGTTCAGTACACCATACAAAGTATAATTTTATACATTAGGTAATAGAAGCATAGCACCGTCTAAATAGACATAAATATAAAGCTAAAAAATAACACTTACGATCAACGAAGAATATGGTGAAATAAAAAAGTACCCATTTAAAATCTTCCACTCGAAATCCGAATGCGAAGTTGGCTCTCGTTCCCATATCCCTCAGGATGGTAATCAAGTTGTCTGTCTGAACCATAAGAAGTCCTTTCATAGTTAGAAAAAGCCAAGGAATGAAAAGGTACGGATTCGACTGTAGTGGTAAAAGGATATTATGAGAGGAAACGAACATAACGTGGAGTATACAATCGACCATGTCTTTCATATATTCACCTTTCTTTTTCCAATCAAAAGCAATATCGTCGATACGAGTGAGAGTACGGGGGATGAAATCACGATGAATGCTCTCATAACTTTATTAAAAAAACATAGAAAGTTTTTTAATTAAAGGCACCCTTATAATCAACATAACAGTTCACGTAGTTCTAAGTATAGGTAATAATATCTGTAATTAAAGCATGCACATTATGTTGGATTTGTATTCTAATGTGAACAAATTTGAACGGTGACATCTAAAACATCGTAGTGCTATATACATACACACAGGCACACTATTTCTTTTGTAGACGCACAGTAAGAAATGAAGCCCTTAATAATATAAGCTCCTTTACATATATTTTTAAATAAACCTCTGAAATTGTGGCAATAAAAACACTGGTTCGTATACAACCGAGGAGAGTTAAAGGTATGTGACGGTCAAGTGAGCTATTCTCAATTTTTTGAATGTATACATTAATAAAATATATACATTTACATACATAGCATGTGCAATTTTTAACTGGCATTAAGTCCCGGTCCTGAATTATGACCTTTCTCAAATAATAGCCGTGGTAGCAACCGAGGAGTTTACACTTCTCATTAAAATTGTACATCTCTACTGGCAAGATACTATTTTGCGTACTCACTGCATCTGAAACGGTCAGGATTTCCAATTGAATACAAAAACCAGCAATCTTTGCTTCGGAGGACGGGCGGGTACATTTCCCGGCTCATTTCCTTCGTGATTTTAAACCGAGTTTGGCACATGACAAGGGTTACCTGAAAATCACAATAAAATTAAATGAAATATCAGTATTCGGTGATACGTTGACGTTCCCTCAAATGTTAAAAATTAAATGGTAAAACCATCCAGTATAAGGTTCAGTCTCGTTTAATAATTTCAGTTTTTATTAACATGCTTTTCTACCTTCTGCGTCCAATATACGTGGCTTATACGATAATTTTTATTGCTTTTAATGTTCCTACTCTTTTGACGTGGTATGCTGGCTTATATTTATTTTTAAAATGGTCAAAGGGAAAAGATTCGGTCTCGGACAGGTTCCGGAGTGATCATTAAGAAAAACAAGAAAACCTAGAGGCGGGCCAAAAGGACACGTCCTAAAAATTCGAAATCCTTTTATTGTTCCAGTGATTTAAATAGACTTCACCTAGGACTATTTAATTGATATTTTATTACTTCGACTGCTGCATGATTCGCACGATTTGTATGTATGAAACGTTTAATGAAAACTATCGTTTGTAGTTAGGATAACAATTTAAATTAAATATTTTGCACATCGTAGCTGGCACCACATGTAAATGTAACAAGAAGCACCTTCGATGAGGTTTGTCAGTCAGAAGGGATGGAATCAAATCGACCAATCAATCAATCATTCGTTACAAATAGTGACGCGTCATTTATTCGATCCCGTCTGTTATTACTCGATCGGAAGACAGCCAATTTGCTGCATCACTAAACATGCTGCCCTAATTCGTTCACCATCTTCAAAAAACTGGTAACAGATAAGACAACACCAAGTTGGAATGTTTTTCTTCCAATCGCGTCTATCACTTCCTTGGTTTCCATCAATTAAAATTTGAATTTATCGTTTTGTCTGATTGTCTCCTCTAGTGTTCGCAATTTACGCGGAGTTGAGATGCTTCTCCTGCCTAAAAAAAAAGTACGGTTTTTCCTACTTACAAAGCAGAGGGTCGCGAGAGCGGTCAAAGATAGGCCCGGTGTTCGGTCCACATAGCCAATGTTTCTCCTCATAATTAAGTCGGTTAACTGCCCAAATGAATTTGATCTAAGCCAGGGTCTCGGAATAGAATTCGTCCAGTTATAATTTTTGTGGTTTTTTTATTTACTTTTTTTTTCTTAGAGAAAACCGAAAAACGTTCACAAGTTTGACAGGAATTAAAATTTCGGCAAGAGGTTCAGTTTTGGTTAGGTATACGACCACGACAAAACAATGGGTCCCATGACGTCTGATATTTGTTTACAAAAACCTGTTTGCGTTTATATGTGTATATGGAAGTGTGACATGTGTATACGTCCGGTTACGTCGAATTACTCAAAGTTATTGAATCATATCGACAATAAGTTGCTCAACATTAAATGCGGATAACTTGATTTGTCTGTCCTGAGTCATAAATAAATAACAGTTTTTTGTCTTTCATTGAAATTTCCATAAAATTAAAATTAGGTAGTCGTAGACCGTTCTTCATCACAAGCAACCTAAACATTTTTAGTATATGCCGTCTGGAGGAAATCGATGGCAACCGAGAAGTTTGATTGTTAGTTAATAAAGTTTAGTTAATGTTTTTCTGCTTGAAATATTCACATCATGATCAACAAGGAGCACATAAATTGGTTTTTTAAGGATACATAGAAGAGTTGGAAAATACACTTTTTGAGATATACATAGAATACGTATACTTAGAGTATAGAATACAAATTAAAATAGATATACAAATACTCAATGATGGTAAGGCAAACGGGCCTCAGTTGAGTAAGATTACTCCGTCCAACTAGGCAAGGATACCTTTGATAGCCCACTTCTACTAAAATACTATTTATTTGTGTTTTAAATACTTGGAAGAACAGGTCTTATTCGTAATTAAGTCTCCTGTGTACTACCTCGTAGTGTTATGGTGCAATTATTTCCAACATACGCAGTCAAATTTCATTGCCAACTTCTCTAGACGTAAACTTATTCTTATTAATTTTTAAAAAGAAATATAATATTTATTTAAAATATTTATTTAAAAAGGTTTTTTTATTGTAATTCTACCAGACCGAAAGATTTTTGCGAGTTTCTGCCATTACACGATACTAAATTTTGTGTTTAAATCCTAGTAAGATGAAACAACGATGTAAATTTTCTATATTGTTAGGTTGAATGACGGAGTGTCACTGTTTAACAAAATAATCTTCAACAAAGTTGTGTGTTATATAAAGTAACTATGTCGAAGATGACGCTATAAAATAAAAAATATACTGTTAATTTCACCAAACTTATTTTTTTAAATAGTGGAGATCATCAGTATGTCTAGTGCTCTTGTAAATTTCAAATTTCTTAATCGGTACGGAAGTCATACAATAATTTTAAAGACCTCTGGATGGACACAAGGAAGCGGTTATTTAAATATTTCTGTTATAAAAATAAGACGACGAAGAGTTCGATCTAATGATCAGATCTAATGACCTCTGACCCGACAGACAGGACCGAAAATTTGATTTAAATTTTCTTGTAGTTTCGTACGACGAGTAATAATTTTATTTAAAGTACGGTTTCCTATTAACATAATCGTGTTATTTATGAGTTGATCGTTATTAATTTATCAGTTTGTATGTTGCGTGAATTTAAAATTCTGATACATAAAGTAAGTCGGCTCTGTCTCCTCTTGGTTGTTTTGTCTTCACTCGAACTTGTCATTAATCGTATTTGAGCGGAAACGAATTGACCGCTCAGGTTTCTCCTGTCAAGACCAAACAACATTTTTGTCTTCGTTGTATGAATCAAGAGAAACAAAAGTTCACGCATCGAGCCTCGAGAAAATTGGGCAGCTTTTCCCTTGGTCTTCCACAGGAATATTCTTGAAAAAAAAAACCGACCGGTCGACACAAAAAAAACATGGAATTTTCTGCAGGTCTGAAATTCTCAAGATCGTCCAATTCCCGAAATTGTTTCGCGAAATGTACTGGCAAGTTTCTTACCTGCGAATGTCAGTGGTGGTCAAGTTTTTTTCTGTTATTCTTGTCACTCACGAAAAATGACGTGTCAAGAAAATACAAGTTTTAATGTATAATTTTATACTGCAGTATAGTAAAAGTAACTTTTAGTTATGTATCTTCTGTACCAGTCATTTATTAAAAATATGGTAGTGGTAACATGTTCTGTAAGTGTTTAATTGATTGACTGAACACAACAAAAGCTCAAATTTATAACATCAAATACTATACATTCTTGAAAAACTAATAATAAATGCAAAAACTTCGAAAAGAACCACAGGTAACTGGGGATTTGATGCTACTCATTGTTTTTTATGAGTTTAATGGTTTTATGAGTTCAATATAAACGGGGAAGTATGAAAATCGATTGATAATTCACCAACAGGGAAGAATTTAAATTTAATGCACATTTAGGGGTTGGCAGACGACGGTCATCTTCGTCAAATTGGAACTTTTTGACTGTCCCATGTGGTACCCATCGACAGGAAAAAGTTTTCCTAAAATTTTTTGCCTGCCCTGTGACATGTCCCGGCAGAAACTTAGATTGAACACGAACGACTCGGCGTTTCTTATTGCGGCACTGTTCATTTAACAGAACAATTCGGTCGGAGAATAAAAACGTCGACAACAACAACAACAACCGGCATTTTAAATCTGGGTAGCAACGAAGCTCGACAAACGTTCAATTTGTAGCCATGGCGGACTTGAGTCACACCGAAAGTTTGGAGAAAATCTTCGAAAAATACATACCTGAGGCTGAACTTAAGGAAGTCAAGAGGATCCTCTACGGAAGAGAACTTCAGTGAGTAGTTTCTTTTGTAGTTTCATTTTTGGAATTTGACTTTCGCGTTTTTTTTTTGGGGAGGGATTTTCCAAACCAGAAATTTGTTTTCCTTAGACCCCTGGAAATCGCGGCGGAAGCTAAAAGCCTTTCCGAGAAGAATGACTTCGAAATTCAGGGATACAAATTCAGCGCTCCTGAGGAAGAGTTGAGAACACCACGAGTTGTACGAATTGCCGGAATTCAAAGCAAAATTGTTTTGCCCACGACAGCCAGCTTGAAGGAACAGAGAGATGCAATCCACAGCAAAATCGGCAAAATCATCGAAGCTGCACACCACTGCGGCGTCAACATCGTCTGCATGCAGGAACTTTGGAGTGAGTTTCACGTGTTTCGACAGGAGTGCTTTTTTTTCGTAAATTCGGTCCACAAGAAGTGCAATGATGTTTTTGCTAACTATTTAACTAACGGGTGAAATGTTTGTTTTCAAGATATGCCATTCGCTTTTTGCACACGTGAAAAGTTTCCCTGGTGCCAATTCGCCGAATCTGCAGAGAACGGTCCGACCACCCAATTCCTGCAAGAACTTGCCATGCGTTACAACATGGTCATCCTTTCCTCCATCATGGAAAGGGACGAGAACCACGGTGACATGCTGTGGAATGCGACGGTAGTCATCGACAACCACGGACGAGTTCTGGGCAAACACCGAAAGAACCACATTCCCAGAGTGGGAGACTTCAACGAGAGCAACTACTACATGGAAGGTAACTCCGGTCACCCGGTATTTCAGGTGAGTACCTGTTTTCACTTGTTCCTTTTTCCGGGAACCTTTACCGTTTGCCTAAAATCCACCATCTTTTAGACCGAATTTGGAAGAATTGGAATTAACATTTGCTTTGGACGTCACCATCCTCAAAATTGGATGATGCTGGGTCTCAACGGAGCCGAAATTGTTTACAACCCCAGCGCCACTGTCGGCCACGTCAGGTACTTGTCCACGTATCCTTCTTTCTTCTCCTATTCTTTTGGGATTTACTAACCTTTGATTTACTCTTCAGCGAACACATGTGGGGTATCGAAGCCAGGAACGCAGCTATCGCCAACAATTACTTCACGGTTGCCATAAACAGAGTCGGAACCGAGAATTTCCCGTTTGAATTTACTTCCGGTGATGGGAAACCCGCACACAAAGACGTTGGATTTTTCTACGGGTCGACTTTTGTCACTGGACCAGAAGGATCTCGTACACCTGTAAGTTAACCATCATCACGATCACCTTCAATGTATGAAGGTTGCACGTCCGGTTCTAATTGTACGGTTTGGGTTTTCAGGGATTGTCGAGGACCAGAGACGGTCTGATGATTGCCGAAATCGACTTGAACGAATGTCGCCAGGTGAAAGATCTTTTCTCCTTCCGAATGACTCAAAGGTTGGACCTGTACGCTGATTCCTTCAAGAAGGCCTCCCACATTGACTACAAACCACAAATTGTCGAGTAATTAAAACTTCGTTGTCCTCCAACAAAAAAAAAGAAATTATTATGTCTGTTTTCGTTTGTTATATTGGGTAGCACAATATAATTATATATATTTTATGTCACAATTTGTCGTTTTTTTTGTTTTCAAATCCTACATTTAATTCCGTCATCAGAAGAACCATCTACAGATTGGTCCACAAATAATCGAAGCATTAAAATTTCGGTTAAATCCGTTCTTCGAGGTCATGTAAACGGCAAAATCTCGAGCGCTAGGTAATAGACCCATTATCTGACAGTACCAGACCCCTCGAAAAATGTGTATGGCTTGAGCTTAGAGAAAGCTCGTAACTTAAAACTGTTGCTGCTACGTAAATAAAAACAAAATAAATTACACGCCCAAGTAATTTATTACTTTTTTGTTTGTTTTCCTCATATTGCGTCTTTTCCATCCATCGACGATACTTTCGAATTCAAAGTCGTAAACGTTGTCTCTCGCAGTCATTTCAGCCTCTCCTTATTATATTAATATAATAAAACGGTCGATTGATTATGGTAATCCTGTCAGTTAACTTCCTTAGTAACTGATCAAGCGAACGTCTCCGAAAGCGAAATTTCCATTTTTCATGGATTATTCAAGTCTATTTCGGTTCCTCCTAGTGTCATGACTCCTATTAATAACCCGGCCGAAGCTATGAATCGACGCATTGAGGGGACACGGCCCTGTCAAGAGGCACACGAGGACTCGGGAAAAGGAACACACATCCAGACAAACGAAACAAATTCATGTTTTTGTATATTTTTTGCTTGGAATTTGATATTTTTCCCAATTTCTTTTTTTAACAAAAACAAAGAAAATTTTAACAATGTCACAAGCACAAGCATTTTTTTTTTATCGAAGTGAAACTTTAATCAAAAGTATCATATTAAATTCGGTTACAAAGTTGATATTAAAGAAAATTAAAGAAAAAATAATATACATATATATGTATATTATACATAACAGTGTGGAACGCGAGTGAGGGACAAGGGAAGGAGTAGGAAAGTCAGAGGAGCAGAAGAGGTACGGAGGTACGAAAGATACGAAGATTGCGAGCAACCGACCTTGATTCGGTACCGAAGTATTTTGACCACTTGCTAAATACACGGACAAAAATTGGAATCGTCAAAGCGATGACAGACTTATGCACTTTCGGGGCAGAAAAGGCAGTTTCCGTTTACAAATTGATTCAGCACAACCAAAGCATCGAAGGATTCCTTCAGGACGAACACGTGCATCTACAAAGTTCCGCACCACAACTCCTGTGAAATCTCTCCCTCTCTCTGGCTAACCCATTAAGTTAGAATAGAAAAAGAAATACCCTTAAACGACTTATGATAGCATTCGCATGTGCGGGGTTATATACGTAAAACATAACAAAACCAATAAATTGATTGCTCGGCCCTGACACCTCTAGCAAGTCTGTTAAATCAACAACAGCGGACGTGACCGGCTGGGCAATTCTATTTAATCCGCCCAGTTTTTGACACAAAGAGTACAAAACAGAGTTCGATTGATAGTTAGTGAAGTGACACTTGAAGACCGTAATTAATACTGTTTTAAATATGTGTCCTGAAGAACGCGGTAATTTCTTCCTTCTGGAACTTTACCGAGTCTTTTTTTGTTTGTCGGTCTACAATTCATTCGAGCCGCCTGAAACCCAACAGAGGGAACTTAAATTTTTCTTCGGTGCGAGTGTTTCTTTCATGTCCGGGACACAACACAAAATAAATCGTTTTTATGAGATGTGATCAGGGGTGGTCAACGTGGACTTTCGCTACTTTCACGTTTCTCTCCCGAATACCAAATGGTCGTGTGCATGAGGTGCAGAGTGAGAGACGCCGGCGACGAGTGAACCAGTACAAAAAAAAATCACCGCAGTTATAACTAGAAGTATTAAAGAGAAAAGAAAAATGCAACAAAAGCAATATGATGCAATAGTAAAACAAAATTAATAATAGAAAATAAACAATCTCTCTATAAATGCAGATATTTTTCTTCTTTTATACACTTTGCTTAACCTAGAAAATCGAAGCTTACAAGGACAGATACCCTCATTTGCTACTATCTATTTGTTGTCTTTCAAACTTTCACACAAGTGAACGAACGCACAGACGAACGACTCGCATCAATGTAATAAACTAAAATATAATTTTCCTTTTAATAATGGTATTAAGCTATTATATTAATTAATTTGTCTCGTAACTCACTGTCTCTTCTCTTGCCGCGTATACGAAAATACACGTTCATTACCTTTTTGGTTTTGTTTGGGATTCAACTCATTCCTCAACAATGATAGTAGGAGAGACGTTTAGCGACGTTTAACTGCGAATTCATCGAATTCACACGCAATCAATAAGTTTCGATTTCAGAACGCAAAGCTAAAGAAACAAATCGACGCCACATAAACTTGTTCACGAGAAATACAACGCGATGCTTGCGTCCGTACAAAACGACAATAATAAATCGGAGTGCGATCGAGTATGTGGAGCAATGTTTTCTTTTTACATAACGAATATCACCGAGGACCGTAACAAACGAAATAATTTCATTGCAATACCGAGTCAACAATACTTCTAAACCGAATTAGGGTCTAATTGAACATTATTGCCATGCGTTAAAAAATCAACTAAAAAAAAAGTAATGAGTTACAAGAAGATGAGAAAATATGGAAAGAACCCCGTGTTTGGTCAAGTGGTCCGACGGAAACAATTTAAATCAGGTTCAAATCAGGTTCGCAGGTTCCCCTCTGCTTGGCACAAGGTCCTTCTCTCAGGTTCTCTTGCGCATCCGGAAGTGCATGGACAACACTGACGACATTCTCTCGATCCGACTGGAACTTCCTCGTATTTCATCAATTATTACCAGTGTAATACTGGATTTTACCATTTTTCATTACATCTTCCCAAGCTGAAAAAAAGAAAACGAGTTGTATTCGGTACTGACGATACATCACACATTCACGCAGGTACTCGTAAGAACAGAACTAACCCAATCCAACAAAAGTAACAATTTTGTCGTAATTGAACTGAACTGGAGCTACCGGAGGAACATATTTGTTGGCAATGGAATTTACCGACGTGGCGGTACTGTTGTTGCCGCTGTTGCTGACCGATGCCATATTCTCATGTCTTTTGAACAATTCCTGTAGGGTGGTATTGGTCACGGTACCCAGCATTCCTTTCGACGACGAGTTAACGTAAGCGTTTTGACCTTCCAACACGTCACTGTACACGATTCCGCCGTTCACGCTGGACAGTTGCACAGGTGCCTCGCTGGAGCCTTGAGTCGGCCCACCACTCTGACCCCCATTGCTCTTACATGAACTCTTTGAACTCGAGCTGGAGGTGTCATCCAGACCCGGTTCGGTTTCTTCTTCCAGGACAGGAGTCTGATCGTCGGACGTCAGGAGCTGCTCGTTGATTTCGAACCCGAAGGTGATCTCGCACACGCCTGTGTCTTTCGTCTTCTCGTCGTGAAGAAGAATGACCGGTGGCCGCGTGTTTGGTCCCACACTTTTTGATCTCGTCGACCGACGATGCCTTCCTTCCTCATCGGCTTGAACTTTGGGTGTTTTCGACGAATTCACCTCTTCACCGTGTTTTCCCGAGTCCGGGAGAGACGAATATTGTTTTGTCTTTGCGAAAGAATTTTGTTCACTAATTTCCTTTTTCTTCTGGTTGTGGTTACCGTTTTCCGATTTGACCGGTAGACTCGGAAAATCTTCAGGACTGAAATTTTTCTTGTTCCAATTTTTCTTACCCTCAGTTCCCTTACTACTACCATCAACTAGTTTACACTGGTCCAAATCACAACTTGACGCTATTTGTTTTATATCGTTTCTCATAGGTACGTCAACAACTTTATTAGTGGTCGCCACTTTGTTTCCAACAGATTTATCAACAGTAACAAGATCTTTCAACTTTTTTACATTATTATCACAAATTTCGTTAACGTCTACATTAAAATTTTGTTTCCTATTATCGGATCTAAAGCAATTTTTTGAGTCACTATGACTATTGATATTGGTATAATTATTATTTATAGTGTTATTACTGTTCTCATTATTGTTGGTAATGTTGCTACTATTTTTGTTGTTTGGAGAATTCCCGGAATTACTATTATTTTTATTATTTATGTTAATATTATTATTATTGTTACACTTCGTTTTATCCCAATGCTGACTAACTGAATCGCACCATTTCTCTATTTCGTTTGTTTTAACCGCACTAACACTGTCTACTTTCTCCGGGTTTTTGCCGTTAAAAGTACTCATTTCGCTAATCGCCTTCGAGGTGAAATTCGAATTCCCAGCAGCAATATCTGCATAAGAAGCTGTGGGGGCGCAGTCACCTACGGGGAGGCTGTGCACGGAATCCAAGTCGGAATCTCCGCTTCGTTCGCTAGGTGGAACCGAAGACGTGCTCTTCCTTCTTGGACTCCTTCGAGAATTTCTGTGGTTCCTCGCCCGTTTAGGATTAGGATCAGTAACCTTCTTCTTCCGCTGTTTCTTTGTTACCACCTGGAAGTCGCTGTCCGAGTTATTCTCCTCCTCTTGCTCCATATGCAAATCATTCTGACTGCCGCTCTTTACGAAACCCTACAATGATAGTACATTTACCTTTATGTTGCATGTTTTACGAACAGGAAATCGAAATTAAAGACTTTTCTAATTTGCGAAAGTTGTAACGATCATTCGGCTCTCATCAGCATACCTGTTCTCCCCATCTCCTACGGTCTCTCAAGCTCTCTTCCGCAGCAGTATCTGTCCTGGGTTTCCCAACTGACGTCCTCTCGCTTTCCGAACTCTCAGTTAGGTCATCAATATTTCTTTGGGACACTTCTTCCAAGCTGGTAGACTTCTGCATGTTCTGACGCTTTTTCTCATGCTTCTTCCCTGTTGGAGTGAAACCAATGCAACAGTCACTCAAACAATCCAATTAAAGACACGGTTCTTTCAAGGAAAGCAACTTACCCTTGGTCAACTTTTTAATTTGCCTGTTTTTGGCTTTATCACTTTCGATAAATTTTAAGACTATGTTTATATCTTCATCCCCCCGGTAACCACCTATATTTTGACTAAGAAACACATTTTTTTCGGCTTTCGGTAATTTTTTCTTTTGATTTTTAGAAATGTTGCCACGAGAAGTCAAGCCTGATCCACTTAAGGCATTGCCATTTTCGTCCGTGCGTAGCGAATGATTAGCTGTTTTTGAACTAATGTTGACTATCATATTCATATTCATATTGATATTACGATACATGTGAGGACGCAATCCGAATGTTTGTTCGCTTCCACGCGCCTGAAATGAAAGCAAAACATAAACATGTCATAATCTACGAGTATTAAAATGTTGCTGAAATGGTAAACTGAAAAGGTACTCACTTGGTTTGAAGCATCCGAAATTCTACTCCTGTCTCCCACAATACACTGAACAGAAGGATAGTTGTCGCTCAATTGAACAGACTCCATTCCGTTCAGAACTCTTTTCTCTCCAAAGCCTAATTCAATTGAAGAATCAACAGGTTCTACTTCTAAACTAGCCCGCGTAGTGAAAACCTCTTGACTATTATTACTAGCGTTTTCAGATTCTCCTTCACCGGACGTAATTCTAAAATGAATACAAAAATTGAGTCAATTCAGGTATATTTGAGTAGCGTTCACGTAAAATCTGAACCTTCAAGCAGATATTTCTATAAATGCATTTATTACCTGTACTTATCACTATTTTGAAAAGTCTGTAGTTTTTTCTCAAAACTTAAAGATGGGTCCGAATTGCCCAACTTTTTGATTTCCAAGTTAAGACCACTCATGTCGATTGTAACACATTCAGCTGGTTTGGGGAGCTGCGGCATTTTCCTCACCATCGAGGAAGAACTTTCGGACTGACTCTTTAACTTAACTACATTCAGTTCTAATGACTTCAGCTGATCACTACTTGAGTGATGTCTCCTTAATGGGTACAATTCTCCTGCAAGTTCCAAAATCAAATTATTAATGATAGTTTAAGAAGCGGAAAGGAAATGGATGGAAATGTCATCTTACCTGAGTTTGTCTTTTTACTTGATGGTAACTCGTTTGAAGCAGAGTGCTTGAGGGTTTGTCTCCTCGTTTGAGTAGATGATATGGCAACACTGCTCGAATTTGTGTAAGCAGTGTTGCCAATACTGGTAGACACGTGGTTAGGTTGCAGGGAGTCTCGATCAAACAAGCCTTTCTTTTTACTTTGATCTGATTGCTGTTAATTAAACAAATGATAACCATAATCTTCTAATTCATTAAATTATGGGTAAATTCATCCACTTTAACTCGTCAAAATGTACGTAATACAAAGCATTTCACTACAGAAGAGAAATACCACTCAATCAGATATTTGACTTACAAACAAACAATGACTTTATCGTCCCTTATCATCGCTCTTAATCAGTTCTGGTTTTGTTAGGCAATTATTAATTTTCTGTTTTAATTTTAATGTAATGTCAAATAAGAATTTCGCTAACGATTACACGAGATAATTGTTCAAGTCAAATTTCTGTCACATGAGAGTGACACAACAAGACCTTACCCATGACTCCAAAGGCCAACCAGCGTTCACATTAGAGGGCAGCGATCCACCTTCTCTCTGGCGGGCGCTAACCGAACTACCGGGCCCCTGTCGCTTATTCTTTTTGCGAGCTCCTGTGAAGAAAATCAAATAGTAAAAATAAATAACACAAAAGCAACTATAAAATAAAAATTAAATCAAGGCTATTACATTATCAGCGACACAGCTAGTTCCACACGAGAAAAGCATAAACCTCACACCGAAGCGTAAACATAATCGTTCTGACACCGATTTCGTCATTTACGAATATAAATACTCACCACCAGAATGATGGGTATCGAATTCGGCACTTGATGCGGCGTGAAAAATATTTTGCAGTGAACCACCTCGGGACGCCCTTTCTGAAATGGCTGCGCCTCTGTTTCCTTCTCGGACTCTGAGTGCCCTTCGTCCACAGATTCCTCTTACGCCGACCACAGGATAACTGCAATCACTATCGTCCGCCTCGACCTTCTGAAGAAGTTCCTGAAATGGCATTAAATGTCACAGGTAATAAGAACACAATTCACCATGACATGTATTTGTTTTAAACAATAACTTCATACAAAGCAATATTCAATCAATAAAGAATGTTGTACAATGTAATTGACAGAAGAAATGCAGTGGTAATCAACGGCGGAGACCAAGTAATATTGACCTTGATGAATTATTAATCTCTACTGAAGAACTATTCATGGAAGACTTATTTCACTGCACCATGAATTTTTTCATTTGTATTACTTTATATGCATTTTTACTTGGTAACATGAGATATGTGGAACTTACTTGTTCTTCATTGTTCAAGTTGATCTGGTAATAATTTTAAAGAAACTGAGAGTCACAAATCACTACATGTTCATTTCAAATATCAAGATTTATGTACTTATTTTCACTTTCATGTTTTATTTTACAAAAACTCCAAAATTTTAATTCATACAGTTGACAAGCACAAGGAATATGGTAATCATAGAAATGTATTAAAGATAAAGTTGTGTAGTGCTATCTTAAGATAACTATTTTACTTACTCTAAATATTTTACTTTTCCCCTCCCTATCTTTTGGATTTTTGTATTGGATAGCTTCGTCTAGAAGAGCTTTCAGTTGTCCATCATCCAATGAATGTACATCCTTTTTAACAGATTCACTCTGAAAGGCATACACAAAATTTTAGACTAAATTTGACATGATATAAATGAAGATCAATGCCTAATTTTCAAAATTATTAAGGGGACTTGAAATTGTGCTAATCTCTTATCCTGATGTCCTGACCATAGATTTTCTAGAAAGCAATTCACAACTACTCATATAATGAGAGAACCAATCAAGGCATCATATAATTCAAGAGTACAATTATTTAAAAACTGACCTTTGACAAATGGGCTACAGGTTGTTTTAGTGTGTCTATGTTTCTACTAATTACACAAGAATTACAAATTTTTACTAGATATTGATGTTGAACAGTTTATTGGTACCTCATTTCATGTGTCCGTAATTTGATTTCATGATATCATGCAATAGTAAGAGTACATCAGAAAATGACAAATACAATTTGTCTGCTGTCTTTTGATGCTGGTCATTTTGCCTGTTTCAAAAAAATTAACCACCCCCATTTATTGATTCCACATTAAACTCAAAATATAATTAAACACACCCCTTCCTCCCATGAGTTCACTTGAGGAACATTTAATACTTCTTAACAAAAGGGATCCATCAGTGATAAGACATGATGTAACTTGATATACTTAGGGCGGGACAACAATTCGGTATCAGTGAAAAATCCTTTTTTCACTGAGTTCACTTACGTCGAAAGACGAGGATAAAATATTATTCATTAAGGTAGACCATGAATTTCGAATAGAAGAAAGAAACGCTACTCTCACACAAACCTTGTAAACCTAAGTCGAAATCATGGTATACCGAGGAAAACACAGAAAAAATATTTTCAAGTGAATAAGTTGCAGTTGAATGCCATTACAATGCAATTTTCATGATGGGCACTAATAGTCAATTTACGCATTTAGTAAAGCGACCGCGGATCTGTACTTATTATTTTTCCTTTTACCTTACCGTAATAATTGTTGCAGGCGATGAATAAATAATATTACCACCAGTATTTAACGCAAAAAAAACAAAAATAATTTCACAATTGAAAATTAATCATAAGGCAACCGCCATTTTGATTTTATTGTGAAGCAACCACTGCCATTGGCTTGCCGAAACGGATTCAATGCTCCTTTCCCTTATTGCCACTACTGCATTTTAATTCGTAATTATAATTCGTTTCTTTAACTTTATTGCACGAATATATTCAACACTTTATGATTCCGGATAAGAAATATCAAGTTGAGTTTGGGTTGAAATTATTAATTAATTCACGCATGACTTGCCGCAGGTGAGCAGAAAAAAATGAATTTTGCCCGTTAACGACTGCCTTTAGTGGAATTAAACAATTAGCATTTGAAAATGAATTCCACTGCATGTTGTACAATTGTCAAACGAAGTATTTGAATAAACTACTGAATTATACATATAATATAATAGAAAAGCTTGAAACATGAAAATAAATTTAAAACGAATACTTCTCTTGGAGTGCAAATAACAAAAACAATATAAAGCCATGTTTTACTGTGAAAAATTAATTTGTTGATTTGAGAGAAGACTGACTGCTTCCTCAGTTGAAAATTCAGATGGTTAATAAAATTGTGAACCTCCCGACTGCCTACTTGTGAATGCCTCAAGCAATGTTTGAATATTCTTTTTGGCAGGTCTTCAAGTTTTAGTTGCAAAACAGATATGCCCTTGAGTAGGAAGTACTTTTCAAACCAACATTACCTAAATGTTACCCACAGCCATAAAATTTTTTATTTTTTGTACAATATGAAAGAGCAAAAGAAAACAACATTGAGAAAAGTTCCCCTCAAAGAGATGCAACAGACTGATTTGTTATGTAAAGATTTCTCAATCTTCTGACTCATTAAAATGTGTAAAACAACATTTGGTGTCTAATGAATTAAAAAACCTTACTTCTGTCCAGTGAACTGTAACATCTGACACAAATACCTTTTAATCATTTTCAAAATTCCTTAAAAGATATGTAGACGTACATCCTGTAAATTTTTTATTCTTTATTTTGTGGGTTCATGTTATGCAGACTGCTAATATATTTTTCATTTATTGATTATTTGTACGACTCAATCACGAGTTTTCCAATTTTTAATATAAAAAGAGCTCTCAAAGTTTAACTTATAAATTAACTTACAATAAATCAAATCTAAATGTAATTGAAGTTTCAGACTACAAAATAGAAGTATTTTCATTATGTATTTTAATAATTTAGATAGTTATATAAATCAAAAGGAAATTAAAGCCACAGAATAACACTCCCAGAATATTGTTAAAATGACTTTCAGACTGAAAGGAAAGAAACATAATTGCAATACAAATATTTACAATACTAATGTAGACAACTGCCAATGCATTCTATTAAGTCATCCAGGTGCAAGACCAAACAATGTAGCTTAGACGCCGGTACGAAATATTAAAACAGTCATGTTAGACTGGGTAAAGGTGACAGACATCAGTGTTGTGAACGACAATTTTTCCTCTGTATTAACCAAATATAGTCAACTAAAATCTACAAAAGAAGTTCAACGACCGAGTGGCAATAACCAAAGAACAGTGACATCCAGTTCTAATAAACCTTACCTGATCTTCCTTTGAAATTCCCTTAACTTGTTTCTTATCCTCTGGTGGCTCAGATTTTGACTTTAATGTCTCTAATGTTCGATTATCACTTGTTTTATTTCTATCCGGGGCTTTAGGTTCGTTACCTTGTGCTGGCCATGGCGCCATATTGTTAAGGACAAAGGCCTAGCTGAACACCCCTTTAATCGTGAAAACCATGATTGTCCACCACCATAACATAATTTTACACACAATACATTAAACGACAACCTCTCATATAGAGTATTCCCATTATTAACAACAGGTTTTTACATGTTTACATTATTTTAAATGACATTAAACACTGATTTTCCAATAACAGGAAAAATTTGCACTCCTGATTTTCATCGATCTATCACTCTAGTGGCGAAGCCAAAAACTACGCGTGTGTTCGAAAAAACATGCTCCGGCGTTTCGATCAAAAGTCCTTTTGCGATAAATTAAATTTATTTCCACAACATTAAAAAATTTACAACCTTGGTACCTGAGAAATTAAAATACGAATATATCAATAGGTCTATTAACGTACTCCAGAAAAAAGAAAATAAATTTTTTTAAAATTCTCCAAATGAACACCGTTTTCGAACACAGTTCCAGCAGACAATTTGAAGTCTCCAAATGGAAAACTTTTGTTGTGGTCGATTATTAATTTTCTGACTTGCCCGTCATAATTCGCACGTGAAAGACGTGCAAATATCTGGTATCCGGTTCAAGGGATCCATTTGCCAAAATTCAATCAGTCTTAACGTTTTGCCGCGACAAAAGTTTTTGCTTTTTGCTTCACCGTGTTTACCAACAGAGAATATATAAATTCAATATTTTTACACGTTAGAGGGTTGTCAAACAAAACGAAGTATTCGCTTCTATGAAAGTGCTTGACACTCAATTTTCATTGTGCAGCTTACTAAACAACATTTCCAAAAATGAATAAGGTTGAAAATTCCGAAAATATATTTCTGTTCGTTCCGAATATTATCGGTAAGAAAATTTTTTACCACAATTAATGCAAATGAAATTGATTTGTTGCTATGAAATGTTACTTATGTTTGTAATTAAACTGTTAATGTTTGAAGTGGATAGAATAGAATTGTTAAGCATTTCAAATTCGTTTAATATTCCAACTAAGAGGTGCTGTTCAGGAAGTGTCTCTCTTGTACCCATTGCTTTCATTACACGATTGACTCTTATCACACTCCAAAGTACAATTGAAAAATAATTTAAATTTTTCTTCTAGGGTATGCAAGAATTATCTTAGCACTGATTTCATTTTACTTTATGACAACAAATTACATATTGGCAACATGGTGCTACATTCTGTCAGCCCTGTTGGATGCTTTCGATGGTCATGCTGCTCGCTATTTTAATCAGAGTATGTAATCAGGCTGCGAAATGTTTCAAAATTTCTTGTCTTGCAGAAGTGTCATTATAACTTTAAATTCCAGGTACCAAATTTGGAGCTATCTTGGATCAGTTAACAGATAGATGTGGAACTATGGGATTGCTGGTTGTCCTCTGTCAATTTTATCCAACTTACTTGTTTTGGTTCCAAATTGTTATGGTTATTGATATTGCTTGCCACTGGATATATTTGCATTCGTATGTTTCAGCTAGAATTATGAGAAACAACTTTTGTAATTAACTTCTAAGTAATATACATCTTTCTGTTTCAGATCACTCTTGCAAGGTAAAACGTCTCACAAATTTGTTGACCTCTCAGAGAATGCTGTTATGAGATTATATTACACTAATCGTCAGGTACTCTTCTTCATGTGTGCCACCAATGAACTGTTTTTTGCTTCCTTGTACCTTCTCAATTTCACAGCTGGACCATTTAAGGTTTTCAAAATATTGTCATATGTGACAGCACCATTCATGATTATTAAAAATTTTATCAGTCTAGTACATTTATGTGTTGCTTGCAAGAATATATCAATCATTGATGTCAAAGAAAGGGAAATGGTTAAAAAAAGTGAATAATTCTCTTAATGTCTAGTTGATTCCAAAGGGATGCCCAATTACTTTCAATTAAGCAACCAAAGTATATTATTTTTTTCAGCTAATGTACAAAACACAAAGTATCATAATTTACTTAATGGGTAACATGTAATCATTACATAATAGTCTAGCAATAACATTTTAACAAACATGAAATGTTTATTGTTCATAAATTGTAATATTTAAGGGTTAAACTCTTAAATACAATTAACTTTCAGCTGTGGCATTTTTGACTGAAATGAAATCTTGATGCATTCTTCAAATATTAATATGATAATTATGAACTCTCTTGTAGCATCTTGTAGTCAATGTGTCTGTGTCACACACTATTTCTAGTTCTTCCCAACATTATATGATAATGTTGATATATAACATAATATGAGTCATTGTATGACATCCATTTAATACATCTGCATCATAGGCAGAAGAAGAACATTTCTCTGTAATTCAAAAAGAGTAAATAATGTTTTCCTAGTTTATTATTTATTTAATACTGGGAGTTTCTGACATATTTATTTGTCTCACACAACATCCTGATTTTTATTAAAAAATGTTTATTGAATATCAATATATTGCTTGTATTACATCAATATATTGATTTAAGTTTTAAGTAGCCTTTAGATTGGATTCATTTACATTTTTACTGGCCGTACAATGTTTACATGCTGTATGACATTACTCATCACATAAATGTTTATGTCATGTTGAGTTTGTAATACATCAAAGACTGTATGTTTGTGATTTCATCTTTTTTTTTACATGTTCAGAGTGGTTTTTGTTATGTTGTAAATTGAATGTAACCAATTCGCACTTCAGTATTAGAAATACTACTTTACTTAACATGTGATTGATATTCTTTTTTTTGTTACAAGTGAAAAAGAATATGTTTTATATTGTGATTGATGTGTGTAATCGTCCGGTAGACTTTTCTCCTGGTGGTATACTTTTGACTAAAAATTAGTTCAATTCTTGTAATAATAATAGTTTTAATGCGATTGTTAACTCTTCGTTTTGCGATTATAAATTGCATAGAAAAATTATATTTTTTAGTAATTTATGTTTGAAAATGAAAAAAATTAATGTTTTAATTATTTTTGAGAATTTTATGTATTTCTGGGATACCTGGTGGAACATTTGTAATTCTGTAAACGCATTTAAGAACAATTTTCAAAGCATTAATGGTACTTTGAACAATATAGTTTTACATTTATTTTTGTATCACAATGTTTTACTTTTTTAATAGTTGATAGTTGTTTGTATTCCTGTATATTATTCGCATTTTTACTCAATAAGCGTGTATAAAACTGTCCAGTACTTTAACCCCGGCTTAGGATTAAGTTTGATTAAAGGTAGTTATTTAAGCATTTATTGCGTCCATCGGCAGACTGGTCACGGAAGTAGAGGAAGGAAAAAAAGAATTACCGTTTGAAATCCTAAAGATATTATTTTCGTAACAACAATTTTCAACTTTGAAAATTGAAACGTTTCAACTCAACGTTTATTTACAATTTTGTCTTTATTAATAATTGAATTCAGTGAAGTAACCGGCGGTTGGGTTCTATGTAGATATAATTTTTATGTTCAACATAATATATTAAAATTTCATTTTACAACCTTAAATTTCATCGGCGCACCATGGACCTGAATAATTTAAATAAGTGATACTCTGTATTTAAAAAAATCCCCAATAACTATTTGCATTTTATTCATTTTCATGTTCCAAAAATTATGTTGTACCAAATTGTTTATTATGTGATAAAATCTACGTTGTAGTGAACTCTTAGAACTGTTAATGTACTATAAATTACACTTGTAAAGAATTAGTAAATCGGTTCCCCCCGTAAAAGGAATAATAAGACATTTAGCAAATGTGGGGCTAATATAAAAGAATGTGACTTATTTATTTATGGATTGCAATTTCTTTTAAACCGCTTTTTATTTGTTTTTGAATAATTGAGTAAAAACAACTGGTAACTGTTGGAACACACAGTATAGGATTATGATGAATACTGAATTTTTTCCTGAAGTTTTCTTGGACCAGCAGCGATGTTGGTGTAATGCAGTCATCTCATTTTACTTTTAATGTACGAAGCACCAAAGTTAGACCAATAATAATTCTCTATCATATATATAATAGAATATATAATAACTTGAAAAACCGTTGTATGTAGATAGTTTCCCTACCAAATGGTACGAATTAGCATCCGAAACACATCGAAGGAATGCCCCCTGTGCAATTATTCAACATTTAAGAAATAAACGAAGGAATCGATACCCATCATTTGACTTGACGGTGGCGCAAGAGTAAACGAGGTTGCCCATTGCTTTCATACCTGAACGATAGATGGTGCTTGTCGAGCACGTACCTGTCGCAAAACAACTTCGAGAAGTGCACCTTGGTGGTATTAACCATACCTTACGTGATGGTTGCAAACCAGGACTAATCGTTTTCTAAGTTCAGTACCTTCGGTCGCGTTGTCTGAGTTGTACGAATGTGTTTCTTGGCGTGAAAGTATTCCGTACTTTTTTTTTAAACAGACATTGGATACTCATTTGGATACTGAAACATATTTTTCGGCTCGGTGTATCATTTCGAAACGATAATTTTCTTAAAATGTAAGTTTTTATTTTTGCCAAACCGAAACGTTCACGTTGAGAACGTTTTACTTTTTTTACGTTCACGTTCCAGTGTGGTTGTTGTTTGTGTGTTTGCCTTCGTAACAGCTAAATATCCGAATGAATTCTCACACCGATCGCAACGAATTTAAACAGCGTGTACAGTTCCATGATGTTAAAAAAGTATTGAAATTCGGAATTAATCTCCGTTAAAAATAGTATCGAGGTATTGGGTTTAAATTTAAAACTGGAACCTGGTCAATTTGACCAGTTTGGTTGGTATCGATGAACTCTGATTTGTGATGTTGTGAGCTTTGATCTTGTTTACTTCCCTCAGAGTCAGTTGCATTGCCTTTGATTTCTATTTATTTCAAACGAGTGGGTAACTTGTTTGCGTCGAGTGCCATTCCAAAGACTTGCCGTCTTGGCCGAATTAACGTTATTTTCCCTATTTAGCGGCGCAGTTAGCAACACACATTTTCGTATACAAATATATATTGTTGCAGTGGTACAATACGTGCGAACTCGATTTAAATATTTGTGTGCCGTTTTTATTTTTATTTTTTTTTTATCCGGTTTCGGCTCGGCCGTTTCGTTCGCCGTACATAAACATACATTACTTCTCAAGGCAGGTACCAAGGGAGGGAGTCACAGTTGAGTAACGATACTGAGACGAAAATGCTTCAAAGATGCAAATGCTTTTGGTGATGTGAAAAGGAGCGAAATACTTTTTTCGTGTTCGAATTTGTATTTCATTCCACTTTATGTGGCACAGGCTGGTTTGCTCGAGAAGTAATTCGCACTTGAAAAAGACTTTCGCTTTCTGTTGCGTCCCAAAAACGGTTCTTTAATGTGACCTTTGCAGTGAGTTTTTCACATCCTACACGTTTACTTTGCAGAATTTACCAACCTGTGACTTTGGGAGATTGATTTTCGGCAATTGGTTCCGAAACACTTGACGACCACACTTATTTAAATTAAAATGCAAGTCGGTTGAACATGTTGGATTTTAAATCGGTAACCTGTGCACGAAGATTACATATGTTTTTTCCTTAAAAACGAAGTAGAAGGTAGAAGAACTTTTGTACGTTTACAGGATATGGAAAGTAACGTGTTTACTGTATCGGAAAACCACAACCATGTAGTCAGATAGGTGTTTTCCGACTACTACAAAAGAAAACCTGCCAACGTAAGGGTGTGTGCGGAGGAGGCAGATAGAAGTGTGTGTCATTGAAATTAAAAAACCACCGAACACCTGAAAAGACAACAAATGATTAATATGCTGGTTGATATTCAAATGTGAAATTCACTGCGGGAAAAGGCAGTTATATCACATTCCACAGTTGTCTTGTCTCGAAGTATTTTGTGTAAAAGAAGTTACACGAAGCTTTGTAAAAAATTATATCTATCGAAAAGACAGTACGGTCGGTTACGGTTCCACAAAATAACCCCTCCTGTGTCGTCGGATGCGGAAGCCTTCGCCCACAGGTTCTTGCACCTGACATTTTAAACCAATTCCAGTTCACCCAAGAATGTTAGACTCATTCAAAAGTAATGATTTAACATTAACCAGAGTTCGTTAGTGCCAGATGTGCCAGCAGGTCCGATTCAACTGTTTATTGTCCGGCCGGAGGCAATCATTTGATTTTATTATTTCTTATATATTCATTCTCACAGCAGGGTGACCGAAAACGTCTCTTGTCAGGACGGCCGAGAGTTCACTCTCACCATTATTGACCCTAATAAAATGTGGAAGACCGAATTCGTCTGTCGATTAACTCGTACCTGGTTGGGGATTCCAGAACGGAGATTTGGTCACGATACGATCGGTTCGCCGGCCATGATTACACGAATGTAACGTCCGAACCACAACAAATTCAAAATACCAACTAGTCGCTTACGAGTGGAGATTTAAATGAGTCGAATGTTTGAAGACGACGATAAAGAGTATTAATTACGCAAGAATAATGCCAATCGTACGAGCGTACAGGTAACTAAAAGGGTCTCCCCCTAACCATTGAGGTGTCAAAATGAGTACCCAGAAAAACCCTTCAACTACCCGTAGGGCTGTTTTACTTTTCAACGAGTAAACGAACGAAGAAATTACTTGAGAAAAAAAAAACTTGCGTCGCACTTTTCACACAGTTGTCATTGAAGTCCTGGAGATTTATGTTTCTGATTTATGACAGGTAGTTTCCGGCACCCCCTCCCCGTCTCCGTGGCAGGTACCACTGAGTACCTGCGGGCTCCTGTCCAAATCTCGTCAGGGGTTGGCCGCCATCACTGGCAAATTGCCCACTGCTTGTAAGTTCTTGCCCAAGTTTTATAAATTGTAAGTAATTATTGAAACTCGTCTTTCATCTCGTTTCCCAATTAAAAAGGTCAATGACGGGAGTGGAATCATTTCGATTTTCTCGATCGATGTGTTTGATTTTAGTATCGATTGCTCTGCTCCTCCTCCGCCTCCTCTCCCTCTCCCCCCCCCCCCCTAAAAAAAAAGGGTCGGTCTCTCGCGGTGGGAAAGTTGTCTGTCTGGTCGAACGTTTCAATGGCCGCCACTGACTTGCTCAGCCTCTAAATTCTGCGGCTTTAACTTCGATCGGTAACAATCGAATTTGTTTTCACGTTCACTTCGATTTCATCGTCCATTGTTAACGGGTTTCTTCTTTGGGAAACAGTCGGAAAAGCTCTTTGGCATTTACATTTCACCCTCGGAGCGGTTTATGTTTCCGCCACGGTTTCGTTTATGCATCATTGAGTGTACACGTTGTTATTGCAGGCCGATGCATAATTTTCGTGGTGGAAACGTGTTGCGGTCAGAACTCTGGCGAAGTTCGTTACTTGTCAAGAAATTTGTTCACCTTCGAGTACCATCCGTCTCGTTCTTCCTATTTATTATTCGAGTTTGGACTTATTAGTTAGATTTGTGTCCATCTCTCTCTCTCTCTCTCTATCTCCCCTCGACAAAAGGATGGCGGTCCCACGTCCAGGAACTTGGTATTTACGCTTTATCTATTATATTTGGGAGGTTTACACGAAGTGTTTTAATGAGACCACCCAAAATAATCATGTGTCTCTTCCTATATAACTCCTGAATAATGAACAACTGGTTTCTTGTTATTCTGATCTTTATTGGGAGGATAAAATTGTATCTTACAATTTATCCTCCTAACTCTGAGAGATGTTCCAGTTCGAGTGTCCAACACTCCTGTCAGACTTCACCCGACCGATTCTGACCGTTAAATTCCGGTATTCTGAATTTGAGTGTTGCACCCACTACGTAAAATTAAAGAAGTCGCAGCGACCTACTGAATGAATCTATTTTTAAAAGTATTTGTTTTGCAATTAGACACCTCGATTTGTTTACTTATTTACCCGTTTCGAGTATCGATGCTTGAGCTGACTACAAATTTACCCAACTCTTCGGATGGCAGCTCGGAGCATTTCTGCCTCGGCTTGATACGTTAAATTATTTTGATTTTATTTCGACGAGAGCAAACACAAATATTTTTTATTTGACTTCTTCCCCTCTGCCTTTTATTTGACCTGGGAATATTTGTATGAATGGAAAACACTACAACAAACTATTAAATACGTATTATTACCCGGCTTATTTGAAGTAATATATTTTTTTTGCTTGTTAGAATTAAAAAACACGACTCGAGCACAACTAAATAACTTTTTTATTTATTAAAATTTCTACAGGGTTGACAGTGAGCCAGTCTTCCAATTTCCCTACAGCTTCATTACAATTCAAGTCGATTTTCGAAGTGTAAAAAAAAAAAATGGTAACCCAGTTTTTTTTCGGGCTCGTGCGAATTTAATAATAATAAAACAATGCTAACGAGATTTTATGAAATTCATTAGCACAGATTTTTTTTGCACGCGGCACAGTTTGATGATTAAATTTATTAATCGACCATTTATGTATGTATAAAAGGATAACGTTATTAAAAGCCTAATTAGCGGGAAGAACGATTTACTCATCAAAGCACAATATTTTCGGTTGAATAATTATTTTCCTTCCACGAAGCGATTTCTCTTCTTCGCGAACTGCAGCAAGTGTATTTTGTCAACATCAAACTCGGCAAAACATTTATTAATCGTGTGTTTCCCGAAAATAATTACGAATTTTCATTTACCTGACCGGTTCTTGTTGTTGTTGAGATTTGTAACGCGTGTTTGGCGTCGATTTACCAAACTGTTTGTACACTCGATTGTTTTCCTTCGAGGTTTCCTCCCCTAGCCGTGCACCGTGTACAGCTGAGTAAATACTTTCGTCGAAGGTTGAACGCCTCCTTCTTTAAGTGTATTATTCAAATGTAACATTGACGTTGTTAATACTTTCGAACGGTTGACAACGCCGAGTCCGGAGCAACAAATTCAGAGCAAGTTTACGAAGCCTTGACAGTTTTACCTCTCTTGAACCGAATGTTTATTCCGATGATATCGTTAAACCACAACGTTTCTTATTTTATTGATCGGTAATTAGCGAGTGCCTGAACGGCAAGACGTCAACATTGCCATTTGGCACTCGGTTCGAGTGCTCCGGAAGTGAGTACTCCTCACGTCGAAAGTACAAATTGCATTATAAAGTAAAAGGTGACCACATTGTAGTGAAATTAATAGTGAGTGACACCGGTAAATGGCACTCGCCTCACTCACCCCGGCATCAATACATCGATTTATGTTTTCGATCGGAACTAATAAAGTGATTCGAGTCGGTGTCTAGGGCCCGGATGGTGACCGAAAGAGAAATTAATGCTGCCACCACCATTTCGTCCTAGATATTTTGAAAGATTTTCGAGATGAAAAACTCAGGTGATAAAAACCAGTTTCCGACAGTCACCCGTGTGCTTTTCACCTGTGGAATCAAAATAGAAGGTGACTTTCATTTGAATTGTTACTCCGAACAAGAGTTGAATTGATGAGGAACGAACACTGGTCAGGAACTATTTTTTTTTTTCGAGGGAGACAGAGACTTATTGAGCGATCCAGAGGAAAAAAGCAACGGATCGATCGGAATCAATCAAAATCGAATTCTCGTCCTGATGTGCCGGTCCCATCAATTCGGATTTATTACGACGCGACGGTGTAAAAATTGACACCTGTTTTTCTTCTTCTTCTTCTCTCGAGTACCGGAGAAGACAATGGCATCATGGCGAGTTATCGTCGCCAATTTTCTAAGATAATCGATACTTACCGTTAATAAATTCAACGAAAAATTGAGGTTTTGTTTTATGGCTCGTTCTTAACCGGTCAATTTCGACTTAGCAGTGGTCCTTTCACGTTTTTAATAATATCCGATCGATTTTTGTATTCTGCGATCGATAAATCCGATCACAGCTTTCGCAGTGCCAATTCCTGCGACTACCACAAAAATTTACACCGTTCTAAATTATTTCTACATTTTCATAAGATTTTATTAACATAATAAATCACGTCCTGGCAGGAAAGTTCATTTTGTGAAAAATAATAACAGCAACTCCGTGGGGAAAGTTCAGTTCTTCGCAGCCTTCACTGTAGACATGTTACGCATGCGTTAAACTACATGTTCCATTGAACTGTTTGCGTTCAGATGTGGACCTTTGGCGGAGTTCCCCCGAAGGACAAAAAAAAACCTCTGCAGGAGACGTTTCGTTCACCGCATTCGACTGCCCGTAACTAGTTGGTGGTCATGATGATTTCTCGCTTTTCTAAAATTTAGAAAAAAGTAACCATTGGGTCTATTAACTATGTCAATCGCCTAATAGCACTCGCACGCCTTCGGACAACATTAAATTTTATGCCAGCGTTTAGTAAAACATTTTGAGGTTCGTCATTAATGGCCGAATGGTAAGCAACGGTAACGGAGAGAACAAAGACCACCGATTAACTAGTGAACTGGAATCGATCGATCGATTCCCGATCGATTTGTATCGATGCTTTAAAAAAGAAATTGGTTCGAAGTTCCATTGTTTTCTCTGCAACGTTTTCCAATACAAACATTTAAATGTTTACAAAACACAGAGTCTACTGAATGATCGGCCGAACCGAGGGGACAAAACGAGTTTATAATATTTGCCTCTTTCTAAGGTCTTCTTCATGTTGCACAAGAGTCGGCCTTCGTTTACGAGACTCTATAGGAATTTACTGTGGAATGAACTTTTACCTTTAGCACAAGTAATGGAACACTTGTTACTGGGAATGAGAATGCAGTTCTCACATGTAGAAAACAACGTTCTACCCGATTTTGTAATTTTTCATGGGATTTACACACAACACACACACACTCGGGCGCGATTGGGTCTGCGTCCACCTTCTGACATTTAAGGTTGTAGTTCTGAGGCCCGGTCCTAGTGTAGTTTTGGTAGGATCCAACCTGAAAATTACATTTGTTACCGTGCAAAAAGTTACCCATTTAGTTTCGAAAAATTTTTGCCTACTTTCCGAAAATTTGCCTTTTGATGTGCGTTACACAAAGTAGATTTGATACACGCTTATTACAAAGGAAGTGTATTCCTCTTATTATACACCACTGTATCATAGTAGTGTATCATACACTACAATGAATTTATCATTTTGATTTTCTCACAGTCTTCAACATGGTTTGTATAACCTTGCCTTTTGAACTTGGAAACACTCTGTGTATGTGTAGTGATGTGTTACAACCAGAAACATATGGTATATGGAACCTGTCCTGCAAGCTAGAAGTATTAAAAAACTATATGTGGTTGTGATGTGTACAAAAATTTATGATTTGATTTTGATGTAAAAGACGTAAGACATGAAACGCGTATGCACATATTACGCATGCTGGATGACAACGACAGAGAGTGACGGAAATAGTTGTTTTTTTGTTGCACATGAGAAGAACGCCAAATTAAGTGGCGATGTTCTCCATACGTGCACACATGCAATTGTACGGAAATTTCCTACATAATTGTTTGTACAACAAAAGGAATTTAATTTATTCTTACCATGGGATCCCACTAAATTTTCAGTAATAAAATAGTGGCGCAACAATTGTTTTCCACAACGGCTTATTTAAATAGTTCGGAGAAATAGGGAAAGAGAATAAAGCGAACGTGTGTTTACCTCTGCAAGACATTTTTGGCCGAGAAAAAACGTTCCTGGGGACGAGAGGCGAGACAATTGCGAGTGCTCAGGGCAATACGAATCGGACAGAACACCGGTAACCGCGGTTTGTGTTTCTTGAGTAGTTGAGTACCTGGGTACCAAGAGGGTGAGAGATGGACGCGTTACAATCCGTTCGAACTTCTCGTCTATGGCGTTGCAGTGAAGTGTTTCTGCAAAACACCGACAACCTGCAATTTCTGCAAAATTAATTACGTTACCGCATTATGGCGGTCGGTTCCTTCGCTGCAAACACAACACCACCTGATAGTTTTCGTTTAATGGATACTGACCATTAGCGTAATTAAAAATTTACCTGGATTTTTTTTTGGGGGGGGGATTTTGGTGATCGTTCGAACTATGCATCGACCATGAACTTGGAGAGGATTTTTTTTACCATGTTTTTTTATCAAACGAAAAGAAAACGTATGTGTCGCTCGTCCCGTCAAATAAAATTATGACGCACAGGAGGTTTGAATTCACAGTTTGTTTCGTCAAATTTGGCAGGTACGACAGGTGAAGAGAATTCGAATGCTTGCTACTCGAAAATGTACCTGGAATTTTTTTACTCTTAATTAGTATATCTGATATACTTGGTGTTACACAGGAAACTCAGACTACGACCCCGGGTCTATGATGCCGTGCTTGATGGCGTGAATACTATTTCTATCATAAAAATAAATTGATAGTACACCCACTTCTACTACAAATATTTTATTTAACATAATAAATATGTGTCTTATTCCCTGCCACTAGGTTTAAATTATTAAATCTTGTTCTTCTTCTTCAAAGTAGGGTATTATTTTCTCCTAAGTACAGGAATTGTAGTTCACTAGTATGAATTGTACCCCAAGCTTCTCTTAATGCATTGACAGTTAAAATAATGCAAATTGAATTCTATGGGGTGTCGCGGTTGCTTGTAACACAAGAGTTCTGTTCGAGTGATGCAGACAATAGTGAGAAACATTTCAAAAGGAATATGAAGTTAGTTAACACTTCGAGTTGGTGCACAATTTGAAGTATTTGGTAACGCTTGATTCTTACGCAATGTACTGAAAACATTTTTTAAAGTTCGAAATGTCAGATACAGCGTTTAATATCAGTCCATTAGCTAAATACGATACTTTCGCGTGTAATAAAACTACCAATAATAATAATAAATAATGAGAAGTCATTTTGAATTCACCGCGTACTTTACATACGTTCAGGTTGATCGAGGTCAATGTCTACCAATCTGATCGTCAAGTATTAATGAGAGATAAATAAGGTGCTGGCAGAGAAGCTCAACATAAAAGTTTTTGAGAAACACGAGGAAATGTAAAGTACCGACAAGAACTGTTGAGAAACTGCAGAGCGAGTGAATTATCAATTTAGATTTGGATCGGTGGTTGAGGTGATCAGTTCAATTGATCTGATAAACAAATCGGCAAATTGTGTCCCTCGAAACACGTAACAGTTGGCGATCCGATTTGATCACAAAGATTCACGGATTCTGGGAAAAAGGGCCGATTTCTACTTCTGGGACTTTCATTCCTTTGTTTGGTAACCTTTGACTTTGTATTTAAGACAATAGACGATTATTGTGTCTTCCACGTAACCGAAACCGAAATGCCTCCTACTATTGCCAAATCGTTTTTAAAGTATTTAGAAGGAGTTTCATCGAAGCAGTTCGTGTGGTCTCCGTAGTGTTTTCCGCCCAAAAATTTATGTATACCCTCCAATTAAATAATTGCACAAATACAACGAGAACGCAGTAACCGCTTTTAGAATACAAAATACTTGAATAAACCCAAAATGTCACGGGTAACTGACCCATAACATTAAATGTACTTGTGCAAAGGTTTAAGAAATATTTCTAGTCTAAACCACAATGGTATAATACCACCACGACACCATGTTCCAATACTTACTTATTTCATTCATCAAATTCATCAAAGTCATGTTAGCGACTCTACAAACTTGACAAATTTCAATGTTGCTCTACAATCGACATGTTTGACCTGCCATCTCTCGCATGTGACATCTCTGTAACGAAGTTACGGTTCTGTTTTTTTTATCAAATCACAGGAGAAGGAATACAGTTCAACACTTTTTTAAATAAATAGTTCTCTTAGTGTCACGTATCGCGTTGAACAGCGTCACCTTACTTGCTACCATGTATAGCAGTGTTCTTGTAAATTCATTAAAAAAAACTGACATGAGTCTTCCGGTTAGTTGGAACTTACAGACACCTCACTGTATGAAATAATATAAATATATATATATATATATTTAAAAAATAGATTTGTAATGAGGACTGTAGCAGAAGTTGCACAATACGAAATTTTCCTCGTGGCCCACGTTCAGTGTTCTACTTGAAATTCCTCTTAAATAAATACCATTGCATTATTCTACGACAAACAAAAAGACTGCATACAACGTTATATATTAAGTTTCGTTATTAACCAACAAATAATACACTTAGAATAAGTTTTTTAGTTCTATCGAAATTGCTTGAACTCTCCGGTATGAGTCTACTGAACGTGGTCAGCACCTGAACCGGTTGATACCAAAACCATCGAACAGTTTTCACCTTCCGTCAGGTACAATGTCATGTTGTTTACGTTTGAAAAGTCCTCCATTAATTCTAATTTTACCTTCTTGAATTGCGCAACCATAAAAAAAAACTAATTTCTGACGGAGTTTACCAGTTGCTTGTGACCTACGACACGAATCAACAATTCCGTGAGTGCTTCCACTTAAGTTTCACTTAGTTTTTTTTTTTCTATTACTACGATTTCTAGTGTGCCCCGATCGGTCTACCTCCGATCAAATTCTTGCACGCCAAATTGTTTTGGTCTTCTCTTCAATTTCCATCCGGCCGTTTGTCTTCCACCGATGCGTGCGTGCTTTTTTTTGGCAACGAGAACGGACGACAGTCGTCGCATGAAGGTTTCTCTTGGGTTACACAAAGCCTGACGAAACGTTTATCAAAAGGAAAGTAGTGCCAAGTCACGGAAGTATGAATTTTCAATAGATGACTATCAAACCAAACTGTTTCGAACTATTTTTTTTTTCTCTTCCACTTTTGATTGTGGCGTTTCATGTTTTAATCGTTCCACATTTGGAACGGCCTCAAGAACAGGTACGGGTAACAACTCTTTAAACTATTACGGGTTTCCCCGATGGGAATAGTTCTCAGTATCGCCGTGTGCAAGTACTAACAGACCGAGTCGGCGTGAGCAGCGTTCGCAACGGTTGATTTTACAAGGCGGTTGTAGTTCCCTCGGACTCGTACAAAGGGAAAACGAAGTTCTGGAGCAGTTCGTTTTACAAAATCATTACAACGCAGCCGATGTTGAAACGAATCTCACATTTGTACTGTTCTCGTTTGCCTGGCGATAACATCACAAAAGGTTTGACAATTGACTATTACACATTTCATTGGGAATAATTCACTGGGTAATTAAGTAAACACCTGTGGCATTCCGGTTGTAACAATCAAACCGCAAAACAATGGCTCGAACGATGATGATGATGATGGTGGTGATGAAAATATTTCCCGAAACTATTCAACTTAATGATATGTCTGCGCTTGTAAAGGAAGGGAACTTCCGATTTGTTCCAGAACTTAAGCAATGAACTTGACGTACCCGAGAACCGTTTGACTGAATCGTGTGAATTCGATCGGGGAGTTGAATGGATTGTGTCATTCCCTTCTTCAGTTGAACAAAACAGATCTCCCGATGATGTTTTATAAAAGCTAAAAGCAAGGTCGTGTAAAAGTTTTGCAACGGGTTGATTGTGTTTCTACAAAAAATCTTGCGGTACCTTGTGTCACTGGTGAAACAAAGAAATTCAAAAATTGTTTCTTCATTGAAATGGCCCGTTCGCATAACGCACTACGACGTAGAACTTAACATATGGCAACGTAAAATTGTTGTAAAACTTTTCGAGTGTCTCGAGGGCTCTGCTAACTACTTTTTATGAAAATCAGACAGATTCCGGTCGTAAATAACAAAATAACTTGAAGGGAACAGTAGAAGTTCTAATATAGACATTAGATTCTGGAGAGAAAGATTATCGCTGTACGAAAACATTTTAAGTCGTGATAAACGCTAATAAGTTACTAGTTTAGCGCTATTTATTATATATTTATTATATATATAAATCAACTGTTGACAATTCCAAAACTGTAAACTATGACACCTAATCGGGAAGTAGGTAAATGTCATCACAACTATGTTCTTCATCTGTCTAACATAAATTTGTAGAACAGTTTTAAAAATTTTCAACTGAAATGTTGCAGAAGCAACGGTTGTATACTTATTAATTAATTAATTAATTATATTTACTATTTATTGTATGTTTATTATTATAATTTGCGGAGTTATTAAGTTTGAAGTCGTGTATATAGAATTTACATGTCGCTCACCGGTTCAATGAGCCGAGTTAAAGCATGTCAGGGTGTAGGCCTCACATTTAATTTACATCTTCAGAGTACTACGATGTACATGAAAGGAACATCGAGTGTGTCCACTAATAGAAAGTACAACTGTTGTTGGTACCGACCGTACTCTTACGATGTAGTGAACGACCAAACATTGTAAACGTTTTGTGTTTATTTACCAGGTGTACGTTGCGAAATTGCCGTGTTCGGACACAACAGCTCGAGGGTTAAACATGATCTGTCGAAATTTTTGCGAAATTGATTATTGAATGATTCCTCCTGACCAAAGTTATTCTTCGGGTGTTACGCCCCACGACACAACGATCTCGATATGAAAACACAAAAATCGCCTCATGAATTTTAATATTCACCACGTTAAATTCAGGTCTTCGGAACTTCTCTCCTCGTTGATTTGTTTTTTCTTTTACGAGTAGAAAAAAGTAGTGCTTGCGTAGTTGATATTGTTGCATTTGAAGTTTTGTGTATGTGGTTGTGTAATTAGAATAACAGTTATCCACATGTTCTTATATAATTATTACACGTTTTTTTTTCTCATCGCCGCGGTCTTACAGGAAATTAAGAAAAGGCTAAGAGCATTAAGTTTCATTTGCAATATTAAATCTGTGTAAATATTTCACTAATGATCCAGTTCGTCTACTAGATCGGACGACTAGTTGCGTAGAGTTTCGTTCCGAAGCGGTACAGGTTTTCGGATTTTGGCGTAATTTGCAAAGTTCACTCCGAGCAACCGTCGAAAACCGTTCGCGAGGTTCGAGGCTGGAGGCCTTTGGTACGGGTGAACTCTTTCCCCTGTTGCACCACTCGGTCAGGTACCGGGTTTTCGGCGATGATTTCCATCTTGAAATTGCCAAACCTCCTTTCGATAGGTTCGTTGCTTTCTTTTTTTGCTGGTCTTGGCAAACTCCGAGTCGGAGCGTGTTTGGCATCGGACCACCGATGGTTTTGTCCGTTTCGTTCTTCCTCCGTGAGTTCGACCGCAAGCGATCGAACGGTCACCTCGTTACTTTCCCCGAATGTGTCATTGTCCTTCGGGTTTTGTTGTCCCGCGAAGCGAAGAACGCAAAAAACCGTTCTCGAGAAGACAAAGCTTCGAGTGAGAAGCAAAAGAAAAAAAGAAAACTACACGTGTGAATGTGTTCATTGCCCGTTACTCTCCTTGCACGAGGTTCATTGTTTACTGTCTGACACGATGTAATTCGGTTGTAGTTACGTACTTTATCTGAACTGATACCTAATGAGACATCTACTTCTTCAATAGAACCCTGTTTAAAATCTAATGTATTATTTCATCCGCAAGGGGTTATGCAACGAGGACGGGTCAGAAATTATGTAGAATTTTTATATATCTAAGCTGTTACTTACCACACATAACTCCTTCTGAAATCCCATTTTCATCTCAGGATACCATCTCGAAATCCATTAATTCAATTTTTCGCAATGCATGATGAGAAAATTTTCGAGCGAGATTCTTTCGGGTATGATGACTGCTTCGTGATAGAAGAATTTGAAGTTGGAAATATAAAAGTAATAAAAAGAAAATATCAATTCACGTCGGATATTTCGACTTATTTGCTCATTAAACGGCGAGATTAATGCTTTCGAAGAGTCGACCAAACTGACCAAATCGCTCGGAAGTGACCTTGTGTCCGTGAGGTACCTCCCATGGGATGTGGTGGCGTCCGGAAAAAGGGAGAGTAGATGGGATGACTCGAGTTGAACGAATTAAATGATTACCTGCCGTGGTGGAATCCGACAGGTAGAGTAATAAAACTAATAACAAAACGGGCTCGTCTAGTCGGGTTTTTGCGGTCACTCGAGGTATTCGCCGAAGACGACAACGAGGACAACGACAAAGACAGTCTGATAAAATTTAAAATTTATGAAAACAAATCGAAACGTAAAAGTAAATCAAGGGGCCCTGCGAAGAAGTTGTGAAAGATAAAGTTGTTTGCATCGAGTCTACCTTGCAGCTAATTAGAGTTGGGAACAGGTACCGGGTGTGCTCCGCGGTAGTACCTGCACCTTTTAAATTACACGAATGAATTTTAACATTGTCCAAACAAGGACGTTTTAACTAGGGTTAAAATGTTTTGATTTTCTGGGAAGTTTCAGGGTGGGCGTAAGTGCTCGTTGATGTTTTGATGAATGTTTCACTGGCCTTGTCATCGATCAATTTGGAGTTGGTTAGTTGGTACTTACGGCCGGGTATTTTCAATCTGGTTGTTTAGAAAATGCTTTCACCACCGCGATGATTGATATACATCCAACATCCAAATGTGCGGTGTCTCCCCGAAGAAGTTTAAGAAGTTTTACTGACGTTAAAATATTCAAGTCACCTAGAAAGTCGGGGCTAAGGTTTTTTTTTTGCGTGAACTTGTCGACAGTTCCAGACGGTTGGGTAGTTACAACTTATGTCGGATAGTCTTCTGTCAGATATAAGGAACAAGGTGTAGGAAAAAGTACAGGCGTACTTCTGGTGGTTCATCAGTGAACTAAAGACTAAAAAGTTGTACGAGAGTTGAAAAGAAGTGTACAATCGAGTAGTAGTACTGCTGTACAGTAACTATTAAATAACTTTTCCATTTCTGCCAAAAATATGAAAGTCTCCGAAAATACTAAGTATTCAGTACTTTATTCAAGTAGTACACCTCTTAATTCACAACTACAATTGATTACATAATTAGTAATAAATAATTTATCAGTTCCTCGTTGCGGTCTAGTAGAAAGTCTTGCAAACGTTAACGCAAACGTTACCCATCGCATAAATTGGAGCATTGTACGACTTTTTCTCGGTGGATTTTTCTCTTCTTTTTCGTTGACAGCTGACAGGTACACTGACGACGACGACGACGAACTCGTTTCTCGGTCGGTCATTTTCACCCGTGGGGTATTCCAGTGCCTTTCAGACTGAACAATACGAGAAAAATCAGGTACGGCCAGGTGGGTCAGCCGATTGGAAGATGCAGAAATTGAATCGCCGGCGCCGATTAGAGACGTTGACCTCTGATGTACTCCACGATCGGATTTTATTACTCCCAATTTTCCATCAAATTTCATACGGCTCCTTTTTTTTCTTAATTCGATCGAGTAATAATTATTACAATTCACGCCACAATTCGTAATGCGTAATTCCTACGTAATTTTTCCATTTTCGTGAAAATTTTTGCTTTTGCGGCGGAGGAGTCCGCGGTGGGAGTGCTCAATGTTAAAACGGTCACGAACGAGTAATAAATTTAAATTCTGCGCACCGAAAATGTTACGAATAACAAGAGAGAGAAAAAACACACACACAACTCGACTCCATTCAAATCCGAACGGTGAATAGTTTTAAAACTATTTCCTAAGGAAAAAAAAATGGTATTAATAACCGGAATAATAAATTAATTTCGATTCGGGAAGCGACTCGCCTACCACTCTTTAACCGATAATGCTATTTTATGTTGGAGATAACCGGGTACCGGTACCCGGTACCCGAACCGAGTTTGAGTTGACTTACTTTCTTGAAAAGTGAAAAAGATCGAGAGCAGTTGAAGGGGAAATGAACGACTTCCTAACTAACTCTCCGACGATATATTAAACAGATTAAAGTACTTAATTAAGTGCTCGAAAAGTCTGGAGAACGAGTCGCCGAGTACCTACACTCGAACACCTTGTTCGTTACTGACACCTTTTTTAAACAGTTTTACTTCATTCATTCGTAAATAGTAAAAATTACTTGGTACTGTAATCTCTAAAACAAGTTCGGTGAATATTACTTTCAGTTGCATTTCTTCCACGACCTTTGTACTTGTACATACTCTGTTATTGTACGATATAGGAACAGCTGATGCTTGAAGACTCTGTTTACCAGGTTTTTGTCCTCCATTTTGTCAGATGCTTAGATACGTCCTAGGTGACTGAATGAACGAGTGCGGAATTCTCTAGAACAAAAATTACCGTTGCGGCGACACAAAGATACACATCAATTCAAACCGTTAATGGAAACGCGAGTGTGCAGAACGTCTTCAGGAGGACGTTGACATCCTCACGGAGAACGTCGTTTAATTACTTAGCCGGAAAAGAGTTCGGCAGGTACCCAGGTGACTTTGATCGTCTGATAGAATATTCATGTTTGGGCGTGATGTGATGTGAACTCATCACACGTGATCGGAAAAAGTTATGGGTAAAATTATTTCGCAGGAGAATAGCAAATAGTTGAAAGGGAACTTGCGGTAGGAAGCGAACCGGATGCGACTGTCAACGTTACCTGGCGTAAACTGGGTACTCAAAGGGTACTCAAAACGCAACATCCGGTCTTTTATACTTCGCCTAACTGTTTCGGTCAACAATATAAAGTCTCACTTAGCATTCCGGATGGATGCTACATGCTGTATGTGGGGAACAAGCACACGGGTCCGATGTCGAAAATGTCCGGGTTGCGGGTCCTGCCATTTCTCACCGAAGACGAGTCGGGGTAGTCAAACAAGTGGATAAATTAATTTACACGGTGATGCTGCACGATGTTTCCTCGTAGTTGTAGTTTCTCACGGCAAGTGCAGCCGTTTAACATTGTCGTATGATTCACCGGTCAAAGAACTCCCGTGATAAATGGTTGCAGTGCAGTGAAACATTTGTTGTCTCTGATATTGACAATTACACCTGAATGAAATTAATGGAACTTTGCGAAATCGCATTTGACCAAATAAAAATGGAAAAGTTGGGAACTTTGCAGGCGGCAACAGTAACAAACTTATAAATAACGTGTAACAAGAGAATGACATTTGCAATTCATGTAAGAAGTATTAATAAATCTTGGAAAATAGGTATTTGTGGGACGGGTGATTCGACGGGGATTCTTTCAACGTGGCAGAAGATGAATTATTCTTCCTATACAGTAAGACGGTCTCTTACGACGAAACCACTTCAGCGGTTACAATAGTTCCACCTAGTTCCGCATTTTTCAACAGTTTCTCAACTTGGGGCAAAGTTCAAGTTGCCAGTTGCTCACCTTCCACGTCTTGAGTATCGTCCTTAAATTTCTCTCTCTCTCTCTCTCTCTCTCCACCTTTTACTTCTTTTACAACATCTTCGACCGTACTGACTGACATTTAATTGAAGTTCTCGAGCGTACATTTAAAGACCCGACGAATATAAATACGAGTTTAAGTTTCGCAAGAGTGTTGCACCTCGAGAAGATGATTCGTCGGACAATATGATGGGTAATCATGGGTTTTGCTTATGTCGGGGGTTCCCCATCTCCTCCTCGTCCTCGAGCCATCAGAGTGCATTATATATCTCTTCGTTCGTAGCTGATGTTTCAACTTCTGGCGGTCGATTTCGGCCACTACACACACACACACACACACACACACACACACACACACACACACACACACACACACACACCCACACACACACACACACATTACAGTCGATTTATTAAGACAATTTCCTTTTCACCGCCTTGTGGTTTACTATTTTCCAGTTGTGCAACAACATGTTTCTTCACTGTGTAATTAAATCATTAAACGGATAATTTAATCGGTTGAATTTAATCAGCGGTCGAATTAATGCAGACGAGTTACGTAATCCTCGGCCAAAATTAAACAGGTGTATTAATTACCTAAAGCCACGTTTTCAACTTCAAAAACAATTTTTCCTATTGATTTTCGATTTTTTTGTTGCAAATAGTCAACATTCCACGAACTTGGGCGCATGAAAAATTTCTACAGATCTCTCCTTCCTATCGCTCACCACTTGTTGTGTGTGGATTTTTTAGGCCAAAAGTGGCGTTCAGGAAGTACTCGACTGGTTCTTCGGTCGTGATGTGAGTATTAAGCAAACAGTAAGACGAAGCTACTCATATTCACGCGTGTGTGTGTGTGTATATATAGATATGTGGATAGATTTCTGTTTCTCGGTGGGTACTTCATTCTCATACTTGTCTATCATGGGAGTCAGAGTCTATATGGTACGGTTCATGCACATATACATGACCATAAGAAGGAGAAGGAATTAACGTAGCAGACGGGTTTCTTTCTCACTTCGAAAAGGACCTGGAGAACCTGCAAAGTCATTAAAAAAGCGTACCTGTACGACGTTATGGTTCGGTCGCATACGTAACATTATTAATTTTGTACGTCGTGAATGGACACAAGCGTAACTACGCGCCAGTCGTCTTCGTTGTAAAAGAAGTTTAAAAAATGAGGTATGTAGGATGCTCACGGAGTATCAGGCCGTTATTATTATCGATGGCGGGTTGTTTATGTAACCATCGGTATAACCGACACGGTCTTCTCAAATGGAAAAATAATGTGTGTCACTCCGAACAAGAATTTGCGGAATGACAGAGACTTTCCCATACGAAGTCATCCCACATAAATGATTACGGGCATGAATGCACTCGCCATCTTTTTTCTTCTTTGCACTACAATGGTACCTGATCTTCGTATTCTTAAGTTCTGTAATTATTTTGAACCATCGTCGTCTGCGACGACCACTACGGTGTTAGTCAACTGCATACGAAAAACCATCGGACCAGCCTGAGGTACAGAAAGACGAGTTGTTTTATTTTTTTCTCATCTAGTCAGAGATACCTGTATGTGTGAGAGAGAGAGAGAGAGGACTCATTCAAGCGGTGCCCGAGCAGGTTTATTACAAAGTAGAATTCGGGTTTTGAGTAGAAGTAGAATGCACTTGGAATACTCCACGTTGAATATCCACACGTTCGGTTTTGACTTTTAAAAACATATATTATGATACATCCGACTGCTCATTATTTTTCTTTCATACAATTTATCATCATTGTAGTTTTGTTTTCTTTAAAACAACTCGGGTTAAACACTGAAATCGCGTTATTTATTCGTCTTCGTGGACTTCTTAACACACTTTATGCACCGTTTCCGTAAAATGCATCATCCGGGATTAACTTTTCTGTTTACCTTTTCCTTATTCATTTATTTTCGTGTTCGTGATGTTCTTCATCTTCGGTGGTATTTTTGCACCGTTCGACTATTCCATCATCAACCATCGTCGATTAGATAAACAAGCTTGTGCTTCTAACAACCTGCCACAGAAACCTAAATTCTTGTAGAAGGCACAGAACGAAGGCAACTTATATTATTAAGTTAAAACGTAAACAAGTTAACTTTCTTGTGCTGAACGTACAGGTAGCAAATTCGCTCTAACTTCATTCACGTGATTTTTTTAAAATGCCTGTATAAATATATATTTGAAAGGAGACTTTTTTTTTTTTTAAACAAGTCTTTTAATAGTATAAAATTTTATGGTGACATAAAATTGCAGGTTGCCTCTTTCAACTTGGTGCTTCTGAGTGCTTCTTTTAAGGTGGAGTAACCAAAAATGAGTAGATCCCAGTAATAAAACATAAACCCAGTTGGAAGTTGGTCGTGGCATAACCAAATTTTCATTTCATCTTTCGTGTTCTTCAGAAGTGTTGAATAATAATTTTGGCCGATGTTCGACGGCTTTGTTGTATTATATCACAGGGTTCGACATTTATTTATTGTACTCGTTTCTGGTTTCTTTTTTTTTTTCAATTGATGCCCTCGTACAACTCAATTCGAGTCAGAGAAGTGTGGAATTACGCAATCTCCTCGTGTCCCACAGGCAAACGAGTTGCTCTGGTCGAATGATAAAACCCTCGGATCAGACAATTGTACAGTACGGGGTTACTGTCAGATTTGTAAGAGCCGAAAAATGTTTGTGAATGAAAGAACGGTAATCTTGCCATTTCCGCATGATAATTTCTGGTACCGAACCTGACTATCTTAAGAATGGTTGACGTCGTCGTTGAACTCGCACTGCCCACACCTGCCAGGTATTTTTATTCGGATACCTCTAAATAAATAAAATAAGTAAATGAAATTAGGCGGAACTAAAGTTTGGATGAGTAAATTTTCTAGCTACGTTTGCTTGAAGTTTAATATCATTAATAACCTGACAATATCTTTAAAATTGTACTACATAACTACCGTATTTTAAATTATTATTAGCTACACTTTTCAGCCTTATTATATAGTATACTTATATTTAAATATATAATAAATGAATTTTAATATATTGATTCTTTGACTGTTGCTTAAGAAAATTGTGGATCTGCGGTTTTGCTTCGAGAAGAATAATTTTGCTAAGGCACAAAGGTAAGATACAAACATACGGGATACTAAGCAACAGAAACCATTTAGAACCGTGAAGACAAATCGGTGAACCGGTTACCATACTGAAACATTCAGTATAACGAAAGAATGCAGCAAAAAAAATGATGAAAAACGTTTTTAATAATTTATAGAAGCTGGTTAAATAAGGAAATAATAGGGAGAAGGCCTTGATATTAAATTATATTTATACGCCAATGCTTATATTTATTTACATATTTACATATTTGCATCTACTTATAATGCATATATAGTATTTTATATTATATTATATATTGTGCGTAAGTACGTGTTGTGGTGAGGTACCATTCTGATTGAACACCTCAAATATACATTGATTATGGGTCAATAATTTAGATGAGGTTTTGCATACCTACACATACCGATACTTAATTGAGTATAAATCTTTTATATATCTTTCTTATTGAGAAATTACATGCCACAATGCGTGTATACATACATTTCTAAAATCCACTGCGTTAGTACAAGTTTGTGATGTTGTGGGTCAAATCTAAATAATTTGATTGCGCTTTTGAAGCCGTGGAAAATGCAATTAACATTCACTGACTAGTCCGAAACACATTTAATAATACATTTCTATTTCTTTCGTTTTAATAATTTTTTTTTCGACGAGCTCATTAAACTCAACTTGGTCTTAATGTTGAGCCTCATGTGTTTTCTAATGTCTTCGGCGACTCTTCCGTTTCATTCCGAGCGCAATTTGTTTCAGGCCCACCACGAATTTCAAGTGTCTTGATGAAGATGTTGCCTCGCCATTCGGGTTTCTGAAATTTTAAACTCATTTTTTTTTCTTTTGGTTAATTTCGTTGTTCTAGGGTTGTGCACCGCAGAACCGAAACGAAGGACTTCAGAGTTATGTATGAATTATTTAAATTGGGAACGAGCCTATATTCGTTGCAAATTATTTAGCTAATCTTTAACCTGTGTTCCTATGCTCACCTGAACTTTTATTCTGAGTCTTCACTGACCGTACTTCTAAAATATCAAGTTCCTTTCTCTTTCTGTACATTCCCTCTATGTTCCTCCTACTTGTTAGTATACTTAAAGTCTTACACCACAGTTTACGTCCCAAATCCCTGTACAATAATTGGGGTATATTCATTCATGTATATATATCTGTCTTACGTCTCTACTGTTCATGTAACTGCATTCAACTGTCCTGTAACTGTCTCATCGTATCTGTTGTCCTCCATTCCATTCTATCGCAGAGTAGTGAAATAGTACAGGAACAAATGATATCTCATAGGGCACTCTTCTATTATTTCCGAGTTCACACAGTCGGTAACATCCACACAATTTCAGTCTCGTCAAGGTACGGAGCCTGATTGAAAGGCAGAGATCGCCTCGGGGACCTCAGGTCAGCTCTCCTAACTCTTATAATTAAATATTCTTTTCATTTGTTTGACGGGTGTTCGTCATCCTTTCGGAGGAGAACGTCACTCGTCATTTTCAATAACTCGGATTACGAACTACAATCGGAAAATTAGAAAGTTTCTCCCCTTCAACGTCGGCAGACTTCATCAGTGGTCGTGTAACGAGCAATCAAATAAGAAAAGGTCTACTGGAGTTGGCATTAAGATAAATAATCCGTTTCGGTTTACTGTCATTTTCATCTTTTACAGATCACGGAGCTGAGTGAGCTTCTTCTATAGAAATTCACCAGATCATAAGGTAGCCTAACCAACTCGGCCGACCGTTACTTTCTAACTTAAAGCCAGTTGTGATGTTTGATGTGAGTGAAATGCAGTCCGAGACAAAAGATGTGTCTAATCGAAAATCAACTTGCAATCCCCGTTCGTTTCTTATTTTGATGATTTTCCTTTCTACACGTTGAACATGCCCCCTTCTGAATTATTCACTTTCGTAATTTGTATTCTTTTATTTTTACACTGGAGGAGCCTGTTATTTATGTTCTTTTTTATTTCAAAAATACAATTATTTTTTATACATGTAATCAACATAAATATTCTACAAATAGTGTTATGTACTTCATGCGATTTATGTCTAGTGAGGTTCACGAGCATAAACTACTATCAATTCATATTAAGAGGACAAAGTAACAAGTACAGACTACTTTTACATTCTTCACCTGTTGCCTACCTGTATAAGCCACTCATTTAGTGTGTAACTTTAAGTACTATCTTTCTTTTAAGAATCGTGACACATTAAACACAACATTGTTAAATAGTCGTAGTTAAGTATCAGTAGTATTAGTATTACATTTGCAATTTTGACTGACCAATGTGTAATATGTTCACCAGACTGATTCCTACATCTTTACGAGTCCTAAATTGAAAACATCCGGTATATAGGTTAGAAGGAGCAAGGAAAAATATACTTCTAATAAAAATACTTACTTCAAATAGAAAACTGAAAACCACTACGTTTCTAAATACAGTTTTCCATATACAGTATTAATATTAATATTTATATAGCCCAAAGGTAGAATATTTTCATGAAGATGAGAGAATTCTTAGAAGTACACGGCAATTCCATTCAACAGCGTTTGTTTTGACGTGCCCGTAACTCAATTTAGAAATGGAGGCCACACAATTTCAGTTGCAGCCGTGTCTATTTCACATATTAAAAACCGTCAATAAATTCGCCTATTTTTCAATTGTCGTAGCACAACTAAGTGGGCGGATGAGGACGGGTTTCATTGATCGGAGACACTCTGAAATCGACGTGGGATGACAGCGTAACCGAAAGCGTTTAAATTAAGATCGAGATCGATCTATTTTAATAAATACATAATAACAGGTTTTCACGAAGAAAATCCAAAGAAAGAAGTATTCAACCGCGGAAGTTCGTACACCGAGACAGATTCGATGTCTGTGGAATTAATTACAGGGTTTTAATTTTGTTCTTAGAAATTGGGTAATCCACTGCCTGAGACCGAAAGTGTCTTCTGCTTGAACGGTTCCGTTCAACTCTCTTCGTGCTCTGGTTGTTTACGTACATACCTATGTGCATATGGTTTTTGAGTTGACACATGGCGCAATCCGAGTAAAAAAGTACACGTGTCTAGAAACGATTTACAAACCAGTACCCTTGCTAACCGTTTTAGGCCCTGATTGTTTCTAAAATACGCCAAAACTTCGTGCAAGTTCAACGGTTGTGTTTCACCACGGCCATCATCAACCCGATCATTACGCTGTCACGCCTCTAATCCGTCATACAATGCAACAGAGTAATAATTTATTAATTCGTTAATAATTTCAGCACATCGTAAGAGTTTTAATTACGGTACGCGGCGGTACTGTTACGATCGGATCTACGGAAGATCTTTCGATCTTTGCTGATAGGTCAAATGTTGTTTTCCTTGTGGACGAGCGCTTCGTCTGGGAAGAAACACCTCCCGTGCTCATTTGTTATTCAAATTTAAATCATAAAAATGACAAGGAGAATGGAATGCATTAAGGGATTTAAATAGTCAAGGCATCTCGTGTGGTGCCTCCTCGTCCATTTTGAAGTGTTCGCGACCGACCGACCGACCGGTTACTCGTCGTCAACGAGTTTTAAGAGTTAAGAAAACTATCAGTTAGTGAAACTATTTCGGAATGATCACACTGAGAAAGAGAGAGAGAGAGAAATTAAGTTCTCTAAACTAAGTTTCTTGACTTTATTGTACATACATTTATTTCGTATGCAACAGTTCAACAACTCCCGAAAGGAAGGCGTAGGTGCCTGTGTCTTCTGCTTGTCAGTCCTACGTAAACTCAACATCGTCAGGTTGGAGATGTTGTTAACCTTTCCTAGCATTTGGCAAAGTTCGAAGAACGCAAAATACAAAGAATACAAAACAAAATTCATCTTCGCTTTAATAATTCTTATTGTTTTGATTGTTTTTCACCAAATTTGTGTTGCCCTCACACAAATATTTACGAATACGTTTTCAATTTAGCACTTGTCGGTACTCAGACAACAGTCAACCACACCGGATCGGTTTTGTTTGTTTTCTTTTTAAGGGCGAAAGACTAAACCGTGGAACAAATACAATGGACAAAATTAGTAAAATAACGCATTTATTATTAAAACGAATTCTACTTTTAAACTGCTAAAATGGCCGCGCGTGAACGTTGTTGTTCAGTTACGCACATATTTTAGTCCTAACGAAGAAGTTTATTTTGTAGTTATGTGCCTAACGCGTACAGGACAGTCTACTTTAATCAGCGGATACCACCCAGTCGGACAGCGACACGTATTCAGATATTACACCAATTATCCTGCTTGTGTACTGTCATTTAAAAGTACTCTACGCTACACGTACACTTATATTTCAGAAATTAATAAATTATATTTCATAATATAATTTAATGTGGATTAAATTACAAGGCCGGCACTAATTCCAAATTTACGATTACTGTTACTTCATTATTTATTTTTTGTCGAATAAATTTATTTAGTTCAGTTTCGACGAGTTGATGAGTAGAAATTTGCACGCTTTCCAACGACCGGTCCCCCCAATTAAAGGTAGCACTGATGTAACGTAATTTAGGAAAGTGACAGATCGTGTCAGCAGAAAAAGTTAACTGCTCCGTGTGACCCGGTAACCGCCACGTTTTCGGTAATAAGACTCGGTGAAATTTGGCGGGTATGCGACTGATAGAATTTAATCGAGCAGAGTTGACCAGCTCGGGTAGATTGATTTTTCATTCATACGGAGGATCGACCCGAATTTAAAATTCAACATGGCCGACACGAGAGCCGGGCGTGAGTTTCGCATTACAAATAATAAATCCGACGAACATGATTTTCATTACGAGAAATCGTTTAAGAGCCGCGCAATATCACGAATATAATTTTGGTCAATGTGATTGCCATTTAGAGAGAACAATTTTCCTACGGAGGGAATTGTCTTGTCTCTGGGTCGACAGGGCAATTTCTCCTCTCGACAAAATAGTTTTCCCGTCCGCCATAACAACGCCTGTAAAATAGTTCTTGTTAGTATTGCGATTGAACGAGCGGTAACCCGAGGAATGTCGTACTTGTTTATGTTCCCGCATATGTACTCCTATGTGACGTTGTAATCCTCGTTCGTGAAGGGACACACCTTTCTAGTTGTCTGTGTCTTTTTCATTTTCAATTATTGGTGTCTTCGGTGCCGGAAAATGAGGAGAGTCTCAGGTTTAATGACTCTATAAATTATCTGCTCCTTTCCCTCGGAGTAATGCCCCCGGAGATTGTGGAAACCTCTCGATTTTGGTTTGCTCTACGTTTTCCCATTGTTTAATTGCACGAACACGTGAACTTATTTTGCACATCCTTCCAATCTCTCCGTTTCACTTCGACCCTGAACGAGACAAATTACTTTTTTTCTTGTAATTGCAACTGGAGCAATCGTAGTGACACCGGTGTTTCTTTTTTTGTTTGATTGCAGACAAAGAGCACGTCAACATGAAATGGAATAAAAGATAGAGGGACACTAGACGCAAGGTGGAAGGACACTGTGATGGCTTTGCTCAACAAGATCAGACGGGACACGAAGAAGTCCTCGTACTACGTGTGGTTTCTCGGTGCTCAGGAGTCGAAAGGACTTCGCGGTGCCGAGTACATCACTCCGGTTCTGAGGAGTCTGATAGAACGCGAGAAAACGGTGGAACCATTCAAAATCACACTTCAAGTCAGTCACAAGGGACTGAAGATAATTCAGAACCTGAGCAATCTGAACGCTAAACCTTTTTTGACGAAAGGCGACGGCAAACCCGACCAAAAACCGAATAAAAACGACGTCATCAAACACTTCATACCTCATCATGCGGTCACCTGCGTACTACAGGTAAGTTGTATCCACGGCTAGACAGAAATAATTCTGTGTATTAATAAGTTCGGCATTCGCAGAGCCCATGAGAAGTTCCCTATGCATAAAATTAATCAACCTCAAGTTGTCTCATTCGGGCAGTCCTCTGGTAGACTTCGGATTGATTCTGCCTTTTGCTAACGTACCGTTCAAAGGTCGGTCAACACCTGAAACATTTCTTGTCATTCGTTGTTTACAACTAAACGCCGGCGTAAATCACGCCCGAGTACCTTAGACCCATTCGTTCGTGCTCTAACCAAAGCGTTACACTCCACATCTTAATTTCTTGCGAGGTGTCTGTTTCACAGAGATTTACGTTCTCATTCTACTGCACAGGCAAATTACCAATTAAATTTTTAGAAATTGATCCTGCACAGGTAGACTCGACTCAAAATCGCAATTTAAGAGATCGAGTTAAAGTATGTTGTTTGTTCCGGCCGCGTAATTTTTTTTTTTTTAATAATATCACACGTTTATTTTCGTATATAATAACTAAAAACCATGAGAATCACTTCGAATAACAACAAACAATTCGATTGTATCACGCACAACCCAACTACAATTAGCGTTGGAAATGCAACATGCAGTTGTCCTGTGACGTAATTTCCATTCTTTAATAATAAATTTTAATAACTTGACTTTTCACGTTTCAATAATTCAATGAAATAAATAATACAGGGGCGGGGGTGAGCGAGGAGGGAGGAATCATCACGGTGCAGTAACAAAAATCCGAAGGTAACCGAAAGAATTGTAAATAATGAGGTTAAGTGCGAAACGATGGAGTGAAGTGTCTTCGGGTACCATACAGGCACGAGGGATGTAGTTTCTCCGGATAATGATAAATTACAGTGTTATGGATCTCGAATGCCATCAATGAGGACGTAATAGTTTGCAGAAAAGAACGGTGGAGCAGTAGGTCTCGGTTATTGTACTTCAAACAACGCTTCAACTATTCAATTAACTCGTGTTGTTAGAAATAGAGAGAGAGAGAGAGAGAGAGAGAGAGAGAGAGAGAGAGAGAGAGAGAGAGAAGTACAAAGCCGGCGTTAACATCGTGAAAGTGAGTCGGAATAACACTATTCCAAAAACTATTCTTCTTCCATTCTTTTTTCACCTTTATTACATTTCATAAACTTAATTATGATGAAAAAATTTTCGAAAGGAGTCGATGAATTTGGTACAGTTCGGAGTTGATCATCTAGAAGAGTTATTTTTTTGTCTGTCTTTAATTTACCAATCCATTGTTCACCCGCTCCTTGAGGATGGGAGTGATGTTGAGGAAGCTGGGCCAAGGTGCGTAGGCAAGAGGAGAACATCATCAGAACGGTTTGAAGGCGAAATCCGACGAGAAAAGTAATTGCGAAGCAGAACTTGGGTACCATAAACTTTAGTGTGCGTCTTGAGTGTTATTTAAGTTGTGAATTTCATTTTTATAGACTGGAAATGCCAGAACTATGAACTTATTGAAAACTCTATAGCATTTTGTTTATTCAAATATAACGATTACACTAGTTTATTCATTCTTTTTCGTACTATTGAGAGGAGTAGTATTTAACTATTCAATTTGTAGTTCTCGTAATTCACACACATTGTTTATTACATATAATGGGTATATATTGTATCAGTCTGTCAAATTCCATTTTATTGAAACATAAAATGATCGTACTGTACAATGAAGGTAACATATGATATTGTTTAACACATGATATTGTGGTTTATTTGTTTAAAATATTTTATTAATGTATTCTTCTATCTATATATTTATTTAAATCTTATTCAAATTTTATTTTTCTGTTCTTATTCAATTATTCTTATTCTTATTCTCTTCTGTTCTTGTTCAATCTTATTAAAATCTAATAATCCTACAAATAGTCGATCGTACTGAAGAGCTTTTCTCTTGAATTTAATATATTTTTACATTTGCCGTTGTACTTTTGTACTACACAAGTTTTTTATGTTACCGTTAACAGCACTTAATAAGGAAATCCGAGATCAATATTTCGTAACTATTGTCAACTGTGGTTAGATCACGTCATTACATTTTCTTTTCATGATTTCTCACTATCGTAGTTTTGTAACTGAAAACTAACCTACCGTGAAATTAATGTTAATTTAAATTTACAAATCCACCCAATCAAATCGGTCCACCGGTCGGCTGTCGTCCACATCGAAGTCACTTTTATTTATGGTGTGTCTGCAGTACTCTCATGAAACGATTAGTAATTATCATTGGTGTAGTGATGTTTGACGTAACGGAGAAGAATTAGTATTAATTGCCATTTTAAAGAACCAGGAAAATACCAAGCGTTGCCCTTGACGAAGTTAGATCATCTAACATCTAATGTGCCTCCCTTTCTCTCTTTCTTTCTCACTCCTGCAAGGCGTAAAGGTCATCTTCCACGTCTCCCGGTGTGTACCTTCAAGACTTTCATGATAAATCACCTGTAATACGAGTGCGAATTAATTACAGGAAGACGATGTGGTCGCCTGCATACTTCTCCTTTACAATCCAGTGACGAGGTGTCCCGTTCACGTACACGCCTACCGTTGCGACTCGAAGGAAACGGCCATTCTTTTGACTAACCAGCTGACCACTCTGATACTTCGTCCGGACAACCAGAAGAAGATGAACGAAATTGAGGGACGCCTTAAAGCCAAAGGACTCCTGTTGCCGACAGTGCCACGAGTGAACATACCAAAACGAGTCAACAGTTCTGGCTCGGATGGAAGAAGCACGACGACATCTCCGGCCTCGGAATCCTCTGGAGGTTCAGCCGGATCGACCGGAGGTTAGTTCGCGGACGCCGTTTTGACTGACGGCAGTTCACCGACTCTTGTCTCACCCGAGTCTTGTTTTTCAGGTTGTCAGAACGAGAGAATAACCAACCTGTACGATTCCCTTGCTGCCGAGTTAAGGGAAAAATTGGGGATGGGCACGGACAACAAGGCGAGTCATGCGCCCATACTCCTGCCCCCGAGGGACTACGACACGGTGCACAGGCAGAAAGGAAATTTAACCGGCATTGAAATGAGAAGATGTCTCAATGAGAACATAGTCGGTGAGTTACCATACCAAATAAATAACCGAGACAAGCAATTCTTCATTGTCCAACCGACAATTTCGTTACGTCTTCCTAATTATTTACGTAACAACCCTAGGTAGTGCTTTCTCTCCGGGTACCTGCGGGTGCCTGATCGCTCGAATTTCCATCAGCCGACCTCACAAATGAGAAAAGTAACCAAAAGTGAAAAACAAAGTTATGTAAACAATCAAACAGGTCTCTCGTCTTTTATTTTTTCCTCACGTTTTCTGGGTCATCGGTGACCTCTGACACTACAACCATCGTGTCAAATTTATGTGACTGTATAAGAACAAGTACCTGAACGAGTAGTGTAAAATCCAAGGAAATGAAAATTGGCAGACAGGAAGGAGAACGGGTGACTGAGTTATTAGATAACACCGACAAACAATCAATCGATCTACAAAATGATAATAAAAAGTGGTCATGTCGAAAGAACCCAGGAACTGGTACCCGTTTTCAGACTGTTGGTGGATTTATTACCTCTACCAAGGTACGCCTACCATTTTGAGGAACTCCGAGAAAGCAACACCCTCACCCAAATACCGGCTCCTCGTCCGGTAAATGGTACAACCTGCCGGTACTTTTACACAGAATAGTTTTATTTTCAAACTACAAATTTCTTCTGGATCTTACTTACGGTCCTGACAGACGTGTGTGTCCGGAACTGTTGGTACAAAATGACATTATTTTATATGTTCCCTTGTAGTTGAATCTCAGACTGTTCGATTTGTTACACTCAGAACTTCCTAACGATTCTACAACTACCCTGCCTACCTCACACGCCTTTAGTTCCAACCCGAGTTCCAATCAACATTACCACGGCTTCGGTGTTTTTATTATAATTAATGAAAGCGTAGGCATATCAAACGACTTGTACTTCAAACCGAACGGTCATAACTCCTCCTAAACCATTTCATGAATTTGGAATGTACAAGAAATGTTCGTTTTTCAGTCCTACATAGCCCTTGGGATACTCGGTACCCAGAGCAACGACCTCTCTCGACACCCCACAACTTCAATGACCGCTCTTTCTATTTATAATTGTCTAATAAATCTAATCACAACGATAGTTTTACACCGGCCCGCGTTGTAATTACAAGCTACAATTATTTTGTAAATCCACAGATGTTTGGGATTATTTGTCAAAGAGAGAAGTACCATTTAATCGTGGATAGAACTCAGTGTAGAGCACACGGTGACTGACATGACCGCGTACATATTGAATATTTATTAGCACTACAATCCACAATTATTAACATGATTGGAGAACGACATACACCTTAACAAAATCTTCCCCTTGTTAGTCAATATTGACCGGTGGTACCGGTTGGTTTATGGCAGTTTGGTACTGTACCTGCGGTACCCGGGTACCCCGTCGTTTTTCTTTTGCATGAGGGAATTTCAGTCAAACATAAAACTATAATTGAAAATAATTTCATTAAATGTGTAATTGCCGTAAGAATGTTTTCTTTATTAATTAAAAACCGTTTCGCTGTTAAGTAGAGAACAGTGGAGAAAGTGAATAGGAAAAATAGAAAACCGAATGAATTCTATAATTAAAATTGTAGAAAATCAGATTTCGGCGGGGTACCAAGTCAATGATGCGAATTTGTGTCATTGCAATCATGACTAGTCCCTCGTAATTATTTGTGTCTTCCAAGTGTACACTCGAGAGAGAAACCGACCAGTGTAGAAAATTGTAGTGGAACTGTGACGGGAAGGAGTCCATAACAAGCGGAATACGCACGGTGTGGGGTTCTCATCACCGAGTTCGATCTCCCATCACTAGCAGATCTTTTTTGATCTACCCGATATGATGTACACTCCACAAAAATTAAACTTTTTCTATTCTCGAAATTAACAAGTCACAAGAATAGACAGAACTACAACAATGACAGGCAGAGGGTTGAAGCCCACCTGGTTTCGAAAAAGGAAAATTTCTAGCAAGTCACACTCCGTGAGTCGTTCCCACGTTATCTTTTTTTTTGTAGAAAACCATAAACAATCAGATGAAGTTGTCAGGTACTCTCCAGGTTCGCCCTGTCGAGTTCAACCGAAAGTTAAAACAGCAACGTAACACGATGAAAACTTGTATTTCTACTGTCTCGAGTCAGAGGGGGATGAAAAGTCGAGATTCCAACGAGTACCACCTTCTTTCTATTTTAACGGGTAATAAATAACTCCATTGGGAATTCCACACATTCGCCGGAGCAGTAGAAAATAGGAAAAGGTTGGATTTGTTTTGCACGTTCCAAAAAAAAAATTACTCACCCGATCAGGGTGAAGGTTAAACGTAAAAGTGTCTCGAATTCGTAAGAGTAATAAATTACTTATTTTAATCGATTTTTATGGATATCTTTTTATAAACAGCGATTAAAGTACAGTTAGAATTTGCCGAATGCAAACGGCATGGAGAAAGTCGGGTGTTCTTTTTTTTGCTGTTACTTGAGTGAAAAGAATGCCACGAGCGCACGAGAGGAATCCGCAAGATCCGAAACTACGAGTATTTGCACTATCGAACCAATTACTGGGACGAAATCAACAGACGCAGACGAGAACTGGAAATCAACTAAGAAACTTGACAAATTTCAGTACCGGAGGATTCGATTCTTCCAAGGCACCCGGTGTGTGTCTGTGTGTGTGGTGTTGCGGCGGTTTTCCACGTTGTAGTGATTAATTAGCCGGAGTAATAAAATAGTAGTACTCGACAAAGGGCACTTGTTTTACGATTTTGCTCGTTTGAAAATTTTTGACTAGAAGTAATTGATGTTTAACTCCGGTCGAAGCCTGTTATTAATTCGGATTAATAAATCATTGAATTTGGTAAGCAGGTAATTCGCGTTATGGCGCGTAATATTTTACGAGTCTCTCTGGGATTTCACGAAGGTTGCCATTAAACGATTTCTGTCCATGTTGGGAAGTGCCGTTTGGCAGGAGTCTCTTTTTCTGACAGTTTGGCAGCTGTTCTCAATTTCAACTTTTTCAAGTACGTCGCTCAGGTGAACTCCATCGGTACGCACGAGAACTTTTGGAATGTTTTTACCCGCGACAGATGAATTACTCTGTTTTTGTCGGATTCGCGACACAGGGGACTGTCTTTCAGAACTGGAGGAAAGAGCGTGCTTGAGGTTATTGCGAGACCTCACGGTGCTCTCCAACCACACAGATGTCTGTTGTTGACCCAAGGAAACGCACACATACACACACACACACACAAACACACACACACCCCTCCCCTCGGGAAGGAAGAATCTGGTTTGGAAAATGAAAAAATTATTATAATTACACGGGTGATTTGTAGTTAGAATCGGCAATTAACAGAACGTGCGTTCGCCTTGGTACGAACCATCGCACGGAATTAATTGCAATTATCTCTTGTGGTGGTGGAATTATGGGGGGCACATCCCTCGGCTCAGGGTGAAGGAAATAATGGAAAAATGAAAGAATGCGACACACTTGCGGATTCTTTTGTAGCTCACCCATTGAAAACTCATCTGGGCTAAGCGTTGGCCTCGGGCCGAGCACCGAACTTTCTTCTTGGTCATTTTTTCCCTCATTGGTTTTCTATATATAATAACTCCTGGTCTCGCCTTCCTCTTCATTAAAACTGTCTAATTACGTAGACGTTGGGAGAATCCCGTTTCCTTTTGCTCCTGAAATTCTTTCTCTTTTAGTTTAGTGCGCGAATCCTTTCCAATTCCTCATTCTCTCCGTCTCTCTCTCTCTCTCTTCCGGCAGATCGAAATTGATCTGATTAAATATCTCCTCCGATGTGCCGTCCGATACATATAACGACACTGATCTTCGTGATTATATTTTCCACCGATTGCGAATCTCGGATAATGAGAATTAACCATTTCACCACGTCACGCTTTTTCATTTGTTTCGTTGTAGTTTAAATTGTAGTGTTTGATTTTTTATTTACAAAACGTAACGTGGATTACATCTCACACTTGAGTGCATCTCACATCTCACAAAACGACAAGAATCGCTTTTGACGTACTTTACTACATCTTATTGTTTCTAACGCTCCACCAACACGCTGTAGTTGTAGTTTAAGCTGTAGTGTTATAACCCACCCGAAGACCACAAACCAACAAACAAGTTACGTAAATAAAAAATATTAATCTCAGATGTAACAATATAACAGTTATTAATTATTAAGTCTATTCAAAAATTAATAAACTAATAAAATAATAAATAAAAATTAATAAACAAAATAATAAAGAAAAGAAATGCTATACAAATATTTAGCCTAAAGGAGTAGTGATAGTAGTATTTATTTAAAAATCAATTTAAATAGAAAATATCGATGTCAAGGCAACAGTAATATATCCGCCGAAAATATCTTTTCCTTACTACGTACAGATACATAAAATAGTATCAATTCCACCCAGCAAATTACTCGTCTTCCGCGTCCTACGTATGTATGCATTAATTATTAACTTAAATTTGTATTCAAATCCGTTACGTTTATTGAACTCTACAAACTTAACTCAATTAATATCACTTACAATTTATGTTTCGAGTTGGACAGCAACCAGTCGACTTTTCCCGACAGTAAACAACTTGACCCGCAGGTATTTTTCGACTTACGCGTAACGGTTAATCAATAATATATTTTTATAGATCAAATACTCGTAAATATCCAAATTAATGATAATAATGATCGAGCAGAATTAGTTATTAATTAATGTTGCAAGGTCTATGAGGCCCATGCTCGCTCAGGTAATTGTAGAATAATTAAACCTCCGGCTCAGAACGTGTTATGCCTTGTTTCAGTCTGACAGAAAAGTAGGCTTAGTACTGTTTTTGTAATAATCGGTTGACTGATTAACTATTTTTTTTTTAAAGTAATAATATACGTTTTTCTTAATATATTAGTAGTTACTTATTATTTAAAAAAAATAAACGGTTCATTTGCACAGTCGTCGTTTGAATTTCTCACTTGGCACGTCCGTTCGCCGTTTCGCAGTTTTCTTAATTAAGGGTCTCGTGTGCCGTGAATTTTTGGCGGTACTCTGTGAGGTACCCGGGTACTAATTCGCTGGGTGTCGAACTTTCGTATTCCGGCCCAAGGTCCTCGACAAGTCGAGAATGTGCCACGAGCGGAGAGGCACATCTAACGGCAAAAAACACACTGTTTTCTCATCTGCGGTTGGGTAAGATACCCACTGACCTGGTACCGGGTACCTCGTACCGTTTGCCCTTCGTATGAAAAGGGTGTTATCGTTTTTTTTTTTTGCCAGTTGGACCTTGACATTTTTGGACTGGCACTCGAAGAGAATTGTATTGAATGAGAGGAACTTAACTTCTTCGGTGTCTTGCATCCGCGTGATGGTCTCTTTGTTCTTCTGGGTTTCTTGATGGTTGGATTGATCGGGGGTGACACGTGTCATGTGGCACGAGCTCATAAAATTTGGAAACATTTTGCGTATGTAAAATAATCGTTGGGTGTTTTCAGCGAATTCGGTAATTTCACACACGCGGGAGTGAAGGTTACCAAATAGTGGTGATTTTGTGAGAATATTACCATCGTGTAATTTTTTCACACCCAGAGAACTACAACGGAGCTCCCAAGCTCACAACATAACTGGTGGTAGAGGAAAGTTATTTCAAAGAAACATATATGTACACAACTTTTTATTGCATACGACAGAGCTGTCGGGGTTGTCTGGTTCGGTCGTTCTGTTACTGCTGAGTACTGAAAGGTTTCATTATGTTCGACAATGTTGAAGGTCTCCCTGTTCAAAAATATAAAAAACAACTCGAACGAATGTGCGTATTACTGTCTATTATCTAACGGAATGCGTTTCGTGTCACGAACGAAAAAAATCAAGAAAAGAAAAAGAACTGACAGTAAAACAGGTACACAAGTGCATTTGTCTGTCGCTGTGAAATTCATTTTGAAATTGAAAATGCATCTAGCGAAACTAAACTGACATTAACAAAACTACAACTGCGCTGATAACGACTATCGCAACTCTCACATCGACAGAAATTGACGGAACCAGTTTCCGACATGCACTGACTTTCAAAATTTAGATATTAACTAAATCACTATCCGAGTAAATTTCATCCATTGTCAGTCTGTTCGATATCTGTCCTAGTTACTATGAAAATGAACTAACAGTACAGAAAAGGTGCAATGAATTACCTGGGATCGGTTCTATCGATCGGTTTCTTCACTGATACGACCGGCGACCATTGTACCTCCACTGCCCTAGAACACTCTTTATTGTTTAACCTACTAAGATACGACACTGACGTACAGTTCATTCATACTTTGATACCATGAACGAAACTACCACTGCAGTGCACAGTACAAGAACCGAAGGCAGCTAACACAAAAACCTCCTAGTAGTTACATACACTCGACTCATGTATGTACAGAAAATGTGGTTTGCACACAATACACAAAGTTATATTGTCTTCCAACGGTGTAGAAAATTAACACAAGTACAACAGAACGAAAAAAATTAGTTAATTTCTCCTGACTTACCTTGTCAATTTTATTAACAATTATTTTACATTTATTACATAAACTATGAAAAAAATTACATAACATGTAAATAAGCAATTAAATCTCATTGAGTTGTCCTTTTACGTAGTGCTTAATTTTTTTAATAAGAAGGAACTACGGTTGTAGTGTCGGACGGTAGTAAAATTCATAAAACACAAGGTGTCGACCGGTTCGATCGCAGTAATCCCAGAAGAACTAGCTACCTGAGACTTGTTTTGCTTTTGTAATAAGCCGAACCTTGAGTTTACCTTTTGAAAATTTATTAACTGTGAACTATTAACCGTAAACTTTCGGTCGAAATGTCGAGTGCATAAAATTTCAACTGTAGGTCATTTCCCGAACCTTAACTTTTCCCGGAAAGTGTCTTGTCACCTCAAGTGTGACAACAAAAAAGCGGACTCGAGTTCGAGGACGGGTAGGTACCGTTGGAGGGATGAGTCAAGCAGATTTGACTGCGGCCATTTTGTTCTCAATTTGGCTGAGTTTTAAGGTGTGCCGGGTACTTTTTTTTGTTTAAGGAAAATAAGACAAAAGCCCAGGTAGGTAGAGACGACTCGGTCGACGCGAACTTTCACGGCAAACCGGTTGACTTTTTTTTAGAAAGCAAGAAGAAGAAGAAGAAGTGTTTTGCTTCTTCCAGGTGACGACACTACGATTTAGAGTAATTAAGTAGATGGTAATGATAGTCAAGGACACCTAGGCCTATGAATGTAAAACGTTAAACGATACCATCCTTTCTAATTAAATTTCCCGTCAGAATTTTCCACGGTTTATGTATTTAGATATAAATCATGCGTCAGACATCTTGAATTGTAGAGATCGACAGTTGGGATCTCTCGATCAGTTGCAAATCATCAAATCGCACGGCCTTCGAACGGTTTTCCTCCTGGTATTCAATTCGCAACGGTGACAATCTTAACGGCGATGGTTTCTTGTCTTGGAATAGAAAATTTAACTATTTGATCGAATTCTTCTCAGGCGAACCGAAAACTCACGTTCTCCTGAAAAACGGCGGTCGTCCGCCTAGATCGTAGATCCCAGATGACCTGTCGCACGGTGACTCGCACCTGAAACCTTAATTGTTTGTTCGGCAATTTACCCTTAGTTTTTGACAGATTGTCGCCCGTGTTGGCATAAATAATGGCACCGATGATGCGGGTTATGAATTCTAGGTTAGTCTAACTCGGGAAAGATTAGATTCCAGCTGGAGAAGAAAGACTTGTAATTTTCATGTCAAGCATAACAAACAATGTACTACCAGTGTTAGTGCCCGTATAAAATAGTTCTACTTTAACAATACAAGTGTGTTAGTCGCACATGGAGTTAACACTGCGCGCCATAAGGCGTATATATAACATTCCAAAGAGTAATCTCCCTCAGTCGATTTTGTGATTGATAGATAATTAATATAGTTATCAGAATATATATAGTGTTCCCGATGTGTTAAAGTATCAGCGACAGCACTACAACTACTGTAAAGAGCCATAAGCCGTATTCTTAATTTCTTATACAGAAATTCTAACTTTTTTTCGTAACGAATGTATGTACAACTGTAACGTGGCGTTGCTCGACTAGTTTAGTTTTACTACAATAGATAAACTTATTTGCGAGATTGTCACTTGCCTCACCGCAAAGGTGGGTGGATGTGTCCACCTCGGGTGCGAACCTTCCACCTTGGCCGTGCCACAGTTCCCGTTCACCCTGTCCGTTTCATTACATTAATTTGATTTGCGGAAATTTTCAGCTTTCAATTTCTCCGCTTCGTGACTTAAAAAAACTAATGACATCATCACGACATCCGCAACGCAAGGCAAATCCGCTTCTTTCTCCCGGATGACCTTTCAATTTGATTTTTGGTTTTTTTTTCTTCCGAAGGAGTCAAAACGAAGAAGGAGCCACTCAAGGAGACGACCGAGAAGAAAAACTCAAAAGGAGGACCGCTCGGACGAATCCTGGAGTCCAGCGGAGGATCCAGCGGAATCGGATCGGATCATCCGCCTAGTCCCGATCAGAACGGTCGTTACCTGGACAATCACTCGACATCCGGTGAGTACCCCCTCAGCATCAGTCCTTCTACTCGCGAGTTGTGCGATTCTATTTTTGACCGGTGGACACGTAGGTTGTAGTTAGTTACCCCATTGTAGTTCAAGTTGTTCTAGTACCTTCCGAAAATTAGCACGTTTTTGCCGGGTTTTACCTGCCTCCCAGCTAACCCCAGTTTTTCGACTATCAGGTGGTCTCGTCCAAAACAGACCATTTTCTTGTCGTTTTTGGTCATCTAATCACTTGAATTATTGCTGTTTATCTGGGTCAGTTGCCTGTTGCGTCCGTGTCCGCGTCCACTGGACTCCAGAGAGGCAGATGCTGCATGGATAGGAACCTGCAGATGATTTATATGTAATCTTTGTGTGTCGTACTTACCCTACACCATTACACTCAGACGTGTGCTCGGAGTTTATTTTTATTCTTTGGCTAGATTAAGTATTTTTAAACTTGATAATTGTCCATTATACCGAGTGTCCGACTGTTCCACATTTTCGTCGGCTATTATTTTAATAAATAGTATTACCACTGACCGTTAATTAAACGTCGTGACAATACTGATTTCGCATAAGCGATATGCGCCCTGAAAAGGGTCACTCTGATTTCTTCACGTGTTTTATTTACCTTGAGTTGTCACGATCGCTTGCATTGTGTTCGCTTTATCCTTGACCGGAAATTCTTTTCAATGTTCCGGTGTACCTGACCCCTTATCAATAGTCCAGCCCTTATCAACATTCCCTGCCCGGAATGGTCTCGTCCCACTTCGTTGAACTGACACACGTTGACGTTCTTTCGCATTGATTGCCTTTACCTTAAAGACGCAAAACATGAGCTGAAGTGCAGCTAGGGCCGTGTCGCACTCATACCGAACGGTTTGATTGACGGTGTTGTATAGAAAATTACAAGTTATGTTCTTTTTAGACAGTTTTAGAACGCGGTACAGAATTCTGTATCCGTTAATTTAAACGGTGAGTCGCGGGAAGGTTATGTAAAACGATTTGACTATGTGTAATAACCGTTTCACGGGTACCGGTGGTGGCTCATTGTTTTCCAATCGAGTAAGGAAATTTGTATTATTCTGCGGTTAGAAAAATAATAGCACGAATTAGGTAGTTTCCTAAGTCCGGGACGGAGCCGAGTAATCCACTCCGACCGCATTTAAATGGTGTTAACCGTCGATAGGAGCACGGCAACAAAGGAAAACTTTCAGCGTTCTGCCCTTGGTGAAACCTTCCCGTAAATTGTTTCCGGATTGTCCGAGCTATTCAATTTGAAAATGGACGGAAAAAACGAGGCGAAATCGTTCTCTTTTTACGGCCCTAACGAGTAGAATGCGGTCTGTCGGCCATCTTGTCGCGAAATTTCCAGGTCGGAATTTCAAGTTCGCTTTCCTCCCCCAGCTTTATCTCCCGAATTAACTTATTATTTATGGAGTCGATAGAAGTAGAAGTCGATTCGTCTCACTTCTTGGCAGACGGGGGATACACGTCAGAGAATATCAAAACCTTCTGGCACGAAAGCCGAAACTCGATGGATAAAGTGTGTACGGTTTCACGTGCCAAGTTGGAAACAGGTTGAATACGCGGAAGGCAATGGCAACCCTCGAGCGTTGGGAGCAACAGAAAAAAAAACTCGTTTTATAAGAAGCTCAAGGGCGAAATCCAACTATTCTAGTTGTGAAATTATATCACCCGACATATCTGCACACGACTAAAATTGGAGGAATCGATGCGTACGGTGTAGAATGCAACGGTTTTCTCAGGAATTTTCAGTGTTCGAAACGAACGTCGGTCCCTTTGACTTACCAATTTTGGTAAGTTTGACTAAATGTGTAACCTGGCGTGCTGAGAGAGTCCAACAGGTGCACACGCGGACAGGTCCACGATGCGATCTGTTCGAATTTCAATTTAATAATTTCACGGGGCTTATGGTGAAATAACGGTGGTGCGCAGCATTCAGACTACTTAAATGCCGAAACTAAAGAGTTATTGCTTTTACGCCATACATAATGTTTATTATTCTCTCACACACCCAGCTCGATGCGGGGCAAACCAGTTTTAATACACGGAAAAACAATATATTTAGTACAATGGACGAACGATGACGACGCGTGACAGAGCGGCGTACGAGAAATAAAAAATAAATGCTCCTGCCCGAATGTAATCCCCATGTTATGTATGTTTATGTAAACGCGACCGTTTGATTCATTCCTCTGATGAATTGCTCTTTGTTGTCTATTGTACGTGACTCCGAAAATTATGCCACCCCGTTTGGAAGTCAAAATTTTGTACATTGAAATATTTTGAATTTTAAATATTTAATAATTAATGTACGTATTATAACGTTTATTAGGGTTGATTTAACAGAGGTATTGTACAGGTATACAACGAAATATGTGATAAAGATGTTATAAAATATTACAAAATATGTCGGTTGAGAACTAATAAGTACCGTTTTGTTTTAAAATAAGATGCTTTGAGATGTAACTCTTCTTGGAGTAAGAAGGCTCAAATACATTGAAAAAATTATTTTATGTAGGTTCTTGAAAGTACTTAATAAATTAGACATGTAAACAGAAAATAAACAATGCACTGTACTCGCAAATTATGTAATTTAAGTAGTTTAGTATATCGACGGTTTTAGTAAGACGTACAGGTAGATGTACAATAACCGGTAAAGAAATATTAATACTTCCCAAACTTAGTTATGTTTATTTAAATAAAGTTTTCCCCCAAATAAGAAACGATTAAAGGAATATCCGGTTTAAATCAATTTCCATTTTTGGTACAAGGAGAAAATCCTGGGCCGAGTTAGGATTTACTTTTATCGGTCAAACTCATCTCTTTCTCTCGGTGGTACCGGCCTTCAAGAAGCATTCCAGTATTTCTTCAACACTTTCCGTCTTCACCGTTCTCCAGGTGAACCATCCGCGGTCCGGGTAACGAGGTACGCCCGCGGGCTCCGTGATCTCGCACAACGACCAACCTGTCTTATCGTGTCTTCCAGACTTTCATCCCCCCTTGTTGAATTATTAGACACCAGATAAATAGTTTAGTTCGCGCCGACCAGACCACATATCTGGCCCATCTCTGGTGCTACAAGTGGAAATGTCCGAGTCACTTCTTTCACTGGGTGCCATCACACTTGAACGAATCGGTTCGTTGAACTCTCGAACTGTCACACCACCAGAATGTAAAAACGGTTCTTATGTGAAACGCGCATAAGCTCACATCTCACATAAGTACACACACGCTTTACATAATTTAATAAGTTACATGACAAAAAGTGAGACGGCCCATAAAAATTCTTTGCCGGTGTAAATTTGCCGGGGAAAAAGAAAAAATTGGATTTTACGGCGCGTTACCTAACTCTTGCGTGTTATCTAACGTGGAAACTTTTATTTCAATTATTGAACACTCGGGTTGTTGTTATTTTAATAAATTATTCAATAATTAATGAAATTATTAAGTCTGTCGCGACGACGCCCGGATGCTTACGAAGCACCTGTAATTTTAAAGTTGTCAGTTTTATGACACGGTGTAAGTGACGGTAGCCTTTTAATATAAATTTACTTCAACGGTTACCTACAGCTAAGAAAATTACAGTTACATACCTAAAAAGGTAATAAAAAGAGAATAGTAGTGCTTAGAACCTGAAATAATCCTCTCAAAATCATAGAAAGTAGCGTAAAGTATTGGATTAATAAAATGTAATTATGTATACATGTATAAATACTAATGGTATCTAAATGTATGAGATGTTATAAACGTCTGAAGGAAGTGCTTCTCTTTACAAAATTTTTAGGTTTCTCTCAATCTCATTAATTTTTGGTTATAATAGGTCAATAACTTCTCGTGCAAGAAGTATAATATTTTTTAGAAAGTATAATATGATGATTTAAGTGGTGTATAAAAGCAATAAGTTGAGTCTCCTACTGGGGAGTCCCTTCGTTGCTGACGATATTCATTCGTTAGTAGTGTAATGTTTCTGTTATATAATTTTCCTACATGTGAGTTTTTTTATATAGAGTTCTTTGTAGGCAATTTTCCTGTATACAAATTTTCAATGTACAACTTTTTGTGAAGTTTCTATGAAAATGTACCGTTTACCAACTCATCAATGTTAGTTACCAAAAATCGACTTTCATCAAAGCCACACATCACATTTAATAGTTGCTATTGTTCGAGTAATTTTAATGGTGCGGTTTCAGTTCGGGACGTTCTATATTAAATTCTGTAATAAAACATAAAAATAACGAAGCCGAGCGGTTTGGGAAACGTGAAATTTTGTTTGAGGACCCGAGGGAAAAAATCAAGTAAACAGTAACCGCCGTTTGATTGAAAGTCAGTGGTACATAAGATGATATTCGAGAGATTTCACCTATTCTTCTCATCGTCGTCGTCGTCGTCTTCGTCCGCAAGAATTCCTCTCGAACAGGTACAGTTAACAGGTACCTGTGTACGAATTAAAAAAATAATAAAGTTAACCGATCGAATTTTGTTTGGAAATTGTCTACTCAAAGTTATCGATTTGAGCACCGCAAGAATTCGACTACAACGGGTTGAATTGTCGGCCATTGCCGGTTCCTTTGATTTGGCAGTCGAAGGTATGCCGAGACCTCCACCAGGTTTCTCAGAAACCGGGCTGTTTCAATGTGTAACCAAGGCATGCAACAAGTACAACCACAACCGAGTGACGGACACATCCGAGTCAGACCTCGGGTGACTCTTCTACTACCTGAATTGAACTGTAACCTCATGCCCTCGAATATTCGGACGTCGTTTCCTGTCATCCTGATTCTGTCGCCGTGTGACAGGACAACATTCGACGGGAAGTGTTACACGCTAACCTGTTTCGGAATTAATTTATTCATCGGATGAAACTCTACGAGAAGTACTCGCACACGAGTACCCGAACCGATGAAACAAAAACGAAACTGACAAATTATTGACACGCTTGAAAACGTGTTAAAGATGTAATAGAACAATTTTATAGATTTTTATCTAGGCGAGTTAAGAAATAAAAACTATTAATCATAACTATTTATCGAACGATTTGAAAAAGACAACGTGTTCGATTTGTCCTGGAGTTGTTTGTTGTTTGTTCTCTGTTGTTGGACACGGGCGGTGTAGTCGTTTTGATCGAAATGATTCGTTCCTTCTTCTACACTACTTCTACTGCACAAGTGTAGTATTTGTAGTGCTGCAGCAGTGCTACTTATATTTCTGTTACGTTTTATTTTTGTATGGTTAGATTCGTGACGATCGCCGCACTTCAATTACAACACAATACGAAGTTTATTGACCATTATTTTCTTAGTACAAATTTTTAATTACACTGAAATTATTTGAAAAACTACAACCTCTTACAAGAGTGAGTAACGGTGCAATATTTCTGAAAGTCAAGACTCGGAGCAAAATCAAATGAAAACGGAAAGTTTGAATGACAACCAAAATATTAGTAATTTAATTATAAATTTAAATAGTGGTCAATAATGAAATACCATTTAATTAAACTATGTACTACAAACTGATATATTTTCAAATTAATAATTAATATTTGATAATTATTAATTTAATTATAATCAAAGCAACTTCACGTATACTTCACTTGATTGGTTTTCATAACTTTTGGGCTTGGGATTTAAATGTACATAAAAATTGGTTATTAATAAAACGTGATGGCTAAGTACATTTAAAGTTCACGTAAAGACATCTGCAATTTAATTTAAGCTTCCAAGCACTACAACTAAAATTTCTCATTTGTAATGCCTCGGAAAAACAAATGCTACTGACGTAACCAAACAACAAAAACTTACTTTTCAATATTAATACACTGCGATTCAGGTTTTATATGACGTACTTATTAAAGGTCTACAAGTAGGATTTTGTAGGCCTAATTGAGAGTTTATTTTATTAGCGATGCTGACTGGTAGCGAAGTTATGAAACGGCTCAATAGAGTCTTTCAAGCCTGACAAGCATGACTCGAATCAGTGTTAGGGTAATACCCGAGGGCACTGAAGAATTCGTTACTGTTCCGGAATCAGAATAAGAGAAGAATTATGTACAAATAAAACATTTATTGAATGGGATTCACCTGTGGACGATGGCACCAGGAAATTCACTCGGTAGTTGAGTTTATGGTAGTGTTATGAAACCTCACGGTGCTTTAAACTGTCGGGGGTAGCAACAATACAAAACGAATGAGCAATCAAGTGTCAGTGCGTAAGAAACAAAACTATAAAAACAAAACTATTGTTTATGTAATGGTGAAGTTCCTCAAATCACAACTCGATAGTTTTCTCTGCTGTCGACGTTGAAAACCGACTCGCCCTGTCAGCGTGTAATTACTGTATACGTTTTTTGGTGTTGTCTTAATTTCAGACTCGGAGGGGGTTGCTCTAATAGTTTCGTATCACGCTACCAAGTGTTTACCTTCTCACTCGTCTGCCGTTACTGGTGTTGCACCGGCCCTCTCTCTCTCTCTCTCTGTCAATGAAGACCAACTTTTCAAATTATTCAACTTAAACTATTTATTTAAGTTACCGCAAACTTTTAGCGGTACGTTAAATCACGTTCCGTGCGAGTGAGAAAATATTTCCGTCTTCGACCTGAAAGAATGACAGGACACACAAGTATAAAAGAGTAAACAGTTAGAGTGTGAGAAAAAGACATGTGACTTATTAAAAACCTGTTGATGAGATAAAAAAAAAGTTCATGCGAGCGAGTGAGCACTTGAGTAAACGTTGAAAGACGAGGAAATATGATAAAATACAATATATATGTTACTTGTAACCTTCAACGTAAAAAAATAATGAAATTACAATGGCAATGGCGGAAACTACTACTGAAATGAGAATTTTTTTATTCGGAAAAAAAGAAATTATGTATTTTGTATTCCCAGCGTTTCTTTCATTCATTACGATTTTAGTTAAAATTACAGTATACATAATATACTTGAGTATAATATCATAAGTATATTATTTTGCGTATTGAGTGCATTATATATACCTGCATCTAACCAATCTACACTTGTAATATATATTTATATAATAGTAAAGATATAATATTTAATAATATGACTCCGCAACTACTAAACTATTATTAATAACTATTATTAATAAACCGCTTTTTTAAATTAATTAATGTAACTATTCCACTTGTTCCCAAAATGATACATACAATAACTGCAATAATTATCATACAAGTGTCCGGTTATTAAGATTGAGAACGTTCCCTGCTCCGCAGCTTGAAAATTATTTATTTTATTTTTATTTTAAAATAATATTCAAATTCATAAATTTATTGTATTTCGCACATATCATTACTTGTGCGCTCGCGGTAACCCGGAATGTTGTCTCTGTTTCGCATTATACGTTTTAAACAAATGTGGAAGTTCCGTGACGGTAACTACGGTAAAAACTATTAAATTCGATCATCGAATTATGTGACACTACTACTAGTATTAACTAATAAACATTTTACATAATGCTTAATAACACAGTGTTGAGTGACACGGGGTTTTACATAAGAAGCCTCGAACGGCGTTCTTTTTCCTCGAGACCAGGTGAAATTGACGTGACACAAACTCCAGGCGTGGCAAGCACCTGTAATTATTGCTTATTCGTAAAACAAATAAGCAGGTAATTAAATAATTCGACGAAAAACATACTGTGGCAACGTATGGGTGCGTCAAGTGAACCCGAGTTGACGTAAAAATAAAATTAATTTTCGTAGCAACATCCGAGGAAGAGGAGGAAAGTTCTCGAGTGAGTTACAAAACACAAATTGTACAACCCAAAATTATTTATTACGCACTACACAAAAACCAATAATATACAACCGTACAAATTCATAGCCATTAGTAGAAGAAGAAGAAAATAAATTTCCGTGTTACATTTTGTAATTATCGACATTTTCTGCGTTCCACATTAACGGACATTACCAATTCGCTTCGGTTTATCATCGTTTATTGGAAAGTACTTTCTGTTCCACATGTTCTGTGTGCTCAACTATTTTGTTTTGGGTACCTGGTAGGGGTACCAGGACTGGATACGAAGGCGTATCCTTTGGTTTGCATGTAATCGATGGAAGGAAATTAGAATCAACTGGAAAATATATATGTATATATAATTTAAAAAATTTATTTGATAAAAATAAAAAAGAAAGAAGCAACTTCTTTGAACGTATGGCGTTCGAGTACGTACCGAACGTGGTGATTCGTTATAAATGAAGAATAAATAGGTTTTCACTTGAACCGACATACATAATTAATCATCGCATACGACTGGTTAATAAAACAGCAGCGATCATGTTAACGTACCGCACTGGACTTCCTTGTAGTTAGTCATTAGCGAAGTCGTAGTGAAAAAAACTATATATTGACAAAACTTAGGAAGCAACTCAGTACTGGTACACGATACGCACATATCGCACTGAGTAGGTAGAGTACGTGGTACAGGTTGTTACATTTGATAACTATAAATATTTAATAATAATATGAAAGTGTGAGTGTAGAACTCCTACTTGTTGGATGGTTCATTTTAGTCTTGTTTTCTGTTATATATGAATGATGTGAGGAAATTATCGTGGTATTGGGAACAGTAGCGACAGTTGTACTACAATATACGGAAACTTTGCTTCAACGATAAGTATAACTTAATACATACAAGTACAGTAATACATATAATAATTATAATAAAAAATAATAATTTATATAAACAATGCAAGTAAAACTAAATCCGGTACATCGCCTTCTGCTATTCAGTAAAACACTTCAAAATGAATTTCACCTTTCTATTTTCCACTTATCGGTGTCTTTACCCAAGCACATGAATACTTATCGGTGTTTGGTACTCAAATGAGTGCTTTCATACCGCAGGTAATAAATAAGAGGGAAAACAAACAAAGAGGAACGCTTTCAGGTTTCTAAGGTCCCGTACCGGAGTGACCGAGACCAAATTGTTTAGAAAAAGCACACATTGTTTCAGGACACATTCCATTAACATGCTTCCTCCGTTCATACCCGCAATAAAAAAAATCATGCAATTGTTGTTTATTGAAACGAGACAATAAATAAAAAGTCATGTTTGGAAAACCAATGCGACGCCATGAAAGGAGCACATAAATTTATTATTTGAATCATTAGATTTAATTAGAAGTTTTTATTGTTGATGACGCCAACGAAACCAAAACTTTGTTTTGAAGTGAAATTTCTATGCGTAAACGAATCAAAACTTTAGTGAGGAGTAATAAATTATGTGGAAAGTTTATGTAAACAGGTAAAGTATCGAAAAATAGGAAGATGTTACTTAAATTGTTCACTTTTGTTTTGTCGAGCGAGTGTTGAATGGCATTAACATTATTTAGTTGAACCTCTCTATTTAATTTGACGACTGCTTTAATGGGAGAAGACATCTATGCTCGTAACAATATAATAATAATAATAATAATAATAATAATAATAATAATAATAATAATAATAATAAACAAATAGTAATAATATATTAATAAATGTACATATAATAAATTTATAATATAAGTCTACGGATACGTATTCTAGCTGGTATGTAATGTATTGTACTCATGAATTAATTTAGGTATATAGTTTACATAAATTGTTTTGATCTATTAAATATTTGCCAAAGTATAACGCGTAAATTACATATTTCATACAAACATACTTTAATATTATATGAGTTAATTACGAATGATTTCCGCGTAATATAAAAACAGCGAGAACTGTTTGGTTGATAGCTGACAAAAGGCACTTCACTTCAATAAAATCCTTTGACAGTCGTTTGCCATTTCAAATGAAATTGTGACTGTTACATAAAGTAAACACCACAAGTACCTTCCTGTTCGATAACTAAACAATCAATAAAACACCGTTCCAATAAGTGAATAATACTTCGTCCTTCGGGTCGTTATTATGCTTGCCTTTCCAAGGTGAATATTATTAAATAACTAATTTTAATAATAAAAAAATAATATACACACTAATGACGTCTGCAACGCAACGTATTATTACTGCAGAGTGGTAAGATAACTTGGTTTGGTGCTAACTCTACAGAAGCTATGAACAACTTCACTGGATTACAAACCAAAAAAAGTCAAAAGCCATGCAGTCAGGGAGGGGAAATTACAAATTGTAATGGAAACGTTACACTTCATAAGTACTACAATATGGAGTCATGTCGATGGTTCCCAGCACACACGACCAGCACTTATAAAACATTTCTTCCGCAACACTTAAACGTTCCTCGTATTAAGTACTCAGATTAATTACGGTGCCTAATTAAAGGATGGGTAAATAAACACGGTTACACAACAAGTCCGGTTATCCATAGCATCCTTGGTGAAATAGGAAGGTCGCGTCACATTTTACCACATTTCTAGTTGTTTTCGATGCGGAAATTTAAGTTTCATAAAATAAATTTTACTCGTGTCACAGTGGGTGAGTGGACAGTGTCGTTAACTTTAAATTTCCGGCTCCCTGTTGTACGAACAGAACAACACCGCGTTGGGAGGAACTCGTCTGGAAGTTCCTAATATTTAAAATAAGTTATACGATTGATCGAAACACAGGTAATTAAATTTCGACCTGAGAGAGAGAGAGAGAGAGTAAAAGTAGGCTAATTCAGTGCTATTCGATCTACGAACCTTGGAAGAAGAGCCACACCTAAATTCTTTCACGGTTTCCACCTTGTGCCTTTGTATGAATTAAAAAGCGAAAACAAAAGGAAGGAAATGAGAAATTGTGATCTCATCATATGGATACTTACAATAATATAGATTTTATACTGCTTCGTCGGCCATTTTGCAAACGTCGAATTAACTAAGGCCGTACGGACGAGTTTCGTTCGAAAGCAACCGTCCCGGTTATGCAAATCGTCTTAGTGAACATCACAAATATTAAATAGCCGGGCTGTGGTTCGCGAAAGGCTCCAGCTATCGTCCGACAGGCCCAGATTAGACGAAAAAAAAATCAAAGTCATCCGAATAGTTTTCCAAAATTACAGTTCCGTCATGTTAATCGATTTGAGGATTCCCTTAGAAGGCAACCCATCACTCCAAGTGTTAACGTTGAACGTGACGAAGAGAAAGGTCTTGGCTCGTAAGTGGTGGAAAGAGACGGGTACCGGTGGATACCGACGAGTACCACCACCTCGTGGAACGTCCGAAAATAAATTTCCAAATTTAATTCACTTTTTGTGTGAAATAAAAAAAAAAAAATAAGAAATGACCAAAACTATCGTGTTCGTGAGCGACCACGTCGAGTATTAGCTAATTCGATTGTTCGAGCGAAAAACCAACTATTACTTCTCGTCGATATGACAAGAAAAAATTTAAAAAGTTGCTAGACAACTTTTTCACATGATTTGCCCGGGTACCCTAAAGGCAGAATTTTTGAATAATTTCACACACACACATACACACGCGGGGGGGGGGAGTAGATCGATCCTTTTCAAACCTGGAAAGTAAAACGAATTCAGGCACACGAAAGGCAGGGTTGTGTGTCGGTTCCCTCGGCTACTTCCCTACGACGCCTGAGGTTGTAGTCTTTCTGTCTGTCTGTATACTTAAAAAGGCAAAAAAAGACACACGCAAATTACATGTTTTGTCCAATTCTCTTGCAAAATTTCAAAGACATTGAAAAACGTAAACTAAAACTATCGTGGAAGGTTAGAGAAAAACTGCATTTGTTTTTTCAGATATTTTCATAACTATTGGTGGTTCAGTGAATGCATAACACTTACTATATATACAACTTGCTAATTTTATTGTCTTCTTCACAAGTTCCGGTGTTTAGGTACCCGACCAGCTGCGCGACGACAGTGGGCTCGCCACATTCGCCTCACAAGGATGTTTACCTCGCTTTATCGTTTATTTATTTATAATTTTTTTAATATTTGTTTATTTCTGTTTGCTTGTTTTAAAAAGAAGAACAGTTAGCAAGTTGAGAACATTCTTGTGAATGCGACTTGCGTACGCAACGCAACTTACTGGTAACGTAGACCAGGTGTGCAGGAATAACAAACCCGTTACCTGAGTTGGAATCATCGGTTTCATTCTTCCTGTTAAGAGTGGAAACGACGCGTAAATAGACGTGGCTACCAGGAGAAAGTAAATGTGCTCTCCTGCCCCAAAGGAATTATGACAAAGAAATCCGCAACGGTGATAAAGAACAAACTAGTTTGCAAAAACTAACTATCCGAAAAGTAGTTTTCGGTACACGTGCGCCGGCGATGGTTCGTTTAATTAATAAAAAGTTGTGCTCAGATGGTCAGACTCCCCCTCTCGAAGGCACTACAAGACCAAAGATCGCAGGGGTCATCGAGTTTTCTGGTTTCCCCTGCTGTCAAAGCAGAAAAAAATGGCCGTTTTCTTCTCCTGAATCTCGAAAAGGGAAACGAACCGTTACTTGGATCTCATTTCGAATTAATACTAGTTTATTTATGTATTTATTTCACGGTAACTTCGGGGGTGAGAGTTCACCACCGTCACTCTTCCTTTTCGTAACTTTCGACTTGTCTTTTTTTTTTTAATTGAAAGTTTTCACCATTCGGAGGGTACTCCCCCGGCCTTCGTATAACCGGGCGGCGAAAATAGTTCTCTTCAAGGTACCCAGGTGAATTATGCCATGTCGAACGGGTCAAAAACGACCGTAGCAAGGTCGGTGGTACCTGCAGAACTAAAACGAGCAAACTGCCTCCCAAGGGGATCAGTTTCAATTAAGCGTTTCCCCTCATGGTTCCCTTAACGAAGTGACCTCTGAAATTATGTGAGAATTTCACCGGAGTAGCCACCAACTAAGATTTTAAAACTATTAAACTATTCCAATAAAGATAATAATAACTGTACACTAGAAGCAAGTGTAATCGACGTAGAAGTTAATAAGACGATGCGAGAGGTGATGGCCGACGTGTTTTTTTTCTTTTTTTTTTACGAAATAAGCAAATGCAATAAATTGTCAAAAATTCCTATATAATAGAGGCATAGACGAAACTCATTCGATTAAAAATTTAAATTTATGCCTCCCAATAAAACTATTACGGTAACTAATATTTAAATGTTCGAGGCACGAACCCTCGAATTCGTCTAAATTTCGATTATTCAACCGATCCGTTGAATTCGCATCGGAGTTATGAAAACTTGTATTGCCATCCGCGTTTTAATTTGTTTATGTAACTATGTATCAGGTGATAATGTGTCAGGTGGTAAACGACGTTCGGCGTGCCGACCGAAAGGTTTCTATTATTTTATTAACTTCCAAATAGAACAATGTGAAAATTTTTTGTTTAAAAAAAGAACCAACGGTTACGAAAGGACCACGCCGTCTCGGGTTTCTTTCTTAACATTTCATGACTCGGAGGCAAACGTCGTGTCCCCCTGGCCGGTGCACCTTACGTAATGAGGGGACCCGCCAAAAATGTTTACAACCGACACGAACAAACATTCGGCGAACGTAAACAAAACTTCTGGACGAATTCCGTAACTTGGAAAAGACACCTGTACCAATCTATTAAACGTGGTAATCGATAACAAGGCGTTTGATGTTCCCTGTCGATTTATTTTTCGTAATTCGTGAACGCCGACGTGCGGAGACGGCAGCAGCGGTGCAACAGCAGTGTAAATTTTGGGGGATGTCAGTTCGCGGTGAAAGAAGATGACCTCTTATCGGTCACACGGGCCCTCCTTTATTTTTAACATACTTATACAGTTCACAGTTTACTGTGAGTGAAGAACAAATTGAAAGGACTTCACTCTTTGTCTTTGTTTACTTCTGGGAACCTCTGACAGAACCCGTTAGCACCGTACACGTCGTACGACTCCAAAAGGTGAGCTAAGCAAACTTGAGGCGGCACCCAAATTGGTGACCAAATTTTATTAAAATAGCAGTGCGTTGCTCTTTAACTTTACCAAATAGTCAAGGTGGGGATTCTAGCTCATTACTCTCCTAGTTAAAAGTGCTACTCGGTGTTGTAGTCGTCGACCCGAGCCGTAATGCGGTTAACTTGCCCGGGGGGGTTACTTTTTAGTTAAGAAAGTTTTTGGGGGAATTGCAACATGGCGGCATGGATTGTGTAACCGTCGAAACAAAAGCAGAGTAACCCAGAAGTTACAGAAAAGCGCTGGAGTTGTAGTTACAACTACTGCTAACAGATCGATAATATGGCTACCCTCATTGTAGCTTAATTTTTAAATTATTAGCCAAAATAAATAAAAGTTAGGTTCATCAGCTGATGTACATCGGTACTCCAACGTAGTTTGAAAAACATATTCATTAGTTATGTAGTTCGTTAGTTATTTTTATTTAAATTGTTCACGTGTGTATGTCTACCTTCTACTGAAAAAAAAAACAACATTTACATAAGCCGAGAACTCCTGGGAACGAAGCCAGAAGCCGACTTATAGCCGGTATACGTCAAAATTTATTAAACGCTCGCGCGCGCGTGTTTGTGTCTCTCTGGGTTAAACGCCCAGACGTAACGATCCTTTCCGTCAACTTCACTGATCCTTCACACTTCTCTTTATTGCGGAAATCAAGTCCTCACAGCAGGATTGCTTCTCTACCACACGTATTTATGTTCAATAAATCCGAGGTGGTTAACCTCGGGGAGGAAATCTAATAAAAAGACGTGTACCACTTTCATACGTGGATTTACATTATTTGCGAAAAAATGTAATAATACATAAATTCGATATGTTATTGACGCCAACCGTTTCATTTCGATAACTCGAATTGTTTATAAATATTTTTAAAATGGCGATTGCGAAACTCCAAACTTATTATGTGTGTATATATTTTTTTTCTTTTTTGCTTTCACGTTAATGATTTTATTGGCGGGAAAACCTATCATTATATTAATTTATGTACATATAATAAGGTTAAGCACGCGTCTTTGATTTGAACTTGGTTGGAACTTGAACATGATTAATTAGAATTCGTGAAACGTAAACTAACTATTGCTATATATATATATGGAAACCTGTTCGATGAGTTGGAGACGTTGGCAGCACCCTTGTTGCATTATAATATATTTAATATTATCATATGATATATAATCATATTACTATAAGAGTAACATGTAACGGTAAGGAGGGTGTTGCAAGCATACATAGACTATGTTGAAGACCAAGGAAAACAATAAAATCAGACATGTTTGATCGGATTTTAAAAATAAGATCGGATTTCCTTGTTGAACAAAATTATACTTAAAATTAATTAATAACTTAATTAAAACATTCAAATTCTATATAAAATCAACTCATTGTAAATAAATGGGATGAGAAATATTACAAGTAGCTAAATAAGTATCGTTTTTCATTCTACAGCGACATACTTGCCAAATTCATATACATTTGAATTCTTATTAAAAATGGCGTCTTACCACTGAGGGCATCTTCACCAAAAATCGGCTATGATTTTTTTTTTGGTGCGGAAAGAACCATGTACTTGGCTACTTAAAACCAGATTGTGTGATTGTGTACAACTACTTTACACATGGAATTTGAATAATTGGAAACAATAAGGACCGTGAGAATGAGGCTTGGTCGAGAAACAGGGTTTTGCTCCAGAAAAATATTGAAATATTACGATTCGTAACTATTATATTAAAGGCGGTGGAAATAATTTAATGCGAGTTATTAATAAGTTGTATGTGCTGGGTGTCTTTCTACATCAACGGAGACAACGTGCGAATGCAGCAAGCCCGCGAAATAAAATAAATAAAAAATAAAACTCGGACGATTAATTTCTCCATAAGCAGAACGAGTTTCAGCTTATGTACCGGTGCCTCCGGCCAATTTAATAAATAGTTCTTTAAGTAATTTAATTTCTTCATACGGAAACTAATCATGTCGTGTGATGCTGTTTACATTCGTATATAACAAAATTGTATTCGTTATGGCACATCACTCGTTAATGGTTTTACCTTTTGACAGGTGTACAATTACAGTAAAATATTTTATGTACGGTCGAGTCAAGGAACTTGCAATCGGGTAATTTGTCATTTGGACAGTGTCGAAGACGGAGGAATTCACCATTGAACAAAATGGAGGATGAAGTGCCCGCGAACGCTTCGCCAAATTTAATGATAGTCAATTAATTTTACTATCCAAAAAGAGTAACTGGAATATTTCAAATTCGGTTGCTGTTTTGCTTTCACGTCGAACTCGAATTCCAATCTCCTCAGGGTGAAAGATTTCCCGATCTGAACCGTCCACGTCACGTTACAAATATCATACGTCGAAAAAATTATTAATAATAACCAAATTGGCCCTTTAAGTGAGGTTCATTTGTATTGTATACCTATTTTAAATGAAGAATAAATACAAAAAAAGTTACATTCCAATTACACACACACACACACACACACACACACACACACACACACACATGTATATATATATATATATGTATAATAAATTGGAAATGTCCTACTAAGGAAATAAATTCTGCATACAAATGGTCCAAAAATTTGTATATATTACAATTATTAACATCTACCATCTCCACTGGTTATATTTCAGAGAAAATTAATTGTATACCTTTTATACTACCACTACTACTGTTATTACTACAGGTTCCACTGACACAGTATTTATCAATGCATTTATCAAAACAAACTACAATTGCAACAATTACTATAAATAGCCACTGCTATTTTACTACTGCCACCGTTACTCCTTCTGCTTTCACTGTTTTCCCTGATCTACCGATCTGTTTTTAAGTGCAAATCAACGTGAACAATAAATTCATGAGTACCATAACTAACAAGAACAAAAACAAATGCAAGAGACAATAAAAAATCAAGGAGGCAATTACTTTACTCCCGTGTGATTACTGCCATTACAAAAAAGACACAAAATTACCTGGTCTAAATGGAAAAAAAAAGATATTTGCCTTTTATTAAAGTGTGCGCCATAAATTTACATCATTTCTCTAGTGAAAACGTGAACTTATTAATGAGTAAACTGCCTCAATTTACATGTGGAAAGTAAGTTGGGACGAGGCGGTTGATAGTGAAAATGAAATTTCCGGAAGTTTACAACAATCAAAACGAAAAAAAAAGAAAGCAAATGTAAAGTAAAGTGTTGTCAAATGTGCAGAGGAAGGAAGCGCAAAGTGCACGAAAATACCCGAACCCAATGCAACTACAGAGAAGTTGTACTTAAGTACTCATTAATGTTTGCAATGCAACTCCAGAGGTGGTACGGTGCACACCAAGAGCACTACTATATATATGGAAACCCGTGTTAACTTAATTGTAGTGTTTCCTGCACACTTCTCACAGATGACAAGCACGTGGTGCTACTGCTGTCATCCAGCCATCGTAGTTCACCCGATGATTAACGGAATTTCGAACGGTTGTTTAAATGTTACTCACGCGTAAAATGTGGTACAAACCGGAACATACATCGAGATCTGTTTCTCGCACCTCCTCCTCCTGTGATGTACCACATTAATAAAAAGGGGAATTACCTGTAGTGAGCAACAACACACACAAATATACATAAATATAAACGAAGGGAAATGCGACAAAGTGTCGACTTATCGTTCACACATCACACATGTACAAGAAAAGCAGTATCATTTATGTTTGTGTATGGAACTCGAAAGAGAGAACGCTTCTCAACAATGCGGTAGCAATAAATAAAAGCAAAAAAAAGTGGCAGAAGTGGACTGCGATCGTCCGATTGCTCGTCTCTGGCCTTTTACCTGTCGTAAATGTTACCGCCGCCATGGCAAACCTGCGTCTGACTGCGACTCCGACCGTACGATAGCAAAAGGTGGACAATTAGGAAAGAAGAAATTTCACGACGAGTCGAGTGATAAATTCGTACAAGAGGTGTAACAGGTACTATGAGTCAGAGAAACAACAAACGAATAGAAAGTCACCTTTCTAACACCTGTGATTTGTCCTAAATTTCGTCAAGGTTTACGTCGTCTCGCTGGAACGGAGGAAGGCTCCCCGTGGACGGCATGAACTCAGGAACAAGTCCGTCGCAACCCGTGGAACTTGCCCATATTCTTTCTCTGGTTCCCGATGAATACGCCCGACGAAGTGTTATTAATGAGACTCCGTTGCATAACGACCAGGTACTCACTCGTCATTAGTTATACGATCCGCCTATTTGATTCATTCAGAAGGTTGGTACTTTCACAATCCGAAACGAAGAAGTACTGGCTCCTGGTGAGGAACTCGAGAGAGAAAAACCTGCCGCTCTTGAGATTTGGCACTGCGGTACACCGTAGTGTACGCATAAAATTATCCGAGTAATAAATAACTTTTCTATTGGGTTCTCATGGTGTCCGCTTCGGGTACCTGTGACCCGTACCCAATCAGTACATTCACAACCGGGTATTGTTTCCTCGTGGAACAATCCAGACCATCCAGAACTATAATTAGGGGGGTTCGAAGATGGTCGGAACACCGTCCAGAACTAATAAATTTATTCTAATCGTCTAGTTGCAGCGTTTAGTGCGTTATTAAATCAGTCGGTGTAATAACTGGAAAAGAATGGTTAACTTTAACCTCGGAGTACTCCGCTTTTGGGTACTTTGAGTACCTGCCACTAATGAACCCTCAAATCAAATAAATCAAAGTGATGTTGCTCGCACTTGACTTCGAGTAGCAGAGGATGGTCCACGCGGCTATGGCACTTGTTAACCTCCCTTCTCGCCTATTGTTTCTCACGACTTGTTCTTCTTTTCTAGAAATTGGTCTAGTCAGAATCGAAAGTCAAGTCACCCCCCCCGGCTAAAAAGGAGCAAAGCGACAAAGTGACAAGATTTTATTTAATAACTTTCAATATCTGTGTTTCGTGCTATTGAAAATTTCTATTGTTCGCCAGAACTGGTGAATTAGAACTCCTTAAACGGTCCTCGTAGAACTGGTGCGTCTGTTCTTTTCACAAAAGGACTTTCTGCCGAAACTTTCTACTATTTCATTAATAGTAGGAAGTTAGATAAGTTAGCCGAAAGCAATGTTCTACTCTTTTCGTAATTGTTTCGACTCGATCGGAACTGTTTCTGGTCAATCGTAACTCCAACTGCAGGCATCAGAACTTCTTTTTTTTGTGTTTCACATCGGTTGCTGCACTACGCTTTTCCATTATTGAATGGTAGTATTGAGTTTTAATCCCAACGAGTACCTCAGCAGTTGCAGGCACCGCAGCGACTCAGTACTGAAGGTGCTGTGCTCGAACGAAGTGTAACATCTAAGTTACCTGTAGTTTAATTGGATGTTCTACGGAGTTGAAGAACTCGATCGCTGGCGCACTAACGGTCACAGGTACCCGGTACCCGATGGTCTGTTCACCATCTCCGTTACCTAATTATTTTCCTATAGTTTAATCCTCGTGTGGTGTTCGGATCCACTCGACCCGAACGCCTGGTCCTTGATCCTCATCAGGTGATGTTCGTGGGATTCGGCAATTGTTTCCTCAAACGAAATTGGATTCAATTTTGTTTTCCTCTTAAATCAACTTTAAAAATTCCTACCGTCCCTTTCTGGGCACCTTCCTCGACTGGTACCCGACCATCGCCGGGGCACTCCCACGAAGGTCAGCTTGACCCATTTCGACTGCACGAAACTCAACTTGTTCCACGAGTTCTTCTTGAACAACTCCCGTTGCATCGACGTCACACGACCACCACTACCCGGGTGGAACTCATCAGCCTTGGCTGGTGTCGGTAGGCATTCGAGTGATGTTTTCCTTTTGGAATTTCAATCAAGGCCGTGAAACGGTTGGGACTTCACATTTTTCTAACCGCGAGGAATGTGGACGTTTGACAGTGCGCCCCGTCGAATCGACACATACGATGTAACTTTCCTTGACTTTTCCGATCGGCGGATTCCACCTTTTCGTGACATTTTAAATTGATTATTGAAAGCGAAGCCAGGTACGGCCCATGACGAAAGAAAAGAACGCCAGCGGAGATGAAATGAAAACGGTGAAAAGTTGCTTACAGTCAAAAAATCAACTAGGACCGGGGTAGACGTTGACGACCGCCTAAAAGCGACATGTTAGAACTACGCAACATTCACTATATACGAAATTTAGTATACAAAAAAGTATTGAAACACAAATACGTTACATCTGTCGTTCTTTGTCTTTGTAAACATTTTGATAAACAGTTGACTTTATTTATGTTTTTGTGTGTGGGAATAAACTTCGGAATACTCAGATGAGTCAGATTTGGTAGAATTAAGGCAAAATCAAGTTTACTTATCGCCTAAAAACAATTTCGTATAATAACCGGCTGAGTACGCGTCTTGTTTTCCGTCGTTTCGTTGTGGTCCGCGAAACACAAGTAGAGTAGTATTGAATTTCGGATACCCGAAAGACAACACGAAAAAGGTTTGGCTTGTGAAAACCCAGTTTCGCGGGGGTAATAACTTATTATATTTTCACAAATATTTCCACCTGAGTTTGCAAGCGGTCTCCGTGACAACACCTGAGGTGAAAAATAATGTACGGCACCGACGACTGGCGACGTTAAAAATTAGTTATTTGCGTACGAACGTCTCGAGATAAAATAGCAATCAGGAGCCATTGATGTCTAATTAGTTAGACCTGAAGCAGTGGCGTAGATACGGCACAACCCGTGTATTTTTAACAAAAATCGATGGACGGTTTTCGTTATCGGTGCGACAAATATTTTGGCGTTCAGGTTTTGCTTGTTTTGTTTTCAAACGAGTCGAGAACACCTGGCGAAACCTGTGCGACTCCGCGAAAACGACAGTATTTTAGTTTTGTTCCATCGAGCCTTCTAACCGATTTGGTTCAGATGTAGCTTTGAATGAATCGAACGTCATGGAAAACACCTGAAAATTTCGTCAGCCATTGTTCGGGACAGAGGAGAAAGGGATTTAGTTTTAATAACACCATTGAGATGATTCTTAGGCTGACTCTTGCCTAACGCCAAAACTAAAACACAATGAATAGTTTGGATTTAAGTCTCTCCACGCAAACTATTGTTCGATGGAAGACGTCCTTCATTAGCGTAAAAATTTAGCAAAGGAGGCGTTTTCCTCCCGGGGGAAACGTTTCATCTTCGTATTGACGTAACATCTGTCACATTAATAATGTGTGTTATTAAACGATGTGACATTCACCGTAAAGAATTTTGGAAGAATCGGCCCACGCGGTCGATCGCGAGACACCCGCCCAACTCGTTCGAATTCGTCGTGGCGTTAGAAAGGAAGAGTGAAACCAACCTCACGCCACACCTCGCTGTCACCTCATCGATTGTTCGCAGGTGTTGGCCATCAACAAATTAATTTCACTGCCTCTGTTGTAACGTTTCACTTGTAGGCTTGTCTTTTCCTTAAACGATGTCACCTCCTTCGTGAGACTTAATTGAGAAACAAAAAAAAACTATTGTTCATTTGAACGGGGCACCAGACACTAATCCGGAGTTTCATTTCCTGAAAGAATACTTCGGGTACTCGTTTAGGTTTACCAATGTCGGAAAGACTTTTCGCTCTTCTCGAGAGCAGCAGATAGGCACCCGAGTAAAAAGTACTCGAATCGGTACCCGTACAATAACCGATTAGCACTTTCACATTGCTTAACACGCCGTAAAAGTGTGTGCAGTTTCCGAAAGCTTCACCGGAAACGAATATTCTGCAGTTTAACTGCCCGTTTCTTTTGCGTTCTAAGTCAATAAATCGGAAGATTATCAGTTCAATACGATCGGCATCACGACCAGGTGAAACCACACAATTAACGTTTGATTCGGAGGTAGGAGAAAAGGAAGAAGAGGAAATGGAAGTGGAGGACCGTCCTCACGTCCTTCACTTCGGGCACTTTGGTATTTTTCCATTTGCAAGAAATCAAATTCCAAGTGACAACGTCGCGGATTAGCGAGAGTTCCACCGTTCGACGAGAAAAAAAAAGTATCGGAATGTTACGAACACGTTTTTCCAACTTGCCGCTTCTATTTATTTATTTATTTTTTATATTCGCAGATGTTATCGGTCCGCTCACATACTTTTGCGACCGTTAAACACGTTTTTTTTATTTATGTTATTATTTACAGAGTTCTCTCGGAAAAATCAGAGCGGAAAAATCCGACGGAGTCTGTGAGTACCCCGTGGTACCCATGCACGGGTACCCGTTGTAGCGGTTCACACCCAACCCCCGGCCCCGAATGAAAATTTATTCTTCCCTTGAGCCATGCCCGTCGTGTATATCACCTCCCAAACGAGGTAATTTTCGATATATCGACTCGATCGATTTTAATATATTGAGTTTGTTAATAATCTCCGATAGTTTAACGAATGTTTCTGACACTTTTCTAATTAAGTGGAATTAATTTGGAGGTGAGGAGGAAGGATTTAGTGCTCGGTTCGATAGTTTACAGTTGGTTTACTAAGCAAACTATCCGTCAGCTGGTCTACCTCGTCATACCTCAGACTGTAGTACATTATATATAGACTTCCACGAGTATTGTCTTAATTAAGACCCGAAATTATAAGCACACGGACTTTCGTCGGGAGTCCTTACAAGCGTGAAATTGCTCTTAAGTAATTATTAATTACCTTTGATAATTTAATTTTTTTCTTGGGTTAATGGCGTCCGGCTGCCCGAAGGTTCACACAGTGAAATAATAAGTATAATTTAAGGATGAGTACGGTTGTGCTCGAAGAACTTCGAAGATCCCGAGTCTACCCCGGACTTATTTTTTTTTATCCTAAGCGGTGGAATTTCTTTTTCAGGCCTTGTCGCCGTGTCTGTACGGTTAGTAGTTAAGCGGTGGTGGTTTTAGTAGATGGTCTAACACGATTTTTAGGAATGAATTCTCCCGGTTGTGATGTTTGACTATAACATATGAGAACAAGTGTAGCAGAATTATAGTTTTTTTTATTTGTTTACAATAGTTTTATTTAGTACTAATATATGTTGTCCATGTGTCGTGCACATGTATAATATCCCTACTATCATGTACAAATACCTACTCCCAGTGAGGAGTGTTTACATGAAAACTCATGATTTCTGAAGAATTGTGCTGTAAAGTACTTTTGTAGTATTAATACTAAATCTAACTAAGTCTTTATAGTATTTAATATGCATAAGTATAATAGTACAGTAATGCAACATAAGTAATTGCTTCCTTGTTACTGACATTATTACATACTGTATTGGTAGCAATAATTATACATTTTTCATTACGGGGAGTATACGTTATGTAGTAATTGTTGTGTATCTATATATTTATAAGTATTAAGTAGTTTATTAAACTAGTTGTCTCTCGGACGTCTTCTCTAAGAGAATTAGTACGTAATATTAATACGGCAAGAGATACTAAGTAATACCAAGCAACATATTTAAATGTATTGTTTTCTTAAAAGGCTTTAATGGCGTCATAAAAACAAGTAAAACGCAGTCTGCAGGTAAAAGTTGAGATTTAAAAAAATTTTAAGGACGGGGTTAGAACGAAGGGAAGACATTTTAGTGTTCTCTACTAAACCTTTTACTTTTATTTTGAATGAAAACACCCGAAATCCTTTTCGGTTGACACGTAGAAAGTGACACATCACTTAACGCACCATTTGTCTCGTGTCTTTTGTGACGATTCCAGGGATGACTGCGACAAGTTAGAAAGTTGTAAGAAGGAAAGCCGCCGCCGCCATCTTGAAAAATTACGTGATATTTTGAGATTTAATTACAATTTTTAATGTCAATGAGTTTTAATATTAAACTTGTCCTAACGTTCGAACAGTCCCATGAATAAAAAATCGAGCGGCCGAAAGAACGGAGTGCGAAGTTGGCATTTGCACGTTGAGGACGTTTGGTCTGTGTGAATTTCGAACAGGAATTTAAATTGCAATTTAATTTACGGAAAGAGAGGTTTTAGAACACACGTGCTCCTTTCAATTAAATTTTAATTGCATACTTTTCAATGCAGGAAAAAATGTTGTTTTCGTATATTGTTTTTCACGTCACGGGTCACTCGATTGACCACTACTGGGAGCGGCAGGACTTAATGAGTTGCCTGACATAACAGACCTTTGGTATCGGCCCCACCGTTGGAATTTACAGTCACGGGTACTTGAGTAACAGGATACGAGGCATAAATCAAGAACGAGAGGTTGTTGCACGTAACAACCGGTGATTTAATTAAGAAAGAGACCCAAAAAGGACAGTTGTTCAATCAAAGTGGTAGTAAATTTGAATGGTACCGCGGTTGTCGATGGTACCGTCGATAGCACTCACCAGTACCTAAGGGTAATTTGAACTTATTTGGGTGTGTTGTAAACTACGTATGTACTCCTTCTGTGACGTGTGAACAATTTTTACTGATTTTTTTTAGAAAAATTTACTTTTTGTGAGTACCGGTCACATTCTCTCCTTAGGTACTCGTTAAGATACCAAACCAATATTGGAATTAGGAAAACAGTAATTTTTCTTCAAATGCCAGAGTTCCTGCTGTAAGGCAGGTTGCACGGTGTTCAGGTATTGAATTCCACTCTGCAGCAAATAATTTATTAAAATCCGTGGGAGAGAAGGCCGAAGACTCCGAGGCGTTTCCGCTTGCGTTTTCGCAGGCGTTTTTTTACTCAAAACAAAATGACGGATGTCTAGTTAACCTACGCGAACGAATACCCGCTTAAACTAGTTTAATTTATTTTCTGGTTCGTTTTCATTTGACTTCCAAGTGAAAAATTTGGTACACCAGGTCTGTCAGTACCGTTGAGTACTGGCTGGTCCTTCAGTCCCGCCGAAGACAATTTCGGTTGCGCATTCGTTGCGTGTCTCGAATAACACGTCCGTCTGTCAGGTTTCATAAGTACAAAAAAAAAGTATTTCAATCAATCGAGAATGACTTGAATGTCTCTCAGGTATCAATAATGATATAATCGTCCGGTTTTGCGTTACTGACGGAGATCCGACAGGTACCATTACCAGCACATCGAGGTGTCGGTTCTCCTCTGGTTAAAATGTATTTAAATTGTCACAGTTCTGTCAAAAGAACTGGAAGTAAACGATCACTACAACTCAAGTACTTTTACCTGTTCAGTACCCCTTGAAACCTAAAAGAACACGAGTTCCCTGCCATTGCGTGTGTGTGTGTGTATATGTATGTTCGACACACGTGCAGTACCCATATAAACGTGTACTGAGATCTTGTCAGTCACTGAGACACCTTCAGCGATCATTTATAACACCTCCGTATAAGAAATGATTGTCTTCGTTATATCGTTGAGGAATTCGGTTAAAAAGTACCGCGAAGTCACCTGCAACAACACAAGTACCAATGCTAACCGGGCGGGAACGAAGTAGCTTGACGTTGCCAACAAGATTAATTAAGTTCTTCACCTTTTAAGGTCTGAGTTGTGTGAGGAAAGACCGACGTTTTGTGACTGTACCTGGTTGCAACATCCCAACAACCGTTCGACATGTTTGAATACAAAGATTTGCACCTGGGGAGTTCTTTTCAGTCCAGGCCCACCTTCCCTTTTCGTGTTACTGTGTTTTCGTATGTTAACTTATGGTCACACGATGTTAACTTCTCCTCTCAAACCAAATGGTCTGAGACGATGTTTTAGCAGGTACAGTAAATACCAGGCAATACTCGTCGAAGGTATTCGTTCGGGTAGCCGTTTTGCGTATCTCAACTTAAGTTGCAAAGTTTGAACGGTAGCCGGTTGTCAGCCGATGGCATCGCCCGAAGATGTTCGAAAGGACCAACATGCCAGTCGACCAGTCGCCTTTCGTGGTCTCAGTAAATTGTAGGGATTTTTTTTTATTCAGTACCTAATTCCTACCATTCACCATTTTTAAATAGAATGTCGAACCTGTTTTCTTGACTGCTACGAGCTATTATTCGGTTCACGAGGTGTTGATGCCGTTGCCCTTTGTCTCTGTTCATTTTTTTTTGGGTGGTGAGTCGATGAGGACCGCACGCAATTACTTACAGTACTCACAGTACGTTGGTTTTCTCCCGTTTATTAATTTTGAAAACCGCAAAAAACTGAAAATCACAGTGACGTTTCAGAGAAACAAACAAACGTTGAGCTCCGTTGAGCAAACTCCACGAAACGTCTTTATTCTCAGGTAGAGGCTCTTATCAGTCGTAAAATCCCTGCTGGTACCTTTTTAAAAAGGTACCCACCACGGAACCTGTTCGAACGGACCCAACAAAAAAAATGAAGACATGTCCCTGTGTGGTGTGGTGTGGTGTGTGTCTGTGACTTATCGTCTCCCGTGAGAAACCATCAATTTCTTCCCTCTAACACGATTTACCACTTCTTTTTAGTTCGGTTTCACCTTGGTACTTTTCATTGTGAACGGATCAGGAGGTTTTGGAAACGTTTAACAGGTTTCAGGTACGGTTCTTTTTAGTGACCGGCACTTGGAATTATTCTAATCTGGGTAAACGCCTCGGAATTTCGTTGTGACACGTCCATTGAGTAACTCGTCCACGCACTCACTTCACAATAATTTAACCAACATCAAATGAATGACCGTTCACCAGGTGCAAACATCAATTGTAGTTTTTTGGCGACTTCTTTCGAACGGATAATCCTACGAGTTACTGTTACAACGGTAACGTTCCTATCGTGGGAATGTATTTCTCTGTGCCTCTGTACAAAACGAACAGTAGTTCCTCCGATTGGATTTGATTTGTCGGTACACTCGGACGCAACATAAAAGGCATACAAAGGTGTGTCCGATTAATAATATATATATACATTATTTGGTTAATTAAAGTTTACGAGTGTCTGACGAAGACATGTCTGGAGGTTTTCACCGTAAAGATGTTGAAATTTTTGCCTCTCCTCCAGGTACCCCAAAAAACAAACGCAAAAAGCACTCCTCTCTCGGTGTGCCTGCATTTTGGGTTTTGAGCTTCCGGTAATGGAACGCGTTACCTGGGAATGTACCTACTTTTTAGTTGAACTATTACTTATTCAATATACCAATAATTTATTGGGTTTGTGCTTTGGTATTATCAGTCGTTAGCTGCCAAAGGAAATAAAAATACACTCACCGGCGTAATTATACTTTTCCATGTTACTGCGTTTCAACCTTCGGCTAAGCCTCACCACACCTGCAGGTTCGTTTCGAATGGGATTTACCTATAGCCGCGAAAACTTTGGGTGGATTTACACGGGAAACACCGTTCTGCAGACCCTGCCTTAAAATTAGTCTGTTTACCTAAATCTCTGAATGGGATTATTGTTAGAGGATGATAGTTCTCGGGGCGACCGTAAGAAAAACACCGTGAACCTCGTCTGCGACCTTCAACCCGAGGAATTTCAAGCGGGGGATTAACAGAGGAAAACTATCGGATTTGAATAAATTACCAATAATTTTATGAAATGTAGTTGTGGAGGAGCGTTTTCTTAGGAATTCTTTCGCCAACCCGGAGGCCGTGGTTAAATAGGATCCCACAGGACACGATGGGCGGCACTCACAATTTAACTGAACACCATTTTTTTTTCAAATTCTTTCTGTTTGTACAACTTCCCTCGTTTCGTTGTGTACCTGTGAGGGACCAACGCGGTCTTCGTAACGTTCTCATTCTCCTTGCAACAGTCGGTCAAATTTATTACATTACAAGTTCCATAATGTCGCAACGTTTTTATGTTTAATTTGAAAATTTAAGATTAATTAAAATTTTGTAGTTACATCATTCACCCGGGGAGTGTGTGTGTATGTGTGTCTGTGTGTGTGTGCGCGATTGAACCTGAGCGTGAGTGAAATGCCGACAGATTCGATGGGATTCGATCACGACTGCATACTCCTAGTACAGCCGCACACGATTTACCATTTTAAATTAATAAATGTAATGAAATAGTAAATAAATAAAATAACAATAAAAGATTAAAATAAGAAACAAAATATTATAGTAAATTATAATAAGAACGAAATGTTTGTAATTTAATCGGATAAATTGGAAAATATAATAATATAAATAATCAAATAATAAAGATAAATAATAAAAAAAATAATTGTGTAATTGAGAGGATGTACTCCCCAGTCGTCTATGAATCAATACAACTCTTTCTCTAATGTACACTTGGTATTTTTATATATAAATTTGGTACGAAATTTTCGCGTTTAGTAATGTGTTGTAATGTTGTGTACCGTAATAATTATACGACAAATCAATTTCTCTTGTAAAGCTATTGATTGATTATTCCAGAACTGTATTGTTGGACAATTCATTCTGGAATTCAAATCAATAAATTAGGAACAATTACTCATCAAAAGTAGCATCCTACGGAGTGAAAAACATAATAACTACCAATTACGCGGTGATTGTGCTCAATTGTAGTTGTGTCCATTAGTTTTAAACGTCGCACCGATAAATCTGCAGTCCGACTTATTTTCTTTTCTCACAGCCTCCTCGACTTGTGTCAGTTCTCCTTCTGGCCATCCCAAATTTTTATTGTCCACGTGTCCACCAGGAAAATAAATTAAATTAAAATTAGTAAGGGTCCTCGGACGAGGGACTTAGTTAACATATCAGCATTCCTGAATTAATTTTAATTTTTTTTTTTGTTCAAACAAGTGCCTGCCCGATCAGAAACCCTCGGGCTGGAGGTCAAAACACTTGAGTGTGTGTGTATGTGTACTAAACTACCAAAGAAATGATCTCTATTAAACTCAAATACACTTTCAAATTTCTTTTGACCTCAAATCTTTTTTTTTTCTATATATATATATCTACATGTATTTTTTCCTCGAAAACCTGTATTTTCGTCTTACGGTGTCCGTTTCTTGCTCACATTTGGGTCATTGTTTTGTCACCCGTAATATATTACAACTTCAATTAACGTTTCCTGTCACTTATAACTTCCTAAAGCAACTAACGCCGGTTTCAAAATAAAAAAAAGAATATTTACATTAAATAACTATTGTGTCACGTTGAACGATGAACTACATAACCGTTATTATTTGTTGCAGATGACGAATGGGTCGAGCATCCGTCCGAGGATTCTCTCTTCTTGGTATCGCAAGAAGGACGAAACAATTCCGGATCGTGGAGAAACAATCCCGAGCAGTTGTCGCTTCCGAGAGCCAAAAGGTACGGCAACAATAGGTTGGATTCGCAACAGGAAGGAGGCGGCGATTCGCCCAACAGAACGGAATCGGCATTTTACAGAGGAGAGGAGAACGGCATGAGAAAGCGATCTTCTTCGCCTTCGAGAGTACAGAAGAAAGAGGGAAGTAACGCGAGCAAACGAAGCGACAGTCCGAGAGGAGAAGAGAACATGATGAAAAGGCGAAGCGACAGTCCGCACAGGAGGTCGAACCGTCACATATCACCCGTGAACATGAGAAGTTCAAACAAACACGGGGATTCCGAGGTCTACAGGAGAAGTTACTCGCCAACAGGTAGATACGACAGAAAAGACATGGTCAACGAGCCATTTATGAAATCGACAACGAAAAATCTAGAAGAATCAATACCGGGAGAAAAATCACCTCTTTCCATAGAGAATTTCCGCAAGAAGAACGACAAGGGAAACATGTCACCTGTCGGTGTCGTCGCTCCGAGACGTCGCACCAGCGAAGAAGGCAGGGGCAAGGTGACGAATGACTCCTTCTGGGACGAGGAGGACAGCTACAAGAGACGAATTCCCGGGTACAAAGACAAGTTGAAGCTCTCGGACGAGAACTTGCTCTCGAACAAGGAGTACAATCAGAAAGTCAAAAGGTTCGACGAGAACCACCAGATGTCGGCGAAGGAGAAGAAACTCAGAGAGAACACAATGAAACTGTCGCCGCAGGAAAGGTTCCTCGACGCCAAATCGAAATTCCTAATGCTTGAGAAGGAACGTTTGAAGGAGCAAGACAAGAACGCGCAGAACCTGGAGAAGAAACGCGGCATGCAGGACGAGGCGCCCATTTCGCCGGAGATCATAAGGAACCGGCCATCTTGGAACAGATCGGCAGAAGACTCGAAAAAATTGAAAAATCAAAAGGCAGAACTCGTCAGAAGAAACAGTTTCTTTGAGATCGACAACACGGACAAGTACTACGACAAAGAACCCAGAGGGTGAGTACTTTATAGGTCGATTTTTGCAATTTGACGACAACGACCGAACCGGCCCGGTTGTCGAAAAAAAAAAAATTTCGACACTTTCTACGGTTGACGCAACCTTTTAATTATTTATTCTCATTCGAAACGAAACGAAATTAATAGTTTTAATAATTATTTACTAATCTGAAAGTCAAATTTGATTTTAAATTACGCATTTTGAGTGTGTTGATCACCGTGTGGAGAGCTTGTGTGCCCAATGATCACGTAAGAGTATGTCTGCTTTTAGAAACTCGATCGATCGCTTGAAAGATTCGATTCACGATCAAGAACTTCAGATCAGGAGGTTATCCAGATCGGATTCGAGGAGTAGATTTTTCTCACAGGAAAGACTAACGGGAGATCTGGATTACGAAATCCGTTATCGTTCTGACAGTCCTAGGAAGTATAGGGATGATTCTGACGGACCGAGAAGAATGAGGATGAGAGACGACAGAGATTATCCAAATCACAGGTGCCACTCTTGTAATTATGTCTGGACGAAGATGTCCGGACAACGACAGATCACTTCTTGTTCTATCACTTAGTGTCTGGTAGTGGCATGGCACGACTTCTCTTCTATACGTAACAACGATACATTCCTCTCGGATCAATTGATTTTCTATTAATTTCTAATTGCACACTCCCCCATGTACAAATTCTGCTTTTCTATACACCGAAGACGCACTCTGCTTCCGAACTTCTAACAGAACTCACCAAACTCTTCTGACCGAGGTTTCAACTTCACCAGACCTATCGGTTGGGTTTTGTCAATCTTCCAGCACCGCTGTCGACCCACCACGCACACTTCTTCGTACATGCTTTTTAACGTTTTTTTTCGGGGTGGTGTCGTTACAGGAGGCATTCACGAGGCGATTACGACCGCGATTGGGAGAGAGATCGCGAAAGGTATGCGAGTCCCTCGAGAAGTCCAAAATATTCGGGCTCGAACAACAGGAGGCAGACTCCGTCGGATGACGAGAACTACCTCGACGACGACAGATACAGGCACGATAGAAAACGCTACGTTGAGAAAGAGAGATCATTTTCGAACGGGAGAGGAACACCCCCTAGAACCAGGTACGTTGTCAAGAAGCCGTCGAGAGCACGAACCTGAAATTTCGAGAACCAGACGGTAACCAAATAACTCGTCTTGCAAGTTATTTATTTTTAAGAAAGTACTAGAAATTAAAAGAAAAAAATGTACGACTTCACCGGGAGCGTTACACTTTGAGTAATTCAGTTTCCACATGTGTACAACGTGTCGAGTGTCGAAAAATGAATTTCTCATTTATTTCAATGAAGGTAACTTAATTAATTTGTAACAATGAAAATGGTGGCATCAATCGGTTTCTAACAATGGAAGAAACAGTGCGAGTGAACGCAACGCGAAAAATAAAGAAAAGAGAAATCAATTTTGAAATTGAATATCGATTGTTTTCACTCTAACACGGCTGTGAATCCGATCAATCTAAACTGGGCGTCTGAATTTCAGGTGCGACGACGAGGAGGACCTGAGAAGACGAAGGTGCGTGAGCGACGAGAACGACGTCACCGACCTTCCGACGCATTTCAAGAGTCCCGGGAAAAATCGTCCCGTCGTCCGGGAAGACAAAGCGGTGCCATACGACAAAAATAAAAAGTCAAAGTACGAGATGATGGAAAAGGAGAAGCGTCTGAGCTCGAACGCGCTCGCGAAAGAATTCAAAAGGCGAAGCTACCAGGAGAAAATCGAACCGGACAAGAGGATTAGTTACATAGAGAGGGATTACGACGGCGGCAGGTACTGCGACGAGTACTCGGACGAAATCGGATACCCGGAAAAGGCGGATGTCAGAAGACAAAACCAATACAATTTGGCCAACATGGAGTTCAAGAGGAATTCTCACGAGCTGGCGAAGGAATTCAATCGCCGGTCCAGGTACTGTAAAAGAGTACTGTCACACAGCTGAGTTACTGCAAGTATTGTCGGGAGGGAAGACCTGTGCGACCTGTTACCGAACCGAGACCCTGAGAAAGTACCCGAGAGGGGTTACCGTTAGTCCTTAAGACGGTTCAACAGCTTCCAGTACCAGTACCCTTCTTTCTCGGTGCGCCCTCCTCTGTCTAACCAATTACTCGTCCCTCATTGATTAACTAACGGTAGTTGAAATTCAAACGAGTGGTACAATGGTACTCGAATTCAGATGGCATAGATGAAAGATCGAACGTACCGCCCGTAAAGTAACGTGTAGCAATCGTATCCGGTGTCTGGTACTGGTAGCGTGTTTTGCGTTACTTGACAAACGAGTACTTAAAGCTAGTGACATGGGGTAGCAGGGTGTGTACACCCCTGACTGGTGACCATTTTGATTGTTTTGTTTTTGGTTTCTTCAGGGGTTACTCGTACGAGAGCGACGAGGATTGCAGAAAACCCAGATCGGGATATTCAGACCACAAAGAAAGAGAAAGGTACCCGGTGGTGGAACGAGAGTCCTCCAGGTTGCCTCACCATCAAGTTGGTAAATGTTAAACCTTCAAAGTCTTCAGCCTCTCTCTTCTGCTTCTGCTCTATCGCCTATTAAACATCCGAATATTAATAATTTCTCACGTAATAATTTCTTCGCTTTTCTATTTTCTATTTATCAGATGTTCTCTTGAGTGGGAAAGACACGTGCACGACTCATCTCTCAACTCTGACTATTTTCAGATGATTGTCACCCGGAAAGTGGAAAACTGTCGCGAATGAATTCGGATGATCACGAGAGGTTCATAGAACCCCCTCGGATGGTTCAACTTCAGGTGGACAGAATGCCTGCCAGGTACCGTCACAGTTTCGTCGACAATCCCCCCGGTTTGGCGGTGATGGCACCGGGACGAGGACACGAAATGCTTCACAGGACCAACAGCTCCGTCTCGTCGAACCGAGTTGGCATTGCCGCGGTTCATCCCTACTGATAGTTGTAGTTGTCGTAGTGCAATACAACGATAAGCGTACCTCGGACCTTAAATTATTAATTGTACGTCGTGGACAGTGAAATAATTGCTCACCTTTCACCTGTTGTTCTTTTTGTTATTGCTGCTGCTGCTGCTGCAGCTGTTGTTGTTGACACCATCACTCTTGCCTGGAAACTAATAGTTTTTAGTTGTTGTAATTAGTTGAGGTGACCTAACAAATGCGTCGTCTCGTGTGAAACCGTTTTAGTCAGACTGAAACTGGGATTTTTATTTTTGTCAACTATTAAATACAGAAAGTATTATATAAGAAATTATGTATTATATGTAAATCGTTTTAGATGTTTGGCCAGGGACAAAATTGCATTTAGTTTTTCATAACTCTAAATGAGTCGGTGAACGAAGTACCCAGGGCTGTTGGTTGGACGGTAGGAACGAGTCAACCGAGAAAGAGAAAAACGTAACATAACAAAAAAAAACATAACTATGTCACATAATAAGTTACATAAATTGTTGCGGATATCCAAGTAATAGTTTTGCTTAAGTTTAACGCGGCTGTCTAACGGTGTCTGTATATCTATGTGTCCGTGGTTTGAAATTTACAGGGCTTGGTGAGGTACCCGCGGAGTGGGTGATTCGGTTTGATACCCGTCACTCTTACTCGGATTAGTTACCCTGGTGAGTGATATGATTCTTTGCCTTCTTTTGGGAAAGTACCGCTGCTCGGTGCCACCCAACGAAAACTGACAATTTCCAAAAAGATGCTCTCGGTGTCGGGTACCTGACGAGTACCTGGTCAGAGCTGCACTTCGGTATACGTAACTTGTGCCGTACCGTCTCTGAGAACAGGCCACTAGTGAATAAAGTTCAACTATAGAAATTGTCGTCGAATTTTATTGTATATCCGTGTACATATGGTCGATATGTAGTATACAAAATATATTATGTATAGTATACATAAGATAAGTTTAAGAAAATATTATGCATTTATGTATATTCTACGAAAATTAATTTACTTTACCATTACATGATTGTGGGCTACGATTTTTCAGTATATATATTATTAAGAAATGGAGGATGTCGGTGATTTTCAAGGGGTACTGTAATAAGTCATTTTTCTTCTCTCTCCCCCCCCCCATGTATGTACTTTGTTCTTCAATTAAATTTTATTTACGTATGAGAGATTATATATGTATCTTTATACATCTAACACGTGCCACGTTTTATACATTTGAAATGAAATTTTTTGGTGTTTTTGTTAAATATATTATTTCGGATAGGATTTCTTTTGAAGATTAATTTTTCTGTTCGAAGTAATTTTTACACTTAAAAAAATCAATAAAATAAATATTAAATAAATGACTTTTTAATTGAATATTAACATTTCAGAATTAGAATTGCTTTTCTGCGTTACCTACCAACTGTAAACTTAAGAAAAGGTGCTGTACACGTTTTTATCTATATTTTATTGATTAATAAGTCCACGTTTTAGAGACTTATTATGTAAAATAAATTTTCCATGGTTTTATTTTATACATCTCTTACACAGTCTTTGCTTTACACATCTTACAGTTTTTGCTGTACCTTCTCATGGGGAACCCTTCCGCGTTGCTAAGTTCTTATTGATTACAATTTTCTGGGCAGTTATGTATGAGGTTGTGAGAATGTCACCAGTCTCACACGAAAAGGAAAGTTATTTATGTTTATATATGATGGAAACCAAAATTTTAGAAAATACCAAAATTAACAAACACAGAAATAAAAATAAATTGGGAAAAGATGAAAATGCCAAAAGGCTGGAGATTATGTTCGTAAGTATTTGTTTGGAGCTTTTGAGTATTAAATTGAACATGAGGAAACTTTCAAGCAAATCAGGAATACAACCTTCCTTTCTCTCTCTCTCTGTCTCTCTCTCTCTCTCTCTCTCTCTCTCTCTCTCTCTCTCTCTCTCTCTCTCTCTCTCTAGTCCCACGTTCAAACTCTTACAGATTTAGTTATTGAGGATGATGATGTGATCAAGTAAAAGAAGAATGGCTTTCTCGAAGATTAAATTGTGTAAAACATCGTGAGAAATATTATTAATCAACTTGTAAGAGTTTAAAAGAAGTTTTAGAGGAAGTCGAATCAACGAGATCGGGTCAAAGGTGAGAGGAAAGTAATGTGAAAAGCGGATTTTGGTTTTTGGTACGCGGTGATCAGCTCAAACAAAGTGGTGCTACGAAAAAAAATGTTGATTTGGCCGTTACTTATTTTACGGAAGCACTTACGGTCACTATAATTAACTATATGTGGCTTTTATTTACTTGCTTTAACTATCGTAATTTTGGTATTTTGGTGTTCGTCTCGGTTGTCAAATTTTGTCGAAGTCGCAAACTCTGTCTTGTGATACTACCTGAAATATGAAATCGTTTACACCGTTCAAGTTTTTGGTTCAGGTAAATTGAAATAATTTTTGTTCGACCGGTTGTGATTGTTGTTTCGGTCGTGTGTGTGTTTTCGTTGTGACTCCGGTCATGTCTTTGAAGTTATTAAAAGTTAAACTATAGGTAAGAGTTATGGGAATGATCAGAGAATCAATACTATCCGACTCGACATATGTATTTTTACAGAATTTAACTAATATATAAATATATCACAAACTATGATACATCTTCCTTCTGAATAATAGACCGTTGCGTAAATGGAAAATTACAGGTAGCTTCCCTCGGTAGTCTCATTTGTTAAGTACAAACTTTAAGCAAAGTTGAACGCCAAACAATTTTAGTTAAGACACAGTCCTAAAGTGTATATGACAGATAAATAATGCCACTGAAAACTCAATAAGTAAAAATGATTAAGCAGTTAAATCACCGATATGTTAAAAACCATTTGAATTTTCAAAATTTAACACTTTAAGGTACGAAAAGTATCATAAACTTCACACTCCAACTGCGTGAAGTGATTTTAGCCTGACTTTTGACGAGTAGGCAACGCAACTTACATACGTGTCGTGCGCCAAGTATTGCACATTTTTTAAGGCAAAAGCCCATTCAATAATTGTCGTAGTTACTTTTAAAAGTATATTATGGTTTTATTTACAATAAAAAGTAGTTTTGTGATAGGTCGAAATGCTTTACAATTTTTATGTGTAATAACTATAACCTAAGGGAAGTACAGCAATCCGCTCAATGCACACACCAACAGCAAAAGACTCAAAATTCGAGCTTCATTGGTAGGATAAACATAACTCATGAAGCCCCAAATGATTCTCTCCTATTCAGTTCAATACATAACTTCTTGTGTATGATTCCTGTCGTTAGGCTAGTTTAATCGTATAGCATCTTCTTTCTCCACCTGATATTTTCCACGCTCAACCCTCGACCGATGAGATTTATTGTCTTTCTATCGGTCTAAGTAAAAACAAAAGTGTAAAATCAGGGAAGCGAAACGAAGAGTAATTCCCGTATCCGAAAATGTCGGACATTCAGAAAGGGAAATTTCTACTTATTGACTCTGAAATTTTTCGACGTTTTCGCGGTCGGTTGTGCACGAACAATGGAAGGATGTGCTCACCTTTAAAAGAGAGAAAAAAAAAGAAGTAGCAAACAAACTTCAAACAAGGCGTTTAAATTTCACTCCGCGTCAGGTTTCCTACCTCCTTCGATTGTCCAATTTCTAATTGCTGAAAGGAAAGGTAGCCGAGTGTCAGGTGTCATCAAAGAGCGATGGACACATCGCATTGTCACTTACGAACAACGTGTCACTCATTAATTGTTTCTCATTACTTAATTATCACGTTTTTGATGATAATACGCGAGTCTTATCACCCGATGCTCATCGATACCATTCAGGTGGGTCATTCCCCCGGTGACGAGTACCTTTCCTTCGCAACTCGTTCCTTCACCTGTCGGATTCTTCTGCTCCACGGGTGAAGTTACCGTCAGCCTTTTCTGTATTGTTTCGCAGGTTAAGCGCCGATACAAATACATGCGAACCCAAGTAAACACTTCCATTTATCATTCCTACACTAAAAAAACATTCTTTATGCGATGACTGACCTTAGTCGAAAGCGCCAAGATGGTGGCGATGATGATAATAAGTTAAAACTTTATGGAGCGACCGTAACTTTTTTTTTTTGCCATTACTAATGATTCGTAGGTGGTTTTCGACGATCATTAGACGGCACTTGTGCCCTCGCGGTTGTAGGCAGCCCAGGATTCGTGACGAAATGTATATGAGGTGTGAATAATGCAAATATGTGGTCGAACTTAGCGTCTTATCACTACAGTCCGCCGTTAACATACATCAAATTCGACTTCGACGTTTCCGACCGTTTTGAGGCCTGGCAGTGTCCCTACTCCGACACACACACGCTCCCAAGCTCCCAAAGGAAAGTTTTATTAGGCAACCAGGTAAATCAAAGTGACAACAACAAACGTTCGAGGACATTTGTCAAGTAATTAAATTACGGTTGATGCCTGACGAATGGCCGGCTTTAGCCTTGTCAACTTAGGCTAATTAGAACACGAATTGGAGCTAAAATGTGTGTGTGTGTGTGTGTCTTGCCTACCTGTCACGGGACAGTTAGATAATCCCGAGTTATTAACAATCGAAACGATTTATTTACAAAACAGATGAGGAGGCGAGCAACGAAGGCTGCGTTCAAAAGTTAAAGTAAAAATCGTCGAGCCGAGGTTGGTCAGGCGAAAATAGTGAAACGTTAGTTTTTGGTTGTTTGTACAACTATTTACCTGTAAATTAGAATGTTCTTTCATTCTGAGTGACTGGGAGTGTTCGAGGGACCAACGTTCTCGTTAAAGATCATTAGTTTGTCAACACTTGAACGGTTCATTAGGCAATCATCTCTCTCGCTAGACAAATACAACTACCAGTAAATAAATAAAACATTGTAAATAGCGCGTGGAACGAAGGGAAACCTGTGACGTATGGCCGGAGTAACCGCAACTCTGTGCGAATACATAAAATTCTATTATGTCATACCCGGGTAGGTAGTCTTCTTCTTAGGCGTATGACGAACTACCAAGAGAAATGGCAAAGTCTGAGCATTAGAAGTTTCATTTACATAAATCCTTTTTCGCGGAGTTCACTCACGTTCGGTAGGGAGAAGATCTCCGTTACTGTTGTTGTCGGTGATGTTGGGTGTTGCCGGCTGGTTAACCATTTCGTTGTGAAATGTTATGTATCATTTATTTTATTTTTATTTGTCTGTCTGTGGGCAGGGAAAGAGTGTCGGTGAAGTGCTTCGGACGGGTAGTAAATTCAGTTTGGCAATGGCAATGGCACTTTTTCACTTTTCTTACTCGAAGCTGGAGACGCGTCTCTGGGTAAACATAATCCGATTGAGTTACGAAAGGAAAGATCGCGAGATAACCCGGCTGATTCGTGGGCACTCGATCTTAAGTTGTGACTTTTCTCGTGGGTCTCAAGTTCACTGCAAGGGAATTTGTTCGACAATGTCTCTTCTTTTTCTGTGCGACGTGTACTTTAAATGTTTTTCTCGAACACCGGTAACATTTGATTCAGTTGATAAATCAAATAAATCAACTTAAAACAGACAAGTTTTATGATTCTCCTTTGCCGATCGTACAAGTCAGACTGCGAATACGACAGAAATCTTGTGTCGTTATACTTATGTACACCTATGATGTATAAATAATTTAAGCACCTGAAATTCTTTGCCTGAGCTGTGCTCTTATGTAATCATCTTTCAGATGTCCTTTGGTATATATACACATAAAATTTACAAGTCTCAGTTAGAAACTTAATTTTATGTTTCCGAACAATACGTTTTGACACGACATTGACATCAGCAACCATTACCAATCAAATAATTCAAACATGTTTATGTTGTAGATGTAACACATCAGTTTTTACATTTTTTTATTTACGTCGCTCAATATTAATTTCTTCACTCGTGAAATACCAACTTCATATACTAAAAATATTATTATAAAAATACACAATTGTCTGCAAATATTTATCGTAAAAATCGTAGAGCTTTTTGCTATAATATAAATTCTTATACTCCTAAAAAGTATTAACCTGTATTCTAAAATATAAGAATTATTATTTAAAAATATTTTACTAATTTAAACTTACATTCTTGTTATTACCGTATTAATATGCGAGTTAAGTATGATTTCATAACTATTACTAAAACTAATTACGATTACTAACCCATTAACCTTATATATTTTTAATCAATTACTAACTAAACTATTAATAATAATATGTTGTGAAATAAGCTATACAGTTTGGATTATATATTTTTATTGAGCGGCGGAGAAGTGTCACCTCGTTGGCATACAACCGGTAATAGAGAAAATAATTAAACTATTCGCAAACTATTCTTCACTTTTCGACAGTTACGAATTATAACAACGCTAAACAAAAAATAAATAGTATAATGGCCAGCATTCAAATTCTATTAATAACTAATTAACTTCGCACAGTTGACCGTGCTCATCCACAACGAGAAGTGACACAAGTCTGTAACATACATAAATTATTTATATTCCTCCACTGATTGCGAGAGGGTTGAAATTACCATGTTGGAGTCGACAAATAAACTTGATATTAAATAATATATCGTAATTTTAACAACTGCGACGACTTCGTAAAGTTTGCAGGTGACCAAATTTAGCGTGCCTGGTTTTTCCCCCAGAGGTTTTATTTACATAAGAGAGGACCAGCTACAGCTTTTGACTTGATAATGTAACTTATTAAAGTCTCCATAAATTAGTCGTTAATCGGGTGAATTTCCATAACAAAATGACTTATAATTTCTTATTTGTTACGTAGGATTCCCTGGAAACATTAAGGTGCACTATGTTTTATTCAATTTCCACTTCTTCTATTTTACTCTTTGGGTTTTTTAGGGTTTATAATAGACTCGTACGTGGTTCCTGGTTCAATTCATGTGCAACGATGCTGTATTTATGTATTTATTCGTCTTTTTTTATTTGCCCATGATTATAAATTTATATTAATTCATTGTGCGTCGTTTCGGACTTGAAGAATGTAGTAGAATATGTTAGTGTTATGTAGAAAAATGTAGTAGAATATGTTAGTGCGTCCTGTAAATAATATCAGCAAGGGATGGAATTCTACGCTTACTTAGATTTGTAAGTTTTTCCTGGAGAACAAAATTCTTTTCCTATGAGAATAGCCAAGGAATCTTCAAAAATATGGAAAAATATGGAAACAATTCCAGGTCCAAGAATTAGAAATTATTTATTCGGTATCATCGTCTCATCCACATGTTAGTAACCTTACATCATTTGTAATAAAAGACATGGTAGAAAAATAATATGAAAACAAACGAATTATTTATACAAAATGGCGAATTTGATGAAGCAGCATGCCGGGTGTAATTAAGAGTACTACAATTGTAAAAAATATAAAAATTATCTCATTCCTTCTCCATTAAATTTTTATATACAATTGGATTACACAATTTGTATAAAGAAAAGAAATGCATCCGAAAGGATGTCTTGCAGAAATAAATTTCACTACGATGTGTATCAGATGCGACGTGAATTTCACAAGGAAGTTAACTACAAATAAATAAGACGTGCACTTGAGAGTATAAATCAAATTTAATTAGAAATTGGGCCTTATTTGGGGAGGACCAGGTGATTTGACTCGGAGCTTCCACTCCGCTTTCCAATTTTCCAAATCAACAGCTCTGATCTCCTCTGGAGTCATCTCGTGGGAGATCGAAAACCGTTTTAATGTCAATTCGATGCTTCACTCTGATGTGACGAAGAGATTTTTGGGAGAGACGGTAAAGGTCAGGCGGTCGAGGCAATTGATCGACACGAAATTCGTCTGCTGGAGGCATCCTCCCCACGGACCAAATCGGTCGTCCTGCCCATCGAAGGCCTGTGTGCTACCCTGACCGGTGGGTGGTAGGCTTCTAAAATCTGAACAAAAGACTCGTCTTCGGGTAGGTGTCACATTTTTCGGACTTTTCAACGCTTGACGCCGTGCCTGTCTGCCCTCCTACGTTTACTTTCTGCCATTTTCTTTTTGTGTGACCTTCCTGGGGGGGGCCACTCGACTGATTTTCGAACGTTGGAAATGCGTGAACCTCAGCAACCCGTACGTGAAATTAACAAAGAATTACATTAATTAATTTGAGTTTATTTGATTGTCATGCGTCACCCGTTTTTGGTGGAGACAAAGACATGTCCGACATGTCAACATTACAAGAAACAATAGAAACATTACGAAAATGTTTGTCTTTCATGCGTGTGACTTCTACTTCAGTTTTGATCGTCTTGGACTACGTCAGTATTATTAGAAAAACACTTTTACGACCAGAGATACTGCAAGATCTAAGTAAAAGCACTCGAGATTAGTTGCATAAGTAAAATTGCACCTCTGTCACGCAGGAACAATCCAATTAGCATCAAAGAGACCAAATAAAAACACAAACGAAGTTCAAATTAAGGTACCACAGGCTTGACGGAGGCTCGGTTGAGAACCTGAAACAGCGCGAGATCCGATCTCACATAAGTAAAATAATTTTTTCTGCCTTGGGTTATTTTCCTTATTGACACAACAACCTTTGTTCCCTCTAGAATCCAAACTCGATTAACTTGATCAATGAGCAAAACAGAATGTCTAAAAAACCACTACTCGAAATAGTGAAACTGCGATTTCGCCCTCCGGGCACGAAATGGTAGTTCCGTCACCGTACAGGTAGCAAGATCAAACGGAAGTTCGAGAACTTCTTGGAGCAGGAAGTTAAGACTCGATTTTAAGTACGACTCACACTGCCACAAGCCTTAATTGAATTTGACAGAATTATCAGAACATGGACCGTCAGAAATAGGTACGACGACAAACCTGCCCATGTGAACCTTTCCGTTACAGTGTGACGCAACTCAAGTGAATATTGAATAACTGCCGAGTACTTCACAACTCACAATGGCGTCTATTTGTCACCGTGTTCTCTCTCACACACACACACCTTCATTTCAGGTACAGGTACTCCTGCGTCAACTCTCTTGCTTGAAACCAACCAAGCCTTCAGCTTGTGATGAACCAAAATCCGTTTTTGTGTCTTCTCTGCGACGGCATAACGAACCAGAAGGAATTTAGAGAGTGTTTAACGCATGTTACGACTGAGTGAATGTCGATGGTCTGTGCTGAAGACAAACTCGTTCAACGGGTTCCTATTTATTGATTATTAATAGTAGTGAAATAGATTTTTCATAGACTTTCAGAAAGTGACTCGTTATCAATCGGAAATGTTTAAACTGATAAACGGAGAGCCAACTTACCTAGAGAATCCTGCCCGTTTCTTCTGTTTTACGAACAAAAAAAAAACAAAAATAAGTTAATTATTTATGTAAACGAATTCATTGTTGAGTACCAAGACGGGGAATTGTTTAGAATTCGTGAGTACTACCCGAAAATTATTTTTTAAAACATTCGGGCGTTCTTCCGAGTGACATCCTCCCTCGACCTTCGAACGAGAGCTGTCTTTGTTTAGAGAGAACTCACTGACTAATTGGTAACTGGTACCTGCATGAATATTAACTATGATGACAGGTACCACTCAACTAGTACCTCTTCTTCTTCTTCTTCGATTCCTTTTTTTTCTTCGGGTATCTGTCCGTTTTCCTCATTCCCCTGTAAACTTTCTCTGCTATTTTTTATAGTTTTTTTTTCTTTTGTAGAGTCTCGTCGTGGTGTCGGAGTGTATTTGTGTAATTACACAGAGTCGCAGAATGTTTTCGTGAACCGCGAAAAATCCATTTTTCTTTCTCCGAATTGCCACGATCAAAAGGAAATAATCGGGGAGTTTCACTTTTCAAATGTAAATTGCTTTACTATAAATAGTTGGAATCAGAGGAGGCGAGTACTGCGCCCATTGCAGTACAAGGTGGTCCTCAACAACTCCTTCCTTGCCTTCCTCTGTCTTGCCCCACGACTCGTTCACCTTCCCTTTTTTTCCAATTGCCAATTTTTTGTTCGTTTTCCGACAGTCTCCGGGTGTCGAGGTACCCGCGTCCTCGACGGACGAAACGGAATTCCGTCGACATTTTCCTCGCCGCCCGATCTTTTCTCCTCTTCGTCACTGATGATTAATTATCGGTTTAAAAGAGATCGCGACCTTTCTCCCGACTCCCGACACCATTTTACCATGTAAAGAAGAAAAGACACGACCAAGTACTTCACCTTGGTGACCAAACAAGGCCGACGAGTGCCGAACATCCCCAAATAAAGACTATTTCGGAAGGAAAAGAGTTGGAAGGAGGTGAGTTTCTTTTGCCATTGAGGTTTTTCCTTCCTCTCTCAGAGAAAAAATAAAAAAAAACAATTTTGGTTTTCACTGTTCATTTACCCTATACAGTTTTTTGTTGTTAGTCGAGGGAACATTGATGTGCGTCTCTGCAATGGCATTGCATGACAATGATTAATTGCTGGTGTTTTGACTTTAATATATTTAATTCTTTCCCGTTTTTATTCTGGGAAAAAAATACTTAAAGGTTGTCTGTCAACACAAACGATGTAAGAGTCTAACAAAAATGGCAATATACTTGGTCTTTTTTCACCTCATGCAATCAGGAACATATGTACGGACACCAGAAAAAGTATTGTATTTTACTATTCGAGTAACAAATGATTTTAGTAAAATATTAATGTTACAATTATTATTCAGTAAACATAATATTCGGTATTATAATAAAATTCTCCAGTTAAATTGAAAGGGTGTAATGAAAACCATAATATTAACTTTTATTGACTAATGTACCTAAGTACAACATGTAACCTAACCTAACATGTACGAAGAAAACCTAACAACTAGTGAAATTGTAGTTTAATTTTGGAATGGTTCATTTTCGTGGAGTAGTGGTCTTCTCCTCTGCTCACTTGACGGTCACTTCTACCCAAACTCACATGTTTATAAGACTCACTACAACCCATAGGAAACTATTCCACAGAAATAACAGTATTAATGGACGATTGAAAGCTGAGCCGAGACCAACACACTCTCCACACAGTCATCGTGTAACGTGCGGTAACACTTTGCTAACTCGTCCGCATTCCACCACATTGAGACCCTTTCAATTTGACAATTCATTTGACTCTTAAGATGGGAAGCTGAAAGAGAAATTTTCAAACAACCGGAAATTGAATGGCAACCAACGCGAATTGAAAATAACAATGGCGGCATTTTACGTTTTAGTTGTGAGGATGCGGAAAGCTGACGGTTGACTGCCTGAAAAAGAAGTACAAATGAGTAATAAATTTAAATACATTTCTATCCATAATAATCGCTTATTATTCGTTTTTGTATTTAATTTCGTGGCTACCGGTTAGCATTGAATGGCCACCACTTCCTTATATTCTCGTATCATTTTATTTGTTAATTAATAAAAACGGTGTTTAATAATGCAGGTACTAATGTGTCCGTAACCGATCAAGGACCCTCGACACTAAGTAATTTAATTATTATTAATAACGTGCACGTTAATGTACGTGTAAGCGAAGTGCCGTTCATCAATCACCAACCCCCTGATCCTTTGATATCCTCAAAGCTCACCTATTAATGCAAGTTAATAATTCTACGCGAATGATCTTCACAATTGTAGGTGTGACGTTTCAGTTAAACGCACTCGTATTAATTTTTTTCGCCTCTCTCTTCGAGCACAGACGTTATTAATTATGTTCCACCGTGTGCTGATGTCTCTTTTGAATACAATGGAACGTTAGACCAAGGTTGCTTGGCGGTGGTGGTGAGATCACCGGAACTTCCAACAACGCATTTCCAAATCCATTCGTTTTTTTTTTACCAAATGGAGGAGAAGCAGGTTCGCGACACACACAGACGGACTCATTGTATACACCTGAATGAAGGGAATAACTCCGAAGAAGGTCGAACAACTCATCACTCCGATGACACAAACTTCTGTCTCGGGTACGTCTTAAGGCGGCACCCGCAACGCCCGAAGATATATATATATATAAATACATATATATTGTAAAGCACCACCTACTGCACATGTCGATACTGTCGAACCGAGGAAGTTATTAATCACTCGGGTTAATAAGGTAGAGCAAGTCATGCGAGAAAAATAATTTCCAAATGCTCCACCGGCCATTCATAAGCCACGTGACGAGGCGGGAGGCGAACTCTACATTGATGTAGATAATGTACATAATTTGTGTTTATCGATCGGTCGTAATTGACCGGTACTTTTATTTTTTCTTCAAATTAGTAAGATCTCCGGGTACTTTTGGGGGGAGTGGATACCGCCGCCCATTACGACACGGCCAATTATATTTTTAACCGGGTCCTTGGCCTGCTGTTGACACTCGTTGCATACCTCAGCAACCGTCCGACCATGCAACTAAACCTGATTCTGACAGGTTAATTACAACATCAGTATTGTCAATTGGTTAATTAAATAAATAAGTAATTCTTCCGTTGAATACTTGTAATACCAGGTGAAAGAATATCACCTGCCTCTCTCTCTCTCTCTCATATTGGTATTTTATTACTTCTAATTGTAGTGACGAACATGGATGTTTCCGATGACTTATGGTTCAGGATAACAAAGGGAAATACACAGAAGTCGTCGAGTGTTTTACGCAATAGAAAAAGCTACGAGAAGCTGCACGAGGCGAGACTGTGTTTGTACATAAAGATGAGTAATTAATTCCGTGTTTATTTACTCGCTCACGGGTACTACTCGACGGGTAGCACCTTCATCTTCAACAAAAGCGTTCACATTATGTAATTATTGTAATCGTCAGTGACTTTTCCATCACTTTCTTTACGCGACGCGAACCTTGTAAGAGCACCCTACCCGGGGAGTACCACGGCACCATTAGCGTTGACTCTTTTCGCCTCGAATTACGGAAAACTTTCCCAATTTATTGTATCGATTTGCCAGAGTACTTTCTTAAAAAAACTTTTTTTTCTCTTTATGTAACTGGAACAAGAGTCGAAATTGCTATCGTAACGAGTCTCGAAATTCATCCGACTCTACGAAAAATAACAATCCATAATGGAAATAATTTTGTGCCATAAAAATGCCAAAAAAATCTGTTTTCTCTTCCACCTCAGGTTCCACCTTTTGATTTTCAATAAATCAAACCGCTTTGTCATCTCGAAGTTCACAAAACTTGACGGCATTGATGATTGGTCTTGACCAGGTTGTAATGTCCTAGGGAGAGTGCACTTTAAGAAAACATTGTGACGCAACACTTTCGCCTATCTACCTTTTATTATTATTTCCTATTTGAGGAACTGTTACCTAGGGATCCTGTTTCGGCGGGGAGTCTTACCTCAACGTTTGTCTTCTACCAGTTCTACGGTCCCTCACACACACACACACACACACACACACACATGCAGGTGCAAGTAAAATCGGTTTTGTGACTCGGTGAAAGTATCAAATTTTTAAAGTCGTTAGTTTTGACACTTTTTACTATCACAAGTTAAGATAAAATCAAACTCAAGGAAATAATTTTGGTTTTCTCTATAGAACGAAACTCACAATTTGATAGTGTACATATATCTATACACTCGGAGTACTTAATTAACGTTTCCAAGAACCTGAACTGTATTATTTTTGAGGTTATCCGGATGAACTACCCGTCAAGGTTGTTACGATGACGATGATGATGATGATGGTGATGATGACGACGATGATTATTAGTATTATTAATAAAGGAATAATAATTTGAAAGTTGTCTCGAGGAGAAGGACCCTTGCTGCGAAAACACACTCCTCGTCCACCTTTGGCAACCATCGCACATCCCGGAATCCGCAAAAATTTAATAACAGGTAGTGTACGTCCAATTAAAAAAACCGTGAATAATTACTCTCAGGTACCTTTCATTTGATGCAATACTCATAATATTAAAAAATTATACCTCGAGTGCTAAATGGGGCACGCGATCAGGTCCTCGGATTCTTATATAACTCTCTACAAGTTGGACGTACATAAAAATATTTGCGGTATTTCGTCATGTTTTTTTTATTAACAGTCGAAATATGTAGTATATGTATTAATTAGTTAATTTATTACGTAAACTGTCGCGTGTGATTTTGCCTTACGAGTTCGATTTTTTTTTTATCGAGGGATACGTTGACTTATGTAAATCGTAAATATTTGGCAAACGTCCACCCCCGACAAGTGTGGTTTTTTTTGTAGGGTAGTGTCCGATAGAACCGGCGAAATTGTGTCACGAAGGGTGAAGTTATGAAGTGCAAAAAATCACCCAGGTGTTCCTTGGTTGTGTAGTTCTAGAAACTTCTATCGCGCGTTAGTTTTAAGAACCTTCGTGCATTAATAGGAGAGTTAAAATTAATTTGTTGAGTGATGTGTAACCTTCGGTCTGAAGTGCGGGACCGAGTACCTGTTTTGGTTGTACGAACAACTACCTTAAATCCTATTTTGGAATTTTCTTATAGTCTGACCGCTTCCTGTGGAGTAGAGACACCGGTTAAACAATTCCATCGATGTCCCACACGAAGGAAAAGTGCACGAGGAGGTGCCCAAGAGCAAGGACTTCCATTCCTCAGGTACGAACCTGTCCAACCCTGACCTACCGACCCATCGTATATTGAATTTCTCTGGTCTCTTCCTTCCCATCCGTTCTCACCTACTTCAGGTTCATCGTGAAGGATGACAACTTGCCCACTTGTTTGAAATTATATACGCGACACAGCCTTGGAACTTTTTGAAAGGAGCAGTAAAGACGGTCCGCACACGACGGCGACGATTCCTCCTTGGTCTCCGGCATGAGGTCCTCTCCCTCAAAAAAATTAGGTTAGTCTGGTGCGTTCCCGTACGCTCGTTGTTTCCTACGCGTGCGTTTTCACGGTGTATGCGGTTCACTCGGGCCCATTTCCCCTCGAGGAGCCCAACGCGAATCTTTAATGTCTCGTTGCGTAACGCTTTCCTGGCTTTTGGGTTAAAGGATGATCGACCCGGGAGATACTCCATTATAATAAGGTGGAGATCACCATGATGCAAAGAGAAAAAAAATCTGATTACATAAAACGGAGGAAAGAATAATGGTCGAATGAAAAACAAAAGTAATTGTAAAGAGATGAGGGGGAAAACCTGGAAACGTGGCGTTTCGCTTGATTTTCGCAAAACCTCACTGCAACTACACCAACAACTACAACAAAAGATCAGGTACATCGGTGGGGCCGCATCACCGACCTACGGTGTCAATCATCGGTGGGAAACTTTTACATTCAATTGAGTCCAATTATTTTAGACAGGTACAGGTAAACTCGAGTTGATGAGGTAAATAGATCCTTGAGTTAGGATTCTAGGCATGATGCACTTAACTTCAAAAGGATGTAATTTCTAAGAATCACAAGTGAACGCAACGCCTTGTTGTCGACGAATCTGCGTTGAAATAACTTGACATAAATTACACGACAATACAACAAAACCGCTTTTCCTAGAGACTCATAGAGAGAGAGGCCATTTTGTAGAGGAGCAATAGAGAAATGGCGTTTTGATCGACGTTAATAATTCACGTGTTACCTTTGAATTACATTCTTGTGGCACTTGCGGTTTGTTTTATTTTAAATTTCAGCAAAACTTTTATTTCTGGTTTTTGTGGCAGGTAAAATCAACACTGAATGGTAAACAACATTTTGATTAAACAGTTTCGATCTGAACGATCTCAAACGGACGGTTACAGAAGGGAAAAAATTACACGGTTTTTGACCAGGCTCAACCTGACAACATCAAAACAATTGTAGCGTTCTCATTCGAGAGAACGTATCTCTGAATAAGTTCGTTTTTCAAATATTACCATCCCTCAACCTTCACACTATAACCATTCACTCCAACTTGGACGGAAGTTAGTGAACATAACAATAACAAGGTCGTCGAATGATGTTACACTTAACTTGTCCGCTTCTGGGGCAGGCACCTCACCACCTGAACTTTCCCCGATTGCTTTACACGCATTTCGGTTTGCACTACAACCCATGTTTGGTATTTTTTCTACGGTGTTTGTGTACGGGAGTACTCCACACCCGTGTACATAACATCTCTATTAATCAGAAAGCGAAATCCCTGTCGAGAGAGTCTCGTAAGAAGCACAAGGTGGATTGTTTCAACTCGTATCTCTTACACTACACAAATACACCAATGTTAGTTTGAATGAACTTCAAACGTCGACAAGGTCAGTAAATATCTGGTCGTAGTATTGACCCGAATAAAATTGTCTAGAACCCAAGAAAATTAAAAACTAGCCAAGATTGATTGTCGATTTCAAATTGGCATTCGATCGAGGGAAATCTATTTATCGGTGTCATTTACATAAATCGTACCACTTACTGAAGACGAGTGAATGGTAACTCCAGTACTATAAGATTTGTATCGTAGGGAGAGTGTGCAATGGGTAGTTTACTTTAGGCAAAAAATAAATCCATGAATAATTATTAATTTTTAATATTCATAACAATTTCCTTATTGTTTCACTTATTATTTACAACGTCTTGTTCACTTTTGTAATTTGAATGGAATAATTGCCTTGCGTTATTTTTTGCTGAGATCAAGGGAAGACGATCCCCATCCTGAATCACGTTTTATCCACATTTTATGTACAGTACTAGATAATAGGTTTGATAGAAACGTTTACTATTATTTGTCCATTGATGAATTTGCATTTGCTCACAGACGAGTTATAACTTAACACTGGGAGCCTTAAATTATCGGATTTCGATTGAGCACTACGATTTTCGGTCGGAATCGATCAAACAAACATTAAAAAAGACTCGAAAACAATCGTAGAGGTCGGGCATCGTGAGCAGACGACATCACGAGAGTGACCCAAAAAACCGGCTGACGGTCTTCCGGCTACCCGGTCGAAGAGTCTAACTGAAAATGTGTGGTGATGCCGTGTGATGTCCGTCGTTCGTCCGAAACTAATAAAGTGCAATTAAAGTTTCCAACTTGCACTTGGCGTATTACAAATTGATTCATTTTAATGTTAACGCAACCCAGAAACTTCTTTAAAAACAAATACGGCCTTAATTGTTACTCAGCATGTGTGTGTGTGTGTGTGTGTGTGCGCGCGCGTTTCGGCCAAAAAGACACACGTAATTGGACTAAATAATCCGCCATTTGGCACGAGCACACGAAGAATACCAAAATATCGTCTTCTATGCAAACCAATTAATCATTCGAATCTTTATATAACTTCTTTTAATCCTCGAGTGTTATTCCATTAACAAGTCCTCGGCCGGGTTCCTCACGACGACCGGGTACTCTCTCGGGTACCCACTCGACGAAAGTATTAAATCAGGAAATTAAGGGCGAAGAAATTATGCTCGCAAGAACCTGATGGCAGTCGATGGTTCGTGTTCCATTCCGAGGAAGAAGAAAATGACGGGTCGTACGGATGAGTCCGGTAACTCGTCTATTGTCTGTCTCGTTTTGTCTTTTCTTCCTCCGACCCGAACTAGTCAAACGTAAACATAAGGAAAGAAATTTATCCGAGTTATGTAAAACGTTCATCTGTCTGCTTTTTCCCATTTCCTAAAAGTAATTCAGGAATAAAGGGCACGATCATGTTTGATTTCTGGTAGAAAAGTCACTCGAAACCCGTAATCATGCCGTTACGAACTGCCCCGGCAACCATTACCTTCCATCGGAGCTACTAAACTATTACTATTTACTATTTCCATGTTCTCGGTCGAGAATAATGCTCGGATTTAACCTGTTCACCTCTTGCAGAGCTTCTCCCTTTCGACTCTTTGCCAATTTTATATGTACAATCTCCACGTTTTTTTTTTTGCTTTCTTTCGAACGACTTTAATTGTGTGTGAAAACAATGGGTACTGGCACGAGTACCTTTTCTCTCTTCGCTCGTAACGAGCCTTCGTTTGTAATTTATAAGTGCGTATATAAAAGAGTAATAGTTAGCAGGAGAAGTAGTAACAGTTGGGAAACTCTCCACGAAGGGAGAATGTTTTTAAATTGAGTTAGGAGTTTGTATATGTTGCGTCTTGCTGGTAACTACGAATGAGTAAAGTCGGTGGGTGAATGTTGGGGTAAACATTCTGTGACACCGATTACGAACTTAAGTTTGTTACATAAGACACAAATCAATCAATTGTTTTTGTATGTAATTTGTCGGAGTGACAAAACAACCGAAATCGGTTGAATGATGTCTGGTTGTGTATGACTTGAACAAAACCGCCTTGCAGTACTTCAGCACGCCGCTGGAATCCAAACACCCGAGTGATTCTTTCCAAATACAAAAACGAGTACTCGAGTACCCATCAACCGCCAATCTAATCATTTTACCTTAAATTTCATATTTGGTTTAGTACTTTGAACTCGTGATGGACCCTAATGTGAAATGTCAAAGTTACAAAACAATTCTTCATCATACGACAGAGTAGTCTGACTTTCCTCTGGTTAATTCCCGGTGATCAGAGATGCCACGAGATGTGAAAGTTGCCAAAGCGTTTCATTTCGCTTACCATAATTTTTTTATGCAACATAATACTACAGTACTGTGCTCTGAGTGTTAATTGCAAAGGTTAATGTATTATATTTTAGCGTCTTATTCATTCGACCTGAATTCACAAAAAGTGTATATATACGTATATATAATTCTAGTGTATTTTTGACCTTTGGGAATGTACGAGAGTTTCTATTGGTCTGACCCTTTCAAACCTTTCCTTTGATGGGTACAATTCTCCACTAGACAATATAGGAATTAACAATGGCATTTCTACTAACTGGATCAAGTTGGTGCTGACATAATATGGTGCGAGGCGTACGGCCAGTTGGAACTTGTACAATTCTATTATGCAAATTAATACAAATGTTTGTACACAAGAAAGTAGAATTGGTTGTCTATGAATTTAATTAATTTCTAGAAACTATCTGATTTTGCGGAAGAAATTTTATGTTGCCTGTAACGCGACATTAAAAGGAGTACGAATGACCGTTTCACTCCTGAAAGAAGACTGCCCTCAAATCTATTGTGGTACTTGCCTAAGCTCTGAACTTTTTTTCGAGTCGCCATTATCCTCTCTGAATGGACCTTTCAATCCGAATTGTACAGAATTTCCGGTAGGCCTCCATTTCAATTCTGCCTATACATTTCCTCATCTGAGAACACTGAACGTAAAGGCTTCTTTTTATAAATTGATGCTCACCTGTAAATGCCAAGCAATCAACCGTTACATTATCTTTTTTAATATTTGGCCAAGAATTACGGAGAATAGTTTTGTATTTTACAAAGGCAGAGCGGTGACTGGCATAGTTCTCCCTCGCCACAACTATCAACTGCGGTTGTAACTTTTTAGACTATTTTCAATAAGATCCCTCTGAAGTGTACCATTCGAGCATTTTGAATGACGTTGTACCACGGATTGATATTGTTATTAACGTTAACCCAGGTGTATTTATTATGTGAACGAAAGGAATTCAAACGTGTTTGTTTTGTATATTGCAAGGTTAATCAATATCCATTTAATAAATTTGACTTTTTAATTATTATATAATAAGTCCTTTCATGTACGGTTCAAGTAAAGTCGAGTTGTTTGCCTACACCTACACAGCTAACGTATGAGTGTCAGCTTTACATATATAATAACGCTGCATGTATACGGTGTAAGTTATCATACAAATTTAAGCTTAAGTTTTAAGTTTAATATCTTGTGTATACCACTTCTGAGTGCTCTGATTACAATTTCTATACTGAATTCCATTGTTACTATTTCGTAATTATGTACATAAATTAATAGGCGCACTTCTATATTTATTTTCGTCAGGATTTTTCGTAACCGTCAGAGAATGCAATTTAAGAAGAAATGCGTACAGACGTACGGTTATGTATGTATCTTGAACAAAAATAAATTACACGTAGTCCTTACATTTATTTAAATTATGAACGTTTTCTACTTCGAATCCAACACTAACTTTCTTTAAAATTTACAAGTTTGACGTGACCCAGATGAATATAACTTTAATATTTTAGTAAACTCTACGAATTGTTACCGGCCGCAAATGCGAGGAAGATAACTCTTATTGTTCATCGTGGTTATGTAAGATTGCGCCATTTGCTCTCGACCAAAGTTCAAACGCGATACTCATTTCAGGAAAACAATTTATTATTCCGACGCGGAATTTTCACCGTCTCGAAGCGGATGAAGACCTTTTACCGGTGAAATTAAACGTCTCCCCGTGTACATCGTTTTCAAACCGTTGCAAAATAAATTAAATCAAACAGGTGAGCCACATTTGCGGGGGCCTGCGAAAAAGTTCGCACCGAGTCTAAGTTTACAAACTAGAACTTCGGTACTTAACCGTGGGCGCAAAACAATTCGCTAACTACTCACCGGTACATCTTTGCATTATTAAAGAATAATAAAGGAAGCCACCGTAGTGAATCGTCCGGTAGTTATTGTTCAATTAAGTTTTCAGGCGCAATTAAATGCGTTAAATTCGATGGTACCGCAAAGGAATCACCGCAGACGTCGATTGACATCGAAGAAGCGTTTTTAGTCTCATTAGGACGGACGGATGAACACTGGAAAAGTAGGACTGAAAAATAGAAGCGAATGACAGAGTCGCCGTAGCGAAATGGAGAACGGACAATTAGAGGGGAAAAACGAGGTAGAGCAACGAGTGTTAGATGGCGAGTGATAGCCGATGGTACCGATGGTACCGATAGTACCCGTGCCCTCCGGAATGCAGACATTCCGATTAATGAGATACACACACGAGAGGTTCATTCAAATGTGGTCCGGTTCACTCGCGCCGCATTGTTCCTACTTGACGTACTGTGATGGTGTCGTGTCAAAGTCTAGAGGACACATCGAGAAGTTCCCGTCGAAACCATACAACTATCATCGATTCGATACCGAGTCAAACACTTACACTTTTACATGTTAAATTGTAGGAAAGTGCGAGGGAACAATGCTCGTAGCGTGCGCGATTTACAGTCTCGGGAAAATAGGAATGTCAGGGGTCATTATGTCACAGCACTACTACGACTACTACGACTGTACCGGGTCTTCGTTGTCCGATAAAGCAAAAGAAAAACAACACAAACAAGAGACGGTTAAGCGTTCTCCATTTTAATTTTTCTCCGGAGTACTTTCGTACAACTAAGGTGCCATGTTTTCACTAAATCCGGATGTTCCTAATGTGTTCACTATTTCTATTTCGAAGTTAATTTCTACGTAGTTAATTTGTTATTAATCAAACTATTAAAATGGGTGATGGTCTTTGAAGTATATATAATATATACGTTATGTATATAAGTTTGCCGTTTACGCATTCCAAATACAAAACTCTCGTGAAGAAGTTCTCGTAAGCGACATTGTTGTTCCAAATGCAAGTCTTCGATCTAACTATAGCCTCAAAACTTCCACATGTAATACATATATGCACGTATATGAGTACATACATATAATTACTACATGCACTGAAATACAGACGGACATACAGGTAATAATATTGATTACAAGTGGATAGGAAAACGTAGCGGCAGCTCGTCGAAGTTATTGGAACTAAGTCATTTTCTTACTGTGGTAACCTTCGGGTATACCAATTGTTTTTTTTTTTTTGGTTGCAGAAGACTTCACTCTTGAGTTTAATAGTATTATTAATATTGAGTTTTATCGCAGAAAGTGTGGTAGTTTATTTGTGGCTTTCTCGAACTGCACCACGCGCCATTAATATTTTATCATATAAGCGACTTTTAAGTGCAAAAATCTGCTTTCACGTCGACGTTACTGGAAGTAACTCGATTAAATAATTTTCGATAAGAAACCAACACCAAAACGTATAAACTTGAGTAAAAGTTGTTAACATAGTTGGAACTCAATAAATTCGAAGCGGTTAAGTACGTAAGCAAATAGTTTTGATATGAACGTAACTCATGAACTGTATCGGGGGAAGAATTTCTTCACTGGTACTGATCTAATCGGAATCCAATTTGATTTTCATTTTTTGACATACTCACTCATGTGTACAAATTCTGTTTCTACTTCTCACCGAGTAACAATTTCAGTGGTTACAAAGGAGACCGGTTTGAGTGAACATCGCTCATCCATCACCTGAATAACCCCGATTCATCCGTCCGGTAAATTCATAGGACAGAGATTAATAAGAATCAATAGACATGAGACGTTTCCTTTGATCTATTTGTCTATTTTGGGAAGAGGCAAATTGTGTCGTTCGACAGACGACTGTTGCATCCGAATATCTTCCTCTCTAACCTGGAGGAACTGAGCCTCAACCATTCAGGTGAATACGCCGGGCATTGCTCGAGGTGAACACGAAAACAGGGACAGGTAGCATAAAATCAGGGGGAAAAAACGCGGGCGAGCAAGGCGGTAATACGCTTGCGGAGGTAAAATGCGGTCGAGCTTTAAGGGAACGGTCATCCCTGGACTTTCCTTTTCAGGCAGGTGACCGTCACTCGGACATGAAAATGGGCATTTGTGTCACCTGAAAAATTCAAGTCAGGTGAAGCTGAGTTCTCTGGACATTCATTTCGCATTCGATCAGATCCAGATTTTGTTAAACATTTTTGCCGAGAAAAAACAACCGGTTGTGTTCGATACGATTCGTACACCCTCGGGGGAACAACCGAGTGTCAATAGTACTCGTGAAAAGTACCTGATTCGTGGGTTTCGGCTACCCGATGGGTACCCGGTGGTTAGCCTTTTCTCCGGCAGTGTACAGCCCTCGCATCCGGGACCTTCAGGAGACGGTAGACAGCAAGTCTTCTCGCCGACCCCCTTCACAACTACACTTACATAACCTTATTTATTTACAATTAGAACTTAAAGTATTTATTATGCAATCGAGTAAAATTTATTGATGAAAAGTAGGAAACGAATTCAAACCATCAAGATGCGTCAGATGCCGAACAAAACCCAATGAGAAGTGTCTTTGAACCCGTAGAAAGAGTATGCATGTGCATGTGTGGGAAGTCACACGTTGTTGTGTGCCGTGGAGTGTCAAGAAGGCCACGTAAAATAATAATAATAAAATCGAATTAGGCGAGGAACAAAAAGGATTCGGCACGGAAGAAGAAAGTGCAGCGTAACGATGGACAGAGAAATGAAGTCTCACGCATGACGGTGACCTATGAAGTCTTCTAGGATGATGAGGCAATGGTATCACGAAAACTAAATTTAAATAATAAAAGTGATTAGAACGTACTACGCATAACCCCAATGTAAAGTAATTATAGAAAAGAATATGTGGATAAAACGTGGAAATTAATTGGAGGTTGCAACTCTGAGTGAAAACAACAATTCACCTCGCCTTTTGCGGGGAACATCAGACCATGACATCACCCGTTGGTACAATTGGTTCACACGTCAAACATTCAAGTTCCTCGAGTTCTTCTGTTCTTTCCGAGGAACAATAACGGACGAGGAAAAGTACCTCACCTCCAGGTTGCTTCACAACAACCGAAAGCTTCATGTTCAAATATCAAGATGACCGATTTTTTTCTTAAAAAACTTTGACTCACCTCACTTGACCTCACCTTACTTTGGTGTACATACGGTCAACTTGTGAGTTCTCGGATTATTTTCTAAAAGAAATGTTTTTTTTTTCTTTTTTGGGTTGGTTCATACCACTTTTCGTGGTAACTGCGTTGTGCGTGCATTTACGTGTACCGATGTACAGCACCGGTGTGACCAACTCTACACGTTAAATAAAATAAGTGTTATACAACTTATCTCGTTTTTAAAATCATTTCTTAATTTGAATTGACCCTCCCATGTTAATTTGACCTCGATGTTAGATTTATGGTGTAAGTGAATAAGATATATTGCAGATAGCAAATAGGAGTACACGAAGTACATTACTTAATTCCGCCGAGCTTTTATTATTTCTAGTAAACAGAATTTTGCATATTCCGCAGCACCCAGTCTAAACAGTACCCTTTCTCTATACCCAAATTAGTTCAACTTAGCAAGTGAAACTTTTCAGTACCACTGAGGCATCGCTCCGATACTCACCGTCTACCCATGTGGGTAACAACATGCCATCGTGTTTTTTCTATGGTACGCCTACTTGAAAATCAGTAGTTCCCTCAAATAATAATTATTATTTACCGAACAAAAAAAAATCACCAGACTCCGGTGATTATCCTCCTTTCTCCACCTGCAGAAGCAACCCTCTTTGCTGTATCCGATAAATACATCCGTGTGCTCGGGTACCTGTTTAAGAAGTCACTCGGTTCCACGTTCCCAGCGTTCTTTCAAACGAAAATCGACTTCTCAAATCCTCTTAAAGTCTTTCGTCACACGTCAGGCCTTAGGACAATAAAAAGTTGCCGCATTAAGCGCATGGAAAAAGTCAGTTAAAATGTAACAAAGCTATGATTTATGATGCGATAATTAAATTTATTAATGCTTAATAAGATGCTTCGGTTCGGGATTGACGTGCGTATCCGCAAAACTCCGGCATACAGGCTAACAGTAACCAGGTGACTGTGACCGGAGAGAGAGAGAGAGAGGAGAGAGAGAGAGAGAGAGAGAGACAGTTATTAACTAACGAAATGACTCAGATAAACATCTTTGGGCAGTTGAAGTCATGGAGTTCCTTCAAGGTGTTCGGGTACCCATAATAAAACCCTTACAGTTTCAATAAAACACAATTTTTCATTCATACGTATTTCGTCAGGACATTACTCGACCAAAAACGCAGTTTCGAGTGAATGGACCCAGTGAATTTATCACCTCTGGTAGAACCGTTTGTAAAATATCGATTCGATTAATAAATTATCGAGTATCGACAGTCGATGGACGGTCCAAATTTGGCTTCATTGAGAAGGTGACATTTTAATTCGCAATTTAGCAAGTTTTAACACCTGTAATTTGAAATTTACTTTTGATTTAGTCTCTAGCCCACGGTTCTTATAAGTTTATCATCTTCCCAACCGTCACACAAATTTCGGGAGTTCCTCTACATAAGCGAACAAAATAGGAAACTTTTATTTTGTAAGCAGAAGTACGTGGTTGCCTGAAAAGGTGCGAGAGAACGTCCTGGAAACAACACACCGACACCCTCGCTATTGTGTCTCGACAAGTGTCCAGTGCCAAACCAAAACCCAAACCGAACTACTCGAACCTACAAATTTGTAGAAAGATTGTACAAGAGAGATTTTTACTTGGACCAATTAGCCATAAACGAACGAAGGAAAAATTCGTTTAAGTTCACGCGAACGATTGAATGGCCGCTTGCGAAAATTTTCTGGCCGTTCGAGTCAAAAAGTTTTATGTAACGCGACCTCTGATGTATGCACAAAAACTATTTTAGACATAATAGTAATAGTTTGATCGTCGGGCCGGGACCGAGTAGGTAAACTGTCAATTTCTACAACTACTGTAACCGTTACAAAATATTTTATAAGTGTCCGTGCTGTAACGTTTGTCCTACGTAACTCCGACAAAACCGAAGAATTCGACTTACCTACGAGTTGACGAAGTGTAGGTTGTGCCTACAATAAATGTAGGTTGGAGAACATTTTCGTAACATTCAGTAATATTAATAAGATTTTTATTATTTTATTTTATACATTAAAACCAATAAAGTGTACTTCACAATCTTGTTGTTAGTTCGTTTGTAAAATAAGTGGAAGGATGCTTTTATGTCTGGTTCTTTCTACGTAATTCAAATGAGCCGTAATTATTACTATTATTATGTATATTTATTTATTTATTATGTACGTTTCAACACTCTTTAAACCTTGGTTCAGCATTGAAGTGATATTGAAGTGTTCACATCAAACGCCTTCTCACCGGCTTGTTTTTCCATACTTTTATTTTTAATATTAAATACTTTATATTTTATATTAATAATAATATTTGGTAGTTTACACTTATCATAACATGTCACATTTTCCTTAAAGGCTTGTTCGTACTCCACAACTGTAGCTTTTTCCCTTCACTGTTATCTTTTCTGTAATAAATATAACGAGGCGAGTGGCAATTTTGCGGTAAACGCGGCAATTTTTCCGTTTATTCTACTGTTTAATAGGCTAATTATCAGTCAGTCTTAAATAAAAGTATAAATATACGCCGGAACTCGGGTATAGTTGTCCCGGTATGTTTAATTTATGTATATTTCAATCTTGATGTTCAAACGTGACGTCCACCTGTTCCAAAGGATGTCTCCTCCGACGTGGGTTTTTTTTTTCTCGTCGTGACATTCCAACTGCCCAGCCCGAGACTCAGTCAAGGCGAAAGAGAAAATTGTACTATTTCTATGAATCTATTTCGCTGCGTGCACTTCATTCTGGGAGGGTCGGATTTTGTTGAAGAGAAATGAGACCGATTCCACGGACGCACAGGCACGTGAGTACAATTCGGACGTTTCTCCATTTCTAAAAAATTATGTGGGTCAGAAAAAAAGTCAAATTATAAATTACGTAATAAACCAAAGTTATTGACCATACCTGTCGCGATAAAATCAACAATAAACCAAATTATTAACAGTCGAAAATGTTATAAAACGGACAAATTTACGGCTAGAAATAAAACACTAGTCCAGTCATTGTTCGGATGTGTTCGAAAGCCATAAATTAAGTCCCGACCTTCGCCGTCACTACAAACTTACAAAATACTTGTCGGTAAACAAGGAAAAGCACCAAGGATGCGGACGGTGTCAGCAGTACCGAGTCCCACGTTTAATGGGTACCCTGAAAATCAGGTATTCAACCTGTAGATAAGTGCACGCAGGTTACGTGATGATAGCAAATTGAACTAGAAAACATGTAACGGTCGAGTTCTTTGGAGTTTGATGCATTGTATAACTCACTCGGAGAGTTTCCATTAACAGGAATCAATTTAAAAAGTCAGGAATATTATGTTAGAGAACTTTAAATATTAGAAAATCGTACTAGATAAAATGGTGAGGCCTTCGAGACGGCCTGGGAACGTATATTGTGCACATTTGTTTATATTAATCCGTATAATACAGGATGTACAAGTTTCAAATGGCTGCAAGTCTCGTTTATCTAAGTTTACTGAACGATATTATTGAATCTGCGAGAGATAATTATAATAAAAAATTTAGTATCCGGAAAGGTGGGTGCGGTTTAAACACACTGATATTAGTTATAATACCAGTATACTGTAAGGTTTACTATTTACAAATTTATATAATTTTTAAATAAACTATTTTGGTTAATATTGGATAATAAGAAACAGCAACATGATAATATTAAATTTAATTTAATATAGATAATATATAATATATAAATATATTACATATATATATTAGTAGGCAAGATAAATAATATGGAGAAAAGAAAGAAGTACCGACTACCATTTATTATCACTTCATTACGAACCATACTTATATTATTGGGTATTATTTACTACAAGTAAATAAGTGCTGTAAATATTTTACCTCCCTAAAGTCTGTACATTTATACATTAAGTAATGTATTTGCTCTACGAGTGGGTCAGCAGAAGAAAAAAATTCACTTATATTTGTAATACCACGACCAAGATTTATAAATATAGCATAGATTTAATTACAAAGTTTGTCTCTACTATCTATAACGCCCAAGTACAATATTATACAAAGTAACAAACAATAGAGTTCTGAGAGGCACGTCACTACGTCCCACTGTCTTCCTTGAAGACTGCATACCGAAGACATACATAAAATCTATGTATCAAAGCAAAACAGGGCAAACGTGCACTTTGGACTTACCAATTTGCACTGTATTGAGCAAACCGATGACTTCATTTCGTGTCGCACATTGACCAAGCGAGAAGCAAGTCATTGATATTAAAAATAAAATTATTTACTCAGTCAGTGCCGTAATAAGTAGTAAAAGGCGTGGGCTGCTACGGTCTTATGTCATAAAATTCACCTTGTTCGGAACTATTCATCAAATTGACGTGTGTGTCAAACGAGTTGGTCGTCGTCCTCCCACACCACTTTCATCATCATCGTCATCGTCGTCTTCTTCGACTCGTTCCTTCCTAACCAATTTAAACGGTTTCAATGGAACGTCTTCGATGGTGGCTCATACGCGAAATAAAAACCATCATTAAATGCAATTAAATTGAAGGAGTTTGACAGGAGAGCGACATAGCAGGCCGCCACGAACGACTCGAGACCGTTTTACTTTCCGTTTCACCAACGTTTCTTTTCGATGATTTCTTACCGTTTTCCATGATGGTCGTCTTCCGGTTTACCCGGTGGTTGCTTTTCTTTTTTACGTAGGAAAACATCACCTGTCATTTACTTCGCGGCTAAGGGACGAAAACAAAGGAGAGCCGAGACGTCTCGAGCAGATCAGCACCGTGAACTGTCAATAACCAGGAGGAAGTGTTTATACATCGCTGCACGAGTTATATACCTTATTTATTATACATGTCCAACTCCTTCAGGCGCTTTTGAATTAACACACTTCGTAGCTTCATTCACAGTTGAGTAGTTTTCTCTAGTTCTCATGATAACGCGTGCGTATACACTAGATACCAGGCGTGCTTCTATCCATCCGTTTTAGTGGAACTTCCCAAAAATTTATTAAGTTTCAGTATACATTATTTATATTAAACATGTCGTGTTATTATGCATTTCGTGTAGTTTTCGAGATGGGCTGACATTGAAATTTCTGTCTCCTAGCTCGTCAAAACAATTTATGTAACACTTGGTCACTCTTCTTCATGTTTCGATCGTGCGGTTTTCAACTTATGTACATTTATTAATCGTCCCCCGATCGATTTATTGAACACCATGCGTTTTGATGGACGAAGGTTACATTCTTGCCCGAGAGGCACCTCTCTGTTTTTCATTCTCGTCTTGGTCAAGCACCTCACTTCCGCGTTTTCCTTCATGTTAATTTGTTTGGTATCGACGCCAATTATAATTTAAATACCGGACTATTCGTCTCGAGTCGTAACGCCTCGACTATCCAACTAGTTCCACTCGGTACACCTGAGCTTGGAATTCGTCAAGAAAAATAAGTAAAGACGAAATTATGCAAAAAAAATTTATATATATATATATATTTGTAGCGATTAGCAAGGCGTTTCAGGTGGTTCAAAGTGGTTCCTCTCGAACGGTACAAACCGACCTGCCGGTTCACACGAGAAGGTTCCAGTTTGACGTCAGGTGTGAGAAGACGTGCAAGTATTTTTGATTATGCATAAACGTTAAATTGTTTTGGGTGACTTAACGTTTCATCATTGACCCTCATACATATTTTGTTTTGAAACAGAGTGCAACCGAGTTCAATTCAAAACTCGAAAAGTTGTCGCATATTTCGCGTGAATCTCCTCACGAGGAGGAGGTACCGACTACCCGCTCGCCTGATCGGTACCTGACCGAGTTTCCAGCTTTTATCCTGGAATAAAAAAACGCTTGGGATCGTTGCGTTACGTAACGAAAAACGGGTGGTCGACATCTTCTCCGACTTTGCCCGGGTGGTACCCGCTGGTACTCCAGAAAGCTTACTCGCAGGTATTTTTCTCTCGCCCGTAAATATTCTCTCGGAAAAAATTTTTCCTCAAATGAATAGCAATTTGTTTCGTAGAAGAGTCTCTATCTCTATACAGGTTTTCTTATGGTGATTTGTACGTACCGTCTGCAATTACTTGAGCTTCATGTAAGAGAGTTATATACAGGAATTCGGCGTTTGGCAGGTACTCGCACTCGGTTTTACTACTTTTCTAACGATCGATAGAAGTTTTGTTATCGCGACGGGGCGTTTTCCCGCCGCTACAACCGCCATTGTCGTAGACCGACCATCTGTTGTGTACTCAACTCTCCTGTAATTACACGTTTCACGTTACTACCCTTTTCCGATAATTAAAATTTTATTTCTTAGTTTTTTAATGACGGTTTGCTACATGGCCGCATGGTCGTTTTATTTATTTTGTTTACTTTTTGACTACAATTCGTGATCACGTACAAAAGCACATCTCTGACTGTGTCCCATTCGCTACCTGCTTCTTTTTAAGTTCCCCCGTTGGAGTATGCTCCTGAGTGAGTGAGTACGTGGTCTCCGCCAGAGCAGGTTCGGTCCCGTTGCACCTGTCTTTTGCGCACCTTTCTCCGTGTCAGACGGTTATTCCCTTTTACTATTGAATGGGTGTGGTAAGTCGAAGATGTTTACCGGCTCGGCTTGAAAACACAGTAGCCTACTTCTCCGTACTCGCTTTGGTTACTTCTAGTTCAGTGTTCTTTTGCGTGGAATGCATCAATAACACTTATCGATAAGTTCGTACGTACGACTCCTCCGTGAACACACATTTCTGTCGTTTTTTAGTCCGGTGCAGTGCGATCCATTTTACTCGTCGAGTAAATTTTCATTTTACTTTCTTTGGATACTGGATTTTTGTCTGGAGATCTTTTGGGTACGTAGAAAATTTCTTGTTGTGTTTCTTTCGCGCCGCGGTTCTTGTCCCAATTCGCTCAGTTTTTTGTTTTTTTTTTTTTTGAAGTTTTTAACTGCTCGGGTCTAGATTTTTTTGAAAATTTTTTCCGTTGTAGTTGGGTTGTACTGTCGATTTGTGTTAAACCTGAAGTTAAAGTTCCCGGGATACAACAGGGATGAGAAAAATTTGAAGCAAATGCTTACGTTCACCTGCGACCTACTAATTGTTTTTATCCATTATTTATTTATTTATTTTTTATTATTTTTCTTTACTTCGGCGGTTAAATCTAGGATAACAGTTGTGATGTTTTTACTGTCGGTAAGTCGAAAGTTGAGGAACAAAAATTTACAAGGGGAAAAATGCAGTTTTCGAAAGTGTCGCGTATTTAGTTCGGTGCATGGGCTCTCCTGACTCGTATTAATGAAAAGCGTTGATTTATTATTTATTTATATTAAAATAAAAATTTTTTAACCGCTCGGAAGCGACGTGAGAGAAAGTACAGAAGCCAGTGAATAATTCTGAAGAGAAACAAATTTTCTATTTTACGTTAAAAAGGTTTCATTCAGTATTTACAAAATCACATCTCCATAACTTAAATAAATATAACTAACATTTCATATTTATTATTGGTATTTCGCCATAATATTCATCGTCCTATGTTTATTGTGATTTGAGGGAAACATTTAAAATTATAATAAATTATTAATGAGGATGTTGCGTTGGAAACAACTCAAGTTGTCAAGAGCACCCTCCAAGCTTATTTTATTTATAATAATAATTTAGTTAACAAAATTTAAATCCAAATAAGCGGAATTAATAAATAATGTCACGCAGTATTTCTAGTTATTTAATTTGGGCAGTTTAAATAGCCTACATTGATTTAATATATGTCACTTTACTACACTTACTATCTGTGGTATTTACTAGTGTTGTCCGTGGACATGTCTGCTTGATATGTCCAACAAAGGCTCTCACAAAGGCTTGACTTTAAAACGAAATTTACGTAGTTAATGAAGAAAGTTGTAGGCGATCATCGCTATCGGCCGACAACACAAAGTGGTTTATTTTACGATGGAAATGTCCAGTCCCATTGGACACCTCAAATTGTTCCCTTACATAATGGGAAGTAAAGAATTTCGGATCGTGGCATGTACTTAATGAGACATACGTAACACGTTTGGAACCCCATTGACCATTTTTATTATCAATCGGTGTTAATTGAATTATCGGAAATCGATCGAAAGGTTTTTGGTTTCGATGGTCGGTCTGGCATCGGCACTTTCCAACGCCGCAATAATTCCATTCCCTTTGTGTTTTCCACCATTGTTGCGTTGTTATTAATCTCATTTGGTGGAATAATATTAACGATCGAAATCGTCAGGGAAATAATGAAAGGTGGACAAATTCTATTTATAATTTTATAGTTCGTATTCGACACACCGGACACATCGTGGAACGTGTGCGAATTCCATCAATTTCTAGACTCAGTCGTGTGTAATGCAGTCTACGTGTTTCATACGTACAAGATGTGTAGTTTTACCACAGTTTTACTCAGGCGGTTGCAACTTCCTTTTCATTATTATTACTGCTACTTCCTCAATATCATCGGCTATCGATTTTTGACTGTGTAATGCGGCGTGTAAAACACCTTCCTCTTTCAATCTTCGAGAGTATGAATAAATTGTTAGCTGGAATTCCGTCCGTGTCTCGGTTTGCTACAACTCCAGGACATGAGAGTGAAATTTTCACCACGAGACATCGTCGAGCATCAATATCCAAAAGGGCATTATACATATAAACGATTTCACTTATTACACCTGAGTAATAAAATGTTTTATTGAAAATATTAAATGGAAATATGGAAAATGGATATTACTGTTGAAGTTGATATTACGTGTTACGCTCTAAGTTTCATTCTGAAATCGTTGGTATTTCCCTTTGTTACAAAATAGACTGAACCGTTTTGGAAGTTTGTGCAGGTAGTAGAAAATTATTCGGAAAATCATTAGGTTTCCGTACAGAAAAGTTCAAGTGGTAGGCAGGTGACAATTGGGACAGCCGAATCCGGTTTGTCATATTTGTCGTTATGCGTCTGGTAAAAGTGGTCAACAGTTCCATTTTTACAAGTCTTCCCGGTTGACGTTATTAGTAATTACATGTCGTTTAGGGTTGTGGAAAGCCGTTACGTTCGGTTCAACTTTTGGAAACGGCGATGAAAATGAATTTAAAGAGAAGAGAGGAAAAAGGGCAGGTCCCACGCCGTTTACTTTACGGGTACGCGAAAACTAAACTACGTGCTCGGAAAACAAACGTTTAAAGGTGAAGAGCCCGAACGAAGAAGGAAAAAGTCTAATTAATAAATTTAAAAAAAAACCGTAAATGAAAACCTGATCGGTCAAATTATGCGGATGAAGATGGAAGAACCGAAGTGATTTTTGGTCGGTCTTTGGATAACTGGATTTCAGGTGAGGAGTCTCGAGGAAACTCAAAAGTATCAAACACGCACGTCCCACAAGTCCACCCACATCTTCTCACGAGTACTTTTTGTATTTGTTCGAGCAGTAAGTTCCTAGTGTCGAAGACAGAAGTACCCGAACATCACCGAGCCCATTCCTCTTCTTCACCGCGTGTGACACTTGTTGTCTTTCGCCACCGCTGTTATTTCCTATATAATTAAAACTGTTAACGAATTTGCAATTCAAAACCTGTGTGTCCGATTGATGCAACCGCAATGAATAATAAAAAGTAATGATATTCATTATTCGCACCGCGGTGGAATTGCGTACTTGTTCCAAACGGCTCCGTGTTTCCAAATACCACGGAGATGTTTTAGAAATCGGTCTCATTATCGATTCGATTATTGAAAAACATTGTTCCCTCCGATGGGACCTGTGCTCTGGCCCACACCGGCAGTGCCCCCGGTGAGTACCGGGGCTTGTGTCAGACGCTCACACCACACATAACGACACGGTGGATACATACAACGAGAAACGGTTTCTTTTCCATTCCAACTGCGAGTGCCTCCCCTTGAACGTCTTCTCTAATGTGAGATTATTTCTTCCGTTCATTCTCGTAAAGAATACAAATTGGTATTCTCTACAAATTGGCGGAATGAGGTTACGAAAATTTAACCCAGAGAAAATAACAAATGCATAATGTTATATATTTTTTTTTAATAATTGTGAGAAGTTTCTGTTCTATGAAAATTATTTTTTACATTTTAAGAACAAGACGATGTTATCTTAAACATCGATACGCCGTATAATGATGTGATGTTGTTGTTCTTCTTCACCTTGGTACCATCATTCATTTTTCAGTTCGTAGTCGTATGCTCCACTTGTCGCAACACTACAACTATCGCGCATTATTTTTGTGTTCCCGTTTCCGAGTCTTTTAGGAAAGCTTTGTAACTTGTATTTTATTGACTGTGAGGTACCACCAGAGTGTCACGTTGTGTCACCGCATGCCTTCAGTCACCTTCACTAATTCTACTAACAGAGTACACAAACTCATCAACAAAATTACGAAAAAGAATTCTTCCTTTGTGAAGGTTGTTTGTGTTAATTTGAAAATATGAGTTTTCCTGAGGAGGATGCCACGATCTCGACACAGTGACAGCAGACAAATCTCCACTACAATAATTGCTGGCCTTCGCTCAGGAAGTCAAAACCTGATCCATTGTTGTACCCGACATCGTTACAATTATCATAATTGGACGCACGCACAATCGAGTTTTACTCTCAAATTTTTCTTCAACAAAACTGGGTTTTCGCGAGATCTCAAGGTTTTTAGGTTGAAACGACGTTTCGTAGAAATTTTATTTTGACGTTTCTCATCTCACGTGAAAGAGTTTTCATCGTCGTTTTGCCTCTCGAATTGACCGCAAAGAACAATGGAAATTCCATTCAGAGGAACGATTACTTTGGACTTGCCACGCGGAACTCAAAAAATTGAGAGGATCAAGTTAAATGACAGTTTAATGAAAAAAAAGCATACGCAAAACACTGTTCCTGTTATTGAGTTTTCACCACAGGGCAGCGATAATAACTTCCTTTTCCAAAAATACGAGAACCTATCGGTCTAAACCAAAGAGGCAAAGTTTTCGTGATGGGTAGAGTGTTCCGCTACCGCTTCTTAACGTAAGATCACATACATAAATTACAAAAACAATGAATGGTACAAATCATCTTAACTAATTTTAAAAGAAACCGCTCAAGAGTACCAAGAATCTAGTTTTGTAATTAATAAAAAAAACTGAAAATAACGCACTATTAATGTTGTAGTTGGCTCAGCACTGCGAACTTGAAGTTCTACTGCACAGAGGAGGCTCTCTTTGGCAAGAGACTTGAGCACATCAGTCCCGTTGAACTTAAATTAAACTTAAAATGGAGTTGCATTAGGTTGTACTCTAGCAATATTTAATGCTCTCCGTAAATAAAATAAAAATTGACTCATCCTATTACATTTCAATTAAGAATTACTACACCACGTTTATTAACCTTATTCTTTACGACGACTACTCACTTCTTTTCCTCGAATTCGGTCACTACAAAGTCAAATAATAATTATTATTACGTCGTATTCATCGTCTATTTCTTCTTCTTCGTCTACTCGGCGAAAAAAGTCACCACGGGGTTATTGGCTCTTCGGGCTGGTTGTGTTTCTCCCCCGGGCGACCAGATAATTTTTCATAAACTTTGTTTAAATTTCCGCCGTGCGTAAAATACATAAAACGCAGAAAGAGAGAGTTATTAAATGATTTATTTTTTGTGTGTCCGTGACTCGTGGAAGATTCCACTTGCTCCACCTTGCAGAGATGCCACAATTTTCGTCGGGTAGACGTCGGTTATCTCCTGTCATGTCGGTCTCGTATTCTCATTCACGTGAGTCTTCTTCTCGAAAAGCAAATCGAATCGAATCGACAGTCCCGGTTTTTAGCGTATCGCCGGGTAACTTTCATTTTTCTTCTTCCACGTCAAAAGACAATCGGTCAGCATCATCCGACGAAGGCCCTTTGCCTTGCGACTTGCAGATTTACTTTCTTTCTCCGAAGAAAGAGAAAGAGGGGCACGCGGCTTCGAAGCCCTCGATTTATCGTCTATTAAACTCGACGAATCGATATATTGGCGACCTTTCGATTTTTCTTCTAATAATGAACCGTTATAGATTATTGGTCTACATCGGACATTCTTTTATTTTACGACTCGTGTGTGTGTGTGTGTGTGTGTTTGGGTGCACGCTCTCTCCATTCCCGCTCCATTTACCCCGAGCAAACGTTTGGGAGTTGTCCATTTCACAAGTTATTAACTTAATTATTCATTGAATTTTATGTGTAACACTTATTAAATGTTCGTAGTGCGGCCTGAGTGAAGAAGATTTACTCTGCAGCTACCGCAAAAGCCTCGAATTGTAATTTTAATAAGCAACGTGTGCGTTACGGGGAGTTACCTTTGATTTTCCCCTTTCGACGCCATTACAAACAGATTGCAGAGTAATCACTTGGGCCGGGCTGTGTTGTAAAATAGTTTCGCGTGACTTACTTTAATTTTTTTTTTCTCGATCAGAAAATTTAAATAATTAATTCGGAACGATCCGTGTTGATCGCATCCCATTAGTTCCTAGGCGGGAGAATAGACAAATAGTAAAGTTTGAACAGTTTAACCGAAACGTTTATCACGGAACCTTCCCTCCCGTGAATTAAGTCACGCGATTCCTGCAAGAGTTCAAACCTGACGCCTTTTTTGCTACCAAAATGAGCGTTAACAGGACTCTAAATTATCCTGTCTTGGTACCATTATTAGTGTACCGGAAGACCGGGAAAATCGAACCGGATATTTGATGGGCACTGAAGTCTCTCCGAGCACCGTCTAGTTCCCCTTGTGTTTACGTGTGACGTAGCGAACAAAGTGAAACGAAATACCTGCACATAACCGACCGTGTTGCCTGTCCCGTTTCTCTCCATTTTTCAGGTGTACGCAAATGGAAAGTTGCAGTTGCGTATGAAATTTTGCATGGTGTAAATCACCGTATGCAGATGTTCGGGCCAACGTTTTAATTAGAGACAGAATCCCACGATGATTCGTCGCAGCAAAACCGAATTCGATCCAAGGATTTGCTCCGAAACGGTCCAGTCCTATGGAAAATCCTCTCCGGTGGTGTTGCACAAGTCTCCCGTATTGGGAGCGAAATGTTTGCACAGACCCAATTTATAAATCAATACGCTTGTCATTGAGAGGTACCACGTAAGCAGAGCACGGGGGTACTCGTTTCCTCCCCCGGTCTGTCGCAGCCTTGGCTGTGTCGCAACCGGGCAATTAATGACGGAGAAGTAGCATTTGTCACAGTCGAGACGATGGTTCAAGAACTCACATCGTCAAAGTAACAAGGATGAAGTATCCGTTACAGGGTTTGGTAGATTTTTTTTCGCATGCAGTTTTCGAGTACGTTTTACGATGGAGGTGATGGAGGTCACGTCAAAACACAATGGATTCATTCTCATTGTGAAAGAGACAGTTCGTATCGGTGCGGGTACTGCTCAGACCACCGGGTAGTTGGCCAAAATGCCATACGTTCGATACGTATCTTTCTGAACTTTTCTAGAGTTTTCCAAGACAAAGGGCCCCCCCCCCCAAGTAACATTAAGCAATCCAGTGCCCCGAGTAGAGGGACTTCAACTGGTCCTACGACACCGTTACGGAGTGTAATTCCTCTTCAGATGAGAAGGCCAGGCACTCCATCACTCGTGGAGGAAATTCCTGTATTCATCTACTTACATAGATCCTCTGTTGATTTTGCTTGTTAGTGTGACGACCTCTTGAGTACTTATCATTAATAATATTATTCACCGTTGAGTTTCGGTTCTTTTGACATTTTAGTCTCACGGTCAGCCAAATCGAGACTCACGAGAGATTTCTTCGAGTGGCGTACGCACCAGTGTCTCAAGAAAAAAAAAAGTCGTCAACACTGAAAAATATTAAACGATTGCGTTTACTTTATAGAATGACTGGTTGTTACACCCGAAGAATAAAATATCAAAAGACGAGACCGGTTTACAGTGTCACGTTGAAATTTCAAACGGTTTGACTGACATATGAATTTGCCAATGTTAAATATCGATAGTGCCAACTCATCCATGGAATCATTAGACTGGCTTTGTGGGAAGCTTAAAATAATTTTCTTGCACAAAAAATGTCCTCCTATTTGTGAAGGTACTTAACTGTGGCAATCCACTGGTGTTCCACTGCTCTGTTAGGATACGTCCTTTCGTCCTTCTTCTACCGTGAGCTGTCTCTTCCATTGCATCGACCGATCCACACGAACCATCTACCATTTATCTTACCTCTTGGGACCAAGTTCCATTTCTTCTAACTCTGGTGACCTAGTTGTTTGCAGATGTCGAAAATATGGAGTCGCCTCTTCTTCTGCTACAACAGGAGTGTATTTAACAAACAAAATACCAATAATTATTCACGTATGGCATCATTTCTGCCAATACCTCAAAAAGTGATTTTCCATTAAATAAATATTCAAATAATAAATAAACATAAATACATAAATATACGGATAAATACATACACAAACAAATAAGGGAATTGAATTTATTGATAATATCTATCGCATACTATTTATCAGATAAATAATTGTAATTTTTATTTGTGTGGTTCTGCACTTTTCATGGTACATAACACCGGGTGGTGCTTTTGGCGTGTACAACCCGATCTATGAGGAATGCCGTTTACCAATATTTTTGTCTTTCTCTATTACATATGATTAGATTTCTATCTGGTGAGTATCTCGGGGAGCGTTACAAATTTAACTGGGGCAGCGTGTAACCTCTCCGTCCCCTGCAACTTGTTCTAACTCGTATTTATTTATTGCTTTTCAATTTGACAGTTTCACGTCCACTCGACGACGAATTTGGACTGTGTCGAATGTGGTGAAAGAAACACAAGAATTGATTGTCCCGGTGAAACGACGTCAACTTTCAAACGACAAAATAAATACGTTGATACTGGTTTTTAGTACGAAATTATACGGAATTTTGCATATATATATATATTTGTTTGTGTGTATAAAAATATTTGTATCGAGAGCCTTCATAATTTCCATCGGTCTGAGCAAGTTTTTTGGTTGTTTCAAAATCGGATCACAAGATTGAAGAGAAGAACCTTGAAGAACTTCTGGTACCTGGGTGCGATTGCAAAACTGCACCGAAACACGTTGACCCCTTTGGAACGTACCGGGGGCCCAATTACAACTTGGAACTTTAATGTTCATTAGAAGATCTTAATTGCCGAGTATTTTCAAAAATCAGACGCTTCTCACGTTTAAATCTAATAAAATATAATAATTCCTAGACTTAATTCGTAGGTCTGAACGAATTTGGAGGGTCAGAGTGTCGCTAAGAGGACCGTTTTGAAGTCTGCTATTAGTGATCGTCACAGGTAGATCGCTGTCCCAGTGCCGGGCATGTTTCCACGTCCATCCGTAACTCTCTTTCCGAAATGCGGTATTCCATTGCCGAGGTATAAATAAAACGAACAATAACAGTTATTAACCGTAACAGCTCGAGATCCAATGACCCATATCAACGCGTTGCCTTCGGTATAATTATTTTAATGAAAAATTCATGTGCGTTATATTCAATAATATCAGATCGTAACATGTTGACACAACTGCCGTGAAGTGTATATGAAATATCGAACAATGTATTAACATTATTAATGTGAAGTGAGTGAAAACTGTAAAAAAACTCTTGATGTTTCCAGCAAAGTTTGAGTTAGTGGAGAACTCTTATAACAATTTACCTGTACGGTCCGTGTGCTGGGCACCGAGATTGATTAATTGATAGGGAAATGCAGCTCGCATTAATTAATTCTAACTTCCTGCCACGTCATCTTTTACTATCAGTGCCATGTGTGTGTGTGTGTGTGTGTGTGTCTGTAAAATAAATCTTCCATCACTAATCACTACAATCTTCAACTGTACAAACATTGTGTAATTTAATTCCAGAGGACCACTCTCACCTCAAGTTCTCGTACCTTTGACCTATCGAAGTTAGTTCCTCTAAGGTACCTGAACAATCGAGCGAATGATTTTTCTAAACTATTCAATTACTCTACGGTAGTGAATTAAGTAAGAACCAGTGGTGGAGAGTAAGCGAAATTAAAAATCATGTCCAATATCTAATTATTGGAAATTATCCGCGATCGGAGAGATTCTTGATTGCTTCGAATTTAATATTTCGATTTTCGATTCGTGTCTACGAGCGGTTTCCCCATCTTCATAGATACTTCCTACAATAGTGATTGTGGTTTTTCTTTTACGGGGCACTGCTTAAACCAACACGTCTCGGATAATTGCCTTGCATAAAATTAATTTAACGTGTAAGCTTCGTAAAATAAATTGAGTTCAAAAGGTTGAACCGTTATTAATTATCCGAGTGAACGTTACCTTTGATTGATTTTTGTCTAATATACGTGTGGTTTCTAAAAAAATTAATGATTTAGTCAACGCAAAGAGAAGCAAATATAAACGCTAATGAAGCACAAGGGGTAACACTACCCTGCCTGACGTCCTATACAGTACCAAGTTGTACATAACACGTGTTTGGTAAATGGTAACAAGGCAGGGGCCACACTAGAAGATTCGTCGAACGTGTACGGGGCAGTATATACTTGTGAGTACTGCAAAAACTTAAAATGTATTATTTGAATGAGACGGCACATGAATTCCTCAGACAGGACAAAATAATTTAAGTTCACGCGTAACACTTTCAACTAAATGGAACGAGAAATTTTTGGCAAACTCATTAGTTATTAAGGGGTAATTAACGCTTCGGTACCTCGGCGGTGTTAATTTTATGTTGTTAATTAATCGTTTGCACCGAATTAAGTTACTTTTTATCCCATTTTATTGTAAAGAGTCAGAAGTGGAAATGGATTTTTTTTAAATTCCCGCTTTTCACCGGGTCAGACATCAAGTCAGTTGGGTCCAGGTGAAAGTAATTCTGCTGACTGACAGGTACTCACTGTATTTGGTATTTGACTATTCACTCCAAGAAATTGAAATTCTCTCACCGGAAATTCAATTTTATTTTTTTTCTCTCTCTCTCTCTCTCCAGAGCCCGCCATCACTAGAGTAAAACAAGTTTCTCTCGTAGGCTTGGCGTGGGGAACGCCATAAAAATCCGTCCTCGAAGAAAAGGTAATGGCCGGTAAAAATTAATTTTACAATTTACATGGTTTACCCAGGGTTTTGAGTGAAGTTCAACATTAAGTTTCGTGTTGTAAAAACGCTTGAAGACCTCGTTTGTAAAAAAAAACCGCATGACCGTGTCATTCTGTCTACCGGTAATTACGAAACATCACTTTTAATTTGGTTAAAAGTTCTGATTCTTTTTTTTTCGAGGCCCGCCCTTGCACATCCACCGAAGAAAATGAAGAATCGAGGCCGAAGCAGTTTGAAAGCACATGTTTACTGTGTGATTAATGGAGCAAAACGAACAAGTTTTTAATAAAATAACACCCGCCTGGAAGTTACTGCCCGCCGCGTGTAAAGAAGTACTTTAAATTTGCGATATGAAAAAAAAGAAAAACTCCATTCGGTCGTTGAAACACTGAATAAACTGTTCGACTCTTACAATACCTATTCTACATGACTGAATAATTTAAAAACTATTGTTGTGAGTCGAAACTTTGTGTGTGTAATGAAGCATTGTGTACTGTCCGTATATTGTAGTTGGTTTGCTTGCCGGTGTAATTGTTCTGTCGCACCACATCATTCTTAATATTTCATTTGCCGGTGCGATACTTTATTGCTTTACAATTACCGGTAAACAATACTTTAAGGTATGGAAAATAGAACAGAAAGAATGGAATAGAAAAGAGAAATATACAAAAAAGAATGAGAAAAACTTCCGCTCAATACACCGGTACAAAATATTTTATGTATTTAACAGGACGTCTTTACAATTATTCATTAGTACACATAAATTCTAATAAAATTTTAACTTATTGATGCAAAAGTTTTACATTAACTTTTATATACAGACCACGCACGTATACATTTTTAACTTTTTTAACTATTTGAGTTTGAATTAAATTTTATTGATCGAATTAAATCAAAATAAATTAATTTTTAATTATTTCAAACTTATATAATAACTCGTAATTCGTATTATACGTAAAATGAAGAACAATCCCCGTAATACTTCCTGTTCGCCACAGAGTAATCGGTTTCCTTTACGGTACCAAACAGAACAGTTAACCAATCTTGAAGAAAACATATATATGTACATACAACTAGGAACTAGGAACTCGATACTTCACAGATTAACCTACACATGTCAATCGCCGCCAGACATCTTCCAATAAGAATATTAACGAGATATTGTTTAATTTATCTTCCGAGCTGACCTGAGCTTACTCAGGTAACTACTGTACATAAATTAATTAATGAAAAGTGTTTAACAATTTACATTGACGGATGCAAATGAAAGACAGGCAAAGACAGTACTGATATATTAAATAATAAAAAAAAGAAAACAGAAGAATCCAGTCCTCCGACTTTGGTCATTGCAGAATGGTTTACCATGGTCATCATCATCATCATCATCGTCACTGTTAAGGCCGTTTCACCTGAAATATTCGACATAAAGCGCGTGCAGTTGGTTGTTTAAGCATTCGGATAACGTGAGATTTAAAATTTAAGTACATAAACTGTACAGGAAGTGAATTAACCGAACGAATTAGTATGATTTCACGATGTTCAACAGCGGTGGTTAAAGTAGGGATTTTCAATGAGAAAATTTCATTGTAAGCTTTCTGCTGCCAAACGACAGGAATTTGACACGAATTCCATTTTCTGTTTGAAGGCCGCGTCAAGGTATTTTCCCATCCTTTGTCATAGAAAAACAATCACAAGCAACGGAAACTATTAATTTGTCGGACTCCTTTTGTACCGTGTCTTTTATTATTATTATTCCTAATAAGGTGGATACGAGTGCGTATTTGCCGTCTCATTTAACCATATTCGTCCCGTAACACCCATGACACTTTCGTGGAACCCGAAGAAATTACTTCTTCACTCGGAATTACTCAAGTCGAGTCGTGACCGTGGAATTATATATATTTATACTGAGAGAGAGAGAGAGAGAGACCGTTGTGGAAGAGCACGACGCGTACAAGGTCGGATAAGTCGGACGGGTTGCGTCTGAACCACCTCAAAAGTGGTGAAATTTCGGGGTTAGGATTAATGACAGGAAAATGCGTGTGACAGCTGACTTTAACACTCGTCCACATGCTCAGGTCTCAGGTAAACGCCGGACTGCCCACACCTCGCCCGAGCAAAAGGTCAGTTCGGACAGAATTTGACGTTATTGCTGCAATAATTAGAACACGGTTGAACTCTAGCCCTTTTTATCATCGGAATGAATTGCAATATTCAGCACCAACACGAGTCCGAAAGAACCTGAGAGTCTTTTTATAGTTTCGATCAAAGCACAGAGAGAGAGAGAGAGAGAAATAATATTTTGTAATCGAAATTTTATATGTTGCTTAAGGATGAATTCGCCTCCCCTCCACATACACACACACACACACACACACACACACACACCTGGTACATAACATCGCGCGCTATTACATGAATTAATCCATTTCTTCTTATTAGTCAGGTATTATCTTGTATATATCTTTTAATCTACTTACCTGCGTTCTGTGTAAAAACGCATTTCGTAACGAAGATGACAATCCTGTTTTCGATCGGAAATCAAACTTCTTCTCGGCCGATCTGATTCGATCGCACAGGGGAGTTCTAACATTTTCGATTTGACTTGTCGTAAGGCACACGTGATCGACCAACGTTTTCGATTTATGTAACAATTAGCGCTCTAGGAATTCCGGAATGACAGTTTTTCCTTATTGAACGATAAATCAAACACATCGAGAGTAAAACTCCTGCTTTTTAACCAGATAATCTTGTTCGTGGCTTGATTAATTTGTGGCAACAGGTAAATTTTGCAACGATTTCTAATAGGAAATATTTAGAATGCCAGAGAATGCCTCCTGCGGTGGAGACAACTCCGCCGCGGTCCCGGTAAGTTAATTTACAATCTCAGGTAGATTTTTTTCATCGAAAGCCCGTGAAATCTTCCTTGAGAGGAATTCATCAAAGATGATAAGTTCATTTATGATTTATTCACTGCGGAGGCTCAGCGTTGTTTGCTTTGGGCAAGAGAAATATTTCTTCTTCCCACCTTTTCGTGTACGGACTTTCACCGTCTGCGAAAGAATCATTGGCACTCGAGCCATGTCACTGCATTAATTACGAAAAAACAAACAAACCAAGTTTAATAAGAAATTATTCATACGGCTTGTATTCTTCCTTAGCAACAACTTCAACGGATTAAAAGTCAGCAACGCTGCGAGACAAGGAGAATCGTCGCCTCCATCTTTGATCTCTTTCAAATGTTGCTCGTGCGACTTACTTTAAATAAGAAATATCACTACGATTAGTAGTTAATTGTACAACCATCAAACATACCATTTGTGTTCATGAGCCGGAAAAAATTGGCACATAAAATTACAGAAATACTTTTTAATTAGAGCAACTAGAAGTGACCATTTTTCATTTCGAATTCGACGGATGCTTTAACTAAGCGTTTAATTCGCCTCTTCTTCCCCGGACATCACTCCGGACCAGGCAATTATGACACCTTACAACTCGAGAAAGGAGCACTGAATGAACCGTACCATATCAATTTATAATTTAGACTCAATGGAAACAAGAGTTACCTTTTAAAGTAAAGTCCTACTAATAATTGATGTGATTCGATGGGAATGTAACGGCCATTAGCAATGCTCTCGCCATCACCTTGCTCATCCACTTTACCCAATCAAAGGATTTTTTTTCGGCTTCCATTAAAAATCGGCGTGTAACTTTTCAATTCAATTTCTCCTTTCTACCTGTGCTTCTTGTTGATTGAAAAAACGATCAAATTATTACGAATTCGAGTGAATTGTTTAAGTTGAAAAGGAATCATCCGAAAAGCTCGTGAGTCTTAATTTCTCCGTAAATGGACACTCAATTTCCCGCGGTTTTGTTTATTTTCTGCACGGTTGGAATGTCCAAATGAAAGAGTCGAGTACTTCGGGTACCCGTCAGACAAAACCACCGATGTGACGGATGAGTGACATACGCAAGTAGCGGGTCGTGAACCCGGGCACCTCGAAAAATCTCTTTCTTATATTCATCAAGTGTTGATTTTGTTTTCGAATGTTTTGGTGCAGATGCAAATTCCTTTCGAGATGTGACACGTCGATTTTGTTAATGAAACGAAGCGAGAAAGCTTTCGTTTAAAAGTCAACAACACCTGGGAAAATAATTTTGTAACCCGGCAAATTTACGCAACTACTCGAACTTGAGGAGATTTTCTGACTTAGGTGCGCCCGACCGGGTGAGTCGCTACCGACCAAATAAATTAATTACAACTGAAAGCTGTGCGATGCTATCGTGAGAAAAATCTGACACGTCGGTGAAATTGCCCCAAATCAAAAAATCTCGATCTTCAGTTTGTACAGTGACTGAGACAAAGACAAACAGAAAAATCTAGAAAGGAAGTAGAGTCAACGTAAACGGTACTATTCAGGTGTTTATGGAAATAATGACGCGCGAAAACTACTTTCATCACTGCAAAAGGACCATTTACTGTTTCGACGACAGTGCGTTACTCAACCGCGTTGTATTATTATAATATAAATAACGAAACGAAACAACAGTAAATTGTGTCGGGATGCCTGGCGAGAAGAACAAGTTGACCGAGGACAGAGTGTGTCGGAGGCACCGGTGGAAATCCACAAGAGAAATTATAATTGATGTCATGGTGGTATCACACACACACACACACACACACACGACAAACTTTTTCATCAAATTGTGTGAGAAAACTGTGTTTCCAGATGACATCTCGATCTCATTCGTACAAAAGACTCTCCTTTCACGTCAACTCCTTTTTCATAATCCGAATTTATCATAACTGACCCGGTTTTCTACTCAAAAGATGATAATTTCACATTTTATATATGTTTGTTTAATTAGACGAGACTCACAATGCGGGCGTAATAAAAGCAGAATTTTAATTGTCTGGAAAAAAAAACAATAATTTTTATTTATGCATCAAACATGAACTGAACACCATACATAATACATAATTTTTGTTTGGTTAATTCGTCTTTTCTTGTCTTTGTCCACTCCTTCTCTCGAGTTGGTATTATTTATTTATTTTTTTCTTTTACTGTTTACTTACCACCCATTCATAAATATTTACACGTGTATAATGTTTTCACTTATTTAGTTGGTCAGGCGGTTTCTTCCAGGTGTGTTCACCACCTAATGAAACCGTGTAAAAAATTTACGATCGAAACAAAGCCTCACGCTCAGTCATTAATGCACACCTGTAAATTTGCCATATAGTTTTTCAATATGCAAGTACTCCGACTGTATGAATGTTACTCCGACAGTAAAACAAAGTTTTATTAGAACGGTCTGAATAAGACTGGTTGTGAAATACCCACAATAACGTTCTCGGTTTTCATAAACCGAGTGTAGTGTCGTGAAACAAACCTTTTTTATCCCACCTGTGACGTTTCACTCTTCATATTTGTATTATTTTTATTGCCACGGTTTTTTTTTGTTTGGTTTGGATTGACATGTCTCTTCACAGCGACAAGGTCGAGGAAAATACGCAGATTAACATGTCGGGCGATTATTTTCTCAAGAACCGAAGTAGCAATTATTACTATTAAAGCTTCTTCTATCCTTGAACGTTCCAAACCTGACAGTGGTTTTACTGTAACCCTTCCCATTGGTACCGTGCAAGGTTCCTTGATTGCTTTTTATGGTATACTTATCGAACACCTAGTGGATATAAAAAAAATAGAAATGAGCTGAAGAAATTCTAAATGACATCGCGGTTTACTACATCCTCCGACACAACACTCCTATTAGTTTCTAAAAAATAACACTACACTGCAAGCATTGTAGTGAAGCTTTTGAGTTACATTAGTCTTCGACATTTGCCAGGTAATTAAGAAAATACACTTCATGTAAGTCAGGCATCCCACTCGGTTACATAACCTCTGCAGTTTAACTACATAATTTACGTGTAACCGATTTCTTCTACTTTACGTTAAAGATTGACTAATTGATTGGCACCACTTAAGAGTTTGAAAAAGTGTTTCGAACTTATAGCGGTCGCCACATTGCAAAATGCCAGGACAATACAATTGAACTGCGGTACAAGAAAAATGAGCTCGTGAATTTTAAGGGTACCTACAACTAGGTCTAATTGGTCTTGATGTGGCAATTCACGGCGGTATATATATTTTTTTTCTGGCATTACGTCTAATTTGAGGCATTTATCTTACTTATTGTCTGACGGATAGCACACCGAGAGACTGATGTTTCGGCTTCATCACAACGGGTCAGAGCCCGACGTGCGAGTTGAACCGTTACATAATTTTTTTTTCATGGGATTCATCAAAAAGCTCTTTCAGACGAACTCATTGGCAAATACCTCGGCGAATGTCTAATTACTAATCACAGGAAAGGTTGCCAACCGGTTCCTCTTCTTCTGATAGGAAAATTAACACTCAATGAGAGGGCATAATCGAATTTAGGGCCGAGTCCGATTTCGGAATTTCAACCCGGTTCGGGTACCTGTCCGGAATTCTCACGGTTTCTCTTCTGAAGGTGTGCGCACTTAAGCTCGGAATTTCCCGCGTTCAAAGCTCAACCGAAGAGAGGGCGGTCGTAGAGAAACGAACAAAAATTATAGTAACCCAACCTAATAATTCATGGCCGTGATAATCGACAATTTTTATGACAGGCTGTAATTTATGTTCGCTCCCGTCTTGTCGGGTACTCATCCGGTGGTTCGTGTGACATCGACTTGTGGGAATCCGCAGAAACCAAAATGGAACCTGAAGGGAGCAAACTGGATCGTAATTAATGATTCCATCAATTTTTGCTCAAGGATGATTCGGTTTCAAGGTGATTTATTCTTGCGATGCTTCCATTCAGCTTTGAAGCTTTGCTCTTACCACAGAGTGAACCTTCGACACGCGTCGAATTAACAGGTTTAACAACTGCAAGACAATTTACTTTTTGCAAGTCAAGGGGTCCGCCATTAAGAGAAATGCTAAAAAAGTAGTAAGTCGAAAGGAAATGGCATTTCGAATGGAAACATTTCCATTTGCACTGGTACCCGCTATCTAAACCCGTCAGCGTTACTTTTTATGTACCAAATGATTTCTAGTTTTATAATAATATTTAAGTACATAACTTTTTTTTGTTTCATTCATGTATTCAGAATTTGTCTGGAACCAAACTAAAACAAAAATTATTGGCAAGCGTAGATACTTTAGTACGCAGCTTAGAAATTTATGAAAAAAGAAACTCGGACTATTAGTTGACAGAATCAGAGTGGAAGGTCTCTTAAGTGTGTTATCGGTATCAATAGGCTAGTCGAGACATTTGTCTTGGGAATAGAGGACGAGCAATAAAAGGCAGAAAATGCGTATTTCCTACTAGACATTTTGGTAAAAACTGGAGAACTGACAAATGAGAGGGCGTTTTATGGCAAGTTCATTCATTCCGTGTCTCCTTAATAGAAAATATGAAATTCCGTTTTAGAGACAAGGCCGCAATAATAAAATCTTTTTCGGGTAAGCGGTGCCTGTGTCAGAGAAAGAACTCTTTCTGTGTTACTTACCGTAATAGAGGGAAAATTGAACACCGTAATTTACTACCTGCTATCATTAAGTTACTTAATTATCAAATCAAAGCAATTCCTCGGCACTTCGTCACCACTTAAAAGTTTACGATCATCGACAACACAATGCCTGGAAAGGACAACTACCTCAAATAAAATCTATTACGTTTAAAGTTCCTTCTGAACAAATTGTCTAACGGACGAGTCGATTTATTATTTACAATAACGAAGACAAAAGAGAGAACACCTTACAATTGTGGGTGGAAAGTGTCTACGACTGCTGGTAGTCACTCGAGACAACTCAATCCAACTCCATCTGAGTACCCACTTTACTTAAGTGTATAAATCTCACTACCAATATAAAAAACCACTCTTTGGAAGTCAGTGACATCGCGTACAAAGGTGAATATATTGAATTTTACATGCAATGGAGAGAGAGAGAGAGAGAAGGAGAGTTCAAGGCTTGGCTCGAACTGAAACTTTTGACAGGTTGTACAAAATATATTTCCCTCTACCTGACCACATTTGTTTGTGTCACGGGTCATTGTTGTAATTGAAAATTGTAGTATCGACTTACAAAATTGGTTTGTAAGACCAGTGAGATATATTTTTTTTTTTGTTTTACCGTAGCAACACTTTCACGCTCGGTATTTATTGCTCCCCGGTGACCGCCCCCGCCTCCGTGAAACATGTCCAAAGGCTCAAAACAAATACCTTTCGAAAGATCACAGATCGCGGTCTAACCCGTATCGGGAATTCCTTGGTTCACTGATCTCTAATAACATGTTGAAAGACTAAATTTGGAAGATCGAAATTGTGACGTAAGTAATTTGTAATCGATAAAGGAATACCGCCGAGGAGGTAAGAAAACCGCGAGATTTGATTTACTGTGGAAATTTGAGTGGGCCTTTGGAGAAAATCGAATTTACGTTTGATCAAGTCGGTGAAAAAAAAACAGCCACCACTACAAGAAGCACCCAGGTTGTCACCTGCCCATTTCGATGACGGTCCTCTCTCTCTCTCTCTCTCTCTCTCTCTCTCTCTGAAAGAAAAATCATCTCCCAAAGTTAATGCCCAAATTCAGGTTTCTGTAGGTCGAATACGTTGTATTATTTATTTAATTTCGAGGTCAGAATTTTATTTTGGGGCCCCCGACGAAACGTGGCGAAACAATCGCGTTGAATCTGGTCGTTGAATTTCGTTGGCCGAAAACAATTATTCGGCGTTACTTGAATTTCAGGTAAATTTGCATTGATTTTAACCGGTGTAAACCACGTTTCGGTTCGGTCTCCGACCGGTTTAAGTTCCATCTCGCAAATTTTAAACGTAACTAAACATATGTCGTTCACACAACAGAATAAAAAAATCGATGAATTTCACAATATACGAAAATTATACGTGCAATTGTTGACATCACTTCTCTTTCCCCAGGGAGTATCCCACTTGTTTAGACTTTTACCCTGACTCTTGGTATTGTCAAATTCGGGAACGATTGACGAGGTTGTGCACGTAGGAGACTAACAATGCTAATTATGGAAATTAAATAGTTCCAATTTGTCATTTAGTTGCTTGTTTGTTTGTATTACCGAGGAATATGCTCGGTCGGGCACTTGTACTTCGCAATCCGTGAAGGTGAATTTTACGTCGCAGTCTCAGCAGGACAGAAGTTGCTTTCGATTGAGCAGAACTGTCTTGAGAAACTACGAACATAATTTTTGCAGGTTCGGGATGGTGAGGATTGGGATAGAATTATGTGGTCGAATCGGTCGGAATTTTCCACGGTTGTTGCGGACATGGAAGATCTGTCGAATGCAGCTACAGCTCTCCTAGTTAGGATACCCGTAAACGTGATTTTTGGATGTAACACGTGTTGCATCACGTAAATTTTTCCGATCAGGATGATCTCGTCTGCGATCTTCCGTGTTACAAAACCAATGTGGAATTAACGCCATCACATTAAATCACATCATCACGTTGAAAGATTTATGAGTTTACACTCCCTGGGAGTATTCCGGAGGACGAAGTACAACAACCGCATCACTTAATTTCTTCCATTTTAAGTTCTTGTATTGTACCTTTTAATTAGTATACAATTCCTCGTTCTGGCCGCCATCTTGCGCAAAATCCTTCCGTTGAAAAGGGTCACGGTAACCTTGTTCCTGCAGAAGAGTCATCGTCTTGACTACATCCAGAAACAATGACAGCATCATTACAATCAACACTCGACTTCCAAGTACCAAAAAGAACTCCTCTTTGTCAGTCACGTTCCTTTTGTTTGATTTGCAATTGTACAACTCGGTTTTTTTCAACTTGAATATAAAAAAAAACGTCTCTTTCAAGTGGGAAACAAAGAACGCATGACACCATTCCTCGGTTTCTATTAGGCGATGACTCTTTGCTGGTTTCCGGTGCAGAGGTTGTCATTTCCGGTTGTCGATGAATGCGTCACTGCCAGCGTACAGGTACAAAATGTTAGGCACCGTTTTCAGTGTTTCTGTTTAGGTGTTGCCCACTCCCGTGGACTCTCACGAACTCATCCATTAGTTCTCATCAAGTCTTTCAAAAGTTTTCCATCGGAATCATCGGTAATTATTTTGTCGCGGTAGAAAAAAAGAGTGGTAATTTCCGATCGTAGTTTTGGTTTTTTTTTCGTCAGAAACCCCGGTGGAGATCGGTAAGGAGGAAAACTACACGTAAATCCGAGTACTGTTTTGCAATTTTTGCGCGTAATAATAAATTGGAACTAACTTGGCAACAGATTATTACGTAATGTATTCTTCCGCCCAAATGGGAAAGCAGAGAGAAAAGGTATGATTTTGTACAACTATATATGTTTGATTGCACACCGACAAAAGAACTCAAATTATTTGACGTTACACTTATTTATCGGACTTTTTTTGCGATACTTCAAATTAACGCGATTTTGCACGAGTTCTTTCCTGGTGGATATCTTCCGAGGGAACAACCGACCGGTTTATGTATTCCTTCAATATTCCTCTTATATGTACTTGTATGTCGGGAGAGAGAGAGAGACAGAGAGAGAACTTTGTATTATTGTTACGACAATGAATTATGACTGTCACAAATCACCGTCTACCTTTCAGTACTCTCTTACATTGACTTTCCGGTCGTTTCATCGTAAATTTGTGTAATTATGACAGCCCATCGGTGTGCCCCGTAATTTTTGTCGTGAGCTTTACGGCATAAACGACTTATTTTTTTTTTTTGTTGTAATGTGCAAATGTCACAAGGAATTACTTTGGTAAGCGAGGAGGCATGTTCAAGGATTTGAAAAAAAAAAAAACACTCAGGTCAAGTGGGAATTGATTGAAGCGTCGGAAAAAATAAATCGATCGAGTGGTATCGAAGGTAACTGCGCTGTTTTAAAACTAAAATTTATGTACTCATGTAATATTTGTATTGTAATGGTAAAATTGTATTCGGTGTGGGAGCTGCGGACGTTTTGACCGCCCGTGGGAAGTCAACAATTAAAGCAAGAAAGATGTTTAGAAAGTAGCGTTTATTTCCATTTGCTTTGGCCACGATTCATTCGATTCCCGTCTTTCGCACTAATTAATCAAAAACTAATACTCGAGTTTCTTTTTTTCTAACATTTAAATTTAAAATCAATTTCCGATTTTTCGAAGTTCGCAGGACGGGTAAAGGTTTCCCGTTCGGTTGAATCGCAGAGAAAGCCGTCACATCGGTTTGAGTTTCGATTTGTCGACGACCGACGGGATGAGGTTTTCCAGTCGTGTTAAGGTTTAATAAAAATAGGAATGGTGAATAGTCTCGAAAAAATAATAATGATATAGTTAAAAACTAAAAACTGTGCAGAATCTCATTTGAATTGGTCGAGATTGAAAGTCAAGAGAAAGTCATCCTTGCGGTTTGATAATTTCCATACTCTTCGACCGATTTCTGACCGACAGTGATGTCAACACTTTTTGCAGACTTTCTGGGCAGTCAATCAGAACGAAAAGATGTATAACAGCACCTTGGTAGCGCGACAAAAACTACATATCCCAGCCTAAATACTGGGTTCTTGCTCGTAGTAGTTTTGTAAAAACTCACAGTTAACGTTGACCGTAGGCACATGATGGTCATGTATATGGGAGCAAGACGTAGGAAACCCGTGGCCGTTCCCCAGAGACTGTTTCACCCAGAGGGCCACATGTTTCGTATGCAAAGATACATAGGAAGAAATGACGGGCCCCAACCTGTTCCGGTTAACGCGAAGAAAGTAGTGAAAATTAAAAACTAAAAGTTTGAAAAAAAGTGCAAAGACCCCGGGTGTCGGTAGAAGGTAGGCAGTTTCCTGTAACTCGCAAGTTTGTCCAAAGAAAGGTTACGTCGATGGGAGTGAATGCACGACCGAGAAGAGAGAGGACAATTAATTATTTATACAGATGAAAAAGAAGCAGAAGAAAGTAGTATCGAACGTGAAATATATTTTCCTCGGGCAGTTATCTTTCTCCACGAGCATTTTGATCCATTGTGTTCCTAAACAAGTACCTTTCATCCGAAATTCACTCGTTGAGTGAAGGTGAGGCTCGTGGAAAATAGACGAGTACCTTGGAGTGCTTGAAAGCTGTGCGTGTACCTGCCCAGCACGACAGGTACCGGTTTATATTTGTTTACATCCACTTTTATTTTCAGTACGTCCCGATAGATTTGTGTAATTGTGCCGGTAGCCATCTTTGTTGCCCGTATGAAAATGTGTTGATTTTTAATATCTGACGGGATACTTGTCGGTGTTTGAGTAAGTACCCGGTACTTAGATGGATGCCTTGTGCCGTTTCCCAGTTTTTCTTGGCATTTTGTAATTTCGTGTCAGGTTTTCGGTCCAAAAGTACACTTCTCTCTCTCTCTCTTTCTCGGCCCGTTTACAAACCATCTGAATTTACAGGCTTGTTAAAATTCTCTTTTTCAACCGAAAATTGCAGGTTTCGCTCAGGCTCGCTCGTAGGCAATGGTGAAATTTGCGTCGACTCCGACGAATTTCATGTTTTTCAAATTATTCACTTTCGATGCAATAAAGAAATTCGTTTTGGTTTCGTTCGAGAGCAACCTCCGAGTGTTTCTTTTTGTGTCTGGTGCCCACAGAACGTTCTCACGGCCAGCCTGGGAAACGTCAGCAGCGGGAAAGGAAAGTACCAGGTACCCGCGACTCCCGGTACCGCACGGGCCGCACCTGATGAAACAATTTCAAGGTGTTACGAAGTCATTCAAATTAAGAGAAATTTTACCTGCAGCCATGTTAACTCGTTTGCGGCTTCTTTGAAATCGGTCAGAATCATAAAACTATCCTTCGTTCAGATTCAATATTTGACGTCGTTTTATTTTCTTAGGTTTCTCTTCTAAAGTAACTAGACGATACAGGTGTCTCCTTGCTGTAAAACCTGGGCAGGAGACCACGACGAGCTACACTGTAAAAGTGTATTGTGTATGATAATTAAAACTCAACTTCATCTTCGTAGCCATCACGAGTCGTCGGTGAATACGTACCAGTTACCCCAAGAGCTCAGGCTTACCTTTCGTACCTAGTTATTTTTTGCACGGAAGAAAATACATTTGTGTATTTCTATAACGAATATGTAACATCTGTTTGAGCAATAATACAGTCTTCCCCGTCAGAAGTAAAAGGAGCGCCGAAGAATCTTTGCCTAACCTAAACGGTCGACACGTACAATTTTCCTATACACTTTAATGATTTTCTTTGGCACGTCAAATTGCAGTTAGTCGGTGAGTCGAAATGTTAAACTGCGTAAATTTGAAATAAGTAAAAAATAAATTTCAAACAATGTGGGTTTGGGCAATAATCAATAATCAAAAGACAAATTGTTATTGAGTCTCTGAAGGAGGTTACGTTCATGCCGAATTACAATAAAATTCTTTACTTGTAATTACGTCAGTCAATTTATGCAACTGTCGTGCCAAGGCAATTTCACTGCCTGCAGTTTACTAAATTCTGCCGTACCAGGCGTACTACTAACTAGTTGTGTGCACATGTCGGTACTCGAGTAATTACCCGCTTGTCTTGCAGTAATTTTAACATCTGAAAAACCGGTTGCGACCTATTACCCAACTATTTTTAGACAATGTAGAATTGGTTCTTGTCGCCCGGATTGTTCGTTTAATTATTGAAATGCCTCATTGAAACATCGAAGCAGGAGATTTCACGGAAAAAAAATTGATAGTTTTCAATGAGTACCATGCAAATTGTTCGTCGTTAAATTTCACTGACGGGTTAATGGTTTCGTGTGGTCGGGTTCTCACATCACCGTCGAGTTTACAATTTTGAAGAAATTAAATGTGTTTAGCGCAGAACATACTTAGAAATTTTATTTGTTTACAGGCATTCGTTAATTCGCTAATTAATATTTGTTTCCGCGAGGTGTACACCTGACTGTACCTGTGTGGTGGCAGTTCCCTCGAATTAATTCAATTTATCTATTGTAGAGCCGAATCAACTTTCTTCTTTTATGTTAGTCTCGAACGACTAGTTTTCAGGTGGATGCCTCAAATCAATGTAAAGATTCTTTCAAACGAGTTTTTTTTTCAATCTCTCTCTCTCTCTCTCTCTCTCTCTCACGATGTTTGAGTTTTAAATAATAAATTCAATTGCCTTTGCAAATTGCACTTGCGCCCAAAACCCTGATATTTAATTTCCATAACCAAAATTTTAAAAGAACTTTAGTCAAGTTTAAAAACTTGTCACACCCTTCTACTTTTACGGTTAGGCTCCTTCTTCTGCAGATGTAACTTTTGTTTCGTTAATTTAAAATACACAAATCTGGTACGGTTTCCCCCTACATTGTGACACGCGGGACCGCTAGACGTCAAAAAACTGTTAGAGAAATCAAACGAATGAAATTTTTTAATACTTACCTGGTCCTTGCCGTGTAATTGAATTTCTAATTCATAGAAAACGGGCATAAATAATTAATTAAATGCTTAATTAAGTACAGTTGAACTTTATGATTCAATAAAATTCTTTGCCTTGTACAATTTTTCAGAACCGCTTAGAACAGAAGTAATATATTTAAAATAAAAAGCGAATTAGAAGTTTGCTTCTGCATAATACGTTTCACAACGTACGTACATTTTACTTCCTTTACAAGTAGAGGAAGAATCTTATTAATTGTAACTCAATACAATCACACTAACAATGGTACTACCAACCCTGGAAATCAACAGTAACTGCAATAATAATTAGCGTATATAATCGTGCAATAATTATTACATTTATTCTGTTGAATTCGAGTAATGCAGTTGAATACTGACGTCACTGATTTATTTTTTCCGATCTGATGCAATTGTCTCGTTTGAAGCGTCAAACATCGCATCCCAGGATGCAAATGCAATGCAATTACATGCATCGCTGCAATTGCACACAATTTAAAATAGTTGCGCAACACGGTAAGCCAAATAAAACAATTGGTCTCCGATATCTGATCCGAATGAAAAGGTTGGCATGTTTTCCATTGTTTTCCCACTTACTTAATTCTTGTACTTTCCAGTTTGGTTACTCTTCACGCGATTTGTCATTGTTTCTGATTCGTTTCCCACCGGGTGGAACGACCATGTTTCTTGGGTGCCAAATAATAACAAAATACATGATATAAATGTTATGTGAGACAGGAAATTTCCCTCGGATCGGATATAATTGCTCTTGCGGAACCGAGAAAAAGATGACTGAACGCCCTCTCCTCCTTATTTTTCTTCCTTTGTACCGAGAAAAATGCTAATGGCGATGCTGCCAAGTTGAACCTAACCAAGGGAAAGCATGAGAATCATGAAAGTGTGAGATTTGACATTGGCAATCATAATTTTTTTTAGTTCATTCTATTCAATACGATTTGCCGTTTCGAATCGCAAAAAAAAGCCAACTTTTTTATCCACCAAGTTCAAGGAAAGTCGATTGAACGAAAGTATCACATACTCAGCCACACCACAATGAAAATGTCGGCGATGATGACGATGGTGATGATGGCTTTTTTCTCATTATTGTAAATCGATTTCGTTAGTCTTTCAACAATAAGGAAAATTTTCGAGTGCCACACAATGGCTTCTCTCTCTCTCGAGCTGCGTTCCGCATATCGACCGTTTTAATTTTTTTTCACCCGTCACTTTCCACATACTATTTCTATTAAATTAGACGGCCTACTTATTAGAGTTCATTGAGAAAAAAATACATTGTCGAAAGACAGATGGTCTATTGATCGGTGGAAATATGTAGAACATGTAGAAGCATTCTTCCTTCCTAAAATCTGAAAAAAATTACTGTACGTTACAGATACCACGAAAAGCCTTTACTGTTCTATATATTACGACGTATCATCCCGTTTAATAATAGAAATATAAAGTACGGTTTCAGTGAATTGTCCTCTTTATTGAAATTTTTGTATGCGCTCTTATGTATGGTCAACATAATTTTCAGAGACTCCCACATTACTCACGAACCGCCCTAAGAGATCTTGTTTAGACGTGACTCTCTTTCTCCGACTAAAGAACATGAATTGACTCTTAATTGTTAATCATAACCTTTTTACCGGTATGCTAAATAAAACAATTAGTCTACTTTTTTATTTTACTGCAGTTCACAGTCTCGCATCGTGAGGTCGTCAGAAACTTCTCCCTCAACATACCACAATCCATTACTGTTTGTAGTCTTAACTTGACAGAATCAGAATTCTATTGGGAAGTCGAGGATTTTCTCTTTCGCAAAAGAGCCCGGTAATTCTTCTAAGACGATGAGCGACGTTACACAGGAAATGCAGAAAATAATTGTCTCTATTAGATACAAAATAGCTTTCCAAAGTGAATTAAAGTTGAAATTACAGGTGTAGAGTTTTAGAAATTGTACGATTACTCACTTCCCCGTAAAAATTAAAATGGAATTTCGCCTCCAAATACATAAGTATAATTTGTTTATCATACAAATGTGTACAATCGAAACGTGATAATGGGTTTCTGGTGCAGAAGCAAAATGACCGTAAATTTATAGAGCGGTACCACTCACGTAGGGGTACTTACCCGGCAAATAGCCGACACATTCGGGCCGCAAACCGGCGACAACCATGACAGAAAAGACCAGTAACGATTGTCTTTTGCGGCCATAAAATTCAAATTTCAAGACGGACTTTCATCGATCATTTATATAATTACTATTAATTTAAACCTTGAGAAAGCCCGACATGTCTACCTCTTGTCCGTGTGAAAGTAGTAATTTTTTCTACTTTTATCAATCGTTTCGTTATCGAGTTTCTGTGTAAAAAATAATACCCAAAGCGTTGACGTTTTCACGTCGCCATCAGCGTTCAAGGAGACGAACGCAAACGGCGTGAACGATTCTCGGGGAAGTGCAAAAAAGGGATGCAAATACCTTTAGTTGACTCTGCATCAGTCCTGTCAATCTATTTATCACTCATTTGAGTTGTCGGAAGAACCTGACCGACGGATTTGTGACAAAAGTCCAAAGGTTGAACGACGTGGGTCGAAGAACACCAAAGAAAGCAACCGGTGTGCATTACAACTTAGCACAGTCACAGCACAGCAATTAATTTAGTTGTGGAAGCTTCCCTCGTTGTTAACTTGTTAGCGACAATCGACCGTAACTGTTTGTTAAACATCTTAGAAACTAGTCGCTGAAAATTAATTAACTAAATTTACACATGATTCTTAAAAAAGGCGACATTGCGGACGAGTGAACTGCCTGCCAACTTTCTGAATGTTAGGAAAAATTCAGTCTGATTTACAACCCAACGAACACGTGAATTAACCAACGACAAGGTATTTTAATTAAGAAAATTTTCAAAGGAAATAAAAATTCCATTGTACACTTTCCAGTCGATTTTTCTAATCACTAATAGTCAATAGTCAAGGTTTATGTTGATAATTTTACCAGAGACATTTCGGGAACCCCAAATTTGCCCATTTCACCGGTGGTTCGCCTGCTTTGGGCAACGAATTACAACGATTTATCGAACGAAAAATTTATGTCCAAGGCAGTCTCAGGAAACATTTTGTTTACATAAAATTGTAATTAATGAAGAAATAGAAAAACTTTCGTAGCGAATTAACGTCCGTTTTGCCTTGCCCGTAATTGGCAAACGTTTTTTAATGGGATTTTTCTTCTGTCTCGTTTCAGGTTTTCCATGAGCAAATGCGCAAAGACCTCTTCGAAAATCACTCCGAAGGAGCGTTCAAAAGTTTAAAATGAATTTTGGAGAAGTTACATAAACGTCAGCGAAACTTAGGAAGGGAAAACACTAACAATAAAATAAAAATGTATTACTTCGAAGTCTGCGAAATTGGCCGAGAATCGGTTAAATCCGTGAACGCGTCCATATTGGCGGCTTTAATCAAGGAACTAGTCAATAGGTACGAGAGGAGTAACAAGTCAAAGCTCCAGCCACGTAAATTCTACATAAGATGTAGCGACAAATTAGAATTTTCGCCCAAGAAATATAAAAAAATTGGCGACGACGAAGGATTCGAATCGGACGGTAACGAAGAAGATTCCTTGTCGGGTGATCTCTCCAACGAAGATGCTCAGAGCACGACATCCTCGTGTTGCCTGGTGGAAGATCATGTTTTCAAGTCTGCCGGTAAACAGGACCTTATACGTCTCAATTCGTATGGGAAGGACCTGACTTCGTTGGTGTCCATCATAGGAAGCATCGACAGTGCCAACAGCAGCGGAAGTTCCGACACGGATGAGATAGAAGTTCATTCGTTGACGCCGTCTCCGACGACGCAGTCGAAGAAAATCCTGTTGCAGAACAAGCGAGAGTATTTCTTTAAGGAAGCGGAGTACGACAACACCATAAAAAAGCAAACGAAAACGAAAAAGGAAGAATATCCTATATCGGACGTGATATTCTGTCACACCGAACCGAAGTACCCCACCGTGATTGCTTGGGTTATTAAGAAGCCTCAGTCGGACTTTGGTTCGAGACTGGGTGCCACAGGAGTGGAGAACTTCTCCAAAATCGAAAACTGTTTGGAAGTCGTAGTGATCAAATGTAAGAATGCTGATAACCTGCGGGAACTCTGTTCCAATTACCAAGAATACAGTAGGCGAACTAAATTAGATAATTATAAATCAATTAAGAGGAAAACCGACACCGGCCAACAGAAGAAATTGATCAGCCTGACTCTTCCGACCGATTCCAAAGATGTCAAAGTGTCTCTCTCCGACATGAAAATTGCAAATTCGAGTCTGATCAAAGCCTCCGAACTGTCCATATTGAATCCGAAGATAATAACGAGCTTTAAGAATGATTTAAAGAACTCTGTGTCTCTCAATTCGTTAATTAAGGCAGAAAAAAATCAGACGAGTTTGGGTTCTGCGGGGAAAACTAGTTTAGTCATCAACGGAACCTTGCAGTCGTCTGTGAAGAAGACCCAGAGTTTGTTGAATATATCTAAAACCTGGGAGTCGGACACAAAGAGCACACTGCTGAAGGAGAACAGTCTGGACGTGGGAGATCAGTTCAACCTGGTGCAAAGAACCGATCAGAACGGAGTCACTCATTTGGAGGTGACGAAAACGCGGGAGAACAAGGCGACCGCACCCGACAGGTTCACGACCAAGTCGAAGCTGAGGAAAGAAATCGAAGGTGTCATATTGACGGATGTCGAGAGCTACGCCAAGAAGGAACACATCAGACAAAGAAACGGACCTGACGAAACAGACTCCAAGCATAAAATATACGACTGTCCACCCATAAGGCCGGAGCGCCGGAAGTACGTGAGGAAGAAGAATGCGGCTCCGCCACCTCCAGTCACAGCTACCATCACTGAACCGAAGACGGCGTCCATTCCTCAGCTGTCGACCTCAACTCTCCGGGAAAAACCAAAAAATGGCTTCTTCTTAAGTCCTCAAAACAACGAAAATCAAGTTAAGAAAGAGCACAAAGTTCTCAGATCGCCGTTTATGGAAGTGCAGTTGTGGAGAAACCAAAACGCTCGAGATGCAGGTATGAAAACTTGGAAGTCGGACGGAAGAGGAAGGCACATGACCAAATATGAAGACAAAAGTCTCAACAAGAGAAGGTCAGCAAGCGCTGGAAGACTAGCAAAAAAGGCTCCGATGGCCTACCGTTACATATATCTGACGAATGATTACCGTGAGAGTCCACCTGTCAAACGTGGGCTTCCGTCAAAAATCCGAGAGGTCGGAGGAAACCTCACCAATTCCATACACAGTTTAACGCGTAGAAATAGCTTCGACGACGTGATTACCTACAACGATAACAATAAAAGCAACTTGAAGTCCGTTATTAAGAAGAATAAAAAGATTAATGACAAGTACTGCGAACCTAAAAAAGTAACATTTAGTGCTTTTGCTACCGTTCAGGTAGTCGACTGATTTGTCTCTCCTCATTTTCAATCTCTCGCTTTCGCACCTTTCTAACCTTTGACAGGCCAACCATTTTCGACAATCTCTGAATGGAAGAGTTCAGACGATGAGTCGATCGTTTCGGGTAAACCTCGTGTCTTCTGAATTTGTCAATCGACGGCGAGACTCGGCACCATTTGACCTCTGACCGATTTCTACTTTACCGTCGATTACTCCTCAATCTGCTAGTGATCTTTCATTTTCAAATGAAAGTAATTTCGACTGGGCAGATGACAGTTTCGTTCCCTTTTTGCCTCCCACGTTACTGCTTCATTGTTTTTTTTTTTTTAGTAACTACGAGCAAACTACTAAAATGTTGTATGATATTAATGAAACCATGTAGAATAAAGTGTATAATTGTTAACTGAGAAAAATTGTAATTTATTTTATTAGTCGCGACCTAAAACAGTGTCCTTGCAGACACATTTATTCCTAAACCTCCCATACTGTTTCTCAACCGACTGAACACGAAAAAAATCTTGAAAAATGTCTCTTTTAGTACATCAAAACTTTTAATAGTTTGGTCAAGAACAACATAACCAAACACAAAGGAAAATTCATAAAACATAGAAAATATGTGATTAGTATTAAAAATGAAACGTATTGTAATAAATTTAAAATTTAATTTCTGCGGGATCATCTACTAACGACATTTTTATTGCATGAATAGCATTCCACCGATTTATAGTGAACTACTCATTAGTTAAAAGAGGAGAATCAGTTATGGTCCATCCTTGAGTTTCCAAACTTATACGGCACAGATCGACATAATTCGAAACAGACTACTTTCTTGTCCATAAAATATTCTCACTACAAAGAACACGATAAACTGACATGTAAAACAATCTTGAATTTAAATGTATCAAAGTTATATAGCTCAAAGTAAACGTTACTTCAACATGCTCTTCAACCAAAAAATAAATCCAAGAGGTTTTGCCAATATTTGTAGTAGGGCGGGGATTGCTGAGTAAACATTCATGGCAATACAAGCACAACAAAAAATACAATTAATAATTTATTCTTTATGTTTCTAAAAATAGTTTTTATGTCATAGAATAAAAATTCATTACAAAATTTAAAGTCTTCGATACATTTTAAATTGTTATTATTATGACGATAAAGTAGAAAGTATTTATCATTATTACACCTCACAAATCTATAAAATATACATTGAGAAAATTATAGTCCAAGTCAAAGTTACAAATCATAACTTCATGTTTCCATATTTTCCTTGTCATTGTCCTTCTCCCCATCGTAAAACTCATTTGCTGGTTCAATCCTTTTGTCTTCATCTGCTTGTGATAGCCTGACATCTGGATTGTCTTCTTGCGCTTCTGGTTGCAACAGGTTTCCTGGTACATCATGCATTTGTACACTTGGTGAATGCTGAACCATTTTCAAATTATCACAAACATGCCTAGAAAAATAAATGTGTGATTTATTATATAGTATATATATGATATATTATATAGTTTTAGGCTTACCAAGTTATATTTAAATTCTGTATACAAATTTTGATCATAATTATCATAAATATATTAAGATATTTACACTGATAGTTTCAACTATTGAGAATTAAAAAAGGTTTTCAGTACATATTAATAACAAATGATTCCTTTTCACAATTTAGGTAAATGATAACATTTTCACTGCAGTAATTCTTCAATATTGCTATGGTACATTAAGAATTTTGTAAATCAATTCAAGAATAATTCTTAAGAACATCTGTAGCTGTAACTGTAAACTTATACTACAAAATACAATAACTAAGTCAAGAAAATCACCTCTGTATTGCTTCCAAATATTGTTTACTGTTTGCATTTTCTTGCCTGGTAACAACATCAGGATGCAAAGTAAAGTCAGGTGCAAAGTATTCAAGATATTCAGTAAGTGGAAGCTCATTGCTTATTTGTTCCTCAACCAATAAAGATGTTTCATATGTCCAACACCTGGCAACATTTCGTAGTGTATACCTGAAATTGAGTTAAGAGTAGTTTACAATCTGATCGAGCACATATCCTCCAAAAAGGTGAAACTCAAGGTACTTACCCTCCACCACCAACAGCCAGCAAAGGAACATTCAGGTCCCTTACAATTTTTACGCATTCACCATGACCCTTTGTACTTAATGAAAAACAACCTAGTCTATCATTTGCTAAAGAATCAGCACCACACTGTAGCACAATTGCAGTTGGTTGATAAAATTCCATAACACTGTGAATAACTGGTTTAAACACTTGAACATAGCTTGTATCGTCAATTCCTTCTTTTAAGGGCACATTTACAGAATAAAATCTACCACTTTCGGCACCTATTTCATACATGTCTCCAGTTCCAGGAAAGAAGTAATTTCCATATTTATGAAAGGAAACAGTCATAACTCTATCTGTCAAATAAAATGCTTCTTGCACACCATCTCCATGGTGGACGTCAATATCAATGTAAAGAACCCTGGGGTGATACTTTAACAGTTCTAATATTGCAATTACAATATCATTCACATAACAAAAACCACTGGCTTCAAATTTTTTTGCATGATGCAGTCCGCCCGACCAATTGATAGCAATATCACAGCAATTGTTATTTAATTTGGTAGCACCCTCCAATGATGCACCTGTGTACATGCTACAGAAATCGTACAGCCCCTCGAACACCGGGCAATCGTCTCCTACATTGAAATGAGCCAAATATTTTGTGTAATTCTGCAAGTTCTGTGGTGTCACACGCTGAAGAAACTCTACGTATTCATCACTGTGGAATCTGCACATGTCGTGAGCACTAGCTTTGTACGGCCGGTAAATTTGCATTTTTTTATGAAGACCATAATTCAAAACCAAACTGTGTATAACGGAGAGACGATGAGGTTTCATGGGGTGCCCGGGTCCATAATGAAAATTTCCCACTTCGGGGGAATAGAAATAAGAAACAGTCTTTTTGGACATTTTCAATTCTTTCAAGACTGACCACTACATTAACGCTAAAATTGAATGTTTTAAGTTCATTTTGAATGTTCAAAAACCAACCGAAAACAACTTTAATTTGACACCCATAACATCGTGGAAGAATTCAAACTTTTAGCTACAATGACGCTGTCAGGTAGGTTGGCAACATTGCATTCCAAAATACTTTGATGAAACTTCTGACTACTTTTTATTAATAATTTATCAACATTGAATACATGATTCTACACATTATTCAGCCAATACGTACACCGTAAATTAATAGTGTTACTCCGCAGGGTAAAGCGTAACACAAAATTAATAAACAAAATTTTTAATACTTTATTTTCTTTGTTTACTACAGTCTAAAATAATACAGTTCACTTCAGATATACAATTTATGTGCCCTCATCAATTTGGTTTTTTTACACAATATAAATCAAATTACATTATGATATAGCAAAAAGAAATGACATATTACACAATCACAATGATGTAATGCAGAGGATACTGACAACAATATTTCAATCACTTACATTAAAACCTCAGCAATGCAACCACATTTACACATCACAAACTTGAGTTGACAAATTAATTGAATTGTAAATTAAATTAAATGTGAAATTTCTCAAAAGCTTAACAATAGTGAAATGCAAATGCAATCAGTACCAAGTAATTCTGAAATAAGAAGGGAAATGCCTCAATTGTTGATTGAATGGAATACAATCCTTCAATTTAAATTATAAATGCCTGGCATTAACACTGGATTTCTAAATACTATGAGATATCAGTATATTTCCCTGTCATTTGTTGACTTTTAAATGTTGACTTATTAAATGTTCAAAGCTCATCTTTGCCTCTAAATGATTGTAAAATATTCATGCGATATTGCATTTCTGATTGCTTCTCTTTTGATAATTTTCCTTTTAATATATTTTGAATTCTCTTCAGTTCAGAGTCTGCAAATTCATTTCCTTTTTCAATTATTTTTCTCATTGTCTTCACATAGGTCTCAGCTGACTTTTGATTAGACTTTCCAGTTGCACTATCCCATAAATTTTCCATTTTTCTAAGGAGTTGCTTTTTCTTTTCAATTGACACCTGCTTGCTAAACTCCATAGCTATTTGGTCAAATTCCTCTAAACACCCAGGTAGCCCAATGTAAACCTAAAAAAATATCACAAAAATCAATAACTTTTCATATTATTGGGTAAATTTTCAAGTAAAATAATTGCTACTTCACCCCTGAATTTTGTCTAATAAATTTTTGAATGTTTTCAGCCTTAAAGTCATTGGTAAAAGTAACTGGCTTTGTTTTTCCCTGAACAAAAAGTTTTATGACAGGGAACTCGTCTTTTTTAACTCCATATTTTTCTGCCAAGTCTAAATTTTCCTTGTCTCCATAATCCTTAACTCCTACTTCTGCAACAAGTAGATCATTTATACTATATGCAGATTCTGAGACTTTTCCAAATTCTTCCTGCTTTTCTCCATATGGATAGGCAACATCAAATTTCACAACTGAAGCTTTGAACTTTGACACAACCTAAAGAAAAAATGCAGTATAAAATTTAACTGCTAAATTAATCAAATGTCAACCTATTTTTGGTACATCCATTGTTGTGTTCAATAAATTGACAGGTAAAAGAATAGACAATAAAATTAAACATTTCAACCATTTAACTAATAACTAGTAGTTATATTTGTTTGGAACAAGTATTCCAAACAGTTTCCCCATTTACTAGATAATGTAACACAAGTCCAATTACAATATTTTATGTACATATACAAATTATGTTCATCGATTTTTATTGACCCCAGGACGAAAAACTTTAATTTGCCTTTTTATAATTATCATGCTGTTAGCATGAGCATATCTATTCTTCACCCATTAATAAATGTGGAAAAATTGATAAAAACAAGAAGACTGTTTCCTGTCCTTATCATTTATCAATCCATAATTAACGGTTTTTTAATGATAGACACAGTTACTCTAACCGGTGTCCAAAGAAACCCATTACTTATTAATAATACGAAGGGAATGACAAAAATCTATACCTTATCGAATGAGTAGGTATCCAGTTGTACGCATCCTTTGCAATCGGCCGCCAAAGCCCGTAGACTGTAGCGTGACAGTATTAATAATGAAAAGTGTAATAAACTAAGAACAGATAACTCCGCCATAGTTGTACAATTGTTTCGTCAGTACATCCAACGTCAGCGGATTCGAAAGATAAACCATCGTTTGTTTTCCTCTATGACTATTAAATATTAAACTGAATAAGTCAAATTCAAATTAATTTTTGTTGATCATCCGATATATAATAACTCCTTGTCTGCTTATCATATAAGTATCGTAATACGTCAATAACAAATTACTTCTAATCCGGAAATTATTCTTTAAATTCCTTTGACAAACCAAAAGCAGCGGTTACCCTCTTAAATAAGCTTTTATGGTTTATTTATATAACTCAAGGACAATCCTAGTCGTTTGCAACCTCGTACGAAAAATAGTATTGTTCAATTGTGAATACCAACTGGCTCTGATGCCTAATACTTACATTAAAACCTTTATATTTAATTAGTAAATATGCATGTCACAATAGACAAAAAGCATGTCTTTGCACTTAAAAATCCCGCACAAGTATAGAGGGAATACATAGAAACTAGAAATAGAAAAACATAAATGTACAGGGTAAAACCCATCGGGTTTGAAAAACAAATGGGCAACGGGAAAAACATTGAAATATTCAAATCCCACAGTAATTGTTAAGGATAATTAATATATTGACTTTTGTCGATACATTTTTATTATTTTTCTGTCACGAAAATTTCCTCCTGTAATTCCTTGAGAAAAACCTGTTAAATAAACGACGAAGAAACAAAAAACAATATTATGGTCCTTCTTCGGAAACAATTTCTTCTCCGTGATCTTCTCAGTGCTCTTATACGGCCACTTTTACCATGATTTTATACTTACATCGGCGTCCAATTCAATACTTACCACATCACGAAATCATTGTAACTTACCTTTGGCAAAGTGAAATAAATCAATGTCTTCTGTATACTGTAAAAAATGTGATTTATAAAATGTCTTTTTTTGTGGAATCCTACTGAAAAAATGTTCCGAAGTAAAAAAGAAAAATGAATATGCACATGTTACATGCGAACATGTTCATATACATAAGTGTATCCCGCAAATAAGTACATGAAAACTGAGAATCCTTTGAATCCTAGAGCAATTTCCCCGGCGATCTAAACATAATCCCTTTTATTTAATGGAATCCTTTCGAAAAGGTTAAATCCTCAAAAAACTACTTCCAGTTATTTCCAATGACTCTCCTATCCGATGTGGTCCGAGTCCAACCATCCAAAATCCATAAATCGTTCAAAAAGGTCCTAATCCTTATACAATCAATGTCTGATTCCGAATTGATGGGACTTATAAAATTCAGTTTATCCCTTAATCCTATGCGGGGACGATTAAATTCAATTCCTCTTCTTAGACAAAAATGCAAACATCCTAATCCAAAGGATCCTCTCTTTCTCTTTCTCTCTCTCTCTCTCCTTGGGGTACTCTCCTCCCATCCTTTCAAAATGAGTCCTAATATCCGTTTTTTTTAAATCCAATCTTTATTTTTATTGGGTTCCTTACAATCTAAAGCTACGAAAAAAGCAAAAAACACATGTATTAGAATAATCTTAGTTCCACAATATTTGACTAAGAGTTAAATTTTTACGATTAGAAATCGCATTGTCCCCACCTGCGCGTGATGTAAAACTAATGGACGAATGCGACTCCTACCTTGTTTCATTATGTAAATGTATCTTAAAACTACGATTTACCTTAAATCAAAAAGGGTTAAATATTTTTTTCATTGTTTTAAATTCGTGCCAGAATCAACTCTTACACACAAAAGTCTAAAAAAAATAAACGAATTAAAGGGCGATTCCGAACCCAGTAAGATGACATATCGTTGGCATCAACATTGTAATTACGACTAGGCGAATGCTGTTTGTTGATTCTATTGTTTTTTCACGTCCTTGAGCTTAAGTTGACAAAACAGAGCTAAGCACAAAAGGAATGTTTTCGTAAATTCACCACTTGACTGTATTTGGAACAGACATGAAGCGTTCTCTTTCTGTTTGACAAAGCCGTTCGCTTTGCGGCACGAACCGTTAAGTTATTCTTAATTAACCGATCGAATCGTTAAAGCAATTGCATCGTTATGCTCAAACCGCGTCGAATTTTTAATATGCCGTTTTGCCCACCTTAATATGATTACTTCTTTTACGCAACCTAGTTGTAACTTGCACGATACTACAATGAAATACGAATAAAAAATTAAAACTACGAAAATAATTTCCAATAACATCCAATAACTTTGCAACAACTTAAATGGAGAAGAATCAATTAAAAGGTATAGAACCGAGCATTTACTTTTATCTCGCTTATATTTGAATTAAGAAGGCTTAGTCGTCGTATGATAAAAAAATTCAGGGTTCATTTATTTTAGAACATTAAACTGCATTGTCCACACAATTTATAGAATATGTCAATTACATATTTTTCCATTGGACAAAAAAATATTTTAAAATCCAACCTTAATTGTAGTGCTTAATAATTGGTTGCTCACCAAAATGAATGATCAATATAATCTATGGAACTAATACTAGAACTAAGATTAAAGTTCGGTAATACGCACACTTTATTTCAGACTTAAAACAAACAAGATGTTCCTTTTGTTGCCTCTATCTTGAATTACTAATGTGAATTACTTTTTCAAACAAAAGACTTGATTTCTCAAAGACAAATTTAATAAATTTAAATCAAATAAATGCAACGTTTTAGTGGAAAATCAAACGAAAAATCATTATTGACTTTCTCATTAAAGCAATGGAAGAGATAGCTCTAGTAATGTTGAAATAAAGTAACAGGAAAAATTGCAATGTACACCAAGATCAAGTTTCCTGATTACTTGGTATCAATTGTTCAATTCCTTAATTGAAATTATCTCATTCCCAATTGTATTACTTTATCCTTGAAAAGCTTTTTGCAATATTAATATATCCAATTAAATTCCCCTTGCCAAACTATAATGATTCATTTATTAAATTATGTCTACCATCAAATCCAGAAACTGAAGAATGAAACTAAACAAAAATAAAACAGCTCAAAAATGACCATTATTTACCTGGAAAGCTCTCCCTGATTTAAACCCAAAAACAATGTTTCGACACTTTGTATTTCCTTCCCATTTAAGTTCAGTCGAAATTTTGTCGCGTAAATCATTCCTTTCAAGTCAAGAAAAATAACCAACGGAAATGGTCCTTTGTTAAATCAATTTAATCGTAAGATCCGGATCGGGAGCGTGAAAAATCTCTTTTTACAGGAGAATACGATGGTGATCCCCGACGAGGACGTGGAGAATAAGATCGGGAACGAGATCGAGAACGGCCTCTGTCCATAGACCCACGAGAACTTGAGCCTCCATCTTCCTTAACATGTACATAAGAAGTTTCACCCTAGTAAAAAAAAAAAATATTATGCACAATTCCACTTGCAGATACATGAAAAAATGTGTTCATTCAATTACCTCATGTGATCTAAACTTAGAATCATCCAATTTTTTAACAGCATATCTCATGTCTTCCTGTCGGAGAAATTCAACGACACCAGTTCCATCCTTAAATACATCAGCAAAGCAAACATCACCTGCCTCTCTCATATGGTCCTTTAGATCTTGCCAGCTGCCAGAAGGAGGCAAACCTTTTCAAAAAATAATACAAGGTCAATTATAATTTATGACAATTTAATGGACACTGAAAACTACTACTACACAATTATTTGTTACCAAAAATATATCCATGTTATAATAGATGGGTCAGGATTTTCTGTAGGTGTTACCCCTTTAAATCAATTGTCCTACATGAGTACAGAATTAAGTTTCATATCCACCCCTAGCTGCACCCAAGTTGTCAAACACAGGTTGAAATGCCAGCAGCTTGAAGACATTGCTCCAAGGTGGGTACAGGGTACAGCAGACCTCTTCATTTAGTTGTTTTATACTCATATGGGAACATATTCTTATGAACCGGGTTAGTGGGAAATATATTTTAATGTACTGAAGATATGTAAATATTACCTGACACCAAAACCCTGAACTGACTTCTTCTAGCAGGAGGTCCTCTTCTGCCACCACCTCTATCGCCGCCAGAGCTTCCTCCGCTTCTATTACCTCTGTAACTTCCAGGTCCTCCACCACGAGGGAATTCAACCCTTAGCCTGTATCCATCGTAGTCATAACCATCCCTTGCGTGGACGGCGTCTTCGGCATCTCTATAACGACAAACCAATCTATTGTTAACATGATGTAATAGAGGTAGGAATGATAAATCGTAATAAGTGTTAAAAAATTTTCAAATTTATTGAAATAAGTTTTATTTTAAGAAACTATTAGAGTCACCGCGACAACATCATAACAGGACTAAAATTAAAAACTGCAATTTTATATAAAAAATAATTACCTTGAATCTTCGAATTCTACAAAAGCAAATGGCGGACCACGCTTATTTTTAAGATCTACAAATGTGACCTTTCCAAACTTATAAAACAGATCTTGTATATCCTTAGTTCGGATATCTGGTGGCAAATTTCCCACATATATACGGCAATCATTTTTGTTACTACTGTATGACATTTTAGTTACTATTCCTTTGTTGTACAGATAACTACTAAAGAATGCTCACTGTTCAAGGCGGCGTCCAACTAAACAGAGAACCGGAAACCGAAGCTACTACGAGGTAATCCTGTTTCATACGATGTCCGTTGAAAAAATTAGAATTTTTCAGAAAAATTAAAATCCACCTAAATTATACTAAAATAGTAAGCGTGCCTATTAATAGATATTAATCAAACTTGAAATTGTGTATTAATTGTTTTATTATATATTCGTATTAAAACTTGGATGTTTTATTGTATGTGAACTTAAAGTCACACTGCTTCAAATTGTGTTTATAAAGAATTGCTGTAAATTGCCTTTACAAGAGGGAAATCACTTGTAAACAAATATGCTGCTATTATTTTGAGTAGTGTAAGTTGAAAAGTAAGTAATCAAAAAGTACACCGAATTGTTTCAGTAAAGAATCGTAGTGTACTTAGTCGTTGTATTTCAGAAATGAAAGCTAACCGAACAAAAAAGGATGGGGTGTCAAACGTCGAAATATACAGAAGCAAAATGGCAGGATTTGATTTCATGCACAAATATATGGACGATCCAGAAATCTTTAACTTCGGTTCACAGAAATTCAAAGATTTTTTAATTCACGTTTTTACCAATTTACGCCCCGATTTTCATTATCTGTCTTTTCTGAGTAATGAAGATGTCGACCAAGAACTTGGCAGAGTATCGGAAATATTACATATACTTCCGTGTCATTCTTTTAAGAAAAATGGCAAAATGTTTGAGGATTGGTGCGAGTCTGACATACACAAATTTTGGATGAAACTCTTTGCAGTGTCCGATGTTGAAATGAATGTATCATATGTCACAGAAGATAGTTTTACTGTTGAAACTAAAGTTAGCTTCTTGAGAGGAATAGGTAGCATGCAACATTATATGTGTTATGATTTTCCTGTGCTTAATGCGAAAAAATTATTAGAAATTAACATAGATGATGAAATTAATACATGGAATGACAAGTGTACTCATGCATCATGTATCCCAAAGGATTCCAGTAAGCTGGAAACTAGTTCTGCATTGAAGGAGTCAAAGATTTCCAATTGTGAGACAAAATTGGTTTTTAATATGAATTCCGAAAAATTAATTGTGGACTTGAAAAATCTCATATCTACTTATAATAAACTAAATTTTGTCAAAGATAAACCCAATAGTAGTTGCATAAAATTAATTGAAGATTTAATAAATCTAACAGATGATGTTTTAAAGTATAATAGGCATTTGAAATTAATTGATTTAAAAACACTAAGTGAAGCACATAACAAATATTTAGATTTCATGAAACAAAATGATATAACAAATAATTTATACTTTATAAAAACATATGGAAGTCTTATAAATATTCTCAAATCAAAAATGAAAATATGTTACTGATTGTTCATTACTCATGACATATTTTACTAATAAACTGTGGCATACTACTGTAATATTTGTCCACAGATACTGTGTACTTTTTAATTACATTACTCATTGTTATGTGGCATTCAAGTTAAATGCATTGTTTTCTGTGTCATTTTTATAAAACTTATATTTTATTTACATGCATTGTACACCTATTACATTTTTAAGAAATCACATATTGCAAGTTAAATTTTATTACATGTAATATAATACTATATGAAATATATGAAATATAGTATTAAGAATATATATGAAACAAACAAAAAATTGCTTTATCTAAATATTCATTTGAAATTACATTCCACATACATTATTTTACATTTATATATTGACTGGACTTAATTTCACTGGGAGGTTTTTCTGCCAATAAAAGTATACTATGTGTAAACTTCAGATAAGCAGCAATTATAGAACATTCTGGTTGAGTGTGAAACTAAAGCTTACCCTAACACTAAATTTCGAAGGCCACGTTATGATATATTGATGTTTGCGGCTTTCGATCTAAATGAAGAGATAATTTTCTTTATTCCCAATAAGTCAAAGTCCAACGAAGTACATAATCCGTATGCCAAAAGTCAATGGTTAACTAATCTAATGAGAAATCTAAAAATGTCATAGGTCTACCAATTGTGAAATACAATTTTTGCAAATATATTTAAAATTAATAAAAATTTACATGTACAAATCGTGCTTCGTCATTTTACATTAAGACCGTGTACCCAAATGTATTAAAATAGTGATGAAAATGGGGAACATTTCGGACTTGAAAGTAATGAGAATAATGAAAAATTTCCTATACAATTCATTCTAAATTTAAATCTACGTTACAGTGTCATGTATTGAAATCCATTCATTTTCTCTTTTTCCCGTGATACTGAAGGGAAGATATGAAACAACAAACATTTTGGAAAAATACACGTGTTCTACCCAAATTTATCAGAAATGAAGTAAGGATGATATAATTAAAAAAATAAATTAATTTCGGTTAACCGAAAACCGCGCCAACTTCAATTCGTCTGATCATGCAAATGTAATTATTTCGTCAGCTTGGCAACATTGCTTCTCTTGAGTCTTATCTGCTTTTATCATAACTGAGTTCATACATTTTTATAGACGTTATTTTATACAAACAATGATTTTTTTACAAAGTCCGGCAAAATTTATTAAACGTAAAATGTAATTTTTCTGACTTTTCCATATAATGGTAAGTGATTTAATTTGCTTAAATGTAAAATTCATTTCTTAATCTAATGAAAACGAAAAACGCCCATTCAAAAATTAGAATATTATAATTAAAAAAATTGAACTATTTAACTACAACCTACACAAGTTTTCATTTAATTGTTTCATTCTAGAGCATTAATTATGAAAGCAGCTCCTCTCCTATTTGGCTTCGTCTCCGGGTCTCTTGTAGTGGCATACATCATATTGCACCCTCTCCATCCTGAGGACAGAATATCACTGCTGCAAGGAATATCCCTCATCAGCCTAGGATTTATATTTTTTATTTCACTATTTGACCTATGCAACCATGTCATGTTCCACACCCAGAAGGGAAAGAAGCTAGCATTGAAATATAAACTAACCTTGTACGATGTTATGGATATATCAAATAAGTATGTTTCATTTAATGGAATCCAATTGGCAATTATTAGGATTGACCTTGGAACAAAGACAATGTTGATTTTAATACAGCTTAATTATAATAACAGCTTATCAGTTGAATTCTAACCTAAAAATTTTCAACTTGTATGAAGCAAAAAATGATTAAGCCATTTTTGTGTGTTTAGGGTTGTATCAGCAGTTCAAGCAGTATTATCCAGCATTTGTGGGACTATTGTCTGCAGGTTTTCATGCCCAAGGAATATGTTAAGGACATCACATTTTATGTCCCAAGCATATGCCTGGTTTGGGGCCTCATACTTTCTGTATGATGTTTATTCAATGTTTGTGGTATGTTTATTTTCTCTAGAAATGTCAGATTTTGGTATTAAAAGTACATTTGGCTGTTGTTTATAACAAAATTAAATGTAACACCTGGGACTCATTGATTTAAAATAGCAATTCTGTTGCAGATTCACCATCTTTCTCCAAAAACAATAAATAGGTTAAAACAATGTTCAGTAACCAAAGGAAAAGATGATAAGAGTCAAAGTAATAAAGCTAGTCATTTTTCCAAAGTTATAGATTTTGTTATCCATCAACCATTGATTATAATTCATCATCTGTTTATTGGGTTGTTTGGTTTTCTAGTTGTGGTGGTAAGCAAATCAACCTTAAAGTAATCTTATCTGTGCATTTCACTCCAGTACCTAAATTTACTAAATAATTTTATTTCAGCATTTGAGAAAGAATTTTGGAGATTGTGTCTTTGGATTTATATTTTTAATGGAGCTTTCTACACCTTTTGTATCATTTAGAGGAATTTTAAGCAAACTGCAAATGAAGCAAAGTAATTTATATTTAATTAATGGAATTACAATGATAGTAGTGTTTTTTGTATGCAGAATATTCCTGTTTATATGGCTGTTCAGGTATTACAGCCAGTTCATTGATACATCTTTGGTTGAGGTAATGTTTTTTTGAGTAAAATGTTTGATTGTGACTTTATTTAAAAAAGTATTGGTTTCAATGAGTTTCCTATTTGCAGGCTATAACAACACTCCCAACTGTATGCAAAATAAGTTTGCTGATTTTGATTTTTCCTCAGTTGTACTGGTTCACAATAATGCTTAATGGAGCCTTCAGTTTATTCAGTGGTCATTTGAAAAATTCAAGTACAAGTTCAACAAAATTATCGAAAAATTATGACACACCTAGTCAATGTGCTGGTATTAATGGTGAACAAAATAACCAGTCAATAACATTAAAGTCATCAAACACTAAATTACAATAGTCAATCGTCAGTTTTTTGAATGTAGTCTCACCAAATCAAATTATAAAAAGTTTAGAAAAGATGCTTTTACAATTTAAAAATGAAGCCTTCATTGTTCTAATAAATTCAATTAATAAATTGGTCAAACTCAAAGGAGGCTGTTACATGAATATATTACAGAAAAAAAACTTTAAACTAGTCCTGGTGCTTAGCTTCAGACAAGGATTATTTTTGTTTTTGATAAAATATTCGAAAAAAAAACAACTATTTCTTACCATTGATAAACTGGAACTGTTAAAAAAATTTTAATGATTTTTGTAAACTTGTTACTTATTGCGATTGTCCGGAAATCAAGGGAAAATATCTCTTATAATCAAAGCAGGGTTTTGAAGAAAATAATTTTAGGGTATTCTTCCAGCAACAAGTTTATCGTTTTTACTGTAACTCAAAATATTACTATGGATAAGTGTTCTCAAGAATTGCTTTCAGTAAAAATTTAATTGCCAAAATTTATTTAAAAATAATTTTTTGCGGTTGTCTTCACTACGCTTTCACAACCGCCCAGAAATTTGATATTAGAAGAATGACCCAAGAAGAAGCACCCTTCCTAAAAAAAATTTGAAAAAAAATGTGCATGGGCTTCTATAATAAATTAACAAAACAACTCAGAAGCTAGGTAGAAAAATATTCTTATTCTTCCATAAGTTATCGGTTCTCGATCAAAGAAATTGTAAAAAAGTTAAAAAAGTGATTGAGACGTATTTAAGAACAAACGAGAATATTATATTGATTTGTATGGTTTTTATTCCTAATAAAGCAAAAGAGCTTGTAGGGCATTGCTGTTAAACTAGATTGTAAGCAGATTATTTATTTTCTTAACGTAGAGTTAAATGTGTAGGAATGCAAAGAAAAACGTATCAAACGAATTATAGAGAATAGAAGGAGAATTAGAGAGAGTAGAAAACGAACAGGAAAATACAAAAAATGTCCTACTGATATTTAACTTAACTTAACTGGAAATTAATGTTAATGTTTGAATGGTTAAGAGCTACATAATCCAAATACGGAAATTGAAATGTTGTTATATATAATTCATCAATATTTTTCTCTGTTTTTCTCTACATTTTTATGTATAACATTTACAGAAGCCAATGTTTTTTTCGCGTAACGCCAAAGTAAAACTCTTAAAACTATTGCTTCCGCCCAGAAACCGTTTCCGAACGGATTGTTTCAACTGGAATCTATTTTTGTGATCGTCAATTTATTGAGAAGAAAAACCACGTTTGTGCTTCACATAAATTTTAATTCATATTATACAAGTCTGATATTGCAACTAAACAAAATATTTTAATAAATCGTTTGATTGAAATCTTTTCGTCGTACTTTTTTTTCTTCCCACAAGTTGTCATAACATCGTTTTTAATTGTACATTCAACATTTATCGGCAATCATTTTATACTGCGAGATGTAGTTTTTTTGGTCAAATTTTTCGTGCCTGCGGAACACAACAAGCGGTTGATGTGCCATCCAGCCAAATTGAAGAATTCTTAATTTTCAATGAACCGTTTTTAAAATATTAAAAACTTATCGAAATGTAAAATTGGATAACCGAATGGATTCATATAAATTTTGTAAGGAAACCTAAATTTTTGTAGTTTTACTGCGGGCTTATTGAACAAAATAAAACTGATTAATTTAGAACAATTGAGTTTTGTGTACTTGCCCTATCTATTTCTGGTATGAATGTGTAGCCTACTCTTGCGCACGTATGTTTCAATGCATGTATTTTTAATGAATTTAATTCAGTATTTCTTTTATTATTCTTTAACAAATTTTTGGTATTTTAATACTATATTTGTCTTGCACGATCTTACACTTACTACTAATTACAAAATTAATTTTCATCAGAAACTTCATCACTCAAAAGCAGGTTATGGGGAATTTCTTCAGTAATTTTAAAAGGAAGTTGTGTATTACTGTATAATGTAATCTATAATGAATGAATTGGTATAATTGTGCATTACAAATAATAATCAGCAGAAGTTTAACAATACTAAAAATTAATGCCACGGATTTTTAGCAATCATTTGCCTAAAACAATTCTTGAGAAATTTATTCGTTGAACTCTGGTTTCGTAGGAGCAGTAATGTCCGTTCTATTTTTAAAGCGGAAGTACAAGACGGCTTTTATTTCTCACAGATATTTTCAAAATACAGAATAAAAACATAAATACAAGTTTGCTTTTATTAAAAAATTTTCAAATGATAGAAGACCGAATAATGTAAATAATTCAATTTAATGTTGTTTTTCAAGTCCTCATTTGAGTAAAATGGTGGGAAGTCCAACGCCAGTTTAATTACTGTCGGTATTCGTGGCCTGAAAAAAATTACAATTTTATAATATAGTCACATTATTCTGTAAGAAAAACAATTCATAGGTTTACAGGAAAGTTAAAAATTGAACATAAAATCAGGCAATCAACTTCTCTAGTGGTTGTTACACATAAATGTTTACGTCTAAATATATATATTACACCTAAATATTTTCCGTTATTTTTTGGAATAATATAAAATACAATAATGGGTAGGAACGATTTTTCTTATGTAATTTGGATTGCAGGTGTAACATTAGGTTTGAATTTGAATGAAAACCCGAATTATTACTTTAGTTGATGAGAGTGTATAAGATTTCCATTTACTAGTTTATTTATTTTCTTAACAGCTACATTTTCATTACGTATCTAATATTGTTATAATGCATGCGATTTATAATTCATTGTAGGGTCACAGCAATTTCAGAGGGAGTACATCAGTTATTTACAAGACAGAAATTCCGATTTGCTTAGAAAATTGAATCAGATGAAAGAGAATTATGAGAAAAAAATTTTCTCAAATACTTTTAATAACCAAAACTTTAATGTTGAAGAAATAGTAGTAAGTTCTTATACATTGAACCTTAATTTTACTAACATTTTGATCAGAGCAAATTATGCCATTTCAACCCAAGACATTTCACCCTTCATTATTTTCACAGTCTGACTTTTCTGGTCTTCTAACATCTTGTGTTACATACATAAAATTATAGTTACCAATTTATTTTTAAATTTCAGAGTGTTTGTACAGCACTTCCCAAGGAAATTGATGAATTTTTTGAAAAAATGACAGAAGCAATGAATGCATTACAGAGTTTACTAATTAAGAAGTCTGAAATGGTTCAACTGGCTAATAAACTGACTCTGACATTAAAAAACAACTGTACAAAATCAAATTCTAATTTTCCAAATGAAGATAAAAGAAGTAAGGTCGTGTATTACATAGAAATTTTATATGTACATCTGGAGACATTTCAAATAAGTTTATAAATTTTTTAAGGTGGCACAGTGAAAGTTTCACCAATGATCAGAGGGCATGTTATTTCTACGGAACCAAGAATATGTTTAAATAGGGTTTCAAATGAGCGCCCTCCTATGTTAGGTATAATAACAGTACACATTCAATTTTAATGATTTTGTTGGACACTTTGAGTATTACTCAATCTGTTTCCTTTTCAGAACTACATGAATTATCACCAATAGTTGAAACCAGTCCTTTTTCTGATGCATCACTAACAAGAAGTAATAGCAGGAGTGATCCTATGTTAACATTTGACCATGTAGATGACATTATTATGAATATTGAAAATAAGGTGGTTGATACTATTCATTAAAAACTTTTAATTGCAAAATTATGAAACTTCACTGAAGTGTAGAAATATTCCTACAGGGAACCCCTAAGATTAGGTTAAGACCCTCAGTAAAAACAAAGCAACAGATGAAGAAAAGCATTTCTCCACTGCAGGTTTCAAATGAGAACAAGGAAACTACTAATGCTGGTAATTGTCTGTTTCTCATTGTTTTAAATTCGAAATATTTTAATTGTGATTTTATCTGCAGTATTTTTTGAGTAAAAAATTCAAAAATTTCTATAGTGCAACCATACATTGATTTATTTTATTCTGAATGCAATTTCTTTCCAGAAGAAAACAATGCCGAAAGTGATCCTTTGGAAGGCCCTTCATGGCTTTACAATCCATTAAGCACTCCAAAGGTACAATCACCAACTTTATCAAATTCATTTGTAAATATTAGACGACGGAGGCAACGGTTTTCTGATGCTTTCAATAAAGTAGGTTTTATTTATTTTTTGCTCTCCAATATTAATATTAGTGTAACATGAATTGTTTTTAATTTTTATTATTCATGTAATAAAGAAAATTAAACCGGAGCAATCAGCGGGTAATGAACAAAAATCGAATGGTACGTTACCAGTTTCCATTATAGAAACGAAAGAAGCGGAGAAATCAAACGACCGTGAGGTGAAGTTGTGTGTTTCTTCTTTGCCCTCAGCTGTCAGAAGTTCTTCCACATCATCTCCTGAGTAAGTTGGAAAAATTTCTAAAAATGTGTCTTTCATTTTGATTGTAGAATAAGACTATTAGTAATATTTTTGTAAAATGGGCACCATAAAACGTAAATCTTATTTTTCTTTACAAATTCGTAAAGAGTTTGTATCTCTTTGTCTTTTATGTGAGTATTATTAATACCTCTACCATTACTTAAATAAATAATTTTATCGGATTATTTGTCATTTCCAGATACATAGCAGGAACACCTGTTAAAGAAGGTTGCCGGTTAATATCTCCGAATCGAATTTTAAGGTGTGTGCAACATATTAATTGATTTCATTTATCTCAAAAAAAATTTTCAGTTTTAATTTTTTTTTCGTGAACATTTTTGTAGAAAAGAACCAGTCGTCGCCCTTGTCGATTGCATGTTGGATGTTGATTTGAAGGAAACAATTGAATTCAAAAGCGATCGTAGCTGCATTATTAAAAGCAGGGATGTGGTAAAATCCGAGGGTTCACTAGGGTCAAACACTAGTCAGGAGGGAAGGAAAAGACGAAGAGCAGCGCCAACGAATTTGATGGAACCCAAATTATCGACGTAATTTCATATTATACTTCGCAGTTATTTTTTTTAATTTAAACAAAAATTGAACACTACAACAATTGTTTTCTTTTATAGGAAACTTCGCAGAGATTGATAACTATTAAAAGTTAATTGTGTAATTAAATCCACTGAATACTTATGGAAATGTCTTCAATGTTGTTAAGATCTTGAGACTGACTTACCGTGGAACAATGTGGTTTTTTCAAACAAAAGTTTTCTAATTAAATTTTCACCACTCGTATTTCTATATTTATTTCATTAAAAGTTCCTGGCAGAAAATTTAAAAAAAAAACGTGCAACTTTGGTTGAAATCGATTTTGACAGAATAAAATCACTCACGGAATATAGTCACAATGGAATAATTTCGATGGTCTCCGCATTTTTGCTTAAGTAATATTGCTACTATTGTAGAGTGGTACCATTCTTCAGACAGAAAGATTTCACTTTGCGGCAGACTTGAATGCATCACGGTGTCATTGAACTACCCTGGGAATTTTTGAGGGTTATCTTTTGGGAAAAGAACTGCAGTTCGACAACTAAGCCTATTCGTGAATTGTTACCAAATTGTTATACCACCGATGAAAAGCTTTTTATCACGAATTAACCAATATAAGATCCGTTCTCACATTTATTAACGATTGCTTATCAAAACGTTCACTTCCTTCTGCCCGAACGTTTTTCTTTAAATACCGGAATTTTCTCTCTTTCTCGTGAATTCAGATGTAGACTCCGAAACGATCGGACTTACTTTCGGCTTTGAATATTTCCACGTAGCTTTTCGGATTCGTAAATATGTCTAGAGTACCCGGTAGAAGTCCCCAACGTCCAGGAGGTCAGTCAATAGGTTCGAGACCGGAATTGCCACAACGTCCTGCCACAAACAGCGACCAGTCGAAGGAGCACATCCTGCATTATTTGTTTGACAGGCCCAGCGAACCAGTCTTTCTACCGAAGGGAGATGACAAAGCCTTATTTGACATACCAACGGATTATATAGTAAGTTTTATTTTTCATTGTTGACATTTACACGACATTTAATTGAATTTCCCTCCAGAAAGAAGAGTACCGTCCTGCGAGGGAAGGATTACTCAATCGTATAACAGATGACATCGGTGAAAACATCCCTGTCAAGCAAATCACCCTGCCCGACATGACGTCATTGTTCCGCCTGGGACGCCGCGAACCTTTTTCGCTTTTCATTCCTGAACACCGAAAACTGGCGGCCAGGCTAATTGACATATTCATCGGTGAGTACTATCCAAGAACCTTCTTTTTATCCGGTCACAGTAAGTCATTATAGCTTCTATAATGTTCCTATGTCCTACGTTCTTAAGGTATGAGGAGTTACGATGACTTTATTTCGGCTGCTGTTTTCGCTCGTGACCGAGTCAACCCGTACCTCTTCAATTACGCTCTGTCTGTGGCCATCATTCACAGGCCCGACACCAAGAACGTTCAACTTCCACCTCTGTTTGAAAATTTTCCCGAGAAATACATGGAAGGTGGTATTTTCAAGAGAGCCAGAGAAGTCTCTAACGTTCTGGATGTTTCAGAAAGGGTAAATTTAAATCACACACGAACGATTTTTACCGAACAACACAGTTTAGCAGAGGCACTTCACATTTCTGTTGTTTTTCAGACTCCAATTGAAATTCCTCGTGATTATTCAGCATCTGACATAGACCCCGAGCACAGGGTCGCTTATTTCCGTGAGGACTTGGGCATTAACCTCCATCACTGGCACTGGCATTTGGTTTATCCTTTTGACGCCGACACAAAAATTGTCAACAAAGACAGAAGAGGCGAACTTTTTTACTACATGCACCAACAGATAATTGCCAGGTGATGGTTACAGCTAAACTAGTAAACTCATATTAGTATTCATATTTAATTCATATTTACTTAATATTTCTATTCTCTTTAGATTCAATTTCGAACGACTTTGTAATGATTTGTCCCGGGTGGAACGTCTGACGAATTTTCGCGATCCGGTACCCGAGGGTTATTTCTCAAAATTGGATAGTTTGGTTTCCAGCCGAAGTTGGCCACCAAGGCATTCCAACGCCTTGCTCAGAGACGTTTACCGTGAAATTGATCAGATCAAATTTGATCTCAGCGACCTGGAAAGATGGAGGGATAGGTTGTTGGACGCCATTGCACAAGGTGCCATTATTGATGTATGTTTTAATTACACTACTAATAGTGTACAGAGAATAGTAAAGTAAGACCGGGTGTCGCACAAGTACGAAATAATATTTTTTTTTACCAGGCAAACGGTCGAAGGATTCAGTTAGATGAAACCACAGGAATAGACATTCTTGGAAATTTGATCGAGTCGAGCATCATTTCTGCAAATAGAAACTATTATGGTGATTTCCATAACTTCGGTCATCTGGCAATTGCTCTTTGTCATGATCCAGATGCCAGGTAAAACCAACTTAACAAACCTGCGAACCTCCCGAATAACTACCCGAAACATATATACAATCCTTTTCTAAGTTATGACATTCCAAGGAGCGACTCTTGACAGTTTTTCGTATTTCTAGGCATTTGGAAACATTCAGTGTTATGGGTGATCCTGCCACTGCCATGAGGGACCCTATCTTCTATAGGTGGCACGCCTACATCGATTACATATTTCAACAGCATAAACAAACCCTGCCCCCCTACCCCGAACAAGTTGTAAGAACAAGAAATTACAGATTTTAGTGCTTTAGAACTTTAATGAACTTTTTTTAAATCGAATGTCTTTTTCCTGTAGTTAGATTACAATGGCATCAGAATAACTGGTCTGGAAGTTATTACAAATGGAAGAAACAGAAATGAAATTTCCACATTCTGGGAACAAAACGACGTCAACTTGAGTCGCGGAATGGACTTTACACCCAGAGGAAATGTGTTTGCTCGCTTTACTCATCTTCAGCACCTGGACTACGTTTATCGTATAAATGTATTTAAATCAAACTTTCTACTCCAGTAACATCATTATAATTTGTTTCTCTACGAATTTAAAATTGTAATTAACAGGTGGAGAACAACACGGGTCAAAACCGTGTCGGAACTGTTAGAATATTCCTCGCCCCGAAACTTGACGAGAGGGGCCTTCCCTGGTTGTTTGTTGACCAGAGACATTTGTTCATAGAACTAGACAAATTTGCTGTTGCCTGTAGGTGTTACATAAATTGATTTTACAGAAAACCATTACTGTGTTTGATGGTAATGTGATTTGATTACAGTGAAGAGCAAACAAAACACCATTGAACGTAGTTCAACAGAATCGTCGGTGACGATTCCCTTCGAAGCGACCTTCCGAAACCTGGACGCTAACAGACCCGCTGGAGGTACACGTCTCGAAAGATTCAATTTCTGCGGTTGTGGATGGCCCCAGCACATGCTCGTCCCCAGGGGATCTCCCGATGGCTTCCAGTGTGTTCTTTTTGCTATGATATCCGATATCGACGGTGACAGGGTACGTAACTAATAGCACGGGACAAAACCTACAAATTAAAAATTTACAACAATCATTTAATTACGTTGATTTTCTGTCTGTCTTCAGGTGGAAGGTTCCAACAGTAGTGGGCAGAACGGTCTTGATGACGCTGCAAGTTACTGTGGTGTCAAAGACTCCAAGTATCCGGATCGGAGGTCAATGGGATATCCATTTGACCGTCCTCCACGGTACTACAATTGTAATTAGCAAACGTTGTTAAATTGTGTTGCAGAGATTTTAAAATAATTTTTGTTCAATTTCAGACCCAGTGTGGACACCCTTAGCGAGTTCCTCACTCCTAATATGAGAACAGCAGATGTTCGTATCTTTTTCCAAGACAGGGTTCAAGTACGAAGAGCTAACGTGTTGCCCGACAGTCCTAATATAAGACCATGAGCGTTTCTCTCAACAACAAAAAAAAGTTAACCACTTTCAACGAATTACCCCATGAAAGCTGTAACTTTTTATGATCTTTGACAATAAAGCATTTCGAAAAATAAAATTTTAATTTTTTTCCTCCCCGAAACTCAATTTAAAATTTCAATCACGAATTTCAAGTTTTACTTTGGCTAACCATCTAATTGTTCACTTAAATGGAGCACATGCACTTATGGAATACATAATACACTATTCTAATTACAAGGCTTTTTCATTAAAACACAAGTGAAGGCAATTCATATGTAGTGACTCGTAAAATTCGTTTTGGAATTCTCAGGTTCAGGATTTACCATGTTACGAAAATATTTAGACGTATCACATTTAGTGCATCACTAAAATTTGAAACTATGAACTAAAAATTAAAATTATTTTCTCTCCCTTGCTAAAAGCTTATCTAATCAGTCAAAAGTTCTTCAAGTGAGAAATATTTATGTACGTCAACTATACTAACCGCATTATTACTTAAACTAACTACTAAGTTAACTACCGTACTGTTGTTTAGCTCTAACCTGCTACTTCCTACATTCACAACAGTACTGAATAATATTACGAGTACTATATTCTTCTTTTTAGGTTACTAGAATTGTAAAATACATAGTCTAAAGTGTCATAAAATATTAATAACGAAGCTTTTCAAGTTTTAGACAGGGACATGAGCAACTGATCGGTAGGACTGTACTTATCGACTCCTGATATTTTATTATATTTTTTATTAACTCTCATTATTTTATATTATTTATTTAATTACTAAGTAAAAATTTATTATTTAATAATTATTAAGTTGGAATTTTTGGGATACTCTTGGGATAAAATTCATTGTAAGGATGATACCTCGACGAAAGGATACTTAGGTAGAAAGTTACTACTACGATCACGTAGCTTCTTCACACTACTACAAAGACTCGAACGGTGGACAAAAAAAAACACGTTTCTGCCTGAAAAATGTTTAGAATTCATATTTTTATTCATAGTCAAGCATTAACACAGGAAAAAGTTAAATTCATGGTGGACAACCATTCGTCAGAATACCTCCAGCAATTGTCTCGAAATCTCATTAAACCAGCGTGACGTTCACAATAAAAATAAGCCGTAGACTGGAGTTTCTGTATAAAAAGTCAGCAAGTAATGTGTGTTAAACACAAAATTTGAACTTGTACAAGCGAGTAAAATGATGAGCTTACACGTTAAATCCGGTAGAAAAATAATTTTCGAGTGACTACTCGAGCGACTTAACGATTTTTCCAGACATTCTCAAATCCTATACAATTTGTGTGAGTTTTTCAGTTTGTCCAAGAACTTTTTGCGACCAAAAGAAAAAAGGGAATCGTACGGTACAAGGTATGAATGTTCGACAACCAGGAATTAGCATTGGCACCGATCCGAATCCGGATTTTCACTCATGATTTATACAGATATAATTTCACAATACTAGTCCCTGTTGGACGTGTGACAATCACAAATCTACACAGCTACACTACTTTTACAAACAGACTTACGTATCTAATAGGAGTTTTTTTTTATTGTTGTAAAAAGGTAAATGCCTTGGGGAAAAGGCGTTCAAGTAAAAACAATCACTTTTTTTTAAATAATACTATATACAGTTCGAGGGTCTTGTGAATGACCGACAGTAAGTTACACACAAACGACACATACACGCGAGCAAATAACGCCATTCACGTCGCCTTCATGTGTTCTTTGCTTTGCACATTCGGTTAACACCTGACTTATTACGTTTGGCAGTGATTAACATTCTTATAAAATATTATTATTGGTATTTCACAACTCATCGTGGGTTTAAAAAGGAGAAATGAAAGGCAGAGGTCTACCGAGTGCGTCAAATTAAAACTAAACTTAGGGAATGTGAACGTAACGTGGAAGTTAGTCCGGTGTACATCAGACCAACTTCCAAGTCTTTAAGTTACGAAAAAATTGAGTGATTGTTGGTGCTCGAACGTTTAGTATAACCTTAAGTAAGTATCTGGAGAGATTCTAATTTCGGAGGTAACTTCAATGAAACTGCTCTACGTACCGTAATATTACAAAATTAAATAGTTAAGTGTACTTTGGCAATGCAAAAACTACAATTACTAAAAAATATGAAAGGTTAACTATGTAATTGAGCTAAAGTAATGAACAAATCGGCTTGTCTTGGGCAAAAGGAAAAACTTTTGCCAGCGGACAATCTTCTTTCATCTATTTTTCTTTTAATATTCTCACACTACATCTTTCTTCTTTTTACTATATACTATATACGACTAATCCAAACCTTTGGCGGAGGTGACTTTTCTTCTTAGTTTACCTACTTATTTACTCATTATTATCATCATCTTCTCTCGTTAAAAGTTTTGAATGGATTTTACTTTGACAAAAACAAAATATATATATTTATATTTAACCCGGGGGACCTTTGAACGTATAACTAGTTATTTATGTAAAAACAACACATACATATATGCACGACTTTAAACATTATTAAATTCTTACATAAGTAAAATTTAACCACATCATTACTATTTCCTTTTTTGAATCAACTGTACTACACCGAGTAGTACTACACGTGCTGAGATCGATCATAAATCTTAGACGAATCATCACTAATGTTACTTTCTTGCTGCACTACTAACTGTCGGAACGAACTGTAACTGATTTGAACTTTACGTCAACCCTCTCTGTGTGGACTCGTATAGTTAAAATGCAAAGAAGACGTTCAATTGTGAAAACTATCGAGGAAGTATTCAATTTTGAAGTCTAAATTACAATATCTGTCCTGAAAGTATCACATGTTGTAGTGGGAACGTGAACACTAGTTTTTGGGTGCGGAACAGTTTGACGTTGGAACTTAACAAAATTACGTAGTGCGAGGTCAAAAACAAAAGGGACTCAGAACTGACTAAAAATTGTACGGTACGAGGGTTAAGATCATTTTTATAGTTTCGTGGTTTTTCGAGAAAGAATTTCGGCGTTACAATCCCACAAGATTTGGTGTAGGATGGACAGTGAGGGACGGCTTAGTAGTTTTGCACCTAAGCGCTTTTCGTGGCACATAAATTTCTGAAAAGTCACCTCGGCCGGGTGCAAGGCATAGGCACCCAAGTTCAATCGTGATCAAAATATAACAAACAGGCTAATATAATATATATCTATATATATATATAAATATAAATAAATATAAAATGAGACGTGTAAATATTCACAATAAAAAATTAGTGTTTTGTTTTTCTCTTAAATCTGTTAAGTTCACTTTCACAGGGAATCAAAAGAGAGGAGAAAATTTGACTTAACAAATACGAACTGTACATAAAATGACTGCCTAAAACTATTTTGATAGCGCTCGGATTCTATCGGTCGAATCATCACGAGTACTTATTTATAAAAAAATACGAACAGTGATCTACGAGATCAATGCTCGGAGTGAAAAGTCAGTTAAGCGATCAACAACGTCCTCAACAACAGAATTTGCACATTCCCCGTGACCGGGGACCGGAATTTTCAAATTCCAAAAACTATTTTTTCACCCAGTCAACTAACATTTATCAAATTTATTACTTGGCCTGCACTCTTAGAAACTAGCAACCCATTTTGACCGTCTTGCCCAGTCTCTGGACACTAGCTACAGTCACCTCGGTCGAAGAACTTCGAAAGAAATCATAATAATTGATTTATTGGTTAATAACTATTAATATAATTATTGCATCGATTTGACTATTCTCTGTCAACACTGGAAGTCACCGTGTCGACCATCGAACCGCTCTCAACCGACTTCTGTCAACTGTAGTTCCGGCTGTAGTGTTGTCGCCCAATAAGCAAATTGTGGTGCGTGCGAGTTGAAACTGAAATTGAGCGTGCAAATTAGCACCAATTTTCAGCCTATGTACAGCAATCGAATAATAATATTAACAAATTCTTAAGTATTATTGCTTGAGTGCTGGGAATGAACTGCCAAACACGAACTGATGCGATCCATTTTGAATTGTCTCCCGTTGTATATACAAAATATACACGGGGCAATGGAGTACCAGAGCACTGGTGGGAGGAAGCGTTTCTGAGGTGTCTCTGTGTGTGTGTTTTTTTTTAATAAGTGAAGCTTTGCTAGAAGCGAACAGCCAAAAGTGACACGATTGTCAACTGTGTACGTATAAGTTCATGAGTATTTAAGTTACAAATGCATCAACAGTTGTATAAATAAAACGTAAGACCTCAAGTGCAGTAATCACCGCCTGTTACTTTGGGTGTTACGGCTTATTTATACAGGAATGTGATGGTTATTTCTTTGGTGTTGGAACCGTTTTCAAATTTTCAGAACTACTTCCGTGCCTGGGACTTTCGGCCGAACCGATCTTTCTCGGACTAGCCTTGATTTCTACCGTTTTCTTCTCGACGGATTTCCTCGGCGTCGGAATGGCCGAAGGTTTCTTCTCCGTTACTTTGACCGAAGTTCCCGTCTGCGCTGTTGACGGTGCCTTTCCCAGTGCCTGAGCACTCGACTGCGACTGCTGTCTCACATTGTCCGTCGTCTTGATCGTTTCAATTACCTTTGTGGTGACGGTGATTAATTCGGGATTGCTTTTCTGTATCAGTGTTCTAGGTTGGATGGCAGGCTTGGGTGAGGTTTGATGTTGAACTCCTTCTATTTGCAACCGTTGTTGGATGTGTTGATCGGCGTGGCGTTATTTAGCCCCAGGTACTTTACTTAATACCTAGAAAACGGTTAAATAAACTACCGTTAAGTCAAAGTAATTTACCCAAAATGTCTTGTTAGCCGACAAACGAAGCTCGTTAACTATTAACGTTACGTCACAGCCAGAGGAAGACTACCTTGGACAAGTCAACACCGGTGAGAGCCTGAACGGCTGGGGGTATCTGACCGACGAGTCGTGTGATTTCGCCTGTTGTGGTGTCACTTCCTCCCAAGATGACGATTTCTTCTGTTTTTGCGAGTGGTGCAGCCACTTCTGCTGCTATCTTCGGTAACGCGTCCACAATAAGAGACATAATGGCTGCATCCTTGTAGTCTTTGTAAACTTTGGCTTTCAACCTCATTCGCTCGGCTTCGGCTTTGCCGACCATGCCAATGGCGAGGGCTTCGGCTCCTCCGACTTTTCGTATCCTCTCACCCTCGGCTTTGGCTATTTCAACAGTTTGAGTTCTTTTACCTTCGGCTAGCATCTGTGCGAAACGTAAAAATATATTTAATAAGGAACATATGGTGCTGGAACGGATGTATGTGAGAAACTGTAGCGCTTACCTGAACTCTGTAGCTTTCTGCTTCTGCTGGGAGTCGTACGGTCGCACTCAGTTCTCGCTCCTTCCTAAGAACTTCCTGTTCTTCCACTTGAATTTCCTTTCTTCTTTCGACGACATCTATTTGTATCTCTTCGTTTCTAATTTGCTGGCGAATTTTAGCAGCTTGTAGCTCGTAGGCCAAGGCAGATTCGGCTTTCTGGAATTGAAAACAAACTCAAACTCCGCTCTCATCGACAGAAACAACTTCGGACCCAAAACTCACAGCAGTATTTATTTCCTTATCAAAATTAGCTTTTTGCAATTTGTACATTCTAGCGTTATCTTCTATTTTGGTGTCTGTGTTGTATTTTACATCCATCGCCGATTTTTCACACTCTGCTTCCCGTATTCCGGCATCCCTGTTGGCCTGGGCAACTCCAATGTCCGCGTCTCGCTTAACAGCCGCCGTTTGTGATTTCCCTGATGCCAAAACAAACAAGAAACTCATTATATAAGTATCAGGTGTTGAACGGTTCGCCAAATAGACTCGTAGAATATGTGTCACCTAAGGAGGCCAAATATTGAACGTCGTCATAAACATCCTTTATGGTGAAAGAGAGTATTTCTATTCCCATTCGGCCAACATCAGGAGCGGCCACTTCTCGAACCAGGGCGGCGAACTGGTCGCGGTCTTTGTACACTTCTTCTACTGTAAGTGTTCCTGTAAAGATGGCATTTCGAAACATCCGTTAAATAATGTCAGTGATGCGTAAGAGACGGCCCAATGCTCCAAATTTAATTGGCGCTAATTTGAATCGAATCGAACTGCCATTGTTTCAGTTGCATAACAAAACATTGTTATTTAATACGAATACATACTGAAACGAACCGCGTTCGATTTCTTAAGTTAGAGTCCACGTGAAATCACTTCATCGATTTAAATATTTTGTCATCTCACATGAACAACCCCGTTCCTGCACACGGCTGACTTTATTGATCCCTGCCTCAATTATAATAATGTTTCGTGACACAACTACTTTTGGATTACACTATTTTTCATTACCGTGACGGTATTTCTTAATACTTTTCATTCTAATTCATATTATTTTTTAAAGACAAACGTTATTTAAGTACAGTATGTGACTTATTAAGATGTGATTTCCACCTGATCTGCGGAAGGTAGCGGTCAACCTTCACACGTCGTTGCAAATGTCGTAAATTAAAACAAAAATATACGGCGAATTATCTATTAACTAATGTGTAAACAACGTCAATTACTCTAATTGTCTCTTCGCATTTTGGAATATAACTTAGAACTTGGGATAGAGGTAAACATTCATTCCTCTAATCACTAAACTTCTGTACTTAAATAAAATTCCATTCTAACTTGATTTCTCTAACACAGAAGACAACGATCACTACACAAGCACTAGTTTGTCCAGGTACAATTCCAGTTGAAGTTTTAGATATCATTTAAGGTACTTTAAATTCATTTGTTCAGTTGTGAGGGGAATGATGAATGCTGCATTAAATCGATACAACCAAGGGGGTATACATACGTTTTAACAACCATGGCGGTTCCCACGAGTGTCATGACTACCTGAAGAGCTCCAAGATTTGCCAGAGAAAGCATTGCGAACTTTGTCTCTTATTTCTTTCAAATGTTCCAAATATACATAAAACTGGTGACGAATTTAATTTGCTAAATCTGACGGACAGATACAGGGAATTAAAATCGTCACGAGAAAACAACTTGTATAGAAAGTTTAAGAAAAAAAAATATATAAAAAAAATTCGGCCTAACGAAGCGAATTAGGCACCAAATAAAATAACTACGAAATTTTTATTATTATTATTTTGTTACTATTTGAATCCATCGTCCTTTCGTCTATTTATTTTAACTGAAATAAAAGAGTAAACTAAATGTGGCGTGTCATGGCCAGTTCCCGAAGTCATTCGCACTAAACAATTACGAATTTGTTTTTAAACTACGATTCCTCAAGTATTTTGCTACAAATAAATCAAAACCTAACGTTCTAGGCACGAATCGAACTAGGCCTGACACCGCCGAGAGACTACTTTAAGGTGAAATATGTCAGACTACACAAGACGAGTCGAACCAAGAAGAAGCAGAAGAATAGGAGGAATCAAACCGGGGCGTTTGGACTTTCGATTTTATTTTTTCTAAATGCATGTTTTCGTCACGCCCGCGTTTTGTTGACGAACCCGAAGAAGTACCAATCGAACGGATTCAAATACAGGCACGCACGCATTTTTTATTTACGTTGAATTCGATGGTGGAGCCCTAGAACCTGATCCGTCCGTGAAAGGAAACAAACTTCACCAGGTTAAATACTATTCCGTCACAATGTAATAAATCAGTTCGTGTAGTCGAACGCCAAAATTAGTTGAGATTTTGGCCTTTGAATCGAAGTCAAGCGCATTGAACTACGTGAAAGAACTCTTAGGGCAGTTTATACGAAACGAATTCAAAGGCAAATTATTCATCGTGGTAAATTGGCAGCGGTGACACTGGCAAGTGACGAACATTTCATTTCACAACTGCACAAAGTTACGTAAAATTAAAAAACGTGGACGACGTAACTTGGTCAGAGAACACAACAGGTAGAATTTCTGCACGAGTGGCAGGTGATTCAATTAAAAAAAAAAAAAGTAACACAATAACAAAACGTCATTTACGAGTTCAATACCCGAAATAGAAATAGTCCAAACTTCGCACACTAGAAACTAATTCGATCGGAAAAAAATAGAAAATCCCGATTATTCGGAAAATCTAAACTATCCGAGAGGAAAATTTTCTCCGCGTGTCGTCTAAAAGTCCGCGTTAGCCAGAGACTAGCTATCGTCGGATGTGGAAAAATGCGCGTTCAACACTGAACACGACCAAGACGATTTTCCTAGCGATTTTTCACTCGGTGGAAATTGCAGAACAGAAACGCACGCGAAAAAAACGTAGAAGAAGAATGGAACAAGTGAGCTGAAGGACAACGGCTGGGCAGTTGAACACAAAAAAAAACGCGTTAGTTTTCCGGTTTTTTTATTTCAAGCTAACTGCGCCAATAAACAAAAATTGTGCGAGGTAATACGCGGGTGATCACGTAGGATTTAAATGATCGAAAACACTGATCTGTACCGATGTCTGCTGATCTCTTACTTCTTGCGGGAAGTAAACAAGCCGAGACAATACACATAATAAGTCTTTAGAAATCTTGCTGTCATTTACAAAGGAAAGTAAATATGCTTTTAAGCTGTAAACATTTCTAAAGGAATTTCCCTATATCACAAAACCAAAACTGCATATCCTGTGAACTGCTTGTGTTTCATGGTTATAGTACCGCATTTATTTATTTATTGTATTTTTTGTTGTAATACATTATCTCGTATAGACTCTTAAATTCAATTTAATGCACTGTCGAGAAACAAATTTTCTTTTTTGGATCAAATAACTTCTGCGATTTGGGAATGCAAAAGTGTTGTTTAATACTCTTTGTTCTCAAGGGAACCTATAAATTTTCTCTCTTATTTGCATAAAGTCCTATCTTTGTTGTAAGAATACTTTTAGTGGTATGCAGAAGTGTGCTACCTATAGTCTCATTTCTCCGTCGTAACCAACGTACATTTCCCTGTACGATCCTCGACTTCTGTAGTACTCCCATGTGAATGCCTGAGATGCATACAGTCGCACATGCTCAAGAGGTACTTCATTCATTCGATCACCCCAGTGTTCGATTTGTATATTCGGAGGACTCAAGGTTCGTCATGCGGAATCGTTGGCGAACAATCGCCTTTCAGGTTTCCTTTTTTTGTCGGGAAACCCGGCGGTACACCTCGGCCAGAACAAATTGCCTTCCTCGTTTTCTTGTTTTTGTTTAAATTCTTCACCTTGAAATTGCGGTACAAGTTCACTCCGTGGTATTTGTATTTATGTAAATATTCATTGAGAAGTTTTGTAAATAAATTTGCGACGATCGACAATTTATAAAAAATCGATTGTTATTTCGAATCTTCCGTATCGATCATTCATTCAAGTCGTTTCGCAATTGAACTAGAAACAATTTCTAGGAATTATGTTGGGATTAAAATTTAAAAAGGGAGAGAATACGAAGAAAGAGGAGCTTCGCATCCCTGTCACGTGTACGTGTTCCGTTTGAATTGACAACGTGATGGGTTCGAAAGGATTCGATTCGAGGTATACTGTGGGCAGGGAAGCGTCATAAAAGAAAGGTTATGTTCAACTGAATTACACCCAATTTGAGAAAGCAGATATTTACAAAAATGAAGGTACTTATTTTGGAGCATTTCAGAAGGTAATCTGCAGAATGGTACCAGTTCTCTTTCGGCAGTATCCATTCTCTGACGTAAGAGAGAAATCACAGAAATCAAGTGGGATGACATTCCTTTTTATTTTACAAATCAAAAGAACTTCCGTCACTTGTTAATCTGGTGATCGTATACTGCAATTGACCATGACCGTCATCCGAATACCCTTGAATCAATTTACGAGAAGTTGTCGGTTTAGTTGAGCCGAAAATTCAACTGCTCGTCGTCCGCCATTGCACACAAGTTCACAACCTAATCCGAGGCAGTCCGTGATTTATCGGATGTACTCACCTAGAATCGCTCTCAGGTGACCCTCCAGCGTCTGCAGTATCGTGCTTTTGACTTCTTTCACGTCTTTTCCCAAGAACTGTTCGCTGGCCGTTTGCAGAAGTTCTTCAGCTCTCATTATCTTGCACTGGGCGACACCGGTGACGGTCAGAGGAACACCCTGAGCCGTTTCCACATACTCGCAGATCGGGTTCAGTGTCATAACTTCGAGAGAGAGTCGTTGGACGTCGGTTATGCCGTACCAGGCCCACGCCCAGCCACCGACGACCGTGATCTTTCTGGTTGCTCGACAGCATCCTCCTGAAATACAAAAAACAAAATGTATCAGTCGATTTGGGCAGAAGTTGTGTGGGTGTCGCAACAACCATAAATGTCGCTGTTGATGTCATCGATTGACAATTTTTGTCTCTCATCCTTGAGTTAGGAATGACATGAAAGCTCACTGAAAACAGTAACATCACGTTAGAGGTAAGGTTCAAATTAAAAAAATTACATTTTGACTGCAAAGAAAAGCTTAAAATGAATGAAATCCATCAGACAGATGTCCGCCAAAAGCTTTTTAATTTTTTGCATCAGCATCAGAGAACCAAATGGCAGACAGAAAAAGGATCAAACGGACACTCACTCCCAACACATAAATTTTATTTAATGGGATTATTTTTCCCCAGTGAAACGAACACAAAGCCACCTGTTTGAGTATCATTTTTAGAATTCTCACGGAAAAAGCATGACATGGCGAAGAAAAGCACGATCCGCTGCTTCAATTTAATAGAAATTCAGGTCGCGAATGATTGTCTGATGGTTCGGTGAAACTGGTACCATCGCCATCATTCCGCGCTAAATGAGGCAGGTACCCACTCGGCCAGGTAGTCTACGTGCAGTTTCGCACACGAACCGCCCCGAAAGAGGAGCAAGCCACTCCGGCAACGTCGGCCACGGACACGGGACAAAACTCAAAGAATTGGAGTAAACAGGCCCCCCCGAAGGACCTCCAAAACATTAAATAAATACTACCGTTCGATTTATTTGTTTAAACATCAAACATTTTAATTGTAATTAGTCATTAAGCGTGTCGAGTGTCCAGAAGTGACGTGCGTACGAGAGGGACCAACCACCCGTGGGTACCTGCGGTCGTCAATGAGAGGATACCCGTGTGGCATGCATTCCTGCGGGAGAGGAAACGGTGAAACCTGTGTACGCGTGCCTGAAATCCCGCATATGTGCGTGCCGGCGTATGTCTCGAGTGAATGAGTCGGTCTCCAAATGTCGAAGTGAATACCGTTACCTACATTGGGGTACTACCTCAGCTACCTCCAGAACCGTACGTTAACGCAGTGCCGTAGCACCGGAGCCCCGTTAACCTGGTCCAACTAAAGTTTAACGGACTCGAAACCCGGCACGAAACAGTAAAAGTTGTTTCGTTTATGGCTAATTAAACGAGAGCGTTTGCTTTCTATCGGGACTTTTGGGACGGTTTTTTTCCGTTAACTTAGCGGTGAATACGTTTTTTGACGCTTCTTTTTTATCTTCGGTTGTTTTCTCGGGTACCTTACGATTTTGTCTTTCTGGAGCCCTCCGGTAACATGGTTCCAGTCGGGTGGTGCTGATCGAACCACGCGAAGCAATTCCATTCGTCTTCAATTCGAAAGGGAAAAGGTGAACTTTAACGTGAGTGTCAGCGAATCGAGTTTAATGTAAAATTGAGGGGGACACATAAACATCGAAAAGTTGAAGGTAAACTATCTTTTCATGTAGTTTTACTACTGATATTTCTGGAATTTTCCAACTTATTTCTTATTAATTGCGTGTACGTTTGTATTGCGGCAAAAAGTGACTATTAATAAAGCAGATATACTTAATGAATGAATTTTATTAAGTGTCGGGAGTAATAGAGCCACACACCCGTAATTCAATGCACGTTCCCATCTTTTTTACAGTCTTTCAACAGATTCCGTTCACTTTTTGTTTGTCACTACTCTTACTACTACGTTTAGGTTTTCACATCGTGATCTCATTGTTGAGTGTTACTGTACGAATTTTTCTAGTGCTGTAGTGTTAACCCCATCCAGTTGCATAATTTCGCGTCGATTCACTGGGGTTCACGTCACAAGATGTAAGCGGACCTAAGTGGCTAACTTGTAAATCATTTTGCGTCATCGAAACGTCTTTCATTGAAATTAGTTTTATTTCTAATAATAATAATTCAGAAAAACCGCAAGTCGCAGGAATTCCAACGGTTGCGGTCAAATAAAAACATGTGATTTCATTGAAAGGAATAATAAAATAGTAAAAAGTCCAATGGTCGACGTCGTACCACAAGCAAAGCTACCTAATTTTTTTTTTGTAGAGTGTAGTAAAGTGAAATATCGAACTGTTCGCTAATTTTTCTAACGCAAAACTGTGATTCATTCGAATAATGGAGAATGCGAACTTTCTCTCTCAATGAGTAATTCTTGAGATCGGTCGTGAGATTACCCGAATTAATGGAAGACACACGAAATTTCGGGTACCAGCACTCGGTCACATAGACGAGATCTCTAGGATTGCACGTGCCGTGTTTGCAGGATTCAGCATTCAGCAACGATAGTTACTTTCCCCTCGATTTATTCAACGTAAAAAATAGTTTAATCAGGCCAATGGACCACCGCTTCGACACGGCGTACCTGTTCGGTACCGGAAATTTCACTCGTCTTTCGACAAACCCAATAAAAGCGTGTTTGACATGGTTAGGGAAACACCACACGTGGCGGTGAAAATGGTCGCTAGCCCTCTGTGCAAATCATCGAATGACTCCACAAAAGACTCCCTAACACCCGGACAGGTCCCTAACACCGATTTCTGTTGTTTTCAGTTGTCCGATACGATGCGATATGTCAGCAATTGCGGGAGTACCTATATCATTGGCAGGTGCGGCGGCAACGGCAGCGAATGCTGTTGGTGGCCTCTCCTCCTGGTTCCTGCCCATGTTGGTCGCGGCCGTCGCCTACTTCCACTACGAGTTGATGGACCCCGAGTCGAGGCCGATAGACATTGTCGATGAAATGATGTACGATAGTTACGATTTCGTAATAGTAGGAGCCGGATCAGCTGGTAACTAATAAATAATTACCATCTGTTTTTTGTTTTTTTTATATAGCAAAATTAACAGAGCAAACAAATTTCAGGGGACTATGTACCCTGCGGAATTGTTGCACACTCATAAAAATAATAACTTTTAAAGAAATGTAATCGCTTTTGAAAGCGTTAAGAGAAATGCAGTCGTTCAGCAGTTTAATTGTTCTTGCGTTTGTTCGTTTCAGGCGCGGTTCTGGCGAACCGGTTAAGCGAAATAGAAGACTGGAATGTACTATTACTAGAGGCCGGTCACGACGAAACCGAAATATCAGACGTTCCTCTTCTGGCCGCGTACCTGCAGCTTAGCAAACTCGACTGGCAGTACAAGACGGAGCCTCAACCGACCGCATGTTTAGGTTTGTTCGTCAACCCCCTTGGAGTCTGCATTACGTGTAATGTTCGTTGCTAATGTTTGGGTGGTACACGTTCCTGCAGGTATGACCAATAATCGGTGCAACTGGCCCAGAGGAAAAGTTCTCGGAGGTTCCAGCGTTCTCAACTACATGTTGTACGTGAGAGGAAACAAAAAAGACTATGATATATGGGAGTCCCTTGGCAATCCAGGATGGGGTTACAGAGACGTTCTCCACTATTTTAAAAAGTCTGAGGACAATAAAAACCCCTACTTATTGAGAACCCCATACCACGGCGCCGGGGGGTAAGTTGAATGAAAAGAAGTAAATGATCTCCTGTAGTTCTGTTCCCATTCTTCGAATGCCTTTCTCAATGCTTTGGACTTCCAGGTATTTGACCGTGCAAGAAGCTTCGTGGCACACACCACTGGCGGCGGCTTTTGTTCAGGCCGGGGTCGAAATGGGGTACGAAAACCGTGACATAAACGGAGAGTATCAGACCGGGTTTATGATAGCTCAAGGAACAACCAGAAGAGGTTCCAGGTGTAGCACAAGCAAAGCGTTTTTGAGACCAGCAAGGCTGCGGCCGAACCTTCACGTGGCGATGGGAGCCCATGTTCTTAAGGTACCCAAAACCAACATCTGCAAGGGTTAGGTAAAACCATCTCTGCGGAACTAACGAACCTCTGCTCTCCCTCCAGGTACTGATAGACCCAATGACAAAGGTTGCGTATGGAGTGGAATACGTTCGGGAAGGTAAAGTTCGCGTTGCGAAAGCCACGAAAGAAGTTATTCTGTCGGCTGGAGCTGTTGGATCTCCTCAGCTGCTCATGTTATCTGGTGAGTTTTGTTGCGAACAACAGCGAGAAGTAATCTTCTTATTTTACTGAATATGTAATTAATTAAATTTATTAATTATAGGTATCGGACCTAGAGAACATTTACAACAATTAAAAATACCGGTATTTCAAGATCTTAAAGTTGGACACAATTTACAGGATCATGTCGGATTGGGTGGACTCACCTTCAAAGTCAATCAAGAAATTTCACTCGTTCAGATGAGGTACGAAAACGTACCTTCCGTTTTGAAGTACGCCATGCTTGGTGACGGACCACTAACCGTCTTAGGAGGAGTTGAGGGTGACTATAAAGAATTATTAATTGTGCGCTGCGTAATTTGATTAACAGGCCAGAATGTCGAACGTGATTTTTGTTTTCGCGTAACGCAGGACTGGCGTTCATCAAGACAAAGTTCGCCAATAAATCGGAAGATTTTCCGGACATTGAATTCCATTTTGTGTCGGGTTCAACCGCATCCGACGGAGGAAATCAAATCCGCAGGGCGCACGGCATAAAAGACTCCTTCTACAAGAAAGTCTTCGAGCCGATTTCGAACAAAGATGTTTGGAGCGTCATTCCGGTACTGCTGAGGCCTCGAAGTCGAGGAATCATCAAACTAAGAAGCAGAAACCCCTACGACTATCCTCTCATTTATCCGAACTACCTGACGGATCCGTTGGATGTCGCAACTCTCATTGAAGGTGTCAAATTTGGAGTTGCTCTCAGTCGGACGAAATCATTCCAAAGGTGAGAAATGCAATTGGCAGATAACAAGCGTTATGTACAGGACACAGATGAGATGATTCGTGTACTATTTTTTGGGATGCAGGTACGGCAGCAAATACCACGACATCCCTTGGCCTGGCTGCGAACACATCAAGCCCTTCACCAACATGTACTGGGAGTGTATGATCAGGCATTATACCGTTACTATATACCACCCAGTGGGAACGGCGAAGATGGGACCCTACTGGGACCCTGACGCTGTTACCGACGCACAACTCAGGGTGTACGGAATCAATGGGTTAAGGGTCATAGACGCCTCCATAATGCCGACACTGGTTTCCGGCAACACAAATGCGCCTGTCATAATGATTGCAGAAAAAGGAGCAGACATGATCAAAGAATATTGGAAGCAAAAACTACGATTGGAGCAACTGGAGAACACGTTAATAGATGATGCTTAGGCTACGTAACACATTAATTGGCATTGATGTGTGCCATCGGAGTTCCACATGTTTCCCTGTAAACGTGGAAGGAGTTCAACCACTCCTAGCCAAGAAGTTTACTGGTCTGAACCCACTGCTGGACCAAATTCTTCGACATCACTTAAGAATATTGAAGTTTTAAAACTTTAATTGCGGGATACGTAAATGTGCTCTCGTTTTTACGGAGTTCTGCAGTCTTATTTAAATAATTTAAATTATTTCGCATTTAGGTATTAATGTGTACAATATGTAAATAATGAAAAATAGAAGGGTATTTATTTTCTTGGCGTATTTAATTGCACTGTAGTTCACTTTGTAATCATAAAACTACAACTCGGAGCCGAACCAAAGGATTTGGTATCTTGCTGTGTACGGTTCGTTAAAGATGATAAAAAATAGCAAAAAGTTATTTGAAAATTATTTCACAAATACTATAGCGACTATTTAAAAATTTAAATTGAAATGCTGGCCTAATCACGTTCACCCACTCAAGAATTTGCACTACTTGGCACAAATCGTTCGAGGAGCATCTCTCTGAATTGCACACTGCAACTTAACACCTGATTGAATAATTTTAATTGATTGATTGATTGATTGATTGATTGATTAACTACAAAATACTGATAACTCTGTTGGCGTCACAGATGTCGTCGTGCGACAAAGTTAAATTAATCGAAAATTTTGTCATGGCCCTTGTTAAGTCGAATATTTCAAATCTTTCACTCGCAGTAAAGTAAAAAAATAATAATAATGAAAATAAATAAATAAAATAAAAAAAACATGTACATTTACTGATTGTAAACATGACCAAATTTGGAATCGATTGGAATTTTCATAAGCGAAGTATCATCGAACGATTACAAGTGTGTGATTTTAACCAGGAGGTTGACTTTGTCGACGGGAAGGCAGTTGAAAAAGGTCGACAATTTTTACAAATTATTTTTTGCACGAGGCGGGTACTACCCGGGGAAATTTTGATGACTCCGACGATACGAGACAAATCCATTGATTCAAGCAGAAATTTCTTTGCTTTACTCAGGTTTTGTTAGCAAAAAAACACAGTTTTTTTCACGTTGCTGTTAGAAAACAAATTGTTGGGATTGCACATTTTTGTTTTAGCGAATGACCCGATGACTTCCAGTTCGAAGACGACTCCCGAAATAGTTGTGTGTGTGTGTCCGTGTGAGTGTGCAAAATATAAAATAGAAAACAACCGGGGGGGCCGTAGTCACGGCGCTAGTGCAACGTCAAGTGGATTTTACATTTAAGCGATGGACAGTTTGGCGGTGAAATCGGCCCTTAGGATCACCCTGTCCTACGGGGCCGGTTTCGGGTTCATCCTAATGGCTCGACTTCTCATAAAGCTGACACGACCTGACATTGTGGCCGACAACGAGAGACCCATTTTCAAGCACAGCAACGAATTACACGACGAGTACGACTTCATAATTATAGGGGCTGGCACGGCAGGTTCGGTCATTGCTTCCAGGCTATCGGAAAATACGCAATGGAAAGTGCTCGTACTGGAGGCAGGACCTGACGAAACCATCCTCAGCGATGTTCCGCTCTTCATGGCCGCTCTCCAGAAATCTCCAATAGACTGGCAGTTCAAGACGAAACCTTCTGGTAGTTTTGACGATCCCTTAAACACATTCTTTACCTTTGAAAACACTTTCCGAGAAACTAAAGCACACCTATTGATACTTCAGATTCCGCGTGCCTTGGCATGAAAGGAAAACAGTGCAACTGGCCCCGTGGAAAGGTCTTAGGGGGTTGCAGCACCATCAATGCCATGCTCTACGTCAGAGGAAATCGTCGGGATTACGATATTTGGGGCACAGAAAACCCCGGATGGGATTTTGCCAGCGTTTTCCCTTATTTCATCCGTTCCGAGGACATCCGGATAGATTATCTAAAATGGTCTCCTTATCACGGAAAAGGTTCGCTGTGGTGACCTTACATTAAATTATAATTAGCAGTTATCCGTATTGATCAGTGATCTTTTCGCAGGAGGGTACCAGACGGTCGAAGAGTTCCGGTACCATTCTCCTATCGTGAAGGAATTTTTAGAAGCTGGAAGAGAGTTGGGATATCCAGTCAGAGACATAAACGGGGCAAGGCAAACAGGTTTCATGAAATCGCAAGGAACACTAAGAGATGGGTTACGTTGCAGCACAGCAAAAGGTAGCCACTGGTAACAATTTGTCATTCGCAAAATGTTTTTTTTCTATTATAATAACCGTCTTATTACAAGACTCTCAATTTCAGTACTATTTAACCAATATATTTATTGGTAACCTTACATATTTTAATGTTTCCCAACAGCATTTCTCAGACCCTGCAGACACCGCAAAAACCTCGACATCAGCATCAATTCATTCGTAGAAAAAATTCACATAAACCCGTACACCCGGAAAGCCGAAAGTGTAACTTTCCGAACGGAATACTTCGGACAGAAAACAATCAAAGCCAGAAGAGAAATCATTCTGACAGCAGGAGCCATTCAGTCACCTCAGTTGCTCATGCTGTCTGGCATAGGACCAAAGGATCACCTCAGGGTACCACAACTTCTTACACATCATTAAATTCTTATTCGGAATCACAGTAATAACACAATCGTCTCGTACCTGACAGGAACATAACATTTCGGTGATTTTGGATCTGCCTGGAGTTGGAGAAAATCTTCAGGATCACGTGGCACTAGGAGGAACCGCTTACCTAATAAATAACCCAGATCCTCAGGGTGTAGGACCAGGTTTCGTCCTGCCGAAAACTTTAACACTGCCAGCCGTGCAAGAATTTACAAATAAACGAACGGGTCCCCTGTACGGTCTGCCCGAATGCGAAGCAATGGCTTTTGTTCATACAAAGTACAGAAAAACAATCCAATTGAAGTCAAGTTGTCTCCAACAAAAGAAATTTAAATGAAGAGTAAATACGTTTTCCCTTTAATAGGTACTCGAACCCGGCGATGGACTGGCCAGATATTCAACTCTTTTTGGCCTCGTATGCCGACAACACGGATGGAGGAATCTTCGGTAAAAGAGACAGCGGTTTGACAGATGAGTACTACGCAGCTACCTTTGAAAAAATCCTATACCAAGACGCATATTCGGTGCTGCCTCTTCTCATGCGTCCAAAGAGTAGAGGAACAATTCGTCTTAAAAGTTCCAATCCGAACGATCCTCCCCTGATTGATCCGAAGTATTTCGATCATCCTGACGACATCAAAGTACTCATCGAGGGAGCCAAATTCGGGTATGAAATGAGTCGAACGTCGACGATGAGAGCCATGAACGCTACCCTCAATCCGAATGGTTCACCTGACTGCTTGAAGCATGGAATTTTGACTGATGCATACTGGGAATGTCAGGTACGCACCGTTCTACCCTTACAGGTACAGACAAGGGAACGACTTTAAATTTGTGTTAGGAAAACCCGACTTGACACTGATCGTACACTTTCTCTTTTAAAAATAACATCCGTTCGGTACGTACCACCCGTATGTCTGATTTTTTTTGGTTCGGATAGTTCGTCACGCTCTGTCATGTACGCAACAGGTGCGGTTTCCCTTGATCCTTCCTCAACTTTCAAGGCGTCAATGTCAATCAGATTTTTTTGTGACGTACGGCCACGCAAACAACATCACTAAAGTCACTCATAATACAACCTTAAAGGGTATTTTGACAGGCATGGATTTTCAAATTTCAGATCCGGCATTACACAATGACCATCTACCATCCCGTTGGTACCTGTAAGATGGGTCCGTCCCGTGACCCAATGTCGGTCGTTGACAGCAGACTTCGTGTGCACGGAATTTGGAACTTGAGAGTTGCTGATGCTTCCATAATGCCTACGATAACAACAGGAAACACGAATGCGCCAGTTATGATGATAGCCGAAAAGGTCAGCGATTTAATAAAAGAAGACGCTTACTTCCAGGACAGGAACTGGTTCCCCAATGTGAGTACCAAAAAAAAATTAGGTGTACTCACTCTTGGTTTTGTAAATTACCTCCGAATTCATCTCTCTTCTTCTCAGATGTACATGAAATACAGAAAGGACGAGAAGGATTTCAACAAACCGCATGAAACGATGCAATCAGAAATGTTTCGACTACATAAATAAACAGGGGATTCCCCGGTGAAGACAACAAGGCAACGGACAACAGGCGATGGAAAAAGGAAAAATGTACAAATACCCAGCCCGACAAGCAAAAAAAGAAAACCCTGCACGTGCAACAACCCGCATGCAAAATTGTAAAAACTGTATATACAATTTATTGTAGAATGCTGTTGAATTGCACCAGTACGGACGGTAAAATTTAATTCTGGCCGTTGTGTAAATAAAAGTTCTGGTTACACGGCAACGACCAAGTAGAATTTAAAAATCCTAAATAAACAATACATAATTACATAAAAAACAAACGGTTCAACGGAATTTGCACTCAACCTGAATTTCCACTCCTTCCCTAAATTCTACGTGATTATTAAATTTTTTTCATAATTTTTGTATGTAAACACAGTATTAAAATTCTTCCGGACAGGTGATTAATTTGTCAAATTTCATTGTCAGGTTACATCGAACTCTTACTTTGAACTACTTACCTAGAATTGACTTCAAATCACGCAATAATAGTCACACAAGGTTGGTTACAGAACGCACGTAATAAATGTTTAAACAATGACGACAAACAACTTAAAGAGTGCTTACATTTTCTCTAGAAAATTCTATTCGAATGGTACAACTTAATAATTATAGTTGGGTTCCTGGTCGGTGATTTGTTGCTTCAAGTGTGGAATATTCACTATTTTGGAGTTCTGGTACAAACAGTACCAATACTTGCATTCAATTAAAGGAACTTTGTTTTTAACTGTACTATCCATACTTCTTTGGTCACTGTTGGTTACAGATGTGTACTTATTAAACAAAATTACACAACTCTTACTTATGTACAATAATCAACATTTACATATTATATAGAAACCTGTAATAATTAATAAGTGAGAATGAAGATTCATTACATAACCAAGTCATAGGAGAACCGACCTTTTATGTTCCGTAGAGTTCTATAAAATAGAATACTTGGTTTCTTTGCCTTAACGGTTCAGGAATATCAGAACGAGGAGGATGCCAAGAAAAGTACAAAAAAGCGCAGTTGGTGACGTTGACAAACTACATAAAATGGTACTTTTACTTTTTGACCCCGTTAATAATTTAATTTACTAAATGAGTGGCACTCTAACCACTCAATCGAGCGGACTACCAACTAAAACCTATTACTTCGTAAAATAATGTTTAATTTATTACTTTAAGCCACATGAACAAAGTCGTAACACAATAAATATATAAATTATTGTGTTACAACTTTACATGTTCCCACGTACAATTTAATTAAAATTTAATTGAACACGGAATAATATTTAATTTAAAAAAGAAAAGAAAAAGAAGAAGAAACCGAATGACATTCGCACGCGATGCAATCCGAATTCCTTTTGAAACAATAGATAAATAGTTAAACGCAACGCGTGCCTCACGAAAATAGTTTCTTTCCCTAGAACGGGACAAGGGTTCGGTCACAACTCCATAGATCCACCTGAGGGGAAAAACCCTTTTGGGTGCCCAGGTGAGTTTTCGGTACGCCACAAAATCGAAGCGGAAACGTTTAATTGATACTTTCGTATGGAGAGAACACTTATTTATTATGTAGGTACATTAAGAGTCGTTGAAGGTCGCACGGAAGAAAAGAAGTTATACTCCAGTGAACTGGACTGATTACCAACCTGTACCTGTGCCTTAATGGAAGACCTTAATGTCGTTACCCCAAAACACCAGGGCACTGTCTGTAAAATCGAGTTGACCGTGGTTCATTAAGTCTACACTACCTCACAGGTGGTGTTCACAGGGTGTCAGCAACCCTCTCGATTAAGTTGCAAACAATTTGATCTTTGGTTAACCTTACAACTTCTTTGCCCAATTAATTCTGCAGGTTATCGATTTTTATTTTGCAATTAAAGTTACTTAAAACGAGTGTTACGTCATTGTTGTATTTAGGAGTTCAAATATCATTTAATTTTGTATTTCGTACAATCCTGTACTGTTACATTCGCGAATCCGGTTGATTACATGCCCGCATCTCCCTTTTTTTTGCATTGCAACTCATTGCATAAGTAGAAATCTCCGAACAGTTTTTTTTGTTGAAAATCTCACAACGAAACGTGATTAACAGATTTATTATCAATAACTTGTGTAAACATTCTATGATCGCCTATTAAACCATATAAATTATAATTTTACAATTACATCGTATTCCCAATGAACCCGAAGTACAAAATTATGCTAATACTTAAGAGAGTATGTACGAGTTATAAATGTTCATAAACCTGGGGACTTGTTCTAATTAAGTGGTGATATATTACAACTCAATGTGCGTGTATTATTAAACGTATTCAAAGGAATGAAAGTTGCACCACCTGGGAACCATTTTTAGCTGTCATGTTATTGACTTACATTAATAAGTTGCAATTTCTCCTTTAAAAGCCTATTTACTTGTATAAAACATTAATAACCGCCTCGCGTATCTTCAGCGACCATTTGTTAATACATTTGATGCGTTTCTGTCTTCTGTCACAGGTTTCTTTCGACGAAACTGCCCTCCGCCGTCTCGGCCAGGAAAGGAATAGAAACACAAATCAACCACCTTAAGTGATCATAATTTTGAAATATGCGAATGGTTCAACTCGAGAGTTGTACAAGTCACACGAATTCGAGAAAAAAAAATAGGTGAAAAGACTACGACAAAGAAGGTGTCGAAGAATTCAGTCATGGCGTGGTGACCTTTACCAGCCGGAAATTTACAAAATTTCTACGAATTTATGTGAACTCAAAGTTAAGAAAACTTACGAGAAGAAGAAGAAGACGAAGACATTGTGTAATTCCTCGTCAATTAATTATTCCGATGAACACTTAATTCACTCCGGTCGTAAATAGGGTCGATTCATTCGCAGGTTCCAGTAAATAATAATAATAATAATTTATAACTGTATATTATTGTATAACGCCGAGTTCGTGAGAAACTTTTTACACGTAAAATTCGTATATAATTAGAAGAGGTGAACGAATGGAAATGTAAATAAGTAAGCAAAACATGGGTAGAGGAATTGTGCGAATGTTCAATTCCGCGTAACTCGCATGCCTTCCACTTTCCAAAAAGGAATTTCTATTACCGTAATCAAATTATGATAACAAGAACTATTACGGTAATGCGAAACGGGTGGCCGCTAATTAGAGATCGCTGTGTTTAGGTTTTGGGGGACCCCTGACCCCGACTTCCAAGTAGCCCCAATCGTTTTTTATGATTTGTGAAACCTTTTCCCCGATCATAATGCAGGGAGCGTTCGTGTTACCCCTAACGATGACGGGCATTATGCTCGCATCTGCCACCCTTAAGTTGCTGATGCCGTGAACTCTGAGTTTGTGGTCGACGACGGCCATGGGGTCCGTTTTACGTCCCATCTTGCAAGTGCCCACCGGATGGTACAGATTCGTCGACAAATGTCTCACCAAACACTTCCAATACTCGGAACTTTTGAATTTGTGCGACAAACAATTTTTCAAACGAATTTCGACCACCCGAGCTTGTTTCTCCTGCAAAGATTTGGTTTCGCTTAATTTGGCTATGAGCTCGGCGCCTCGGACCAAAGCGTCCAGGTCCTCTTGTTCCTCCAGGTAGTTCCCGATGATTTTCGGAGGATCATCCGGATTTGAACTTCTCAACTCGATTTTCCCTACGCTTTTGGGTCTGAGGAGTGTGGCCGTGATGAACAGCAAGTCAGAGTCCCGAACAATTTCAGCAAATTGATCGGATATTTCCGGTTTGAAATTCAATATGTCCGTCAATTTGTAGACTTTGTCCGTCTCGTGGAGCCTGAAGTAGAGAGAGTGGTACTGTATGTCCGGCAGAGAGCTATTTTTTCTCGTGTTGACGAACCCGATGATGTCGGATGTGGCAAATGCCGACATCGGACCGTTTCCGTGCATCAGAAAATCGTAGTAGTCGCCGTACATGTCGGTACCGTCACTCGACGGTTGTAACGGTTTCAGCGAAATGGGGACACCGTAGGTGACAACGTGGTCCTGTAGGTTCCTACCCACTCCGTTCAAGATGTGTTTGACCGGTATTTTGAGAGACTCCAAGTGCTCTTTCGGTCCTATACCTGAAAGCATTAACAGTTTGGGGGAATTTATTGCTCCCCCGGATAAAACCACTTCCTTGTTGACGTAAATAGTTTTCGATTCTCCTTTTGAAACTACTTTAACGGCAATTACACTCCCACCGTCCATAATTAACCTATGTACTTCTGCGTTTTGGACTATCAGAAGATTGGGTCGGTCCTTAATCGGATTCAGAAACATTTTGGCTGTGTTCCCTCGTCGTCCGTTTACTGTTGTCGTCTGAGGTTCCGTGAATCCCAACTGAGTCTTTCCGTTTATGTCTGGTACGTACGGTTCCCCCAGTTCTTCCCAACCTTGGAACATCAAATTTTTAATTTCGTTCGACGGAGGTCTGTAGGCGAAATGCTGCACGTTCAGCAGACCCTTCGACGAGTGGTACTTCTTTGACGCCATCTTTGATATTTTTGCTCTCGTCAATTCATTATTAATTGACTTTTGTTTCGTCCAAATCGCGAAGGAAGAGTCGTACGCCTCGTCTTCGACCAGATTAATCCCGGACAACTTCTCTGATCGTTTGAAGTATTTGAGAACGTTTTTGTACGACCATCCGTCGTTACCCAGGCTTTCCCACTCGTTGTAGTCCTCGGCATTTCCCCGAACGTAGAGCATTGCGTTGAGTGTGCTGCAGCCCCCGAGTACTTTGCCCCTCGTCGACAGACAGACATCGTCAATCATCCCCAAACAGCAATTTGTCATCGGTTCCATCGTGTAATTCCAATCCATTTCTGTTTTTATATTATGAACCCACGCGGCGGGTATCTCCGAGGTGGGCGTCGGAGTTCCACCAGCTTCCAGAAGTAAAACGCTCCATTTTGAATTCTCAGACAAACGATTGGCAACGACGGATCCGGCCGAGCCTAAAAATCAAATCCTGATTGTCAGTCATGGTTGGCAAACTGGCGACAAACCCTTTTTTCCCTATTTCGCTTGCGAACAGTCCGATGGATCGAAATTGGGAAATTACGAAATTTGTCGTCGAGCTATTAGTTGGTTACGTGACGTACGCAAGTGTCACTCTCTTCGAATTGCCATGTCGTGGATCACAAGAGAATCGAAATAAACGACCAAGAATGTTTGTCTAAATTATGGACATTATTTTCCATTAAAATATTAATCCTCTACTTGTGCGTTACTATCACGAGAAAGTGGAAAACATTTATTGCGTACGAGTGACACCAAAATTATTAGTCTTACAGAATGTGACGCGAGAATCACTAAGGTCATTAATGACCCCGCCGATTGGACCGGGAAGGTTTGTGGAGACTGACACTTTCGTTTGTTACGTTAGAAGGGGAAAAGTCAACTTAACTAAACTTAATGAACTTAGAAACCCAATGTTGGATCGCCGAGAGGAATAAAACCCGGGACAGTCGCATGGCAGGAGCTACGTAGAAAATTTTCCATGAGTTCTTCTTATGTCTACGTGAAACCACGTTCCCACTCACCAGCTCCTATAACGATGAAATCAAAATGAAGTCCATCCCTGAGGAAGTTCCATCCCTCATCCGGATATCCCTCTCCCAAAGCCGTCTGTGCTGCTATCAGAGTGTTGATAAGGCCGGTAAATAAAAGGCCAGAAACGTTCCCGTTGAAATGATCAACGTGACCAGGAAAAGATGTATTCAAAGCTGACATATTTTGCGCAAGTCGAAAACTAAAAAAACCACTTTCTCGAAGGTAAACTATTGCTAAAACACCTGAAATCCTTTGTTGTTGTCACGAACGTAAGCGGTGATGTCGGCTTGACTGATTTCCCTCGTCGACATCGGCGAGTTCACGAGGTTAATAGTAAAAACGAAATGGTAAATGAACTGGTGAATTCGAAAATCTCTATTCTTTAGAGCAGAATAGTTTAAATAGAAACTGATAAGACGATGAGCCGAGGAGGTCAATGCCGGACACCAGTCATTTGAATAAAAAGAATATCTCACAATCGAAATTTAAAATGATGCAAAACAAGCCGGACGGAATGATTCAGTGACTTGTAGTAAACACAAAAGGACAGCATGTCTCATTTAAGTAGCGAATAGTCCGCCGTCACAGTGTGGTTAGTTTGACGACATAAAACTATGAGGAATACAAATATTAACTATTATTCGACTCCGTACATAAATACTCCATATAAAAATAAAATTGTTACATTTTGATAATTCCATTAAATATTTGTATAGCACAACTCTAAAACTAATTAATTTAATTCTATTTGGATATGTATATAGAATCGACGACTGAGCAAGGTCCAAATTTACAGGCGGAGTGTCTAGACCGCAGAATACAACAATGGTAGTTGTGAATCAGGGTTCCTACGACCCGATCAGAGGGATGCTTGATGGTCAGGCAACAGTGGTGGAATCAGGATTGTGGGCAAGAGACAACAAGAAGGATAAGTAAACCAAAGGAGAACCCGATGAAAACACTCTAAAGAGAGAGAGTATTCATGACGTAATGTTGTAACTTGTAGTTAATTTTGTTAAAGTGTAATTTATTACAAAGTTTTTGAAAAGAGAACACGGACGTGAAGGAACATCACCCACGTGGGTTACTCCCCGGATAACATATATAATACGTGATTATTTTATCTTGTATGTAATTCCCATTGCTTCGTTTGAGTTACGTTCGGGATGTTGTCGTACGGGACAGTTATTTTAATAAACAGCAGCGTACGCTTCTTATCTTCTGCTGTGCAATTAATAAATTAAAGTAACCGCCTTGTTGTGTTATTCAAACTGAGAGCGAACTCTTAAAGATTTAAGAGAATCCAAAGTAAAAGTTGTTGTGTTCTTCTTCTTAGGTTTTTCAACCAGTCGATGTAAACTCCCCTTGGTAATTTCATTAACGGCAATTTGACCGGGTGGTATTTTTGAATCAAACTCGGCAAAAAAATTGAGGAAATTGGCGAAATCACACGGTACATAGAAAGCCATCTACTGCACACTTTATGTAACCAACACATTTCAATTCGGCGTGATTAATAACTGAGGAAAGTGTAACATTTATTTTATTTTTCACGGGGAAAGATAGTTAAGTATCCTCTAATGTTGCCAAAATGAAAATTAAAAAAATGCTATTTCTCTAAAACACAACGAGAACTACTTTTTTAGGGGTGCACTCAATACTTTCTAAGTAGAAAAAAAGCGACTCAATAACCAGGTAATTATGCTTTTATTGGTCCTGTACAAACATCACATGAATATGTAAGTTTGTGCATTGTTGTCTAGGGTACTTGAAGGTTTTGAACTTTTGTCTTTTACGCATCGAAAAGATGTAAATGTTGAACTCACGAGACCTCTGCATCGCAGAGCTGGTAGTAGAGCAACCCTACATCGAAGTTCATAATAAGACATTTGTATGTGTTCTTGTGTTTTTTGCTTATTGTATAGAAATATTCAATGGTTTTTAAGACAGCAGAATGCATAATGTTCCAAGTGATGCCAATTTCTTTTTACGTATCTTTTCAAGTCATTCATTCTATTTGATTTATCACAGATATCTTGGTTTATAAGTTTACGGATTTGCAAATTTTTCACAATTCGGTGTGTTGTTGCCACTCCCAGTCGGTTTTAATGAAATCCGCACACTTCTCTCCTATCATGATACACGCAGCATTTGTGTTTCCCCTTATTATTGTCGGCATGATGCTGGCATCGGCGATTCTTAGGTTTTTAATTCCGTGCACCCGCAGACGATCATCCACAACGGCCGAAGTGTCCGACGCGGGACCCATTTTGCAGGTACCAACAGGATGGTACAGGCTGGTGGTCAGGTACTTCATCAGGCAATTCCAGTACTCATCCGAGCCCATGGTGAAACCCTTACATTCGGGTACATCGATTCTTTTGAGGTCAGGTTCGAGTGATTTGAAACCTGCTGTTTCTTTCAACTTCGACAGAAATTTAATTCCCCTTAGCAGTGTTGCTTTATCTTCTTCTTCCTTCAGGATATCCGCGTGGATCTTAGGAGGGTCCAGTGGATTTGCGCTGGTTAATTCAACTTTTCCACGTCCCTTCGGTTTCAAGAGAACTGGAGCTATCACCAACACCGAAGATTCCTTCACCATGTCGAAGTACTGCTGCTTTATGTCATCGGTTAAGTGCATTACCCTCATCACCTCCGGGAGCAGGTACGAGTCTTCTTTTAGAAAATTAACAAACATAAACTGAATGTCAGGAACCGTGCTGTTGCCCTTTGTGTCAACGAAACCAGTCATGTCTGTCAAACCGATTGATGAGAAGAGACTGGCACGTCTGGTGAGGAACATGTACATTGCGTCAAGCACCACGATTGGCGGCAGAGGTTGAGCTATTGATTTAAGGTACGAGAAAGGCATGCCAAAAAAAATAAAATGATCCTGCAAATTGTGTCCGACACCCTCGAGATCCAGAACGACAGGTATGCCCATAGATTGGAGGTGCGTCTTAGGACCCACACCGGAAAGAAGAAGCAACTGGGGAGAGTTTATGGCACCACCGGACACGATAACTTCCTTTCTGACTTTCACTAACTTAGTTTTATGGTTTCTTACCAACTCCACGCCTTCAACTTTATTATTTTTTATTATCAACCTTTTCGCCATTGTCTTTTTCAAAACGAATAAGTTCGAACGATCCTTCACAGGGTTCAGAAACATTTTAGCTGTGTTTGCTCTGGTGCCCTGGAAAAGAGTTCCCGGAGCGTTTGATACACCAATTTGTCTTTCTCCGTTGAAGTCTATTTGTGAGCGGATGTTTAGTTCCTCAAAGCCCTGGAAGACAGCATTCTTCACTGGTTCCAGGGATCCGCTTGCGAAAGGAGAAACACTCAGTGGTCCGTCGGACGAATGAAACTTGTCAGACATCAACCTTCCGTTCAAATCATCCAGCTGCCTGATTTCCTCCCGGCTCATGTTACCTGTCATGTAGTACCCGTTCAAATTTTGCGACCTTTTGAAAAATTTCAATATGTTTTCATAATTCCATTCTTTGTTTCCCAGGTTGCTCCATTCCTCGTAGTCACTGGGATTCCCCCTCACGTACAACATGGCATTTATACTGCTGCTACCTCCCAGGACCTTTCCCCTAGGGTAGGGACACCTTTGATCGATCATGCCGAGACAAGAGTAATCGCGTTTCTCACTGCGGTACATCCAGTCTATGTCTGTCCCTTGGGTGCTGAAGAGAAAACCCGGCACATCTGAAGCGAATGTTGGGTCTCCTCCGGCTTCAACGAGTAAAACCTTCCAGTTTGGATTTTCAGACAGTCTGCTAGCAATCACTGAACCACTAGAACCTGAAAACAGTCGAATTCTTCAAATCAAGTAAGAAACCTATACGCTTTTTGGTAAATCTGTGACCTAACAGCCCAAGTGGTAGCAAGTACAACTTTCAGGACTCGCCTCGGATTGCAGTTCACCTGTGTGGTTTCCTCCAAGAATTCGAGAATTTCATTTACCAACCTGCACCAACAATTACGAAATCAAATTCTTCATCGTCTTTCAACTCGTCCCCGTAGTCTTTCGGATAATCCTTCGGATTGTTGAAAGCGCAGTGAGCCGCAATTAAAGTTTGTATCAGCTGAGCTATCAGAAAACCTGGAGGTCCTCCCGCGTGCTCCGGACAAAGGTTCTGGAAACTCGGAGGAATGGCGAAGGCAGACATTTTGCCCGTTCAGTTCAACATAACCCGACGACGAAGTCTCACTCACGGTCGATAATGGAAAATTAAAAATAACAGAAAGGACCGTTTCCACTGTTCACATGAGAACATTGGCTCCTACAAAGTACAAAGTAACTGAAATGTTTCGGTTACATCATGGCGCGGACGAGATGAACTTGACTCGAACACGTTCCGAGGTGCAAAACCTGATTAGTCCGACTCAGTCATGTTCCTTTATTGAGCACGGGCTTGTCCATGGTTACAGTAGACAGTACTTTTTAGACGGATAACTCTTATTGGTTTGTCACACGTCGACACCTGAACAAGATCTACAAGTCAAGGTTAACACGAGATGGTTGAACGCGATGTCGAGCGCAGAAAAATAAGAGCGACGATATGAAGTTATTTGTTCGTAACGAATCCACCATATTATATGAGTATAATGAATTTATAATGAAATTAATATAAATGTCACGGTATTTGCTTACATCACTTTCCTCGTTGTCTATCCTTTGCCGTGTGTTATGCCAGTACCACTTTCAGTACACCATCAGACTCTCATTTTTCCTAAAAAATCAATCGCAATTTTGTTCAAATTTGCGTTTGTGCAAAAATCACGTTTTGCTCAGGCAGTGTCTTCGGTCGAGCTTTGAACTTTGCCTTTTCCTCATTCAAGCACTTGTTTTTTCGTAACGCCCCTTACTTATTTTTCTATTTTTATTATTTTCGTAAACAATCCTCGTCGAAGTGTCTCTTCCTCTGTTAAGAAACTCTTAATTATGAAACTCTCCCGGATGGTTTCGTAATTTTTATTATTTGCCAATGTAATCAATTGAGTTCTGACACCCTCCCGTAAAACAATCACGATAATTGAGATAAGAGATGTGTTTCAGACGAAGTGAAACTATTTTACATCTATTGATGTTCGATTGATTTGATAGCGATGGTCGCTAGGCTTCGTAACCGTGGTTTCTGTCTTCATACAACACCTACCTGTGTTGTTACCGAACCTTTGGTAATAATTAATAAATAAAATATTTGTAGGTGAAGACACATCAGCGCACCAGATGTGTAAAACGTAATTTTCCACCTTGAGCCGTACACCTATACGTCATTAGTACCAATTATTGATGATAAATAAGAAGGTTAATAATTTCCAAGAAGCCAGAAATTATCTTGGAATTCATTTAATACATACATTACATGATTATTAAACGTGAGTTGTCTGAACCAACGCGAAAAGGTACGAATATGTCAGCGACTCGTTCTAAATATTGAATTTTTTTGTAGTGAATTTCCTTAGTGAATATATTAGTTTTAGAATATATTAGAAAATTACCGACGTTAGAAAGGTAATTTTTTGACGGTTTAATGGACTTATGAGAAACTAAACAGATAGCAAAAATAATATTCAAGTAAGTAACAAGATAAAACTCAACTTATTACTAGATAAAAAATTTACAAGTTCTCTACGTTGAAAAAAACAACTGAATATTTAAAAAAATAATAAAAAATAAGAGGGCAGATATGATGGTTTATTTGGTAAGTAGTTTTTGGTAATGGTACCAGCGTTTTTTTGATATAAATAAAAATTATGTATATGTCGGACACAAACAATAAGTAACGTTTAACATTTTAAAATATGCAACTATGGTATGCACTTGATAAATCACAACTTGTGTGATATGCAGGCAGACTTCATCCACGTCAGAGTCGTCAACCATGGGACTCAAAGTTCGTCCTTTCCCACCCCTTTTTGCCAGTCGTTTTTTATCAAGTCGGAAACCTTTTCGGCTATCATAACGGAGGCAACGCTTGTACTACCCCTAACAATAGTCGGCATGACACTCGAATCAGCCACCCTAAGACCGCGGACACCAATTACTTTTAGTTCGCCATCGACCACAGCGAAAGGGTCGTCTTTTGCTCCCATTTTACAGGTGCCAGCAACTTCGTTCGTGGGAGTAGCCAGGTACCTCAGCAAACACCTCCAGTACTCGTCCGATTTGAACTCGTTCCTAACGCACTCTTCGATTTCAAGTTTGAGAACTTCTGGACTGAATTCCTTGAAAGATTTCGTTTCCGTTACTCGAACCGCCATTTTAATGCCGCGAAGTAACCTCACAATATCGTCTTCATTCCCTAAGAAGTCTATTGAGACCTTCGGAGGAACGTCGAACCGATGGCTGTCGACACTGACCTGACCCCGAACATCAGGGCGCAACAGCGTTGGAATTATTAGAAGAACATTAGATTTGGCGTAGGTTTTGGCAAATAAATTTCTGATCTCGTCTCTGACGTTTCTGGCCAACAATAGTTCGCTAAAGGTGTAGTGATCTCTAATGTAGTTGAAGTGATGTGACAACTGTATGTCGGGTACTGTTTCGTTCTTAGTGCTGACGAAGGTAGCAACGTCGTTCAGACCGACATTTCCAAACTTTCCGAAACCTCTGGAGACGAAGTGGTACATCTCATCAATTTTCTGTATTTCTTTGAAGGGTTTGGACCTCTCCTTCTCCACCGCGATCGGAATCCCATAGAAAGAGATCTGCATCTGAAGGTTTTTACCAACTCCTGGTAGATCTGCGTGCACGTCAACACCGACGCCCTGGAGTTGTTTCTTCGGTCCGATTCCTGAGAGGAGTAACAAGCGGGGAGAGTTGATGGCTCCTGCGGACAGGATGACCTCTTTCCTAGCAAAAACAGGCAGTTTCTTTTCGTTCAGGGTCAATTCCACACCTTTGACTGCACTTCCATCAATAATCAACTTTTCCACCGTTGCATTTTTAACAACGTGCAGGTTCGGGCGATCTTTCACCTGCTGAAGAAAATTCTTGGCGGCGTTTCCACGGCTGGCCTCGTGTAGGACGGCCATTGCTTCGACGCATCCGATTTGATGTTTTGTGTTTATGTCGCCCTTATGCGGCACACCTAGTTCTTCTGCAGCCTCGCACAGACGTCTCTTCATGCGCGCCAAAGACACGTCATAGGCAAAATGGTTCACTCCCATGACACCACCCTTGGAGTGATACTTCTCGGAGGCCACCTTCGACGAAAGATGTAATTTCCAGTCATCGTTCCTGTGTTGTTTCTTTGATTCCTCAAACATTTCATTTGTGTCCCCGTCACCGATCATTTTGAAGTCATCGTCTAATTTTTCCGACTTCTTGAAGTACTCGAGAACGCTCTTGTACCCCCAACCTTTCTTGACCAGCCTTTCCCACTCGTCGTAATCCGCAGGGTTTCCCCTGAAGTAGTGCATGCCATTAATAGTGCTCGTACCTCCCATCACTCTACCCTGTGATATGATACAAGTATTGTTTTCCATCGCCAGGCAAAGGTTTTCGGTTGGACGCATCTTAAAGTTCCAGTCCATTTCGGTACCCGGGACACTGAGAGCAAAGCCAGGCATGTCCGACTCAAACGTTGGATTTTCGCCCGCCTCCACGAGCAGAACTTTCCACTTTGGAATTTCCGTAAGACGACTAGCAATGACGGATCCGGCCGACCCTGCAATCACCACCACATTCGCATACATTCCTCGGTCAATTTAAGCGAAAAGAAGACGAGTCAGTTCCAGTACCTCCTCCGACGATTATAAAATCAAATTCGTCATTCGCCATCAAACCGTTGCCGAAATCCATCGGATAATCATCGGGAGTTCCAAGGGTGCAATGTGACGCTAACAGCATGTTAACCAATTGAGTAAAATAGTACCCGGCAAATCCATTCGCTTGACCCTGGCAAGGATTAGTGAAATTTATGGTTTGTATGAGAGACATCACGACTCGTTACACCTACGAATGAAAAATTAAACAACATCCACAGTATTGTGCGTACGCGGTACACGTCACACCGTTACGCAATGCCGGAGGAAGGAACCTCTCGACCAGTACCTCGACAGGGCCAGCTTGGCCATCTGGTAGTTTTTTTTTCGGGGGGTTGAGGGTCACGCGCCACAAAAATCGAACTCGAATTATCCGAAAACTATTAAACGAGCTGGGCGTGAATAATCGGCAGTGAAATCATCAGTAAAAGTGAAACGTAAAGTTACTTACAATTTAAACGAAGAAGAAAAAGAAGAAGAAGAAGAAGAAATAATAATGAGAAAAGTGAAATCACACCTTAATCGATTTGCCACCGTATCAAAATTTAGCAGAAACACCTGATAACACCTGATAAAACCCGATTTTAAATGAGTGCCACCGACTACCCAACCCAGTTCAATCCGATTATCTAATACGATTAGATGAATTCAGGTGAGATGTGTATTTTCATCGATTCAGTAAAAACTAGTAGCAGAAGAAGAGACTGTGGGATGTACAAATCATGACATTCACCTAAATTTTCGAGTAATAATTTTGTAGGAAATATTACCGTACATGCAATAATGTTCGGACGGTGTTGTTGATCTTCGTGGTCAAGTAGCTGCTCACCAGAAGAGCACGGAAACTGCAACATAGCTATTCATTCTGGTTAAGTTCGCTCTCACTAACAGCGGAACGCTTGTGTGTGTGTTCCAAAAGTAGTGAACAGGTAAAATTGACAAGACGCGCGCACTTTAAACTACTATAGAGCTAGACAATAGCTAAGACGGATGGTGTCGAATTGTCTAGTAGTGGTGAAATCGTAAACCATTTAAATTAACTGGCATTTTCCGAATGTCGGTGAAAAAGAAGTAGTTTTGCTTTTGTATTCGAATGCGGTCAGAAAACTTGATTCTCAAATATTGTCCAAATTTATGTGGGACACATTAACATTTTGGGGTAACGGTAAGAAAAAAAAAGGTTGCGTAGATATTGACCGATAAAACAAATTCGATCAATCAGTTGAACACTTGCGTAGGAAAACAAGACACAGACCAAATCAGGCAAATTCACCCGCGATCTGAGATCTGCCCGAACTTAAAGTTTCAAGCTTAGGACGTCGACAGATCTCTGAGTAAATTGCACAGACACGAATGAATTCATGTTTTTGACGAAAAACTAATATCCACAAACCTGTGGATAACTTGAAATAAATTCCTTTCATGTGAGGAATAACAAATTCAAATAGAAATAGATTCTTTATCTTATTAAAACAAATCTTGTGTGTGTGTGTGTGTGTGTGTGTGTGTGTGTGTGTGTGTGTGTGTGTGTGTGTGTGCCTGTGTTTGGAAAATGTGAAACTAGACGACTGATGGTTTGAAACTCAAATTTTTTAAACTCAGATGACAACACTACATTTTGTAGTAGTATATAGATAGATAGTGTGGCCTCGAGAAAAAGAGAAAAAAGGAATTTCTAGAAACTTTTTAGTGTCACCTTCTGATCGTTCGAAGTTAAGTAAACTTGCCTTGTAACATAGATTTTAGTGGAACATCACCAAGTTCTACATTTCATCTTGAAAAATTGCGATGAGCACCGCAAAACAAATAAATTTTCTAGTGATGATTCACCACAAATATTCTGTTGAGTAACATTGACATTAAAACCGTAAACACTACAATGGTGACACCGTTACACGACGTAACATCGAATAAATCTAATGTATTTTATCGTAAGCTTTGAGTAAAATGTAACTTTACTGTAACTCAGTAATTACACCATTAAATATTTCCATTGTTCACACCAGAATTCCAAAAAAAGGTATAGGTATAATGTACACAGATGTATAGTATACTCCGGTAGACAGGATTATCTGGACACCTAACCTTCCTGGCAGAGGGATAGTAACCCCGTTATAATTTTCTATTGTCAGGTACAGCAGCAGGTGCGTAAGGGCAATTTCCTGCCTTTGAGCATTCACCACGGTTTTTAGCCAAAACGCCAAATGTGCGTGTCACCCGTCACGCATGTCTTGTCCGCCCGCATACCAATTAGGTCGAACGATTAAGAGAGAGGTGTGCGACAAAACAATTAGCACGTCTATAGCACACACACACACACAAACGTAGTGCTCTTCCCCCGGACCCGAACTCAAATTCCCTTTCAATTTCTCATCTCGGGTTGCATAACCTCACAGGTAGGAAAGCCCCACTCTACGGTACCTCGTCCATTTCGAGAAACGTCGTACCTGGAAACTGTAAAGAAGCCCAGTTGTTGGGTAAGCGACCACTTTCCATTAGCCCCACAGAGGTCTAAAAACAATGTAATCTAATAAAACTATGTTTGGTCATAGGTAGTGAGAAGACTTCAAAAAAAAAGGAACAAACTTCAAAGGAGTTTGTAATTAATGACTTTCCAATGTTAAGTGGATTCTTCGTGAGAGGTTCCTCTTCGACGAAGGGTCAGTGATTGTTTTTAACTTATCCAAACTTCAATTATCGATTTTCAATGAGTGGGCGACTGAAATTAAGTACAGAAACTGTGATGACCGACCATGAAAAAAGGGCCCAGCTGGAAATTCAGAGTTATGTAACGGAGCTTAATTTTTGCATGCTTTCAAAAACATAAGTTTGGAATGAGTTGCACAACCATCATGAAAGGCCACATGATACTATACTGAAATAATTTAAATATTTCAAGACAGATTTAATTCGACAGGTGTCGTCGTTTGGCAACTAACATACCAATAAATTTTCTTCAATAAACCGCAGCACCCTCTTCACACGGAATAGTTAAAACTATTATTCTTCAAATCGACATATTACCATTAATTATATTGTTATATAGTTTAATGATTTGCATTTTTGAGTGTAAGTTCTATAAACCTCCGGAGGGAATTATTTGAGTACATTAAGTTATATTAATATGTTAATAAAAATCTGGCTAATTGGTAGAAAGTAACTTTAGAGTTTTACCAAAACCGTCAAGTCACTACCATAATATTGTGTTATGTCGTACTTAGTATAAACTTATATTTAATAATATTTTAAATTCAATATCTAACAACCACTGTGTGAGACCAAACAGTTAATAAAACATAACTTATGAATTATTAACTGATAATATTATTAGTAAAAATAGTACATTTTACAATACTGTGTTTTTAGTATAATAAATAATTATTGTAGTGTTGTTATTGTAGTGTTGTAGTACTCAGCGTCACTTAATATATGATTCACGTTATACATTCCGTTATATACAAAAGAAAGCAAAAGGATACGTCCCTACGGAGGCAGACACGTTTTTCTGTTGATTGGAAATTCAATTTCACATCACACATATATCGGTAGTGTTGTAGTACTGTGTAGTGATCTTTAAAAGTAAATAAAACGACATCAACGCAGGAAAGATCTGGCGGATAAAGAGCAGATCCACGAGAGAGTTGACATTAGACAGTGTTTGACGTGTCGATATAATCAGCTTTCTAATTCGTACCGATGATGTTGCAAAGGCATTTACAAATTTTATAATTACTTAAAATTATAAATAATTTCGACAATGTCGTTGTTGCGACACAAAACAAATTCTACGGTCCTTTCCTGACACCTGAAGTGTCCCTACCCACCCCACTCTCAGACGACAGCCCGTTTACCATGGCCGTCATTTCGATTTAAAAGAAAGCGCAAAAGAAATAATTAATGACGAAGAGTTCAAGGCGTCCTACGAATGAAAATACACTCGAACCTGATTACTTGATTGACTATTTGAACTATTAATAATAATAAAATGACAAGTGAAAAGTAAGTCGGCTAACTACTGTAATTCCGGTAGTTTCTACACTTAATGTCAATTTCACGTTGGAAAATTATTTTTAAAAAGTCTAAATATGCGTAGCCTCCATCAATATCACGGTCAAATTTATCATCGACGCCGGCGGTAGCTCTAGTTTTACTAGTTGTAGTATTTTCTAGTTTGGTATTTGGGTTTTTTTTGTTTCCACAAGTGTTTGAATTTTTAATAAGAGTCGAAGGACACTTCCATGGAAAAAGCTCCTACAAAAATGTTTATGTTTACTAAATTCCGCCATTTTGATTTTTTGAAACGCCTGATGCTTCCACCTTGTGAACTCAAAATACGTTTCTGTACAGTACGGTCACATATTCAGTAAGGTTTAATTTCAGTACGAAGAGAACAATTACAGGTTACTGTACTGGTCATAATTCATTAAGCCCGAACTCGAATTCGTTTATTTTTTTTTTCATTTACAACTACGGTTTTTGCACTCAATGAAAAATTTAAAAATTCAAATTATTCAAACATGGAAGTCAGTTCTTTGAATTGAGGCCTCAATGGTAACTGTTTGCTTAGAAATTGTCAGAGAGAAGGCACAACTACCTGACCTTTTCTTGGAAACCCTTCAGGAATACCTTTTTTGTTTGAAACCTTCCCGCGGCAACAAATGAACGCATTTTAAAACGTTTTCCTTTTTACAGCGAAAGATTCACTTTTGCAGAATCGTTGCCGAATTATGCAAATATTTGTATACATTTTTATTTCTCTGCTGACACGTCAACACTTGCTAAACCGCGGGAATTTTGACTTTTTCAAATTTGTAAAGCCTCTCTTGTGTGGGCACCACCGAACATTCTATTCTAACATTACAGTCTTTGTTTTAATTTTTGCTACTTGGAGTTGTCTGCATGAATTGAGGGCATTTTGCACCAAAAAGATTTTAGTATCAAGAAAATAGGTTAATTTATTGTGAAAAAACATGTTTTAGAGAAGTATGTCGGGCCTTCGAGTATTTCAAGCTAAACGAGTCCAATACGTAATTCCTATGCTGTCAGCACTTGGAAGTTCGAATTCAATTTTTTATTTTAAGTAAAAATGTGTATAACTCATTTAATAATATTGCGATTATTACATATATTTTTTAACTAACCATAACCGTCGCCTAGAAAAATACTCGATATGGTTTTCTCGACAAAAATCAACGAGTTCCTCATGTGCAAGGCAACCATTTCTTCTGCCGACTTCAACATTTGTAAAAGTGAAAGTTTTGTTCGTGACGAACATCAACCCATCTTTTTTCTGTATTTGTTTTGTCTACGGCCATCTTGGCGTTCCGTTTCATTTGACCTGACAGCTTTGCCACGGAGAAAGATCAACCCGTAGAAACAAGTATCCTGGCGGGTGTGAGTTCCTTTGGGTGTGCTCTGGTCGACGTCTGAGCACAGGTGTAACAGAATGGGAGGACTTCATTTTACATGTAGCCATTCGGTCATTCATTTCGTTCATTAATTCCGTGTCGATCATCGCTACCAGACTGATCACAAACTATTATGCATTCAAGAGCCGGCCCGGAACCGAAAAACATCTAGCAATGGGTACCAAGCACCCCAAAAGTAATACCATCCTAAATCCAGACCCAATACTTTTTGTATTTTCGTTTGGTAACGAAGAAAAATTTATTGTGTCTAGCATCCATCGATGTAGTCCTAAACCCTCCGCCGAAAAAGTTGCGTCGCATTGCAAGTTGCCAAATTTAGGTTCTCAAAACCAACTGAATTTATGGCACTCAACAAGTAAAAACCCAGAATATTACTAGTTAATATTCAATATCAACTAGTTAATTTGCACAATTTAATTGAACCATTTCAATCGAACTTGAATCACGATGGTACCACAAAATAAAATAATATTCTTCAAAATATTCCGCTCTAAAAATCGGTATGGTTTGTTTACGTTCATGCAAATGCGTTTCATCTGTCCTCTTCGCCTTCCCATTTTGATTCAATTTATTTCTCGCTAAATTGCTTAATGCGAACACTTGTACCGTACCACAGTGGAAGATATCCGCCACGTGAACCTTCTTTCGTTCCTTCATGATAGTTCAATATAACATAAAAGGTGTATGTCAGGCACTGCTGGAAGTCTGCTGTACTATTTTTACATACATTCTTTGCATGGATATTTGTCTTTGTATATACATTTTTTCACTCCAATCACGTGGAAACTGAACGGACGAGACATATGAAGTCAATTGGACAATATATTACGAATGCGCTGATAATTATTGAAAATTTACATGAAAAATCCTGAAACAAATAACGGGAACTTCCATTTTATCTGCCTATTATTATTCTATAACATAAGTACAATGCCTTATTGACTTGGCGCAACATTATTGTTCTTTTTAATTTTTCAACTATTTTTCTATTACTCCATAAATTTAATTATTAAAAAACAATTTAAAAATGAAAAATCTGTAGTTATCTGTACAAAGTACAACACCGACCAGGTATCACAGACTTCGACAATCACAAACCAGCCCCACCGATAAGTGTCAAACGTTACAGCAATTTATGTATAATAAAATTCTAAGACTAACTACAAGCGAAATAAATCCAGTGTAGGGTTTTCTATTATTTGACGCGTGATCTTTACAAGAACGGAGTCAAAGAGGAGTGGTGACATCGTACGATTGTATACGCAATTGTATTGTTTGCCAGGCGCATTGTATTTGACTCGGTGTAACCTCGTGGAATCATCGCAATTCTTTTTCTTCGACGCGATGACTAGGACAACCGTAAAACTTGCCCAGAACCCATTCGAAAAGAAGAAAAAAAAATTCGGTAAGATGTTACAGTTCAAGTGTGAAAACTTTAATTAATACTCGACCCGTTAAATTTGAATCGCACGAGTAACTCGTCACTGAACCCCGAGGGCAGCAATTCAATTCAAACTCGTCAAGTTTGTAGTAAAGTGACTTTGTTCAAATTATTAATATGGCACTTGTCAATGGTAATGAACAAATATGAGGCCACGGAAAGAAAGAGAAAAGCAGCAACGTCACTCGCTCTGACTTCCTCGAACCGGGATACTTGAATTTCCACAAAAAATAAATATATAAAATGAATGAGTGGATGGGCTGACCGAGTTAATAATTTTATTTGTTTCTTCACACAAGTTGCTCGCTTATTACAAAGTAAAAAATTCGGCTCTTGTTCATCGATCGGTTCCCGAACAGCAGGGTGACAAATGAAAGCTTCCCTTTGATGTTATTTATTACAAAAAAAATTGGACTGTCAATTTATGTAACGCTTGCACGTACATAAGATGTGTAAAATTGGAGTCTGATGGAGCAATAACATGAGAAACAAAAGTCGGCACAAGTCAAACGAAAGCTGGACACGGGGGGTGTTCTGTGCTGAAATCGAAGTTTCGGGTGACTGGAAAGCAACATACGTCGTCACTACAACGTTAAAATAGCATTCCTCAGTTACTTTCCAAATTATATAGAAAAACAAAATAGAAAATTTAGTTGTAAGTTCTGCGATTTGGATGAGTTGCGAGGAGTCCCGCGAATGAAGCTACTCGATACTACTCTGTATTGTCCATGTTCTGTAAGTCCTTGTAGTGCACGTAAATGAAACGCCAATGCATTGTGACGGAATTATGATTTTTAACAATAATTATACAACACAGTTACGACCGACTTATTGCAACAAATACACTAGCTACCCAATGTGGGGTACCCTGCGTAACTCCATTGTAAATTGGCACTACAAATTTTTTATATTAAAAAATCGTCCGATTATATGGTCGACGTGTTGTTATTCTTGTACACACATACGATATTTAATATACATAAGTATCTTATCTGTAAGAGGTTGCTTTGCACAACTTCTTTATACTAAAAAATCCGTACGATCCATACAAGCCGCCACGTCATGGTGACTAGAAAAATGCAAAAACTCCTCTATGGATGTTCCATTTTCTATAATTTTGTCTTTTTTTAGACAATACATCAGAGCACCGAGTCCGATAAATATTCTAAAGGTCCTCCCAAAATTTTGTATGATTTATTTCATTGCCCATAATTAGTACATCAATTAAATTTTCTAAAATTCACTCTCACGAACATTAACTTCCATGATAAATTGCCACACTTAAATGTTTGACTTCGTTTTCTGCACAGGCTCGGAGGTGGTTTTATGTCACCCACCGGCTTTCAGGTGAGCGATTCTCGTCAAAGAATTCGGGTGCCGGTGAGCATGGCAGTCAATAGACCACGTGACAAAAATCAAATGAATTGAATAATGTATATGGAACACTCCATTCATCAGAGACAGGTACCCGTCTCGTATGGCCTGCGTGAATGCTCCGTCGTTGTGTAACCACCCAACAACACAACACTGCTCATTGCACATCCTTGCACATCCAGTCAAGTCGACATTTTTTGCATTTGGAACCTGTCAAGTTTTACTTGTGGGGAGAGAGAAAAAATATTAAGAAGGAGGGCTCTGATTTTGCCGAACCGGACGGGGAGAACGTGAAATGCACCAGAAAGTGCAACGTGCAAGTAATGCATAAATAAAACTTCATCACATGATATGATAACATAGCTAATGAGTTCTAATTCACCTCTAAAAAAGGTCCTTCACTGTGTCCATGTGAGTGTGTGCACTCCAGTCAGACATAATTATTAAATAATAGCGTCATTGTTATAATGAAGAATATCGTGGTGTGAACAGCCACGGCTGAGAGACTACAATTCGTCTTGTTGTTATTTAATGTGAACCTATACTTTATAATATTAATTATTTATAATATTAAAAATTCCATTATCTACCAGATTACTAAATACAATAGAAATTGAAAAGAAAATCACTTTCATATTGCTCAGACTGTTTATAATATAATAATCTGTAAACATAAAATTTTTGTTATATTTCACATTATTTGTTTGTTCTTATTTTTCATATGTTTCCGGCACCTTTATATTGCTAAATAATAAACTGTGTTATTATTGTGAATAATCCAATGAAATGCTAGAAAATAAATTACATAATACAAGTAATAACTCTAATACATTTCAGCAAAGTTCATATATTTATCACCAAATGTATACATTGTGTTGAGTAGCTTAAGTATGCTTTTTTAACAGTTTTTTAAAATATTTTATATTAAAAAATATTTCATTTTATTTTGTAGAATTAATTAATATTACTTATTAATAAATTTTATTTTGATTAAAGATTATTTAACGGCAATAAAACCTTATTCGTACAATAATATATTAATATTCTTTCTTTCTAAATATTACCTACATAACACAAAAAATAACTTCTTGATTTCATACGGATATGATCAATTATTAATTGTATTATTATACGAATATACGAAATTATGCGAATGTATTGTACTATAATAATAAGTATGTATTATTAGATAATACATTATTATACGTATTATTATACGAATACAATTACACAATTATTCGTAACATGTTATAAATTATGTTTTATTGTACGGTTCACAAGTTTCATTTGAAAGTTTCTTTAGAATTTTTATTTATGTACTATTTTAAAGATGTCTCATTTACTCAATCTTGAACCGACGGCGCACGTATATTAACATATATTATTGTAATTATTATTATACAAATTATGGGCATTAATACCTATTTACTAGGAATTGTGAAAAGATTACTAGGATATATTGCCTATTACAAATGGATAGAATAAACGGATACACTCGTTACCGGGATAAAACCGATTTTTACGTCCGTGATACCGAGTTAATGGGATCGGAGGTACCGGTACCTCCGAGCTCTTTTTAAAATACCAGATTAGAAGTTCCGCGGCGCTAGAAAGAGTTGTTTTCCTAGACAATCACACGACGTCTATGAATAGGAAGAGAAGAAAAGAAATGGAGTCAAGTCTGACGCGTACAAGAGTCGAATGAAATAAGGTGAGGTCGGTCGGTCGTTCGGTCGGTTGGTCGGCTGGTTGGTTGGCTCTCCTACTGTGGTACCTGTGATGAGTACCCGAGTACCCGAGAAAGCACCAAGAGGTACCATCCCCACCCTGCGCCCACCAAAAATAAAGATTCAGTCTGTGGAACCTGAAAGTGGAGTTATCGCGCCCGATGGTTTTAATTTCAAAACGGTCGTCGTCGCCGTCGTTGTCTTTACACAAATCCGACACACACAAAATCGAAGTTAGTAGTTAGTAGTTAGTCAACGTGATTAGTATGATAAGTAGTTTCACTACAAGTACATCGGTGACCGGGATGCAATTGACAAGTTAACATTCATAACACCTCACCGAGTACCTGGCTGTTTTTTTTTTTGTTTTTAATTTCTCAAGGGGGTGACAACTAGCCGTGAAAACGAGTGATTGTAGTTTCGTCGCTGATGTGTAGTAGTTGTGCGTTTGTGTGTACCGAATTCAACGAAATAGGATGTAATTAATTATTAATATTCTTCTCTAGGTGAGTTTTTCTAAAAAATTATGTCAACATTCGCACTGGTGGCAAGAAGAAGATTTTCACTCGCAACCGACAAGGTGGCCAGTTGTAGGCATTTCATTTTTTTTTTTATGTAACAATGTAGGTATTTCTAATCGGCAACATAACTAATAAATACCAGAAAAGTACACTCTTTTGTGTAACTCGTTACGTGATTTGGACGACACTTGCTCCTATACGACTCGTTTTCTCTTACGCGTTCACGTCTTCGGGTAAACAAATTTTTGGTCTTCTTGGAAGTGTCAGGTCTTCTTCCTTTCCACGTCGGAATCAGGTTGATGCGTTCCATTTGTCTCGGACGGGGCCGTGGGGGAGATGGGGGGGGGGCAGGCACCCACCCGTCACCGTCACCGATTTTCCCTAATTTCTGACAGGAAATTGACACTGACGACGAAGATGACGAAACGACGACGGATTGCAATTGGAAGACGAGCAACCGGAAAACGTGTCGGTGCCATCATCATTCTGATTTAAAACCAAAATCAGGTTAACAATGTACGATGAGTGACGGAAACTTAAATTCTGACATAAAATTTAATTTTTGGAGTCAGTTGTACTGGGAGAGACAAACAGAAAAGTCGAACAGGTCGTAAGCTCACCCAGGAGGCCGTGGCCAGTACGACCAGCAACGACACCGGCACTAAAACTGCCACGTTACCTTCCCGCGGAGTCGATTGCTGGTTCTAATAGTAAAAATTAAAAATTATCGTACGAGTGTTAACGCTAATTTGACAACGTTAATAAGTGAGAGTTAAATAATAAGTCCAGGTGTACTCACGACAAGAAAATCTAACAAATCCGGATGTTTCTACCTATTAGGGAACGAGGGATCTCGGCGGCCGTGGCGAATCCTGTGGGAAAATCCCGGGATTTTTTCCGCCCTACTTCCCACCTGTTTTTCTTATCGAGAGCAAATAGAACGAAAAGTAAATCTTTTCTTCTACGAAATGACTGTCTCATTCGCTTTCCTGCATTCGACTTTCTCTAGTCATTGGAAAATTGCTAGTCAGAATCCTAGACCAAGGTTAGAAACTTGTACTTCACCGCAAAGTTAAGGACGTGCGTTTACCATTTTTGTCTAACGGGTTCGCACGCGTTTCTTATTCGTCTACTTTTCACTACACAATTTCTGTAGTTACTCTATTGAATAAACAACAATAACATTTTTTAAAAAATCACGGCAGGCTAGGTGTATAAGTACGTATAAAATTCATATACAATTCTAGTAATGTAACAGACTTGGTGAAGATACGTTACTTATGTTTTTATAGCGTCATTAATAAATTTAATTGTTAAGTTTGCACTCTTTTATTTTTGCATTACATAATTGAAATAATTAAAATCGCTTGGACTGGCCGTAAAACCTTATACCAGTTTTGAAGAAGTGGTATAAAAGAAATGAGGGATTAAGTACAAACACAAGTAGAAACTCAAGAGCTGTACATGAAAGTGGAAATATAGTACGCCGCATAATATTCTCCTTATGTACCAAACTGGAGTGTCATGTACTTAGGTACGAACTGCAATTGATGAAAAAGCAAAATATGTACATTGCCCGATGCATACTGTAATAATACTGTAATAAATAACCTAATACTGAATAAAGCACAACAATACAAATAAAAACCGATAAAATACTAATAAAAATAAATATTAATACTATGGTAATAGCCACAACACCTTGCCTCGAAGAGTTAATAATTATTTGTACAGAAAAAAACTCAGGTGATATGGCTTCGTTACTTCGTGAACAGTTTGACGAACGCAATCTGTCCAAACATCGAACGAAACCACAATGAAAATCCACCAAATGCTTTCTATAATTTATTAATTGCAACGAATCCGTTCGTCATTGTCGCTTTAATCACGATTTCCCGTCAATATCCCCAAAATTACTCTTATTAAAGTTATTATTAGAAAATTAATAAAAGAAAGAGATGAAATTTCTCTTTTCGAGTGCCGAAGGAACCACCCAAAACATGTCGAATATCATTGTAATTGATTTCTGGTTTTCAATGAGTAGAAGGAAGTCGACGGGTTGCATAACTTCCGTTTAATTAATAACTATTTTTGCATGGGAAGTACTCACCCTTGGGAATTTAACGAAATGGACAAAAGCTACAAGACCCCAAGTTTAACTTTCGGGACAGCGTGGAGTTCGTGAACGCGCATAATCATTTTCAAATAATGAAGTTCAAACAAGCGAACTATCGATAAATATTCAGCACGAATCGAGTTTTAGCTTCGCGTAGAATTGAATTCAAAAGACGTAAACGCATTTGAGGGTTGTTTTGAATTAATGGCAGGAAATTAAGTTCGAGGGTTGAGCGAAGTTGACCCCTGTAAGCAACTTATCGGAAGAAAACGCTACGTCCAGAGGAAGTTCCAAAGAGGTACACGATTTTAGAGTATGCGACCACAATCACGGACGTTTCACTGTCTGCCTAAAAAATTTCTGGAGTCCGCACGAGTGCGAAACTTGCTTGTAGTTTTGCGTACTGCGTTGTAGTGCACTTTTCCACTTCCCTGCCTTTCTCTGAATTCTAAGTGCGGTTCATTACTTTGGTACGTCGGAGATGTTCCGACGATTTCGGACATTCTCAAGAATCGTGACTTTGTCACTTTCACGTAAGTGACGGAGTTGGACTGCAGAAGAAAAAACATTCGAGAAAGTTCGACGCTCGAGAGCTGCAGCCGGTGGGAAAAATTAATTGTACTGCCGCATAAAAAATGTCACGAGAGTAAAAACACAGACAAAAACATAAATAGACAAAGTGAACCACGAGACAATTGCAAAAATATACAGGAAACACGCTCATTGAAGACTTTTTTCTGCTTAAAGTAAAAGTCAGGAGGTCAGAACCTATCGTTACAAAAAATACCTGGAGGTCGTAGTTAATAAAACTTCAATAACCCAGAATTTTACATAAAAAACATACATAGGCACGTCGTTATATAACCGAGTCGCATCTTCCTTTTACGTTAACCCCGTGTAATTTTTTATATAATAGCGAGGTCTATGTATTTTGATGAGTCTTATTATTTATTTCTATTTAACAGACTTCACGAGTGGGAGCAACTTTAGTAAGCACACCACACTTCTGCCTCCGTACCTAAGTTTCGTGAAAAGTTAGCAATTAATAAGAATTTCGTTTTGTCAATCACGTGAAGTGATTCCGAACTGCACTTTTATGTTGTTCCCCAACTCTTAAAAGTAGTGACATTCGAATGGCTGAATAGTTTGAGTTTGATGTTAACAGTAAAAGTATCACCGGCGGAAAGAGCAATTTTTTCTCGTTTCGTTAACGTTCATCTACACGGCGTGTAATTAAGATTCACGTTAAGAAAAGTTTTTTTTTCAGAGTTGAAATTACGCTAATTTTTCTCAGTCTAACAAGCTTTTCGTAATAGAAAATGAAGTGAAGAAGAAGTTGCGCTCTGAGTTAATAGAACAATAACACAAATTAAAACTTGTAACAGCAGTGTATTTTTGTAACTTATAGAAACTTGCTATATATGTATCACTACTTTCATACTTTTCATAAAAAAAAACATTATTTTACCATTCCTAACTATCCAACTTATTTACTAAGCACCAGATAACTTAGTAACTTTGTTTGACTACTGAATTTATGTAATTACACCGATTCAAACTCTAAATTAATTAATTCGTGTTCTTCTATATATGACACGCTTACAATCATGTTACGTTAAAATGATAAATTTCCAGTATAGATGAGCATATCCGTAACTTTATGTATTCATTTACGCGACAGGACTAATGAATTTTAAATTAAATAAAGTCCACGCCGTGTAACTTACCGGCCATTAAGTTGGTCGAAAGTAAAAATCAGTTGTAGTTCCGTGACGTACCCAACAGATTGATTTTGAACAAATTAATTTTGACGTCGTGCGCTGTACAAGTTATTCAGATTATTATATCATCGTCGCGTTTATCACTTTCGTATTCATAACTTTTTCGTTACGGTGACGAAAAACAATAAAGTGTGACCACCCAAATGAAAGGGAAGGAATCTCCACGTGTGTCCACGTGTGCCTTGAGCCTGATGGATGCCAGTAATGTTTGTATGTAGGCCCCCACCGTGTTGTTCTCATGTTTGCAGAAAAGACACGAACTGATTTTGCCGGTGGTGAAGTGACGCAACAAAATCTTCATTAATTTCAGGGGAATGTCCCACTCCTGGTAGTCGTCGAATGAGCCTCGCACATATAAGGAGAGCCGAAATTCCGCAATGAAATCATATTCATCGATTAAACCTCATCTAATAGACTTTCCTTCTTCCTTCCGATACGAAGACGAACACTTCCATTTGGAAGTTCCTGTGTGGCGAAAGTAAAACCACTTCCGTAGAGCACCACACCATCGAATTTGTAAAATTCGCCCCCGTCAGAATTAAGACTTTTAAAAATAGATAAAGTTCTACAGACTAATAGATTACTACATAGTGGTATAGTAACACTATGTTTATATACACGAGATACAGTAACTCTGCCATCTTAATTACGATAATGAAAGTTACTGAACTTGATAACAAATAGATTCACTCCAATAATCCCATTTGCCTGTTCGGTTATGAAATGTATGCATACACGAGCGAGTCCGAGTCAAAACTTTAATTAAGTTACTCGGACGGGAGAAGTATTACAAAATAGTCAAACAAGTGTAACTTAACTCCCAACCGGACATTTCTAACTTGTGTGATTTCTCCATATTTGAAGTTTTTTTTTTCTATTTTCGTGCTCCCAATATTTTCAACTTGAGCATCATTTCATTCTCCGAGCCCAAACTAAAATAACCGGTAACTCATTATAATTTCGTCATTATTATTAATATAAACCATAGAGTCGAACGATTTGGAATGTGTTCACACATTTTCGGTATTGAACATTTTTGAGGAGAAACGATTGTTTATAAATAACCAGAATGCAGAGAACGAGAAGAACATGGCAAGTGGCACATGCCTCTAAAGTTTCAATGAAATGTTACTGAGACACCGTGTGCGATAAATATTCTATGTACTACAACTAATTTATTACAATGAGTGTAATTGCGCATTTGATTGACGACGAAGAGATGACATAAATCCATAGAGTCGTATTGGAAAACGTCTAAAGTTATAAAACAGCTAACTTCAACTGCGAGTGTAAATAATCATAAATTAAGAGCCGGCGAACGGTTAATAACTTAATAATAAATAAGAGAGATTTTGTAATTCCACTATTGAAGAGTTCTGCAATTCAAAACTAATGAATGCCGAACGAATATTAAGGGTTATTTAAATATTACATGTGTTGCGACGGAATACATGAATTCTCCAAAATATCTAAACTTAAAGAATCTACTTAAAATTCAATTTTGTGTGACTTAACATTAGATTCGAAACAAGACAAGCGAATTGCATAAACATTGTAATTATTAATTATTGAGAAATGTGTGAAACTTGAATTCATACAACCAAAGAAAACATGAAACTATAAATACGACCGAGTGGTGACTACTGGGGAAAATCCAACTAGAGGAGATCTAACCAAGATCTCTTAATCAGATCAGATCGTTCACCTGTCAGGCTGCGTGTGTCAGCGTGGCAGATTACAAAGCGTTCAAGGCACCAGGTGATAACATCTGTCCCTAATGGTAGTACAGTTCCCTGATTCCGACATTATTTATGTATTTAAATCAGGGTGAATGACGAATTACATTCATACAAGGACGGGTAAACGTGACGAAACAGAATTGAAACAACAATTACGCTTTTAACATATACTAATTAAAAAATTATAACTCCTAAAGATACATAGATACAAGTACATAATGAGCCGCTATGTCCGACAACCTTCGAGCCTGCCACTAAACGATCTCAAAAGTCACCACTATATATAAAATTATATGTTTTGTGTAGGAATTATGTTAATTAGCTAAACCACAACATCGCAAATCCATCAGAACTCTTACTGTTACAAAACTGTTAGTGTAGAGCAACACTTAAAGTTACGACAAACGTATTGTGAGCAAAGCTCTAAAATAAAGAAGTCAATTAAACTGTAACAGTCAAGAGCAATTATTCATTTCATTATTATTAAACAGTCTAAGTGAATGCGTTCCAATTACTTATGTAACACCTATTAGTTATGTGAAGGTTGTGCTCGAATTAGTTCGGTCAAAGTGTAACACGTCACACGTCAAGTACCACCACCCGCAGATTGTCTAACCAGTAAAGTTCTGGACGCAACTTAAAAATAGACAAAGACAAAATAAATTTTCACTTTAAAAAAAAAAAAAACCTCAACTACAATTACAAAGGTCGTACGATGAGTAAACGGTGACATTTAACATTGCACTTTGCAAATCCATCAACTTTCCCTTTATTTTATAAAGAAACTTGAAAGAATTTACTTGAGTAAATTATTGTACGAGTGATGTGCGTTTAAACAAGAGACATCACAGCCCAAGCGCATTACAATACGTTAATAAATAAATAAATAAATAAATAAAGTAACTCTCTTAAAGTTATCGTCATGAGATTTGAAAAACTTTCGCAACCAAAATGTCAACACGCGAACTGCACAAAGTCTGACGAGGAGGTTGGTAACCGCGTGCACCTCACGAAGTCGAGTCTCGCTGAAGAAGAACGAGGGCAGGTGAGAGACAAATACCTTCCAGACTAGTTAATCATGACGGATTTTTCTATTTGAAACCACAAAAGAACTGTTTAAGTCATTGTTCGGACTCACGAGCCGAATGAAATAATAAAATATTTCTCACTTGGCCGCAGGATTCAAACTAGACATCCATGTAATCACTTCCGCGTAAAATTATACTGTTATAGTTATTAACTAGTTTGGTCGTTAGCGAAACTCCAATTAACTCTCAGCTCCATGACATCTAATCTGTATTATTCGCCCGGGAGAACTGACAAAAAAAAATAGTGTGCCTTAGTAAAAATAGTTTCACAGGCAAACATAAACATCGTGGCTCCCGTGCAGCACGTTTAGTCACATCGGAGGTGTGACAACGCGCCCAACTACCTCACTTTAGACGGTTTTATGAATTCTAACGTATGATTCCCCTCAAATATACGTAAATAAATCAATGTATTTATTTTCCGAATGGTTCTGGGGTCGACAGAGGTGACGAATACCAAATTCACTAACATGTAACATGTAACATAACACGTTAACACACTATACACATGTTATAACACTAACATGTATGTAACAGTATGCATTTGCGACAACTACTACTACTACAAATGAGTAACAACTAATTGTATTACGACTACACCAAAACCTTATATGAGTTCGTATAATTTGGTATGAACCGAGTTTCAACTCCATGATGAACAACTCGGTCTACATAGGTAATGAAATAGTTTTGAATAATAATGATGATATTTTCAACATTATATGTATACTATACATTGGTGTGCTTATATCTTCATTAACGTTCCGACTGTTCCTTAGCATCGTGCAAGTTCTTCTGGGAGAACTACAAATTATGCGTACTACAAAATAAGCGAGCGGAATAGTAGCAGAATAACTTAATAGAATTGATCGATTACAAAATAACATCGTTGCACTTTGATTTTATTTGAAGCAATCATTCACTTTGATGGGATGTTACCTTATTTTCCAGGTACACTGTGATACTAATTAAATTGTAAGAGAGAGGTATTTCTTTATCAGCGGACACGTTGTTGAATATTTAAATTTTCGTAATTAAAAATCGGTATGGAATCGTCCTGTAGGGTCTCCGGTGTGTTCATCACGGGGCATGCACGGGTGTCCACGGGAATTTTAAATGCAAATACAGGTAGGGCTCGCCCGTACGGGTACGAGTAATTACGGAAACAAATCGTAATTAGCACAAAAGAAATAATTTTCGTTACGCGGCCACAATTAATTCAATTAATCAAATCAGACGGGCTTCTCGGCTCTCACTCTTCTCCTATGTAGAAAGTCTCGGTGAACGCCACACTAATTTAGACAATGATTTGGGAGGAACCTTAGAGCGGTACTCGCTACTCGTTGCCACCGTCAGTAGCCGGGTACCCGCGTCCTTTACGTAATTCTTCAGCCACGTCACGACAGCCCGGGTGGTTAAACCTAACGTCCGACATCAATTAACGGAGTTCAACTTTTCACCTTTACCTCGTGCACTCGGGCCGGAACTCCAAAAACAAAAGAATCGCACGGAAAGACAAACCCTGAGTTAGAGACGCCATTGGAAAATAATTTCCAACTCGTTATTAAATCAAGTATGCGGGTATCCGATGGAATAGACGGAATAAGTGGCTCGTTGGATAGAAAACAACGTATCAACATAAGTGGAAAAAAGACTTGTGACACATTGCAACGGTGTCTCGACGTTATACTTCTGGTACTCGGTCAGAAACTTCCGGCAAGCCCATAAATAAATATGAATACACCTGAATCTTCTGCATGTATTGAGTACTCACAAGCAGGCAACGAGTTATTTGCTCTTGTCTTTTGATACGAAAACTAACTGAAATGGGTTCCACCTTGTCTACTTAAGGTGGTCATACAAATTGTTCGTTTGAGTAACTTATTAATCCGTGATTATTATTATTATTATTGGTAGTATCAGGAGCAGCAGCAGTATTAGTAGTCTGAAATAAATAATAAAGAATTGATGTCGTGCTTCATGTCCAACCAACCAACTATGAATTCCCCAATTCCTGGAGACAACAACTAATGTATTTAAACCGAGATTTTCATTACACAGGACTAATAAAACTGGACCGAACATACATAATGTTCTTATTAAAATTAAATTATGTATGAGGCATTTGACACTTCACCAGTACAACATGTGTGTGTCACTCCGTTGGGCTAGGTTTGGTTTTAAATATTTAAAAATTAAATGTCATTAAGTTGTAAATGGAAAACTAAACAAAACAATAAACCCGAGTCGGTGAACTTATTTACGAACGATTTAATGAATAACAATACTCGAAATCGTTCAAATTCCAAAGGTACACATCACGAGAGCTGTAAAACCAAACTTTCTATTCTCAGAATTCCATTGACAAACGCATAATATGTGTGAACGTCTGTGAAAAGAACTTGTGCGATCGGTCAAATGCACTTGCTTAATTGAGAACACTTTAACTTCGTTAAACAAGTACTTAAATAAACATTTGTATTTATGTACAATACACGGGTAATCTCTTCTCATGGAAGTTTATCTGGGTACCCGTCCGACTGAGGTGTGCATATTTAAAAAACCTACGCGAAACACAGCAATGAGTTACTATACATAACTTTACATATATACCGACAGCGGTTGTCTAGTTCGGGGGTGACCCGACAAGGGTCTAAAACGTAATACAACAGTTTTAATCTCTCCTGCCATGTATCCGAACTATTAAATAACAATTCCTCGGTAACTAACTAAACCAGTCGTTACCTAAGAACCAGGGGAACTAGCCGGAGGAAGTCAGGGCGGTCCCCGTATTTAATTTCGACTCGAAAATGACCAAGACATTGAAAATCAGCTCGACCTAGAGACGGGCAAAAGTCCTCGGACTCGCAGCTCATTAAATTATTATAAATTACCAAAAGTAACAAAGTACCAGGTGCCATACGAAAAGTATAATTTTAGTAATAATTTTTGAAATCATCGCATTAAATGAGGCTACCACTTAGGTCTGCCGTCTCCCATCTTGAGCGAATCCTCGACACCACCTTGAGTTTGTGTGTGCACACACACACACACCACTTTTACGTGACATTATTCCCGAGAAATACTTTGATATTAAATAAATTACGGTGAAATTCGCATCGTCGTAATTATTATCAATGACTGTATATATATTTATTTGGTCGTTAAAACAAGTTTACCTTGAATAATTTAGAAAAAGTAATTTGAAACGGGTTCTCGTGATTCGACTCATCCTTTGTAACCGAACTACTTCTACGATAATTGTCAATGTTCCACTTTCCGCCCCAGATATCTAATTTAAAAATTCACATGTTTTTCTCCATGTCTCAATCCGTTCCTATACTCCTATACTAATAAATATTTTTCCTAATTTATGTGTCACCCCCCCGTCGGTTATTTTGCAACAGGTGGAATTAAAAGTCAATAACTCACTTTATGTATATTTACCTAACAGCAGAATGAGAACCAGTGACTTATTTGCACTCGACCAGACCTACATTGTGCAACTCAACAAAATATATACTTTTCTCTCTCTAGAAAAAGAAAATAATAGTAACTTGGGTTACGGGTCAGTGTCTTTGATTGTATCTGCAGTTGGAGGATTGCAGTGCGTCCTCCAAACCGAAAAATTCGTCTATTGTGGACGAGATGACAATGGAGGAGAAGTTCTCACTCGAAAACTATTATAGGTTTTTGCTTTTATGTAACGCAGAAATTTCCTGACAAAAATTACAATTGCAATGAAACTTTAGTAGTAATAAGGGAGAAAGTGATCGAAAGGTATCAATTAATGATTTAATGTGTTAAGATGGTGTTTATCTAACTGCAAGAACCGTTGTACGTGTTTTTACTGTAAAAGTAGTAAGAATGTATTCGGTTGTACAAGAAATGCTCATCAGGTCACGGGTCATAAAGCGAGTTTTCGGAATTGGGTTAGCATTTTGCACAGGTTAACCTCTCGGGATTTACGTAAGTTTCTGACAAAGCGAAACACACAAGGATGTTTCATTCATGGTGGATTGTAGAGGTGTGTGTGTGTGTGGAAGCCACCTCAGACTACATCGTAATATGCTTATTGTTATAATTGTTTGTTATTATTGTTTGTTTCAGATGCGAACGACGACAGCCATGTCATCATTTTCCCTCTGCCAACATCGTTTCAACCCCGCTTAGTCAGTCAGTCAAATTTACACAAAAATGGGGTTCTTTTTCCCGGTCGTTGCAACCGCCATCAAGGCGGCTGTCGGCATAATGAGCGGCTCTAAGATGCTAATTTACATTCCGACTTTCATCGCCACCTTGGCCTACTTCCACTACGACATATTCGATCCGGAAAACAGGCCGATCATAGCGAATCACCTGAGAAAGGAGTACGACTTCATTGTGATAGGTGCAGGTGCTGCGGGAGCCGTGCTCGCCAACAGGCTGTCGGAAATACCCAACTGGTCAGTTCTCCTGCTCGAGGCAGGCGGACACGAAAGCGAAATTTCAGACGTTCCACTGCTGTCGCTGTACCTGCACAAGAGTCGACTCGACTGGAGGTATCGAACCCAGCCGGGTACCACAGCTTGCCAAGCGATGAAAGACAAGAGATGTTGCTGGACCAGAGGCAAGGTAACACAGTAAATCTCACTCTCTTCCGCCATTTTCTACCCGACCACATTAATTTTGCTTAGGTCCGGACTGGCGAAAATGAATAATTCCCTTCGAACTTTCTGCATAATTGTTTTATAATGTTATTTGAAAGCGTCCTCGGACGTTTCGAGTTCCCCCCTTTTTTTTGCACCGATGAAAAGACAAATTTTACTCTTGTGAGCGTCCGTTCAATTAACGACCGAGGTAATCGATAATTTAATTGGTACCTCTAATGAAGGTACCGCTCAGAAAAGACGAATTGCCCAAAATTATGAAATTGCAAGAACGTTTTTCATTTCAAGTAAAACACACTTTCCCTCCAGTGTTCTCCGTCGTGAAACCCGTGATCGGTTCAAAAGAAACGAAACGTTAAACAGGAACTTCACTTTTTACCTAGAAACTTCCTCGACGGATACATAGAAAGAAGACAGAAAATAACTACGGCGTTTAACTTTAATAGACGACAGCACGTAAACGGCGATTAGGTGAGGGTCTCACCGTGTCGACATCCTGAGATCTATTAAAGTCAAATAAAACGCGTTTATGTTAAACGTTTAAAGCGTGCGTTACCTTTGACAGAAACAAACTGTTACTGTTTACTTTAAAAGCAGGTATTAAACATTTCACGTGAGTTCCTCCATCCTGCAGGATTCGATAAATCCAACCCGGTGACTTCATTTCCCCTTGAACTAATGTTGTGTTTACATACCTAATGAAATATTTTTTTAGTTCGTTGATTATGTGACAACTCTAATTGAGCTGACGCACAAGAACAACAATACTATAAATAATAGTTTGGTGAGACGATAATTTTTTTTGTTTTCAATATTCGACTTACCGGAGCGTCAGTCAAAAATAGAAAATCGACTCGTTTCCTAGGAAGACAACGCGCGTTTGTTTTCCTCACCTGAAATAATAAAAATAATGATTTATTAATTTTTTTCTAAGGCTTTCTCGTTATTTATTGACAGAAATTATTGATGTGTAGACACGAAGAATAAGCAAACTTTGTATTTATTCATAGGCTCGCATAAATATTTAAACGAGTGGTGGTCGACGGTTGTAGACTCAGGTATAAGGGTGACTGAGAAAGGAAGGAATCCGACAAAAGCAATGGGTTTGTTTTCAGGTTTTGGGTGGTTCGACGGTCCTCAACACCATGCTGTACATCAGAGGCAACAGACGAGATTTCGATCGGTGGGAAGCATTGGGTAACCCGGGCTGGAGTTACAACGACGTTTTGCCGTACTTCATCAAATCAGAAGATCAAAGGAACCCGTACCTGGCGAAAGACACCAGGTATCACGGCACCGGGGGTTACCTCACGGTTCAAGACAGTCCCTACAACACACCGTTGGGTAAGCTCATCTCTTCCTTAGAGCCTCTCGAACGTACCTCGCGGTCTCGAGTACTTCGTATTGAAAATCTTCTTTTTCGCCTCAACAAGAAGTTCATTGTGAGCGCAGGTGAATGGACAGGTGAAAATGGAAGCAAAGTGCGGGTTGCCGCCAAAGACAAGCACTCGTCGAGCATATTGTGAATTTATAATCGAGTACCACGTGGAATGCGAACGTCAGAGAATCTCTTTTAGTACCGAGTAGGAGGTGAATCAGTCGACGAACACATTCGGTCACAACTTTCTATTATTATTTTTAGGTCTGGCGTACCTGCAGGCCGGACAAGAAATGGGTTACGAGGTGCGAGACATTAACGGTGAATACCAAACTGGATTCGCTTTCTACCAGTTCACCATGAGGCGGGGGACCAGGTGTAGCACGGCCAAGGTAAAATATTATTATGTTGGAAAGTAAAATCCTAAAATTACACACAAAAATAGACGCTGGAAACGTGGAACCATCCGTACTTAGAGAAGAATCAATTACCCTTTCCCGTTACATAAAACGGAGTAACCACCCAAAATTGAAGCATGCTATTACTCATTATTCCAAAATAGTACACTCCAATAAAGAGAATGCGACAAGGCTATAATTTTTGACAATGACGTGATCGTTGAGTGTTCTGTCAACAAACCCACCTTCTGCTAGAGAGCCGGAAATTACGTACCTACATTTGATATAAATAAAGACTTTGGCACCGTAACTCTCGGCTCGATTAAGTGTAATTTCCCCCCCCAAAAAAAAACAAAAATAAAAATAAAAACTACAACAATTGTTTTGATTCGTGTCTAGAATAGATTCATTCCAATAGTTTTCCTTGTGCGGGTTTCTGTCAGCAACAATAACTGGAATTTTGTTTATGTTAAGTTTTAGACAATAATATTTACTCGTATCTCAACCGGTTGAACTTCTCATGTGGAACATCAGTTGTACCAAATCAACTACGCCCATGAATCCGACGATTTTCTTATGTAATGCCCGCACCAAAAGAAAAAAAACAACATCCTTTTTTATGTATAAATTCGGTCCGGGTTACCAATACTTGATTTAACATTCTAATTTACGATTCACCAGGCGTTCCTGAGACCGGTGAGACTGCGGAAAAATCTTCATGTGTCCATTTGGTCCCACGTCACGAGAATTCTAATTCATCCGCAAACGAAGAGAGCCTACGGTGTGGAATTCTTGAGAAACGGCCAAAGACACGTCGTCTACGCCAGAAAGGAAGTCATTCTATCTGGAGGTAACAATACGAGAACTGTGATCGTCTGACACAAATTCCAGTCACCGGTCATTCATCATCCTTCGTAAAAAAAAAAAAAGAAGGAAAGAGTAGTTCGTGTCTGCTGACACTGCTCACCGACGCAAATGAAAAATGACGTTTTAATTGGAAAATGCAGGGGAACACAATGAGTAATTGCTCGGTCTTGGACAAACAAATCCGAACAAAAGTTCCACTTTGAGTAAACAAGACGTCGAAATAATCAAGCGAATCGACACTTCTATTTATTTATTTGTTAATCAATCGATAATTAGACGTAATATTTTCCCCGGAGAAAGTAACTTTGTAAGCTTTCGTTCAAGTATCCCCGACGAGGACGAGGACGAGGACGACCTGTCAACGAGTCAAAATTTGACGATTTCAATTGAACGAACGAGGGCTATCGATTAAGTATCGATCCGAACCCGGACGTGAAAAAGAAAACCGTTAACGACTGTTTACACAATTTGGTTTCGACCTTTTGCATTCTGTCCGAGGAAGTCGGCTTGGAAAAAAAATGCTAGGAAACCATAACAGGGGGATTTTCTATATCGAAAATTATCCAACGTATCGAGGAAGCCAACTTATTTTGTATTCCACTCGTGCAATGCAGGATTAGTCTAATTATTTATTGCTTCTTTTATAGTCAGATATCTCTTTTCTAGTTTCTGTATAGGAAGACGCCGAATCAACACAACGTTTTGATTTCCTAGAAAGAAAAGTTTCGAAAATTCATACTTTTCCACGGTAGAATAATTTCTATTAGTCCAATATTGTATCAGAAGTTTTCTCACTATTTTTAGCTTTTGTTATTTTTAATAAGAATGAGATGCCGTTAGATCTTCGACTCTTCCGACATTGATCTGATTAAAGATTGTTTTGAAACATTCGAGTACGAACTCAATTCTTCGAGGTGAAACTCTCGTTACAAAACTTTAATTTTACTATTTCTACAAACATGTGAATGATTCGTTCGCCTGCTACATCTGAAAGGTTTTATGGGGTCGGGATTAATAATATCTCATTAAGAACGATGAGAACAATGATCGGTAGCTGTTTGTTGATTGCAATACATAAACAATCATTTGAATGAATTATAGTTTTAGATCAGATCAATTGTATGTACATCAGGCGAAAAACAAATTAGAATGTGAGAGTTTAATTGAATATGAAATGAACGATCCGTCGGCGATCTTCATCATCTATTTGGAATAGTCGAAGAATTGTTTCCTAAATAATCTTCTTCTCACTAAAGGGAGTATAAAACAAAAATGTAGTCCAAATAATGTCTAGATGTCGTCTGTCAGGTTTCTGTATTTTGGAAATATAGAATTGAATGAAAACTTCTTATGTACCAGAAGTTATGTACCAGATGGTGAGGAACGATTATGTTAAAACTTAAATCTCCTGCTTTGGAGAACTTCTGTCTTAAGTAATTAATTATAATAATGAATTGAGGTACAAGTATAATAAGTGAAATTGGACTTTTCATCACTTGAAGTGATGTAATTCGAATACGATTCCAGACAGGTGGTACCTTTAATTTGTTTGAAGTGTCCGACTGGCCTGAAGGCGAACTCTCACGATCGGAGGAAATAAAAGGATCCACAAAAGATCAGATCAGAGTTAATTTCTGTAAGTTGTAGATGCATGAGCAAATGACTTATGTTTTGCTCTGTGACGTGTGCAACTGCAACGGTGCGTGTAATTTCAAACCGGTAGATTGTGACAATGAAAACGGTTTTCTTTTTAAATTTTGGTCAGATTGATAGTTGCGAATAGTTTCCTAACGATTGACAAACATCATTCAAGGCATTTAGCTATTTATGTCAGAGTTACGTCTTCATTTTGCCGACGACTCGCCGTGTTTGCTTGCGAATTGCCCAAACCGGAAAAAGAGTTCGTGACACGGTGACTTGTTACATTTCAGGTGCCATTAACAGTCCTCAATTGCTCATGCTGTCAGGTGTGGGACCTGCGAGAACCCTCGACAAGTTCGGGATACCCGTTTTGTTTGATTCACCGGGTGTTGGACAGAATTTACAGGTACGTTGAATTTTCATCCGAAACCAGAGGTTAAGCCCAGTCTTCTTCAGTCATTCAATTTAACTCAAGTGAATTTTATAAATAAAACCGAGGAGTCAGTCAACCAAACAACCATTGGTTCACTCTCACACACATCACTTTGATTACAATTAAGTCAAATTAACATAATTAAAACACCTATTTAGTACCAACACAATTAATTTTCATCACATGTAAAGGAAAATATCGTACATTGAAATATTAGAAGCTAAATTTTAAAAAATCATATTATTAAGTACCACTTTTATAATTGTACTATTCACCGTATATAATATAATAACAAATGGAATTTAATAATATTAAAGACAAGCCACGGGAAATGAATCAATTTATGTAAAGTAGACAAGGTGCTTCTCAACTACTCACATATGATCACTGATTACGCGATCATCACTCAATAATTAATTATCGTTTCTTCACGCCCAAACGAACACCAACTGGTTGCACCACTGCCTTCACGACACTACTTCTAGTTAAAAAACGATTTATAGTTACGAATGGTTAATTTTTAGATGCTCAAGATTTAATTATTAAAACCGTTTGTAAATCAATTTGTCCCGTTTCAACTGAACAGGCACAGAAAACATAATTTTCATTTGGGTTGAATGCGACCTATTTATTATTTTTATAAGAATATTAAGAATTAAGACAATCTTATTCAAAAAAAGTCTGAGATAGCAGGAGAACTTATTGGAAGTTGAGGACCTTCAGGAGGAGAGTGAACTTTAAAGTCTTCGCCATTTAACACCTCAATAAATGTGAAATTCGGAATTGTGAAATACACACAAATGCTAAACCCTAAGTTACGTATGATTTACGTAAAACGTTTGATTTAAAAAAATTTCAATTCATTGAAATTCCTCTTCTAAATCTTACTATGTTTACATAAATTAAAAACCAGTGAAACGTCCGTGTATTTGTAACGTGAGGGTGACAAACGAAGACACCCACTTCTAATCTTACTTATATCTTACTGAATTATTATTATGTTACAATTATAAAGAATTATATTAGTGAAATGCCCACGTCCTAATTGTTTCTTTATATTATTATTATCACGTGTACGATCCTTTAATGACTTCTATGTTTATATTATTTCAGGACCATATAGCTGTCGGTGGAATAATCTTCCTAATAGACCATCCGTTTAGTCTTGTGTTCCGGCGTCTCGTCAACCTCAACAGCGCTCTCCGATATGCAATCTACGAAAACGGACCCCTAACCTCCAGTATAGGCCTCGAAAGTGTGGGTTTTATAACGACCAAATACGGAAATCAAACAGACGACTGGCCTGATATAGAATTTATGATAACGTCGTCTGCCACCAATTCAGACGGAGGTGATTAGTAGAATTTCTCCTCACAAAACACGATCATGAACACCGAGTGACCTCGGCGGTGCATCAACGTCACCGCCTTTTGCTGCACTTGGTCTGACTTATTAACGATTATTAAAAAGAAATACCACTTTCAAAAAAAAAAACAGGTTCCCTCCGTCGGTCTTCTCGACGGGTAACATGCCCTTTGATTCATTAAGATTATTTAACCCACTGAAACGTTTCATCTATGAACAGGTGATCAGGTCAGGAAAGCTCACGGGCTCACCCAAAAATTCTACGAGGAAAATTTCGCCAGCATAAATCACCGTGATGTTTTCGGAGTTTTTCCCATGATGTTGAGACCGAAGAGCAGAGGATTTCTCACCTTGCAGAGCAGCGATCCACTTCGGTATCCTCTGATGTACCACAACTACCTGACACATCCGGACGACGTGAGAGTTCTTCGGGAGGGAGTCAAACATGCGGTTGCATTTGGACAAACCAATTCCATGAGAAGGTAACAAGTTGGGAGAGAGAGAGACTGCTTGGGTTTTACCATTTCCTGTTCCAGGATTTCCTGACGACCAGACTACTTTTTTCAGATTTGGTGCAAGGCTGCACAGGACTCCTGTTTACGGGTGCAGACACCTCCAACAATTCACAGACGAATACTGGGAGTGTGTCATTAGGCAGTACACAATGACCATTTACCACATGTCTGGAACGGCCAAAATGGGGCCACCGACGGATCCCGCAGCGGTTGTCGATTCACGATTGCGAGTTTATGGAATTAGCAGTATGATTACACATTTTAACATTACAATATTAACATAATTTAGATTTATTTACCAATTTATTTATTTACCAAAGAAACCATTAAAAGAAGGTACAAATCGCCTGACTAAAATGAGATCGGCTAACCGCATACCTGAAATGCCTAAAATTGTACATAAGTTCTTCTCAGTAGGAAAACATCGAAAAAATTTTCGATAGAATACTCCTTTACTTTTGTGATGTTACGCCTTTTCATTGTCTCTTTCCATTAACCACATTAAGTATTATTTTTTTTTATTTTCTCAGATCTTCGTGTGATCGATGCTTCTATCATGCCGGTCATTACCAGTGGTAACATTCAAGCTCCAGTGATCATGATAGGAGAAAAGGGAGCCGATATGATTAAGGAAGACTGGCTGTTCAACTATCGTCAGAAGAGATCACTCACCGACAACGACTCCGAGTCTTTAAAATCAAAGGAAAACTCAAATCCGACTTATTACGGGCCCGTGCCTCCGAAACCGGCCCAAAGACCCAACTGCTCTTTCGAGGAATACTTCGACAACATAACTAAGCTGATGAGCAGTGAACTGTTTCCGTTCAGAAACTTCAACCTGAAGGATTTTGCCACTCTCAGCTGACTTTCTGCCGACTTAAGACGATGAGAGTTGGATTGCTGCGGTTTGGACAATCAAAATATTCAGATGCTCTGGAGAGTGACTCGACGTAGCCAAGTTACCACGAAGAAATGATATGTTTACCAATGTTGCCAAAGTAGGAAGGAATTCGAACAACTTACCAGTGTACATAAATCCGAATTTATGGTTGTTACCGAGAATTTAAATTTATCAACGTGGCAGGTGAAAGACGAGTAAATTAAACAAATTTCATTGCGAAAACACTGAAGGTGGAAAACCTACAGTTGAGGCGAATCGATTGAATTTGCCAACAAGTGCCACTGCATTACTACTATTTGACTATTGTACTGATGTATAGAAAAATTATGTATGTCTTAATTTAATAATGACAAATAAATTTTTTTGTTTTGTTATTAAGAAACGAAATGCGTTTTAAGGAGGCTTTTTTCTTTATCAATGCACTTCTCGCTTCTTTCTTAAAAGGTTTCTTTCACGTTAAATTAATAATTACTACCACACTAAAAAGTAGTCATAATAAAGTTCTGGTCAAGTTCCATTAAATAGGGGAAATATCTTACATTGAATTTAAATTATTAATATTCTGGTTGATCATTCACCGGTAAAGTGGAACTTAGTAAAACAACTCAAAGTGCGTAGTTAAAATTCAAGTGCAATTCATTACTTTTTGGTGTGCAGGAAATGTTTCGGCAGTGCACATTGTAGTTCTCTCGTAGTAGTTTCTTGCTCAACTATTTTGGTCACGACTCACGTTAAACCCCGGGAAATACCGGTAAATTCAAAATGTTTTATTTTTGATTGTACTTTATTTTCGACTCTATTTTCTCTCTATTACACGTTACACTTAATACATTGACATACATACATTTATTAAAATAAGGTTTATGGGAGTGAAGTCAAAAAATAGCAATCAAACAGTTTTTGATTCACGGTACTATCAGTCTCATGAAGTTATGTTTGAGTAAAAATTACGCGAAATGACTACCTTCGGTTAGGTGAAGTTTACTTTAACCCAGAGGTGCCGCTCTCACCGCTAAGCAATCGAATTAATTTCTGATCCATCACGGTCGGAGCGAAAATTATTTTACAAGTATTTACCGTCGAACAAGCAAAATATTGATGGGATATCACTACCTGCACGTCAGACTTTTGCCTGTCAAAAATCTTCATTACAACTAAACTAACCTTTCACCCATGAATCATCACATACGAGATATGTCTAAACGTACGATGACGTGGATAAGACATTTCACTACTTGTACGGATACCCTGGAGCTGCAGTCGTTTTCGACAGAAATGAGTTGGGTACCTCTTGCGGTACATCCGTGTTAATTACAACTTCGAAGAAGTAAGTAGCCTTAATGCATGGACTAATGACACTGGTAGTCTCCTCTGAAACTTCAACATGTTTTGGCCGTCGCCAACAGTTCAGAATCACCGTGCCAGACAACAACAAAGAAAGAGGTGTCTCATTAGATTAAGCCAACGACTTTGCTTTCTTTCTCTTCGGTGAAAGTATTCTTTCTGTATACACCTCAGCCACTATTAGCATGTGATGGTGGATAGCACCAGATCGAAGTAAGAAACTAAATAGTTTTGTTTTTTTGTCCGTACACGAATGTCACTCGAGCGCCTTGAGATTTTAAGCACGATCGATTCACTTGATGGAGTCCACGATGAAAAGGAAATTCACTAGAAATAATTTACAAGTTTTAGAAATAATAATTAAACAAGAACCGACGAATCGGAACGATATCATCGGTATTTGCCTTTTCAAACGAGACCTGAAAACTATTTAACTATTTTTTTGTGGAACACGTCGGTTCCAGCAGACCGCAAATCGGTCAGTATTTGGCGTGATGGTACCCGTCACAACCTTCGAAAGAGAAGGTACAGAAACCGAGTTCTCGTTTGTAGTTTCTATATTGTAGGCCTAGATTAAATGTACACAAAAATAGTCAACCACTTTTACCGGAAATGGGAACTAATAGAAACAAACGTCGGCAACAGTGGGTTTAACAGGCAAGGCACTTGGTCGTCGTCCAACTTAAATTTATGTAAAGAAATTATTAAAACTAATAGAAAGGAGAAGAGCACTAATAGTACTACATTATGTACTACACACTTTTTTGCATGTTTCATAATTATAATCTCTTAACAAGAAACGCACTGCTTCTTGTACATAAACGAATCATTTATTAATAATAAATTTCAAAATAACGTGACGATTTATAATTGTCTATGAGAATAGGACATTTCTCATGCGAATTTGCGTTCGCGGTGAGAATTTCCGTCGCAGTTACATTTTGCTTTCTTTCCTCCAAAAAAAAACAAAAAAACTTTAAAACCTTCTTCTCTACCTGATCTGATCTAAATCAGATTTCCGTTTTACAACACCTGCGAATCTAGTTCTAAAAAGTAGTGTAACGAGAAGTGTTACCTTATCAGTGTTTAAGGCATGCACAACTAATTAGAGAGCGTATTATTTGCAAGAAACTACCATAAAAACATGAAATGAAGCGTACGTTTTCATCAATTTTGACACTAAACCTTATTAACACGTGTACATATTGAAAAACACGTTCCTTTTTTCCCTGTATTGAATGCGTTTTTTTTTCATTCCCTTGTCGGTAAGTAACGTTCCGAATTAACCTACCAAATAACGCTTTTACATAATTGCTTGTTCGTATTACAATTATTGAAACGTACCTGCATATGTAACTCTACACACCCAGTCTGTTTTTTTTAGAAACTATTTCACTTTCTATTTGTTAGAATGTTACAATTAAAACGAAAAATACATGTTCTCAATCTGCGCCACGTGAACTGAAATTAATTAATATCAATATCAAATAATATAATATCAGTTTTCCGGCTATAAGAATCACGTCTGCAGGAAGCAGTGTGATGTATGGATTTTCAAGCTATTGAATATTGATCGATAACGATGAATAACAAGAGGTTTCAGCCGAGCCGAAGATGTTATTAATTGTAAAAAAACGAAATGTTGAAGTTACATTACACAACCAACGGTTTATGTAATGCACTGCTACCTTACTACGGTAATAAAACCGATTGATTCCCACGTGAATAATTTAAATTTCTAGGACCTTGACGGTACCTGCGCGGGTACCACAAGCAGGTGACACCCATCGACACCTCGTCCCTGGTTTTACATAATTCAAACTATTTCTTTTTCTTGTTGCACACTGATGCGAATTGTACACCGTGCACGGATCGTAAATGTGTTGAGACGTTTGACATTAATGACGACGATTTGTCACAATGAAATATACAATGTCGAGCCACGCCAAACGCAAACCGTAGACGGGCGGATCTGTGACGAACACCCAAGAAGACCCGTGATGAATGAGAGGATATGCCGAAAATGTCCTGGGAGGTACCATCATCAGGTACAAAAGTTCGACAAATCATGATTAACGAGTAACTAATGACAGGCTGTTAGTGATGAGGCGGTTAGATCAATCAAATGAGTTACCAAAGTAATGGGAAAAGGATGACACCGGGTACACTAGCTTAAAGAAAGGTTCGAGTGTCACCCTGGTACCCTGGAAAAGTTTCAAGTGGATTTTAATAAGAATGTCACTAGTGGCCCGTTAAAGAGAAGCATTAATTAACGTTGGTGAAATATATGCATTTAAACAACTCGAGTGCAACCGGGTTAAACGACTACTTTTCAAAAAAGAAATTTGTAATTAAACCGTTCGCCATTTTAAATCAAAGCCGAGTGGTCAAAAGGCTGTGACCGGTGAAAAGAACAGAAGCAAACGCAACTTTTCGAAAGTGTTCAGTTCCAAATAACCAAAAGTTCTCATTTTTTTGCGAAACCGCGAACTCGAGGAAGTTCCCAGTGCTAGGCAAAATTCTCTATGACGTAACTACGACGGAGTTGTACTTATTTTCGGTGGTTCTCGAGTTGGAAATCAGAAATCCGGTGACGGTTTATTTCGGAAGCGTTTCCGCATGTACATCCGCATGCATGCGAATTCGCACGTACACCTGTGTGTGTGTGTGTGTGTGTGTGCGCCTTCACGGGTACCTGACTTTTCGAGAACGCACGCCGGCGAGTCGTGCCTCTGTCGGAGGGCTCTGAAGTCAGTCGCGATAGACGAATAGTTTTTAGAGGCAAAAATACTTTTCCTGAAAAAAAGTGGTACCCGGTACCTGTTCGCGGGTAAAACCTACCTTAACAATGCCCAACGAATGGTCAGACCGGGTCTTTGTAAGATAAAAGAAATTATTAGCGAGAGAAAGCGATTTTATGAGAAGGAGAAAAAAGAACGGAATCGATAAAGAAACGCTACCGCGACTTCAGTCAACTTTAAACTCTCCAACGGCGTATCGTAAAAAATTTAATCGCGGTCAAGAAATTTCTGGCAACGGCGGATTCTTCCTAGGAATCGAATCGCGGAGGCACGGGGAAAGGAAAACGAACCTGGAAATATGGTCAGGTACGTCTCTGGACTTGTTTGCATCATTCGGATTACGCGTTGTTGATGTGCTACGGTTTTTTTTTGCGCGCGCGTGCGAGAGGACTCTGCACCAGCGGCTGCCAGCACTGCACCCGGATGGTGGTGCATGAAGCAACACTTGGGCTGTCAGTTCGGAAAACCAACGACGACCGCAAGGTAGTGTGAGTGTCGAAAACAGTTGTCTCGTGTCGTCAGTGTGAAAAGAAACAGTGTACATCACATAACGTTTTATACGGACGCGAGTGCGACTACTTTCTCCCGAGCCGGGACATTCCCCAGGTAGGACCCAACCGAATTTCACCCATTTTACTCCAGAGGACGACGGACCAACAGCTGGCGATGGGCCTTCGAACGTGCACGAACCGACGTGGAAAAGGTGTGAAATAATGGTGACTTAGATATGAAACGCGTCAAAGTGTCGAGAAAAAGCGGACGAGTTAGCAAAACCAACAATGTCATCCTTTCCACTAGCATTTTTTGGTGCCCCGAGCACGATGGCGGTGGGCTTGGTGCCCATTTTCGCCATTGGCATGTTCTACTACCGTTACCTGATGGCGGATCCGGAATCCAAAGTTCAGGACGTGAAAGACGTAAGTACCGCGAACTCTAAATTTAAATCGAATTCGACTAATTGAATCGATTACTTTAATTATCTAGAAGCTTCGATGATCGTTTGGAGTGTACCCCTTTGCAACGGGCCATTCATCTTGGGTCTTCGTCTCCTTAATTTCCTGTCACGGCCCACCTGTCTTCCCTCATCTCGTGGATGGTCTCGGAAATTTGTTCCGCCTCACTCACGAATTGTTTTGTGAAAGAGGCACTTTCTTCAGAACCTCAAGGCTCTTTCACCTATCACTTGTTAAATGGACAATTGATCACGGTTCTTTTTTATTCAAATGGTACTTTTGTCGTTTCGTCACCTCATCCCGAAACTCGCTGGGTCCTCGTCCGACTTGTGAAGCATTTTTTTTTCTACCAAACGTATACATAATAAACCGGATTCGGTATAAAAACATGCTAAAACACCCGAGGAGTTTGTAATGATTTCCGGTGTGGTTGAAACACCGCTTATTCCTTACGTTTACTCAAAAATGGCTCTTCTTTCTGTTCCAATCAACTCTTATTTACATTCTGTGAATTGATTTTGATTGATTGGTACCGTCGGATGTCTCGCTACACTCCGCTACTCGTCACCCATACCGTTGACTAACAGAAACGTCACTTTGACAGGCCCAAAGCTTCTCTACTCTTCGCTTCTCTTCTCTTGGCAGAAGTATTGTATAATTTTCTCCATCCAAGGTAAAACTAGGTCGATTATTGCACTTTCTTGTCTATTTTGAATCACGTAACGTGTTCGTCCGTACGTTGGAATCCGCAAATTACAACATGCCATTTCAGTGCAATTCGTACCACCACCCACGAGGGAAGAGAATTCTTCGCCATCTCCGAATTAAGCATTTACCTGCTAGTTCAAACGCCCGCGAGTAATTACTTACGGTTCGGTTGAACCTCCCGAAATTATTGACACATGCAGTCAATCACTCGTAGAAAGGTACTTGTCTCGCGCTGGATGGAAAGGTACCACGGAACCGTGAATGACACAGGCACGCCATTCAATTCCGCATTTCGCAAAACAATCATCTTTTCCACGACGTCTGACCTCTCTGGGAAACCTCAAGTAAATTTTCGCAAATTCATGCCAACTGCTTCTACCTACTACGACTACCTTTCCGGTATTAAATAAATGACATTCCTTCCGAATGTAGTACCTCTGAGTTGAATGAATAAGGTGGCACCGTGCTAGATCAGTCACGTGTACCCAACGAAATCCAAAGGTGTGTTAATTTCGATTTTTTCATTGAATCTCCAAAACTAACTTGATAAAACGTTACCATTTCACGAGTGCTCTGTCTAGTGGCTTTCGAGCATGTAACGCGTCACCGTGGCATAACTCCAGCATGCTCAAAAAAGAGAAAAGAAAGTTGTTTTAAATATGAGCCTGCGATCAACTACATGAATTCCAATTGATTGGCACATTTCTTCTCTTCGAACCGCCTAAAATGTTAATGTTATTTTAACAGATGACACCCGGTCCTTATTTTTTTCGGGTACTTAAGTTAAGTAAACGTCAATAACATGGGAGTCTGTTTTTTCCACAGGTACTTCCGGAGTACGACTTCATAGTGGTCGGAGGTGGGTCAGCAGGAGCTGTCGTCGCCAACCGCCTGTCGGAGAACCCTAACTGGATGATCCTACTACTGGAAGCAGGTACTCACGAGCCCGGGTACCGGGTATTGTTTCCTATTAAAAGGTCGTAAACTACGGTTTATTTAAAAGTAAATTGGCGGAACGGGTTTCCCTGCAAAGTCATTGACTCAATTAAAAGTGCACAAATGTGCAGTTGTCGATGACTCGCAAGAAAAGCTGTGACCAATGACCAGTGCAGCAATTAGAACTGAACGCTTCAGATTTTCCACTACGAATTTTATTAACTCATGAAAGTAAATATTTATGAAAACTCACTGACAAAATTTACAAATATATTAGTTATGCTGCTTTCGATGTGAAAAGAAATAGTGGTCGTCGTCGAAAACCGTAACTTGAACCTACAACCCGTTCATTGTTAAGTTAACCGTTCTCTCAACTTCTTTCTGTCAGGGGTGGACGAAAACGAATTGTCCGATGTTCCTTCACTCGCTGGCTACATGCAATTATCGGAACTCGATTGGAAGTACAAGACGGCTCCACCGCCGGACAGAGCCTACTGCCAAGCTATGAATGGAGATCGGTGTAACTGGCCCAGGGGAAAAGTACTCGGCGGTAAGAGTGAACCGAACAATAGGAAACAAAAACTGACCTTTTGCTAGTCGTAAATATATGTATAATTTGAGACTCGTTGCGAATTATGTAAGACACGCGTCCGCCTAACTATGTAAATAAATTACCATTCTTAAAGTTCATTTTATTGTTTTAGGTTCAAGCGTGCTTAACGCAATGATTTACGTCAGGGGAAATCGACTGGATTATGATTACTGGGAAGCGCAGGGAAACACCGGCTGGAGTTACGAAGAAGTGCTTCCTTACTTTTTAAAGTCTGAAGATAATAGAAATCCGTACCTCTTAAAGACACCCTACCATAGGGCAGGCGGATACCTGACAGTACAAGTTAGTATACACGAAATAATAATCGTTAACTAACGTAACGTTCCAAGTTCAATATTTAAAAGTAATTACACCGTGCAGGAAAGTCCATGGCGAAGTCCTCTTTCTGTTGCTTTTATAAAAGCGGGAAAAGAACTGGGATACGACAATCTCGACATAAATGGAGCAAATCAGACGGGCTTTATGTTAACTCAGGGGACTGTCCGAAGAGGCTCGAGATGCAGCACGGCGAAGGCCTTCATCCGTCCCATCAAAGACAGGAAAAACCTTCATGTGGCTCTAAGAGCTCAAGTTACCAAGGTAACCAATAAGACTACATACAAACATTAAAATGTTGAGTTAATTCATTTTATTACCAGTTAGAATACGGTGTACTTAAATTAATAGAATATTAAATTTCGTAATCACTGCTTGTGGTAGAGTATTGTAATTAAACAACCTGAAATTACGTAACATGAGTACTGTAAGTGTTGGGCAGTGGTAATTAGAGTACCTTACTCCAGGTGCAGCGTTCATTTTTCCAAATATGGAGATTCTAATAAAATTCACCCATTTTCAGGTTCTCTTAGCCGAATTAAACGACGTGGTAACAGCCCACGGAGTAGAATTTATTAGGAACAATCGCCGTTACTTGGTGAACGCCAGGAAGGAGGTTATCTTGTCTGCAGGTGCCATAAACTCTCCACAAATACTAATGCTTTCTGGGATAGGTCCTAGAAAACACTTGGAGCGTCTTAACATACCCGTTTTTCGGGATCTGAAGGTACGACCAATGACTTTCGCTTAGCCGAAGCGTCCCGACCAAGTTGATCACCGTGTCGATTCTTTGTAGGTGGGGTACAACCTGCAAGATCACGTCGGTCTTGGTGGACTGACATTTCTAGTCAATGCACCTGTTACATTTAAAAAAGACAGGTTTCAAAATCCGTCGGTTGCGTTGGAGTACATACTCAGAGAAAGGGGTCCAATGACCACATTGGGTGTCGAGGGTTTAGCATTTGTCAATACTAAATATGCACCTCCCGGGGGTAAGTTTTTAAACACACCGTTTGTTATTTGAGTCGTTGCGAATGGTTGACACTGTGACACTTCACTCTGTTGCAGGTGATTGGCCGGACATTCAGTTTCACTTCGCTCCAAGTTCTGTTAACAGCGACAACGGAGACCAAATAAGGAAAGTGTTAGGTCTCAGAGATCGTGTGTATAACACGGTGTACAAGCCTTTGGTGAATGCGGAAACCTGGACAATATTGCCCCTTCTCCTTAGACCGAAAAGCTCAGGAAGAGTCAGTCTGAAGTCGAGCAATCCGCTTGATTATCCCGTAATCGAACCGAATTACTTCAGGTAAGCTACACGTCACAAGAATGCCACGACACCGAGGAGAAACCTCAACTACAACTCAGAAAAACGATTTCAGATACAAAGAAGATGTCCAGGTTTTGATCGAAGGAATCAAAATAGCAATGGCCATTTCAAACACGACTGCGTTTCAGAAGTACGGATCTCGGCCTCACACCATACCACTCCCCGGATGTGGGAAGTACGCCCTGTTTTCTGACGCGTACTGGGAGTGCAGTCTGAGACACTTCACGTTTACCATTTACCATCCCGCGGGAACATGCAAGATGGGCCCGAGAAGCGATCCATCTGCTGTTGTAGACGACAGACTGAGAGTGCACGGAGTTAGAAATTTAAGAGTAGTCGATGCAAGCATAATGCCGACAATAGTTAGCGGAAATCCGAATGCACCTGTCATAATGATAGGTGAAAAAGCTAGCGATTTCATCAAGCACGAGTACTTCTACCTTGATCAAACGTAACAAGTACTCATGAGTAAATAAATAAATGAAATTAGATTGTGCCAATACGTGATTTTCTTTCATGGGACCGACCAAATTTTGCAACGTAGATAGTTTCAATTTAATAAAAAAAGCACAAAACTTAATTTAAATCTTTATGTGACTTAATGGCAAAAATAATTAGATAAATAAATTATGTGCCCACTAAGTCATATGAATCAGAAAATATATTTATATTTGTACAATTACATTTTACGTGAAGTTGACTGAAAACTTTGTTTCTACTATATTTGATACATTATTTTATTGATACATAAATTCAATAGTTTAAGTAGCGTGAATGACTTTTGTTTTATGTATGTAACAATACATTTTTGTGCAATTTGGGCCGTATTCAATAATGACTTTCAATCAAAATTAATTATAATTCTCGTCATAACACGTCAAATGGAACACCTTAAGAAAAACATTTTTGATTCATTAAATTACGTACAATAGAAGGTATATTCGACTAATCTTACAGCAAATTACTCAGAGGGAGTACCACAGCAATGTACTTAATTATGATTGACAAAACATAAGACGGCTGGAAAACTACTATGCAGACATTTTAACCGAGCGATTTGTTCGTTGCATTGAATTACCGACAGAAAATATAATTACACTTTCAATGTAATTACATAAATGTTAGACAGATGACATAATCGGCTTAAAGAAAAATTAAAAAACAAATTTATTATATGTCTTAAATCGCTGGAACAATTACCGATTGTAAATATTTAGTTAGTCATACAGTAATTTATGTGTTGTATAAAAGAAAATTAGTTAATAAACTTTTTCTGAGGTTTTGTTTACTACTTGATTTACCACCGGATAATTAGATATTAACAGAACAAATAACACGCGATGATGAAACCAAATCCTCCTTCCACATTGCACTCAATTAGCATAATAGTTTTATATATATAAGAAAGAATGACAGATATATATATATTACAAGGAAATAATTATTTTCCACAATTAATGTTGGCCTCGTGGGGTATTTTTATATTTTAAACTCTCGCGGCGTTATTTATGGTCAATTTGCTTTAGTTGTTGCGAAAGAGTCGGTAGAAATTCGACAAGGTTGTATATAGAGAACCAAATATTTATTAAACATGTTCGAAAATCGAGATGGTGAAATTTGCAATTGTATAGCTAAGAATAATAGAAGAACTACATGAATTGAATAGAAGTAGTTTTGTTGTTTAAATAAATGACGGTATTGGGCGACAATCAATAAATCCAAATTAAATTTGATTTTTTTAATGAATTCAACTCAAGTTACTAAATACCAAAAGGTAATACCTGTCGTCCCTGTATTAATGCAGACGTTAAAAAATAAGTAAATGCCTCGACCAATTGTGAAAGTGTTTTTGACGGTTTTATAAACAGGAGGTAAAAATCTACTACCCTAAAATTTGAATTTAAGACGTGCAAACCAGCATTACTATTTACAAATCTTTGGCATGTGTGTGCATAAGATGACCTGCAACACAAAAATAATTTCTAGTCATAGAAATTTCAACAGAACTTTATGTTTCGAGGTAACAAAAATAAAAAATTCATAACACCAAAGTAACGGTGGCATCCTTCCTTTGAGGTCTGGCTCTCAATCCCGCGAGTATTTTTGCTATCGGTCAATGTCCAAGTGTCAGTGTTCGTAATGATTTCAAATTAATAAACGGTATGGTACGTAATAAAGACGAGAGTAATGTTTTTTTATTCATAACAATAAACGATGGCAGAGTGTCGTTCGGCAAGTTCCAACTCACGCCAAACAACCACTCGACTGTATCTATACGTATCACATACAATACTACAAATCGAGGAAATATTTGACGTAATTATCAATTCCCTTTCACAGCTTTTTTTTGCATAATTTTTATGACCCACTATTGAATGAGAAGTGATTTTGTAGCCGTAGTAGTTGTAAATAATTAGAAAGTTTAAACTGCCTACGTTTTATGACAATCCTCACTCGAGTTCTTCACTTTACGTATTTTTTTTTATTCTCTTTCATCAACATCAACTTCTGAATTGACCAAAAGAACAACTAATCTTCACATTTGAATGTATCATTCTGCAACATTTATTGTTCACCCACGTTAAAAGAAATAATTTAATGAATTTTTAAAAGTCACCGTACTTTTCCAAATGTTCAGGGTACGTTTGAAGAAAGTCCGTGGAGTGTCTAGCGGAGACGGTTAAGAAATTAATGTGGCTACGTAAACACATGTATTTAACCATAGAATGAAGTTGCCGCGGGAAACCATGTGTTAATGCTTATAATAATAATTGATGAACTTAAGTGAAATCGATTGAAAGAAGAATCATGAAAAAAAGCTTTATTAAATTTTAGTTGACGGTAACGCATTACCGGACACCTGCCGCGGGGCCAACTATCAATAGTTTTCTAGGCCGTGCACGCATGTTGTTGTTGTGTCCATCCTTTCCACGGGCCCCGTGCGTAATAAATAATAACATTAATCTAACCGTTTAAAACTTGTTGCACGAAATAACAAAAACGCTTTGCCGTACACCTGACCTTAGTAAAATGGAATTTGTCTGAGTGGACTCAGGTGAGCGTTGTAAATCAGACCGAGATTAATTTTTACCGACCGAAATAGTTAACTTCCGAGGGAAATCAGGAGTTCCATTCCAGGATCAAATCTCAGGAGACGACATGTCGGACGAAACATCCGACCCCACGTTCCACGATCACGATTTAAAGTATAACATTTCGTGAAAGTGGTTCCATCGAAATATTCAAGAGTACTTTCATCTGCAAGCTACACCCATACTTTCGTACGCCCTGTCGTTAAACACCGATTGGTACCGATCAGTCGGTACCAGAGCCTCTCACGAAGCGCACAACACTTGCTGTTCGACCAGGTTGGAGACCGCGTAATAACCCATTTATTATTCTCTTCAACGTGTTTACAAACAGTAATTGTCCGTGTCTAACCTTTCTCCTCGGAATACACCGTCGGACTGGACCGTTTTAACGACAATTAAACATCATCAGTTTGATTTCAAGTGTTCAAATAAGAAAGCATTTGGAAATTTCCAAAATGAAAAGTCAAACCGACTACAATTAACTAAATTCCAAAGCTTCGACCATGATTTTAAACGTAAATACCAATGAATAAGCACATAGTGAGAATTTTAATTTGCATGAGCGAGGGAACGGGAGATAGGCACACGCGGCAGAAATACGCGTGCGTCATATTTGGCTGTGTCCGCGTACGCGTACGCCTTACCACGAGGCGTCTTAAACTCCACGAGATTTTCCTTACTTCTTACATAATAGTCTAGTTATACATTTCGAGTTTTCAATCATGTTTCCTATCAAAAGATTTATGGCGGGAATAAGAAGGAGAATTTAAATAATTTGACGAGACAACAAAATGTCGCCCCAGGGACCTGCCATAAATAGTCAACGTATCGTTTATTGATCAAACAAACTCTTTTAATTTCCTAAATTCCGATGCTTAGTGATAATTCAATCTAAAAACCTCACAGCCGTTGCCTTGTTTTTTAACTTTCTAGTGTGATATTGGAAACATCAGGATAGCACTTGAGAGGTGCCTAGGTACACCGCAATTATTTTCACTCCCAAACCTGAAAATCACAAGTTACCCATAAGGGAGTATTCAAACTTCAAACCCACGACTTCTCCAGTCCTCCGGTAGGCGACGAGAGAGGAAGAAAAAAATGCCGTTACGAATTTGAATTTTAGTCGTAGCTGCTACAGGAAAATGGATTTTTTTAAATACCTCTAAAACCTATACAGTTACCGGTCAAGTTGTACGTATTTAAAGTAAAATCTGAACAACATTGGCAAAAAAAAATTCCCTACAGGCAATTCTACTCGATCATAAATTCAAGAAACCTTCCATTTTGCATTTTTTATCACATAATTAACCAAACACTGAAATTATGCAACGCCTTACGAGGAAACAAAACCACTTCACCGGATATCATCGGTACACACTCACACACATTCTTGGCCAACGAGTACTCACACGCACAACAACACTAAGAACCGTGGGCATTTTTATTGCCAAAAATTGGACCCATTTGAATGTGTCACAATTCCTTTCGTACTAGATGGGGCGTGATGCACCTTAAACGACGACCACAAATTGTACTTCCTGTACACGGTTTTTTATCTACCGCGGTGCCTGTGCCTAATTCCCATGCAGAGAAGAAGGACTAAGATTTTTGAGAAACGCGAAGAAAGTAGAAGTTCACTGGGACATCATCTGACCCGACGTCGCCTAATATCATTTGGATGTCATCATCGCAATTAATTGAAGCAAAACCACTTCCTCAGCGAGGAGGACTCTCGTAACTTACACGAATCGAGAGTAATAACAAAGAACGTACACACGGACACACGACACAAAAAAAAAACAGGTACAGATGGGGGTATCCCGTGATGGATAATGATGTCGTGTAATGCAGGTACCGTCTCGGAATTCCCGCAAGACTCACTTTCGAGCTTCCTGCTCGATTATGCAGACGACTAATTGTCCGTGCCAGAGAACTCGAACAACAACAGACACTGACCCAGAACGCATTTTACATGAAATAAATAATGGTCCGAGAGCAAATGAACCCGCAAAAATTTCTACGAAAGTAATGACACTTATGTAAATGCGTATGTAATGTTCGTGCCCGTTAGCGAGTACAACTAAAATTAAACGCATTGAGGACAGTTATGTTGCACTAATTTGCGCATTATCAGGGCAAAACTACTTACACCTATTACCGAGTGAATTCTTCCACGCCTTTAACTCACCCAGGAGTCATAAGTACAAATCGAAGAAAACTTAAAATTTGCCTCGCGTTGCGTTACACTTCCACAAACCCGCTCCATTGCTTCCTTCCAATGAACTATCAAAACTTGCCGTGTTTAACGTTACGTTCTGTATTACACTTTTAATAGAAACGATAAACCTCCAAAAGATGGGGGCAATACTATTTCTCATTTATGGTCCTGCCTCGGCAGGAAGAGAAAGATAGAGAGAGAAAATACCCCATAAGAGATCGGGGTACGGTCAAGAGAGAAAGAAAGGAAATAGTGAGAAAGGCAAAAAAAAACATAAAACCGCGGACAACAAAAACAGAAAGTAAAACTATGTTGCCTAGTGCTAGGGGGATATTAAGAGATCAATGGCGGGTAATGAAAGCTGATCCAAGAAGTAGAGAATGGGCCGAAATAAAGCTTGAGGTGTAGTGAGAGGTTCAAATGAAACAACCGGGTACGAGAGCAACTGTAATTTCGAATAGAAACCTTCACTGAGCATCACTGAATAAATCAGAATAGAAGATTTTGTCTAGGCGTTCGATAGACGAGTTATTCCTGGACTGGCTAGAAGGAAGATGGAATCGTTAATCGGGGTATCTGAAGATTTAAAATACATTACAATAAAACAACAGTTGATTCGTCTATATCTATTTTCATTTTAGGCTCTCCGTTTAATAGAGGGCTTAAACTGAAAATTCTGGGTTGTACTTCAATTACAATAACCCAATATCCGTTTTAGAACTGTCTACATTTATATTTTACGTCGGTACCGATTCAAACTATTCGGAGTTAAAAGTAATAGTACAAAATAATAGTGAAAGAATAGATACTTTGGTTTCCTAGTTGGTGTTTAATGAACGTCGTGGTGTCAGTACCCATAAAAACAAGTCTTTCTTCAAACATCATTACGACCTTCAATCCGATGCAAAAAAAAAGCAATCGGGTTGTAGTGAGAAGAGAATCGTCACATGTAGAACCTCGTGTAACATTGTATTTATTATTCTGTGAAACATCATGGTTTCTCTTTGTTTTGTTTTTCACGTTCAAGTGTAACCGAACTCCCAAACAAATAATGACAGATACGAAAAAAAATGTTCCGGACAATATATTATACTCATTACAAAAATGCAAAACATTTGCGTTTGCAATCCCATGTTTTAATCATTCGCATTGTCTTATTGTTCTTTTCCAGGTGGAAGCGATTCGGAAGTAACTTGAAATTCGTCGCTTTTGCTCTATAGGGCGAACAAGCCGTGCATTTCGCTTCTCCTACGTGAGAATGTTCACGTAGGCAACAACGCCGTTTCTTCAAATAAAACTGAAAAAGAAATTATCCCATTACCTCATGGTTATTCATACGGTCGGGCCGATTCAAATCCGCGAATTCAATACCAAGATGAAAACCCATAAAAAACAAACCGGACTTTTCCCCGGATGATGACTTCGGAACGTTTTATTAAAGTAAACACAATACTCCTCGATTCGGTATATACAACCGTGTGTCTGGAGCCGGACGAGTGGAAGGCATCCACTCATTACAAATTTCATATTACAAATCTACTTTCTTTTTTCAAACAGTGTTGCGTCACACGAAATCATCCTAAATTCAATGTTGGACCTATTATTAATGGTACAAACGTGGTGCCACGTCCGTGGAGCGTTTTTCACTCGTTCGTTTAAAGAAGGTCGACGCAGACAATGTAAAGACCCAAAAGAAAGCCAAATGAAAGAAGTGAAAAACAAGTTGGAAATCCATTTCGGGTTATTTTTTTTTTCATCGTTCTTTTAACCCGAAAGTGGTTAGTACAAATTCGAACTTTAACCGAGGAACAAAGGAATGAAAGGGACCCCGAAATGGGGGGGGGGGCTCCGTTCACCGTTACCGAGTACCCGTCACACGAAAAAGCCGAGACCCGGCCACGGGTACCCGAAAGGAAATCAATCAGACGAATCAAAGAGGAAGAACGATTACGTGGCGTCATTACCGGGAGGAAATGGCATTATTCAAACGCAAAACGGGAACCCCGTTATAACACGAACGCTACCTGGGAGTACCTTTGGGGAAATGAAAACAGGATAGCGAGTCTTGCAAAACTTGTTGAGACAGTCTTCCTGGTCTGAAGAACACGGCACCGTCTTTTCCCCGGGCAGTGTGCCTTGATTCGAACTCCAAAGTGAAGCAAATAAATTTATTTTAAAGTGAGTAATAGGTATCACTCCATTGTTTGCCAACGACGTCTACATAAAGGGATAGTTAAGGCGGCAATTAATGCATTTAGCGTGTACACACAGACTCGCACCCACAATCTATTACAAGATAATGGTACAAGGACCTGCAAACAACAAACTCATGTTTTTTGTGAGTTGGAGAGTTCTCCTTCTGCTCCAGCGAGGAAAATTTTTTAAAACTCTCGACGAAAGTTTTGTACGGGGGAAGAGAGTGGATTTCTGTAAAGATGACTTCTCTTTCAGATGTTTCCACACAGCGTCAAAGAATGTGTGTTTTTTATGGTAGTCAAATTCGTCTAGTTGCGTCGGTTTCGGTTGCGAAATGATAGCCCTGTAGGTAGTATTCACCTCTGTGGTTTTCGCAGGACACGTTCGTCGAATGTTAATAGAATTTACCACAACCTTCAGCACAGGGGTTGCAAACATATGGTCAGATGTACATGCCGCAAACCTCGTTAAACAATACATTTTATGTAAGATGTATGTCACGCGTAATCTCGGTGATATTGTTCTCTGTATGACCTTGTGTGGATTGCGAGTTAAACTGTTACATTGTTAAAGTAATAAGAAGACTTTCGTGTCAGACTGTTTGATTCGTATTTTGCAGTGAGTAACACCTGACTGCAGCTTTCCAGCGCTTTCATTGACAGTGACATCCTTTTTGTACTTCACAATGTGAACATGTGGATGTGTTCTCCTTTTCTTGTTAGTTGTTATCCTTCTACAAATTAAGTAAATTCGCTGTGGGCCTTTCAATATTAATTTTACTATATAAAAAAAACTGCCAAGCTTAACTTCTCTTACCTGGCCGATTGCTACAAAATTTGATATTCACTTTCACACAATATTTCACCTGCTACCTCACGATAGGAAACCCTGAAGCACCTGATTTACTTTTTCAGACATTTTTTATGACATGTGATTTATTTTTCAGACATATGTAGATTCACCCAATGTTTAGCACAGTTACATTAATTGTACTTAACCTGATTTTAAAAATAAGTAATTCTGCCTGTTGGTTATGTTGAACCAAAACAGTAGCTAAAGTCTCTGCAACATCACAAAATCTTGTATTGCAATGTTGAATTTACTTAAAAATCTTAAAAGTAATTATTTGTTATGTGTCGGAGCATCACTTCCTACCACCCATCCTCCGATGCTCCTCTATTTCAAGCACGAGTGCTTAAACTTAAAGTGCTTTACATGAGCACGTGAACATGATTACATCAGCAATTATCGTTTTGTTCCTCCGACATAAAAGTAACTAATCTTACAATAAATCATTTTATCCAGTAAACGCAACTGAAATTCACTAAGGAAATTAATTGGTTTGTTATCGTTTAAAACAAGTTGAATTAAAGTAATTGTTACATAATTTTATTTGTAAACAAAAAATTTGTACATTACAGATAACGAGGTATACAACTTGTGATGGATTCTGCATCGACAGACTTGAATTGCTCAGGCCGGTTAGTTAAAACCTTTCTAGAGTCCGAGGGTAACTCAGCACACGAACCTCGACTTTCAAAAGAAAAAATTAGTCACGATGTTTGGTGTTATTGTAATAAAAAAATTAGTGTAATAAAATAACACCCGGCAGCATAAACAACTAATTAGCGGAATAAAATTTAAAAAACCGAGCAAAACCAAGTTTCACGAGTGATGTTTCTATCTTACTTTTTTCATACGCCTTAATGTTGTCTAAAGAGTGTGAGACTTCCGGATAATTAGCAGGACGTTTCAATCCCGAATTAACCCGCGCGGCCAAAAATAATATAGGTATCGCAGACGAGTAGAAGAAGAACAACAACAACAATAACAAGACCGTGAATAGTAAGTGAAACGGCATTCGAACCGTTTAAACCAAATTAAAACGAAACCGAACGGATAAAAATAAAAATGGAACAAAAACTAATTAAAACTAGTTTTCAATTAGTTTTGCGAGGATAAAACTTTCGCATGACTTTGACATAATACCAATGGTGGTGCAATCATTTGTGAGACCTTAATTTTTCAAAATTATTTATTCCGTTTCCGCGATCGAGCATCCGGTACTGGTTACATGCCTTTGAGGCTCCAATGCGCAATATGGTTTTTGATTTTACGACTTGGTGCTAATCAAATCAAACTACTACTACCACCACTGCCACTATCGCACACTGTACTCGAGAGAACAGTTTTTCTCCAACATTCTTAATTGAGTCTATTAAGGAGTCGAGTACACAGAGTCGAAGAGTCGAACGACCGAGGAGGAAGGATAAATCCGCTCCGATGGAAATCAGGAAAGAAAGAAAAAAAGAAATAGCGCCGCGTTACCTAATCTCATTGTTGATGTTTTGTGTGAAGGTTTCAGGCGGACAACAACATTATGTCACTGAGTCCTTTTCGTTGGAAAAGCAGCAACTTCTTCGCCGGGTACGCCGAAGAAGTTACATGATTTGGCTTTTTTCCAGTTACATAACCGCGATGATGCCTGAAAACGGTTTAAAATTAATTGTCCAACCTCGATGGCGGTGCCAATCATTTCTTAAAATTGTCGATTAGATAAAGAATTTTTGAATTGTTTGAACGCCAATTCTGTCTGGTAAATTACAGGTGGAAGGATCAAGCCTTATTAGATTCCGTGGAGAAGTGCCGTTCTTAGATCGTTTCCGCCATTACTTTTTAATTGCCTTGTGCCCCCCCTTAACTTCAAATGAGATTACGCTTTTCCTGTAGCTTGTGAACCGGTCACCAGTGACGGGTACCTAATGGTGACCAGCTACGATGTATGTCATTCGATTTATTAAGGTTCGAGCCTAATTAGAACGGTTGCAAAATTGACACGGCGACCTTTCAACTGGTGTACTCAATAACCACGGTTTTCCATACAACACTTCGGTGGTATCCACATTGAGGGGGCACCGATGATCTTTGCCGTTGTAGTGAATTGTTACCGCCGCTCGGTTAAGCCTTGCTGAGTGTTGTCACACGCCGCAGGCCCGGAAAACCACTTGCCTTAAAGATTTGAACTTTAAAGTCGTACTCATTATTATTCATTAAAAAAGAAAATATGAAGCGGTTCCATAAGTTAATTAGACGAAATTAACTCATTGTGTTTGCCCATTAGCGCACCAATAAAAAAAATTAAACTTTAAAATCAATAAAAATCCCGCACTACCTGAGCGCTCGTTAATTTACCTTTGAAGCCTTGTTGATTAAGAAGTGCTTAAATGAAAACGTTAAATTAATGATGCATGAATAGAAACATTTTCTCGTTACGAAGTAAATTGTAAGTCATTTCTAAAGGAAAATTCTGCAAAAGAGCGGCACTCTCTCGCGCTCTTAATAATCTATGTACCTTTTCCCTTGAATACATAATGCTGCAGCACGCATACGTACAAAAGTTTCTTTAATTTGCTTTTTACGCCGGGGAGAAGAACACAAACCCTACGATTTGATGTTTCCCATAACTTTAAAGTATTACGTAGCCATTTACAATCATTCACAACTGGTGACAATGTAACCAAGCTCAGTGAAACTTAAATAGAAAAATAAATAAGTTGATCGAGCTTGCTCGTGTGCTTGCTGACAGTGCCGGGGATTTACGTTAGTATTACGTGGTATTACATAAGTATTTAAAAAAAAGTAGAGAGGGAACACCGTTTGATTAAGGTGGTAAAATAAGAAGCAGGGTGTGCGAAATATCTGGGTTCCTCCAGCGGATACCCATACTACGGGTACCTGTTACGAGGGGCCGGCACTTGCCGTAAGACAAGCAGAGGCGTCACGGCACTACTTTCTTCTTACTGGGTGTATGGATCCAAGAAATAACGAATTATCAAAGCAAAGTTGTGCCGACCGGCTCTCGAGTATCTACTCCACACCACACCACACCTGACCCACGGTTACTTCACAGATGTCTGACAAAGTGAACGTAATTTTTCAGTAAAGTGGAAGAAAAGCCCGTGCAACAATCCCGCGTGTTCAGTTCTATTTGTGCGGATTTTTCTACGATTTTTTTTCTCTCTCTCTCTCATATTGAAAGTGGTTTTGAGGTATTTGTGAAGTGCGGATGTAGAATTTTTGTACACGGGGAATCGGTGATTTTAATAACGTGTTTGCGGCACCTCGTTTTCGGTAGAAGATACATCAACAAATAATGAATATTAGGTGCGAAAATATTTAAGTGGTGCATCGCTCCAAGGTAACGGAAAAAAAGAATCGGCAGAATCTCTCTCGTCGTGTAGAAAACAATGCTCGAGGTCAGTATAAAATAAGTACAGGTACGAAGCCAGGAAATGTGAAAAATTTTTAAACTTTTTGATGTGAACCAAATACCGTCGATGCAAATCCGTCAGAGCGACTAACGTTCAAACCGTAAAATATGAGTTAGACAAACAATTTATTAGGAGATGACAAACAAAAAGTTTTGATGTACCTGTCATCGGTCGAGACGCGAATCAGAAGACACTTTTGGAGTACATTAAAACGAAGCCGAAGGAAAACAACTCTTTCCTCTGCTCCGTTGACATCTTCATCGGTTAACAGAATTGCTGTATTAAAACTCGATTTCTGTGACACGTGGAAATTTTAAACAGGGGGGGTTGTGATTATTAATTGTTAACTAACTGCAGTACACCGGTAGAAGCTTCATTTATAAAAATTATCATTGGTACGCGAGGTTTTGACAAACGAAAAAAAAATAATGCAGTAATTATTTATGCACGCGTACGAAAGTCTTTCACCTGACAGAGACGTGAATTGTTTCTTAATGTACAGCAAGTTAAAGTCAACTATTAACCCATAACTTGAGTTCCACGTGGGATCCATCACGAAGAACAGGGCTGGTTCAACGTGCACAAGCCTTACATGTCAGGCCTAAATTAAGGTTTACGATTCCCATAAAAAATAATTAATGCTCGATTCGACGCAGAACAAACTACCATTACGAGTAAAGGACTTATTTGGGGAAGTACCATCTGCAGCTTAACCGAGGGGAAACCTCAATTACAATTAAGTTTTATTTTGAATTGGAAAGTGCACAAGGAGAGGTAAAAAAAAAATGGAAGAAAGTATTCTACGGATAAACATGCGGTGGTAATAAATAAGTCGTTCGATTTTAATTTATTAGAAATCACCGGGTGTTTCGTTTCTTAATGAGGAAAATAGCCGTTGCGGGCTGCAATCCGAGGGCAGACATGAGTCTTTTTAACTTCGGCGATGTTGCAAAACGCCGAATTTATCAGGAAGCATTCGAAAGGCTGTGTGCCAGCCAAATGCGAGAACGTTAATATCAGTTTTAGTAATTAACTATCGTATGCACCGGTCTTAAGCAAAGAAAGTTACCGTAAAAAACTTGTTTCTTATCCGGAAATATCAATTTCCGAATCGGAATTTCGCCTAAATAACAAAAGAACGGCCGGGAGTCGGTTTTATGTAATTCTTTTCCAAGGACGAATCCGATAGAAACCGTGTGGAGAAACTGTACGGGACCGAGTTTTCGAAAAGGTTCTGTGCAACGAGACAGTTCGATTATGCAATTGGGGAGTTGGAAAAAAAACCGTATGTGAATCAATGGAACAGAAAAATCGACATTACGTGGTGCCACCTCCCTCTTCTCAACCTGCTACCTGACACACGCACATACGAACGTAACATTAATCATGTTTCAGTTGCACGGGTACTACCCCGCGGCAAGGTACTTCTTAATTTCTCTGACTGTTACCACTTCTAACGACGGCGTCCGACACCTGTACGCCAGAAACGTATTGCCTGTCTTTATTTTTCCTCTCCGCACACTCTGCGTGTGACACATACCGGGGCCGAGAAATTAGCAATTGTAAGTAGGTGTGCCGCAGGTATGAAGAGTTCTAATTAGCATTGAAATTAACTTTCTCGAGATCGAGCTAAATATGTATCGGGTATTGGCCAATGTTTTTTCGGCAAACAAAAACACGCCTGAGATTACCCGTGACGAATTAACCGAAACCAGTCCGGGGAAGTTAAGGCAACGGGATGGTGGATGCGCTGTCTGCTGTACTCCGAATCGATCGGTGACTGCCGGTAGATCGATCGTCGATCGGTGACGGTGACAGCGATCATATTTCACCAGGCCAGGACCACGGTACTCTCCGTCCGAAAAAATCACATGCTCAGCCTTAATTTCACGCATTAAAACATGCAATATTTAAATAGTCAAAGGAAATTATTCGAGCCTGTTACGTAAATGAAGACAAAATATGTGCTACGTGCCGATCTGAACGTTATTAATAGTGAGGCAAAAACAAAAGACAAAAATTTATATTTATCTTATTAAGAAACGAAGAAAGCGAGGCCTACTTTCACTTGATAATAATATTATTTAACCGGTGAACTGCTTGTTTCGATGCCCAGGTATACTCCACATCCGGAAGTTCTTCGTGTGACGGTGTACCTGGTTAACAACTCCGCAGGTACGACGACGGTGACCAAACCTTCACCGCGTTTGTTTACATTTTTCAATTCGCTCCGCTCTCTTCACGTTCGATTGCCAAAATATTCCTCCGGGTTCGATTCATGGGTTACCTCACACTTGATAAATAAACTAAATCAGTTTTTCGGTCATCTTCGTTCCGCCCGTTGACAGACCTAAACGGCAAATTCGTTTTATTTTAAAGGTTCAGCTCGCAACAATATGGAAATTATAAATTTTCCTGAAAGCTGCGTATTCAGGTATCGTTTGGAAACAAGAACGCTTCGTTTTTAGGCAATTTTGGACGAGTTTATATTTTACTTCGCTTTCTCTGGTTGTAAACGGAAGAAAAAGCGAAGGATGGAATGTAGTATCGTGCTATGCGGAGAAGATTTTCAATATATATTCGTAATATACACGGTACGCAGGACTAATCGGCCGTGCATAAAAAGTACCATACGAACCGAAACGTAGCATCGTGAAGTCCCAACTCTAACCTTTCATTTTTGATTCCTGAAAGTGTTTTTTTTTTCAAGCACTGGAAAGTGCAGTCTCTTGAAAAATGAAATTTCGTCCACAAAAGTGAAATAGCGAAATTGACCTTTGACTTACAAACACGTTACGGAATCAGGTTGGTTTTTTTTGTGAGATTCACGCCTTATTGACGTACCATCGCTGCCTGGTTTTACGTAACGATTTTGCATTTTAGTCGAAAGGTCACATCCAAAGTGACGGACCGAACAAAGAGATAGAAAGAGAGTGAGAGAGGAGAGCGAACCGGACCAGTTACCTAGGAGTTACCTAAAACCTGGGCACCTGACAATAATTCGTGAAAGACAAAAAGAGAAAATAGTTTGAGTAAACTGCAGAACAATTATTCAACGTCAACGTCGAATCGCGTGGACCGAGAATAAATATTTATTTCGCATAATCCACACGAGACTTTTAAAATATTTACCATTCGCAATTATATGCTTTACTATTTCTATTATTATCTCCGCATGGACATTAATCAAATCGGTTGAAAGTTGAAAAGTGAAACAGAAAATGACCGCCGTTTCTACGACTGGCCCCGTGAAGAAATGCTCCTTCGTAAGCGAGATTTCAATTCTGTAATGATTTATTTAAAAAATTCCAGCAAAATATTACCGATTTGGGGTCTCATTATGCCGCTAATAATTCAATCAAAGTCGAAACTTTCACGATAATGCTCAGGTTAAACGTTCTTAATATCGATATTACAGTCTCGTTCGACCCCATCGATTACTTACGTGGCTCTTTACTTTTAAATTCGACAAGTCCCAACGGAACGGATTTCCCACTGTCTGGTATCGTTGTTGTCTCGTCTGTCGACTCACCCTCTGACTTACATCCCATTCCCGTCATGAATACCTATGACTACTTACCGGAGCAAACAAAATCCGTTTTGCTTTTACTTTAAAAGTCAGATGGATCGACGCCACACGAGTTGAGTACTTTCGACAAATAAGAGAGATAGTGGCCTTCAAGGTGTGGTTGCTGGAGGTCCGCCTTGACAATCGGGTCAATCTCTTGTGATCATCAACCAGTAACCTCTAATTATATGAAGAATCTCACAGAAACTCGCACAACCTGTTCCCCTCATGATTTGGTAATGTTAAACTCCATTGAAGTTCAAGTCTAAGGACTTAGTTGCGTGGTTACGCAAAATCCGTGGTTTTCACAATGACTACGGCCCATCACCGGTTTTCATGTATTGCGCGTGCAGTCTCTTATTATGATAGAACTACTACTTCCTTATCACTCTTACCTGGAGCCAACGACACAAGTTAAGAGTCTCGCTCTAGACCACCTTACTCAAATCATTTCGAAGTCTCTTTTATGGCTTAAGCGCATTAGCCTTGGAAAGAAAAAAATTTCTTCTTTCCAAGTAAACAGGAAGTCTCCGAGAAAAGAACGTTTCTCACACGATTCGGTCATCGAGTGACACTATTTACATTCCAAAAAATTTGAGATCTCTACTTGTACCTGTAGCTTACCGCTTATCGGTCTTTCTTTTGGAAATCGGTAGAAGTTGTTCTCCGTGCAGATTTCAGCTTACCTGAAGAAAGAAAAAAAAACGGGACAATTAACATGAAGAAAATTTTGCAATGCATCACGTAACATATTGTACGTTAAAAATGGTTCAAGTTACCATTCGTCAGGTATTAGGCAACCACGTCGACAACTGACATGTATGAAAAATGAATAAGAGTAATGTCAAAACAGATGAAAGACGCCCACCAAATTCACATATGGCGGCAATTAAGTTCCCCTTGATGGGTTCATTTATCGCATGATGATAATTTCGGAGTCATTCATTCCAATTATAATCAATCTTCATTCCCGAATCATTCCCTCTTCGTTAGCGTTACATCTTCTTCGCTAGGAAAAGATTGAATAACACGCGTGTGGCATCGGTGGGAACAGTATTATGTCAAAACAATTCTGGGTGGGAACGACGACCGGCATTATGTCGACTCCTCACAATGGCTGAGATGTTCCGCTTCCGAAATTTCATCATTTTTGATTGAAACGATTCCAGTTAACTTTCCACGGACAAATTTGACGACGGTTGCATTCTGTCCGAATCGAAACTCCGTGCAATCCATCATTCGGATTGACATTCACAAGAAATAGAAATAGATTTTTGACTCGATGGAACGGTCTTTTCAAATTCTTTTAGAGATATTATGAGAGTCAAGTGACACGGTTACATTGAGAGAAGACGTACCGAGACGGCTGAGAAGGTTTGTAATCGAGCAACGTTCACCAGTCAATTACCGGAATGCATTGTTGTAACAGAAATTTGTGTCAACGGAATCTTCTAGTCCTAGAGTGCCAGCTAGACCAGCCAGCAGAAATCCAACCGGGACTCTAATTACCCAACCATTACTCTAATTAAACCATCGAAATTTATGTTGTATCGCACACAACACCCCAATTCTTCCGCATCATTACATTCTATTTATGTATGGGGTACCGGACAGAGTTGTAAAGTGCAAAACTATCGTACTGTTTGAAATGCAGCTTCCATTTCACTATTAATTGCAATTGAATTTCCGCTTCCTTTTAATTCTTCGCACATACCAAACTTAGTACACTCGAACAGTTTCCAAGTTCCAAAGTTTTTCTTGCGTGCATTTGCGAAATCGTTTATTCATACTTCGATGGATTCCTTAATTATTCAATTAATTTGTCACCGGTCGAGTGATAAAATATAGTTTTAAGGAACGGATGCATCTCTTCCCTTTATCTCGTTAACTTTCGGTTTCTCTCTCTGTTCGTTTCCTAATCGGTTCCGCTTGGTTAACTATTACTTTTTTTCAGACGTCTCACACGGAAGACTATGACACGGAATGATGATGATGGTGATGATTGGGCACGTAAATATAAATTCGTTCAAGTAAAGATTATTTTTATTAATACAGTGCTTCGGGGTATGTTCCGCAGAACGGCTGAAGGCGATCGCCGGCTCTAAATAAAATTAAAACGGGATATCCCCCGTAGGCGTCTCGGCCGTCCATTTCGGCTCCCACTTTTCATTCGTTCTTAAAGTACTTCTAAAAATAAGTAAACAAACCAAGGAATAATGACATTAATATGTTTTCACCCGCGGTGACGAACACCGGTGAGTGAACGACAATATAAATATAGTGATTCTAAAAGGGTTAAACACACCGGAAGGATTCAGGTGAAAGTACCAATTAAACCTGCCCGGGACAGTATAATAAGGTTTCTTCTAACCTTAAAAGAAATTTTAACAGTCAAGGAGAACAGCTCCTTACCGCGAGGAACTTTCATAAAATTCCGAACGATAGTGGAATTGGTAGGATTAAAATTTAGTTAAAACTAATATTTGACTAGTTTTTTTTTCTTCGTTTGCGTTCGCATTCCAACCCAACGTCAAACCCTCGTCTACCCACTGATGCAATTCATTTCGTAGAAAGTGACACCTTTGTCAACCATTTTAAAATTCACCAAGTCGGTGTTGCATTTAGAAAAAAAAAAACTTTTGTTACTCAAACCAAATCAATAAACAATTTCAACCGTCATGCTCACTTTCTTTCATTCAAACTCTGCACCGCAGAGCACTTTCTGGTTCACCTCGCACCCACTGTTGCCTTCCACCAAGCGACCATCGTCATTTTCTACCGTAACTAGTTTGATCTCATCTCATCCGAATTTCTTATTAGCGGCGAAATCGCCGGAATCAACTGTTGCCGGATGGCAATTAAAGACCAGGTAACAAAACTCAATAGTGCAGAACCATAAAAAAGATAGCCTGTTGTCACTCGTGATCAGAAGGCAATTAAAACGATGAAGGTATTAATGTGCGCGAGTACAATAGTACGAAATGTACACGCTGCTAATTGATTAGGACGTTTAACTACAAATAAAAACAACCGTTTGAAATTACATAAAGGTAGATTCTAAGATGCCGATGAAATTGCGGATGAAAGAAAGTTGACAAAGTTCAATAGTGTAAAAGCGTCAACAGTTTTTTTGGGTAATGCTGGCCGCTTATCTGTTTCCTGCGTTCGTTTAATTACACTACAATGTGAATTTTCTTTAATAAACGAGCAAGTTTTCCTGTTCCTCAACATGAACACTCTTACTTCAATTATGTAAAACTAGTAATAGTTCCCTCGAGCACCATCCAGACCTCTTCCTACGACCGCTTGAGTCGCCTGAGTCGAATCGGAACAAGGGGAATTACGTATACAATTTTCTTTCCACCACGATTCCGGTACAGGTGCAGGTGTAAATAAATTTCGACTGATCTGCAATCATGGATTTCATTATTATTAAAATATTCAGCTATCGATTCGCACCTCGCGATGTCACCCGGATGACAGGTGCCGATGACGGTTTTTGGTAACTTTCTTTCCTTCAATTAACATTACAAGTATTCATGTTACAGGTGTATGCTTATAACGCATTAACGTGCTTTTAACTTTTACCTTGTAAATCCATAAAACACACACAACACACAAGAGAAACCTTCGCACATCGCGTGCTTAAACAACATCGTTAAGAGCCCAAAGTCAAACCGGTGTCACATCCTCGCAAAACGACTCGTGGCAAAAATTTAGTCGCAAGAAACGAATCTCACCTGAGTGCGACAATTTCGTCCATAAAACGTTGAGAGCCGTAGAAAGAGCTGAAAACAAGCTTATTTATGGTCAGTTTAATTATTAATTTTACCTTCCAGGTTTACCGATCGAATTGTGCTTTTCACTGCCTTGAATTCACGAGATGTTGCCTCTCATATTTGAATCGACACTACAATTATGTAATACAACAGTAAACAGGCCAGAACGCCAAGAAGCGAGTAGTGGAACCAAAAAGAAAGATCTTATTCAATCGCTTTAAGCATTCGATGGACTGCCGCGTTGAAACGTATTAGTAACTGAGCGATCAAACAAACGAGACTCTAAAACCGTACCTGAAAAAATTTATTCATTTCCTCTTCGGGCCTCTGGTTACCATTGAAATTGATTTGAAGCAAGTTTCTGGAAATGAAGCGAAACCTTTCGATACACATTTATGTATTTACAGAGGTACGAAAACCGCAAAAACCTAGGCGCAAACCACAGGTTTAAATATTGATTTATTTGTGAAAGTCAAGATAAATCTTCAAGTCATGTGCGTCACCTATTTACATAACTCTAGTTTTTTTTTTACCGGTGAGCGTACTCGAGCCTCTGACCGAATTGTGAAATTTATTTCGGTATTAAATAATAGCTATTTACTCTATAAAGAAAACATACTTTTAACAGCTCGAAAAGCTATTAGAACGTTTACGAAACGGAATCTACGTTGTCGGCTTTTAAGTGTGTGCAAATTAATTAGTGAACATCTTAAATGTCAACGCCAACAACACTTCTTCTACAGGAAAAAAAAGGACCAGAAGTCTCCAAGTTATACAAACTTAAAATAACAAATCATTCGCCCACTTCTACTTTTCATCCTTAAGTAATTGCTTTTTATTCGACTAATGAAATAACATTACTGATTTCACGCCCGGAGCATTCATGTTCTTTTCGTTATTTTTTTTAAACAAAATGACCTCTTGTGTGTGTGTATGTGTGCGTGTGTTAGTAAGAAAAATACTTTATCTTTAAATATTAATTGTATATTATGCCATGGTGTTGGTACTTCTCCACAAGGTGCTGATGTAACACCTCGATAAATAAAAACATAACAGCTTCGAACAAATTATAAACTTGATTAATTGTATGAGAGCTAACCTGATAATGTCAAACATTTGAACACCGTTTTTCTGTTAGAAAATACGACGCTATTATGGTAGTTGTTAACCACAGACCACGTGGTTTATGTTTTCTTTGTGTATCATTTGCAGTTCTCAAAACCGCAGCTAACTTTGTTTTCGTCTGAACTGCCTGAATCTACCTTCTAAAATAATTCCACAAATTATGCTTCACTGGTAGCAAATTGGTTATATTCTCGCTCAAAAACGCGTGTAAAATGTCCTTTAACGGCCTAATATGGAGTCCAATTTTTATTTTGCACTTTTTTTGGCCATAAAGAATAATAAGTTTCCGTAGAAATTGAACCCGGAGAGACTCGCTTTTTCTTAAAATGCCATTCGAGATATTTATCATATTTAAGGGAGTGACACTTCACTTTGCATCTGCAGGCCTCACCTTTAAATTTTTGCGACATTCAAGTATTTAAGTACATTGTAGGTGTCTTTAACAAAAATAGGAAGCGACCGCGAAGGAACGAGCAACGCAAAAGAAGTCCACATCCCAAATGAAATCACGAAACCGTAGTTAAATACGAGAATAAAATACAAATTAACCAAACACATTAAAGAAAATTAATAAGGGAATACACGGATAAAAGAAAATATGATGTTTTGACATTCATCCCTCAGAGTTTCGAAACAAAATATTTTCAGGTGGAAGGAGAGAAAAAATATGATTCCTCACTCACCCAAAACCAATAGAATTTTACAAAGGACAAATGTAGTACAAATTACCTATGCAATACAACTTATGAGAATGGTAGGCGTAGAGTTACGAAAATAAACTTCTAAAACTCTAACGATAAACTTGAATTCCCTAAATATTTGGCGTATTTATTTATATTACACTACCCATCAAAGGCACAGGGTTTGTCCTCTCTCTCTCTCTCTCTCTCTCTCTCTCTCTCTCTCTCTCTCTCTCTCTCTTCTCTCTCTGATGTTTGTGTGTGTGTGTGCCGTATGTCGCCTATAGACAAGTAGAAGTTTCCGGCACTTCCCATCAAATTACAATTGTATTAAATCGCAAAACGTTGTTCCCGTTACTCGAGCACACGGATAAGCACATTAAACCGTATTGCATAACACAGCACTGACGTAATTGCATTTTCATTTTGTATAATTTTTAACGTGCACATTAGTGCATTGATAATAACGTTCAAGAAATTCTTTAGCCGAATTATTCATCAAAGCAAGAAAGGAACACAATTTCGGTTCGGATTTGCTCGCCCGCAACGTTTCAAGTATTCTCAAGTGTCGCTTTCGGTAGGACAGAATAGATAATATCTAGCTGACAACAATCCTGACAGGCTTCGAGGGAAATAAAAAGATCAGGAAGCAACACTGGAAAGTTGTCTTAGATCACTGACTTGTATACGTGAATAATTTTATCTAATCCACTTTTGTGTTATTTTCTTTACAGAATCACAGACTTAAGGCGTACGTTCAAGGCTCTACAACGGCTGTAATGTGCGGTACAGTGCGCGAAAATAACTAGTAGAAACATTTCTTATGATGCCTGAAACTGTCGGAAATCAAGCAGCTGACAAGAATGGTCGTTCTGTTGTCCATCCTTACGGTGACCGCAGCTTTGAAAACTGCAATTTCTATTGTCGGAACTGGACTCTGGCTGATACCACTGCTCATAGCAGGCCTCGCCTACTATCGATACGATTCCTTAGATCCAGAATCACGACCCATAGATCAGTATCCGCTGTACAAGGAATACGACTTCATAGTCGTCGGCGCTGGATCAGCAGGTAACAATTCAAAACAACTAGTAAGATAATTGTGAATTTTTTTTGCTTAATCATTCACATCTGTACAGGTGCCGTGGTAGCAAGTAGATTATCTGAAATTCCAGAATGGAAAGTTCTACTTCTCGAGGCAGGACCCGACGAAAATGAAATTTCGGATGTTCCTGCTTTAGCTGCCTTTTTACAACTTAGCCGCATAGACTGGCAATATAAGACTGAGCCAACTGGCAGAGCTTGTTTAGGAATGAAAGGTAAACAGATGGGTTCATTTATTTCAATCGAATGACAATGTTTTTCGAAAGTTAAATTCGATTAGTAAAACAATTTTTCAATTTGCTCCTCACAATTTTTTTTGATGAATCTTTCTCCCTTTTTCAAACGAGGAGATCACAATTTACTTTCTCCTGATCTTCCATATGTTCCACCTCAATCGAATGATCTCATTTTCCGTCCCGGTTGCTTTTGCCGCAGTTCACATTTCAAAAGGTGAAATTCCACGTCGAATGCAATTTTCAGGTGGACGATGCAACTGGCCCAGAGGTAAAGTGCTCGGAGGGTCTAGCGTTCTGAATTACATGGTCTACGTCCGTGGTAACAGAAAGGACTTCGAGCACTGGGAAGCCCTGGGCAACGCCGGCTGGGGATACGAGGATGCACTCTACTACTTTAAAAAAAGCGAAGACAATAGAAATCCATATTTGGCGAGAAGCAAATATCACTCCAGGTATTCTTTTATCTCTCAAATTTGCGCTTGAACTGCACTCGAGTTACAGTAAAGGTTGTTGGTTGTTGTTTGCCCTTTGTTTGTAATGGATGTTCTGTTTCAAGTCAATGTACAACTTGTACCACAGAATTAATCAGCCCGCACGACACACACATATGTAACCAAATTAACATCGTGTAACGGAGTACACAATTTTAATAATATTACGATTATTAATTTATCATTGTCTTTTACGTGATGATTAATTTTGGTGATGAAAGACCACGTACCGTTTCAGTTACAGTATTTACTCTTAAATTAACCTTTAAAATCAACACTTCACTGAAACTGAAAATGTTGCAAGTGACTTTAATTACCATTTTAATACTTGAATATTCTGATCAAGATGTACGGGTAGAGTAGGTCAAATGGTGAGTAAGACTAGGGTTTTTGTACATATCAGTTTCGTTGGCACTGTACACAACGACAACTTTAAAACAACTACACAATTTTACAGGAACATTTTATAAGTTAATATGAAAATATTAAATTTGTAGTGTTTAGACAATGCACAAAAGACACGTACGTACTACAATGTCCATCATATTGTTACAATAATATTATTATTATTAAGACTTTTGTTGAGATTGAACTTTTGAGTTCGACCCACTAAATTGTACCCAATACTACTTCTCTAGAGGAGGATATCTCACAGTTCAAGAAGCGCCATGGCGAACACCCTTGTCTCTGGCATTCGTACAAGCCGGACAAGAGTTGGGATACGAAAACATAGACGTCAACGGAGCTAGTCAAACGGGTTTCATGTTGGCCCAGGGCACACTACGTAGAGGTTCACGCTGCAGTACGGCGAAGGCCTTTCTCAGGTAAATTCACATAGAATGTAGAAAATTTCAGGCAATTCTGCCGTTGACACGTGAGGAAATTAAAGATGAAAGTTCCAAATCAAACGCACAGAATCAGTGACAGTTACACGGAACAGGATACATTCTCCGTTCTCGTAACACCACACTCGAAAACCATTTCCGAATTCCTTCATCGCCAATCAAATTCATACGAAGAGTCCGTCGCTCAACTTCCTTCTTCTGTTTTTGCAGGCCCGTTCGACTCCGAAAGAATTTCCATACGGCTATGAAGAGTCACGTCATTAAGGTTTTAATAGACCCAAAGACAAACAAGGCCTATGGTGTTTTATTTGTACGCAACGGAGTCAAGCAAATTGTTTACGCGAGGAAGGAAGTTATATTGTCTGGAGGTGCCATTAATTCCCCGCAACTTTTAATGTTGTCTGGCGTGGGTCCTAGGCAACACCTGGAAAAGTTAAAAATTCCAGTGCTTCAAGATTTGAAGGTGGGCGTGTGGTCAGAGTGAAACCGTTCGAACAAATAGTTGAGTACTCAAAAAAAATACTCTTTTTGTTCTCGCCAGGTGGGAGAAAATCTGCAGGATCACGTTGGATTGGGCGGAATGACGTTTCTCATAGATAAACCTGTATCCATCGTACAAGACAGATTTCAAACGGTGCCAGTAACCACTCATTACGTAATTAATGAAAGAGGGCCCATGACAAGTTTGGGTGGACTTGAAGCAGTCGCTTTCATTAATACCAAATATGCAAATCTTAGTGACAATTGGCCGGACATTCAGTACCACTTTGCACCGGCCTCTGTTAACTCCGACGCAGGTACGCCATCACTAGAATGCCGATTTGAGTTTAATTATTTCAGGTATACATTTTATTTCCTGTAAAATTTTCCGTTATGTTACAGGACTCCGAGTGCGTAAGATATTAGGTTTAACGGATCGTCTGTACAATGCCGTGTACAGGCCAATTGCAAATCACGACGTTTTTACGATTCTTCCGCTTCTTCTGAGGCCCAAGTCCAGGGGTTGGATACGTCTGAGAAGTGCGAATCCCTTTCACTACCCCCTCATCCACGCCAATTACTTTGACCACCCGCTGGATATTGCCACATTAGTAGAAGGTTGTGGAATGTCTCGCTTCCCCATGGGAACACGTTCGTACCTTAACCAGAACTCGAACGAATTTTATTTTTTTTTTCACAGGGGCCAAAATCGCAGCGAAATTGGGCGAGTCAAATTCTTTCCGTCGTTTCAATAGCAGACTTCACAAGACACAGATACCTGGTTGCAGACAATTTCCATTCGGCACAGACGAGTACTGGGAGTGTGCCATTCGTCACATTTCAATGACGATATATCACCCCGTGGGAACTTGTAAAATGGGACCCGAATGGGACCAAGATGCGGTCGTCGATCCCAGGTTGAGGGTCTACGGCATCCAGGGACTTAGGGTTATAGATGCGAGCATAATGCCCACAATAGTGAGTGGAAACACAAACGCGGCAGTCATTATGATAGGAGAAAAGGGTGCCGACCTGATAAAAGAAGACTGGCTATTGGAATCAAATGGAAGCGAAAAAGTTCTGTAGAAAAATTCAATTTACCAAAGTAATTTGTAAGTCAAAGTGCAATTATTGAGTAAACAAAACACAACTTGATGGACAAATTATTAGACAGAGAATTAGAAATTTTTTTCGGGTTTGATAATTGAAAATGACACATTGTTAATGTACTTAGCTTTTGTTGCTTAGTTGTAATTTAATAATTAAACGACATACGTTACGTCAGTTAAAAGTTGTTTCGACGTATTTATGTTACCAATTTTCATCCCCTCATGAAGTTATTAAAAGGAAAGTTTCTAATTAAGAACATTTTCTTTTATTTTTATTGAGGAGATTCCATGGTTATGCCACATAATTAATGTGTCTAACTATGTTAATACTTTTAAAAAAAAAATGCATTACGGACCCTGCACGTAACTTTCTATGAAATACGAAAACCTTAATGCTACGGGTATTTATTAAATGAAGTGTTCGAGAACCTTATTTGTTATTTTTAATTAATTACCCAAAGTTAACGATTAGTCGGCGATCCATTTTCAACAAAAACATACATAAAATTGTACATAATGTAATAAATAAATAATAAATCAACTTTTTCTTGCGAAGTGGTTGGACGTTTCAGTGATTTCACCTTTGTACCATTATAAAACCGCTTTCAGATACCCACGTAACATAAATATATTCTAATTAAATTCTCACGATGAGAAATTATATTTATATCAGAAAATTATGTATTTAACATTCAGTCAAGCGAAAACATTGTAATTTGTTACTCGCACAGAGTGGCACGTGCACTGCTTACATTCGCTGGGCCCACCTTAATGTCTCTTGCGTGTTTTAACAACCAGACCCAACCTCTCGGCAAAACATCCCAAATAAATAATTAATCGATTAATGATCTGTAGAGGTTACTGAATGAACTGAATAGTCATGTTGGCCAATCCGGATGAGTGCACCAAACCGTTACAAGGTAAGTGGAGAATGAGAACAGACAATGAAATTAAAGTAAACAAAAAAAAGAAATTTTTAGGGTATCAAGAGCACGTAAACACGAATCATCCTGAGGAGCATCTTATCTATCACGATACCATCGCTGAGATATTGGATATTTGCTTTAGCAAAAGGAAACAACTGATTTACTTCGCTTTACCAAAAATAATGCAGGACCATTCGCAATTTAGCCTCACGTTCTAAATATAGACGCGACAACATTTACAGAAATTCTCTTTTTAAATCGCGTTGCCTCTTAATTTGTCTTGTGACCTTTCGTGGATGTATTCTACAGTATGCGACGAGTTATGTACTCCGGGGCAAGGAGACGTGTGTGCACACAAGAAGGTAAGAGATGAATGCGGAAGAATCTTCTCAAAGGCGACATTATATTGAGAACATAAAAATAAATATCTTAAAGTAAATGTTCCTTTAAATAAATATTGAAATATCCATGGTAAATCATATCAACATCATCCATATCAACACATCAACCTCTCTTCAAATGGATGCCAATCTCAACGAAAGTCTGACAACTTTTCAGAATTTCTAATAATATATGATTCCCCCGCGAAATCAAATCAAGTAGACTGGTCTACTCTGATGACAATTTGCATCAGACAATAAATATATTGTAACCTCGACAAGTGCACTTATCATTTGGAACCGTAATTTATTTTGAAAGTCTATTTTAAGAAACAATCGAATTGCATCATGCGACATAAAACTAGGTTACAAAACTGCTATCGATGTTGGCACCACAGATAATGAAAAATCCTATGTAAGTCAATGAAACTGAAACGAATGAACTGCTTCAGTGTTACGTAACTTACAAATAAATGAAAATAATCAATCGAAGTCAAGTTTAAATGTCAATTGTCTCGTCAATTATGTTCGATGCTAACACGCTGCAATGCTTACATTGTAATTCGCACTTATGTGAGTACCACATTAAAACCAAAAGTAAAACACGTATAATTATTTACACCTTTCGTCGACACCCATGCTCAGTAGCACGGTATTTAAATGCTGATTACTGTTGTATTTTATTATTAACAATGTTCTTTCTACCTAGAATCTATTCGGAGCTTTCTTTCCACTACGATTTTAAAACCACCACAGTTGAACGAACGAACAAATTTTTAATGACAAATCATTGTATTGAATTGTACAATAATGACAATTAACTGAAATCATGTTCCCAGATTTAGTTTTTGATGTAAAAATGATGCAAATACCTGCAACATGTGAGACATTCAGATGTGGCCGTTATTATTAACGAAAATCAATAAACATTTCTGTATACATATATATAGAAATACAAACAAAGATTTAAAAATCTAAATCAAGTAGCAAAGAATCCGAAAAAGCTGATTGGAACAAAGGAATCTCGGGTTGAAGAAAAAGAAAGCGTAAAATAAAGAATTATAGTTTCATGCCGGGAAGTATCCAGTGACCCAACTGAACTTTCGTAACAAAAATAATAACTTTTAAGATGAAACTATCACCGCTTGTTTAAGAGAACAATGTAATATATAAGAACTTATGTTTAGTGCACGATTCGGTGACGAAGAAGTTGTTTATGAAAAGAAACTCAGGAGGTGAATTCTAAATTTAAGCACAAGACTTATGTTCTTCGGCAAGTAGTGTAATGTCAACGAGTTCATGATATTCCAGGAAGAAATGAAATCGGTGCAGTGCCTACGTGAAAAGGTCAAGTAGTGACATGAGTCATTTTACCTGTGACACCCCGGGCAAGATGACCTCGGTCAAGTTCACACACGAGTTTAAGGTAACTTATTATTACCACCTTGATCTCGGGGTAAACTGTTAGTATGCACCGTTTGCAACTGAAGGTGTACCCTGACTTTCCCTGTCTTAATTAAGCCACGACAGATCCATCACAAATAAGAAAAAACCCAAGAAAACCACGCGGTTTTCCTCAAACAGATGTCGGCAGGAAACCGGTTTAACTTAAATATGTGTAAATATTTCAATCAATTTCTCTGAACCGTAAATGCAAATGCAGGTAGTTCTTGTAGAAGACGAGTAAGAGAGTGGTCACGGTTTTAGAGGAAGTGTTTCTTACTGGATAAACCATGGGTCAACCGAAGAGAGGTTAACCATTTGTTTTCACTGAGTTAAAATTCTCAACAAGAAATTAAGACTGCAACTCAACGATCACTCATGGGTACATCATACCTGAGAAATGATCATTCAAAAATATTACGTGCATATTATTTACATATTATAATATTTACGTACAAAAAAGTGAACAGTATGACCTTAGTGTTACAGCACACCCAAGAGTTAAATGCGATTTTTTTCAATTACCTTATTTTACACTGGAAGGCTTTTAGATGATTACCCGTGAATTGGAAGATTTTAATTTATGTTTGCACTATCTTGGGGAGTAGAGTACAACCGAGTCCGCTCAAATACCAAATACCAGGCAGGAGTAGGACCCAAGAACCCAAAATTAATAAATGCAAAAATGATAAAAGTGGGAACGACGCAACAGATCTACTAGATAGTCAGATAAAAATTCAATTTCAAAGACAATTGCTCTTTCTCGGATAAATAGTGGGACTTCCATAGGTCGAAAAATAAGTTCTGTGCAAAAGGGTTCCTACTAAGTGTCAAACTCTTCGATCTCACCTACGCAAAGCACACGGAATGCCATTCAATTCATCGCGACATTGAAGTTGACCAAATATGTCTATAAATGCTGTAAATCTTTTTATTTTCCACTAATTGTGCCACGAGATCTCGGAAACTTCAAATTGTTATCGAGTTACCTGGTCGTAGGAGTAGAAACGAAGTCAAAACAATTGCGGTCCGCGATTTTAGTCGATATTCGAAACTGTGTCATGTGCGATATACAGGTATTTAATTGAATTTAATCTTAGAATGAATTTCTATTTTTCTACGTGACGGATTTCCAATGTTAAGTTTCAAACAAAATATTAAATAACAACGTCTCTTAATAAAATAGGCAGAAGAAATGAACAATAAATAGTGTACCGCAATTGGCCAAATATTTTAATTGATCACTGCAAAAATAAAATAGTAAGGAATGCAGGAAAATAATCCTTGTCCTAAAAGACTATTTTATGTATTACAGGTTTTTGAATAATACACAATTAAACAAAGTTTGTTATGTATTTGGTTAACATTTCAATTACCGTCTCAGGTACGGTTGACTTGTCAAGTGCGTGCAACGCTAACAAACAACAAATAGGAAGCGAAATTTTTCTCCTCGGGGTGATTATTTTTGTGTTACTTGAAAAAATTAGTTACACAATACTTTAAGAATATTTTAAGGAGCTACCTTGAATGAGAAAACCCCCCTACAAGTTAGAGAGAAACAATAAAAAGACAACATTCAGTCCAATGCGAATCCAACGTTCGGTGATAACATTTCGGATGTAGTTCGATTTCAATAATGTGTCCTACAAAACTGTTAGTTGTGATTGCGAAATAATAAATAGTTCGGGTTTACGGTGGGATAGTGAATCAAACAAGTTCCACTCGTCATCTAGGTAAATAAATGAAAAACGTACGCATTACCATTCTCCTATTACATAGACACAATCGAAGATTACACAAGTTGCAATATTAGTTTATTTATTCTCATGTTACTTAATGACTGGACCAAAACCATCAAAACAAGCTACAAGAGATGAAACATTTACAGTACTTTTGATGAGTTTTAATTATTTGGATTGGTGCGGTAGATCATATAACAAGTCACTTAGTTCCTCCTCGTAATATATATAATTGTGCACTGCTTTAGATTACATAGACCCCCAACAGGAATTGAAGGAACTGGATCCCAAACGGACGAAGTGGAACCAAAATGGTATCCTCCACAAAAACTACATATTATTGTCTAGCACTGCTTCTCGTTTTGGACTGTCACTTGCAGCTTTCCTCTGCCGGACCTGCCTTAAACTCAACAACATTGAACCGCACAAATTATGTAAAAACGGATAAGAGGGATGACAAAACCTTCAACAAATTCCAGGTAAGTTTTTAACTATTGATCAGGTCAAGTTAGTGTAAGGAATTTGCATCAATAAGATTTAAACCATTAAATACACATTTTTATGGCTAATTGCTAGAAACATAATAGTTGAATTTTATTGCTGCAATTGTGTAATCACTTTTCATTGGTTCAACAAAAGACTATAATGGTACATTAATCGGACACGAGGAAGTTCTTTTGTTGCTATCACGCAAAACTGTTTATATCCAACCAAATCTTTTTGTACTTGGCTTCTTCGGAGTGATCCTTCGTGTGTAGGTTTCCTCCGGTCTTGCGTTTTCTTCGACTGTAAATATATCCAAATGGTCGAGTCGTACACTATTTTTGACGAATAATTCTTTTCCACTCACTTGAGAATACATTCCTCGTAAAAATGCTTCATGTCCCGGATTGTTACCCACCTCGGGTACATCCTTTAACTCTTTTAAGTCATCGTGCATGCTATATAAAACTGTCATTGCTTCGTGAACACCCACATTTTTATGTAAAATATGATGCTCCACCAAATCGGCACCCAAAAGCTCTTCGTATTCTTTCATTCGAATCGGTATAATTATATTAACGAACCACAGTAATACCAATGTTGTTATGATGGCCCAAGCACCTAGACACATGCAGGCCAGGCATTGAACACCGAGAAGGTACCATCCGCCACCATAAAACAGACCGTTGCGACCGTTGGTTGTCGTTAATGGTTCCGGACTTACAGCGAAGAGGCCGACGGATATGACACCCCAAATTCCGCACAGCCCATGGACAGAGGATGCACCAACAGGATCGTCGAGTCCTAGGTGGTCAAACCACGGTTGTCCTATACAGGACAAAAACGCTCCGACGAATCCAATTAAAATACTCTCCCAGGAGTGGTACAAATAGCAGCCTGCAGTAACAGCAACTAATGAGCCCAGTACACCGTTAATCAGATGAAGAATATCGACACTACCATTTTGAAAAGCAAGAGAGTAGATTAAACCAAATAATCCTCCACCGAAAGATGATAACATCGTATTAACGCAAGCTTTCGCTGCGTACCCCCATTTCGATCCCGATAGTCCGTAGGTACTGCCTGAATTGAAAGCCAACCATCCCCACCAAAGTACAAATAAGCCCATACAGCAGTTTATGGGACTTCCGAGTGGTAATGAACCCGTGCCGTTGATGTAACGACCCAACCGAGGACCCAACATAAATGCTGAAGCGAATGCTGAACCACCCCCGACAACATGTACAGGACCTGAACCGGCAATGTCAACAACACCCAACTTGTTAAGGAATCCATGTTCTCCCCAAACCCAACCAGCAGGAACACAATACACCACCGTGTTGAGAAACGAAAACAAACAGTAGGCTTTAAAGTTGCACCGCTCTGCCATGGCTCCGGAGACGATCGTCGTGGCTGTCGTGGCAAAAGACAGTTGAAATATAAAGGCTGCGAACCTGGGACCCATGAGAGGATCACCGACATCTGCATCGACAGCGAAATCACCGAAGGCTATGAAACTGTTCGTGTACGGACTTCTTCCGAAGCTCAGTCCATATCCGAAGAGCCAATAAGTGAATCCTCCGAGAACTATGTCAACAATGTTCTTCATCATGATGTTCACTTCGTTTTTCAAAGATATGCAACCGGATTCCAGTAGACCAAATCCCGTTTGCATGGTAAAAATTATGAAGGATGAAGTGATCAACCAGTTCGTGTCCTCTTGATTTAGTTGGTATATAGCTGGAATTTTTGTGTTGTTTATGTTTATCTCCTTCTCTGATGAACTCATGGCGCCTCGATAACCCCACTGGCTCAGAACTCACAATCCAAAAAATTTATAAAATAAATCTCAAGTCAAACGTTTCTATTACTCTTTCAAACATGAAAAATGTCACTCTTTCAAACTGGAACTTGAATAAAATCGGTCACTCCTGTTCTACATTCGGTCAGATTCTAAACTTCAAATCGATGAGACATCCCTACTTTGATTTTTAAATTTTAATCACTAATTTGCAATTTCGTCAAACGTTTTTTCCTTGGACTAGGCACAAATGCCCCAAATTGTGTACTTGACAACAGTAAACCGCCTCCGTTGCGGAAGGCAACTACATTGAACAGTGTGCCACCGACGAGGGTTTCGGTGTTTGTCTAGGGTGCTTATATTTCAAATTTACCAGGTGAAAGGGACTGTATCAGATGAAGAAATATTTTCTAATTCAGAATTACAGCTCACTTCTAAGAGTTTAAAATAGTTTGACATTTCATGTTGTTAACTACGAATTTTATTTTCAGGAATATGACTTCATAATCGTAGGTGCAGGAACAGCCGGCTGTGCTGTGGCCAACAGACTATCCGAAGTGTCCTCCTGGAAGGTGCTGCTAATTGAAGCTGGAAGTGATGAGAATTTCTGGATGGACATTCCCATCTTTGCAAATTACTTGCAGTTTTTAAATATTAACTGGGGGTACAAAACCGAACCCTCGACGACGTCTTGCTTGGGAATGGAAAAAGGACAATGCAACTGGCCGAGAGGAAAAGTTATGGGAGGAAGCAGTGTGTTGAACTATATGATTTACACGAGAGGAAACCGCAGGGATTTTGATCAATGGGAAGCTCTTGGCAATACCGGTACGAAATAGTAATCATCAGAAGTTCACAACACATTTTAAAACGATAAAGTTTTTTTAATTAGATATATTTTTTAAGGTTGGGGCTGGAGCAACGTGTCCTACTACTACAAAAAAATGGAAAATATGAAAATTCCTGAATTCATGCAGAGTCAACACCACGGAAATAATGGATATTTGACTATCACCGGTGTGCCGTATAAAACGCCCATCTCAGAGGCTTTCATTAAAGCCGGAGAGAGCTTGGGTCAACCCATAACCAATTTTAATGGTGCTACACAAACGGGATTCAACTATCTCCAAGTCACAATGAAAAATGGTACGAGATGGAGCAGTGCGAGAGCTTACCTCAACCCGATATCCAACAGAAGAAATCTGTACGTGAAAAAGTTCAGCACGGTCACAAAGGTGTTGATTGATCCAAAGACTAAAGTGGCGTATGGAGTGGAATTTGTTAAGAACAACAAGAAATACGTTGCAAAAGCGAGGAAAGAAGTAATCATATCGGCAGGAACAATTAATTCCCCACAAATTTTAATGTTGAGTGGAATTGGACCAAAGAAACATTTAAGGGAGAAGAATATTAAAGTTATAAAAAATGCCAAAGTAGGCTACAATCTACAAGATCACACGGCAACGGGAGGTCTCTCGTATCTCATCGATTACCCATATTCATTAATAACGAGTAGGATGGTAAAGAACCAGAAACATTTTCAAGACTACTTGACATTCCACAACGGACCGTTTTCAGTACCTGGAGGATGCGAAGCTCTCGCTTTTTTGGACCTCCAAAATATGAACGACACAGACGGTTACCCCGACTTAGAACTACTTTTGGTTTCGGGGGGTCTGACTTCCGACGAATCACTACACAGGGATTTCAACATTAAAGAAAAACTATACAGAGAGATGTACGGACCCATCGCAGGACGAGATCTATTCATGATATTACCTCTAACTATGAGACCAAAGTCCACTGGGCGTATCATGCTTCGGGACAACGACCCGTTCCATCATCCTTTGATTTATCCAAATTATTTCTCAGATCCCGAAGGATACGACATTAAATTGGCTGTTGCGGGTATCCGAATGGCTAATAAGGTAGTAGATACCAAACCCTTTAAAAAACTCGGAGCTAAATTGTATGCCAGGCCACTGCCACCCTGCGAACACCTGGAATTGGACTCCGATGAATATTGGGAATGTTACGCTAGACATTTAACATTTACTATTTATCACCACGTGGGAACTTGTAAGATGGGACCAGCATCGGATGCGGATGCTGTGGTAGATGAACGGCTTAGAGTAAGAGGAATAAAGAATTTAAGAGTAATGGATGCCAGTGTGATGCCGTTTGTGCCAGCTGCCCATACGAATGCTCCCACTTTTATGATTGCAGAAAAGGGTTCTGACATGATAAAAGAAGACTGGGGAGTACCCCTTTAAGTTCGTGTAATCGCGACTAGGGTAGTAACAAACAAAACTAACGATCACTTGTTTTAAGATTAATATTGTCGTAGAGTGACAACACTTAAGAACGAACACAATTTATTAAACGAATAAATAAGTGTAAATAGCTCAAGTGATATACTAAATTATGATTGTACTGTAAATATAAAAACTTCATTAGTTTAATTCCGTACTAATAGTCATTGTAGTGTACGCTGTATCTATGCTTGATCACAATATTGTATATATTTTGTATCATTATATAAAATATTGCCATATTTTTATTTTAGTTCATTATCACTACAATTCAATTTGGTGACTCCTTGAGACCCGAGATGTCAATTTAAGTCTTTATGCCGCAATGCAACTTACTTTGTAAATGTATATTTCGGTGAAAAACGTTTCCTTAGTTTTTTGTTACAGTAAACCAGTATTTACCTACTTTGTTTACTATTCGGAAGGGTAAGGAGGACCTAGAGTTCTTGAACGTTGTTCTCCACAATCAACTCAACTGACCTAACCAAGAACAAAGTAGTAGGAGCCCTTGACTTACGTATTACATTTTTGGACACGGTGGTCACGGTCAATGTACAGACATAAGACTTCTCTCTCCGACTTAATTTAAAGTTTTTATGGGAACCCAGTCTTAGAGTGAAATGTGTACGTAAACCATTACCTCAGAACCACTATTTTTATTTACAACGTAATAAAAACTACGTCCCTAAACAGGGAGAATAAATGACTGACATCGGTATCTTTAAAAAATCCGGTTACATTTATTATAAACGCAGCAAGGGCTAGGTCTGTCTCCCATAAGTAAAGCATTCCTCTCTGAACAAGTTCATCTCAAATGAGCGGCATATATTTTGACGACCGATACAACATAACTGTTCATTACAGGTAGCTCTGGGTGAATTACAAACGATAGGAACCCTCTAAGTTGTAAGTCGCGCGATGTCCACTCTCTTCGCATACAAAATTTTCGACTATATCAACTCAGGTTGTTAACCTGAAATGTAACGTTTTCATTCTTTCAAGTGCCGGAGGGAGAAAAGGAGTGACAACACTCTTGGATGTTGCAGTCAAGAAGCTTTCGAAGTGAAGTGTGACACACAGAATGATCGGTTTTTATTTTTTCACGTTATTTCTCGTCTGTGCTGAATGCACGAACTTAAATTTATTTTTTGAAAAATTTATTCGATCACACTGGAACTTTACCTTCGGAACCGACGAATCGTTCTACCGCCAATCACCTATACTGGAGGAATATGATTTTATTGTGGTACGTTTAAACAATTTCAATCATATTAAGTAAATTAATCAACAACTTTGGACAGAGAAGAAGAATATTTTAGAATGTAGTGCTTTCTTTCTTAAAACGGTTAATTGCAAGTTAAACTTTAGGATATATGGATGATGGTAAAAATATTTTGGCTTCACAAACTGGCAAAAGAAGCTCAGAGCTTTTAGTCGTTAAGCATTTTAATAGGAATCCACAATGTTTAGGTTGGTTCTGGACCAGGAGGTGCCACAGTTGCAAATCGCTTAACAGAAGTACCTGATTGGAGTGTTCTTCTGGTGGAAGCGGGCAAACAACCAACGATTGTTCTAGACGTACCTATGCTTGCCAGTATTGGAGTACTGTCGGAATACAATTGGGGATTTGTTGCGGAACGAGAAGAAGGTGCTTGCATGGGAATAGAAAACGGTCGTTGCCGTTGGCCACGAGGAAAATGTCTAGGAGGTTTGTAAAACAATAGTAAAAATAAGTAGTTCTACAAAATTTAGTGCAATATACCAAGTCCATTTCAGGAACTTCCACCATCAACTACATGATTTATACAAGGGGAAATCGAGAAGACTTCGATTCTTGGGTGGAAATGGGTAATTACGGCTGGGGTTACAATGACGTTTGGCCATACTTTGTCAAATCTGAAAGCGTCAAAATTCCTTATTTTCAAAGTTCTCGGAGTCACGGAAGAACGGGTCCCTTAACGGTAGATTTCTTGCCGTATGAAACGAAGCTTGCAGATGCTTTTCTTCAGGCTGGCCAAGAAATGGGTAAGTTCATTATTGTAAAAGAGTAAAACAGAAAATGTGATGGTATTTGAAAAATTATTCGATTATGTAATTGTTACCACTAGGCTTTAAAATAATTGACTACAATGATGGTACACCACCTTTGGGGTTCGCTAAAGTTCAAGCCATGATCAAAAATGGTCGTAGGGTATCTGCAGAAAGAGCATATTTAAGACCCATAAAAAATAGAAGAAATTTACAGATAACACTCCAAACAACAGCAACCAAAGTTCTCATTGATCCCATCACTAAACGAGCATACGGTGTAGAAATGTATCGAAAAGGAGTAAGATATGAAGTACGGGCTCGTAAAGAAGTGATACTAAGTGCAGGTGCTTTACAATCACCGCAACTCTTGATGCTTTCAGGTATGAGTGAAAATCCGATTGAAAAACATTATCGAATAAAAACGAGTGAATTATTAATGGCACCGTAAAATTACAGGAATAGGACCAAAGCAACACCTCGACAAGTTACACATCCCCATTATTCAAGACCTACCAGGAGTCGGTCAAAATCTTCAGGAACACGTTTGCTACAGTGGGCTAACGTTTTTAGTTAACGAAACCAATGTGGGAGTTACGACCGATCAATTATTAAATTTTAACAATATCTTGCATTTCTTTGAAAAGGGAAAAGGTGAATTTTTAATAAATATTGTATTTTCTGTCAAAACCTTTTAGGTTTCTACGAGACTAATAATTTGTTTTTATTTTGCTCCCCATTAAATTGGTTATAATATTTCTATTTATAATAATTTTCAATGTTGCAGGAGTCATGACACTTCTTGGTGCAGTAGAAGGTTTGGCATACCTCAATACCAAATACAACGACGACGTGAAGGGCAGGCCAGATATTGAATTCATCTTTGCTAGTGCTTCAATTCCAAACGATAACGGTCAACTGTTGCGGAAAGGGATTGGTATCACAGACGAAGTTTATGAAAAAACTTACAAGTAAGTTCATATAAAATAAGTATCATTTATCAATCAATCGTAACAAAAAGGAACGGTTTAACCTAATGGCTTTGGTGCGATTCATAAAATACTTCTCTTCTTACAGACCACTGGAAAGGAGAGAAACATGGACTGTGTGGCCGATGATGTTACATCCAAAAAGCAGAGGCTACATAGCCTTGGAAAGTAACGATCCATTTGCTTGGCCCAAATTCCATGCCAATTACTTTCATAATCAACAAGACTTAGATACGATAGTAGAAGGAATCAAATTAGTTATAGAAATGAGTCAGACAAAAGCATTTCAGAAATTTGGTTCGTATTTAAATCCTTTACCAGTTGCAGGTAAGGTTCTTGTCAAAAAGTGACCTGGCAAATATATTAATACCAGAATAAAAAACTGAAGTACTATGTATGTTTCATTTCACAGGATGTGAAAACTACACACAAAACTCTGATGATTACTGGCGATGTGCTGTTAAAACGTTAACAACAACTTTGCACCATCAATCAGGCACATGCAAGATGGGTCCACCCTCTGATCCAATGGCTGTTGTATCACCAGAACTTAAAGTTTATGGAGTGACAAACCTAAGGGTTGTAGATGCATCAATAATTCCACAGTTAGTGACAGCTCATACCACAGCAGCTGTGTATATGATTGGTGAAAAAGCTAGTGATATGATTAAGCAAGCATGGTCATCAATGTGATCGAAACACATTGGAAAGAATTCATGGGCAAAAATTGGGATGCTGATGAATTAGCCAAGATATGAAATCCAGAATCTTCCATTATTATTGACAAACATGGTGAGTAACAAATGTAACAGTGTTTAAGTGCTTCATTGAATTCATAATGTCCTACTCTTTAATTTTCCCAATTCATTACAATCAACCCTACATTTTTACTTGTTATGCAACCTCCTCATGTTTTACTCTATTCATGATGATCATTGCAACTCTTCATTTTTCTTAAATGCGATTGCATTAATATTATTAATAATACCACCTGACATTTATGGCAATATATCATTGTGGCCACTGCAAATTTTTATGTAAATTTCATACCTGGTATAATGTAAAGGCATACAAAATAAAGGCCATAAACATGCATTCAGCATCCACATGCAAAACAAAATAAATAATGCAATATTAATGACCATTATTTAAATAATGCTAAACAAAAATGAATTTAAATAGTAAGGAAATATAAAATATATTAGAAAACTAAGTACAACATTCAAAATAAAAACTAAAAAAAACAAAACACAAATCAAAACAAACAAAGGAAAACAAAGCAGCAGTCATTCGTTGTGTGCATACCATAAATGTTTTAGTTATATTAATTAGATTTGTATTTAATATTAAATAAGTTCATTGTGAATAGAAAACATTCATTTCATAATTTGCAATTCATAACAATTTTAAGAACACTTTAAGCAGGTATACATTACTTTTTTTATAAATACTGACTCTTTTTTCAAAGTCAAAGTTGAATATAAAATTTAGATTTAAAAATTAAAAATTCTTCACCAAATGTGAAGGTGGTGTATCATGGAATTTAACAAGTAGCTTCAGTTTAATCAGATGAGTTAATTACAATTGATTCCAAAAATATAATTCCTAGTGCAAATAAGTTAAAGATTGTATTTCTGTTGTAGTCCCAGGAAATAGAAGTACGACATATGTCTAATTATTGTTTTTTAAATAGATTAGACAGTGCAGGCTCTAGCAACCAGTGTAAATAGTTTTGAAATTTCATATTAAAACAACATCAAAGTAAAAATTTTACTATATGGTCACTACAACTTATTTTAAATATATTTACATAAGTACTTCTTTCTGCAGAATACACCATATGAAATTGTCATAAAACGTCAATTGTTAAATACTTTCACAAGAATTTTTAAGTGTAAATATTTAATTATAACCCTTAAATTAAAGATTCTACTCGTAATCATAATAGAAATATTAATTTATGTACTATTCCAATGAGATTTGTAAAACAGTGCATTTAAGGTACACAATTAAAATGTTGCTGTTTATAACCTGTACTGGAAAAAGGAACACATAAATGAATCTTACCTGATACAATCAATGCCTCATTGGGTCCAACGGTGTAAATATTTCCCATTTCATTAAATTCTTAATGAAGATTGTAAATCTAACAAAATAACTACAAAGACATGAAAACTGCACTTATGTATAATTAAGTGTTCCGAAATTGAATAGTTAATTATTCTAAAAATTTTAAAAATGAAAAATACTGTTATCGCTATTGTTTTATAAATATATATCTAGAGACAGTGTAATGACTGCTTTTATGTATATGCTTTTTTTGCAAACAACCTTATCGTCCGCTCAATTTCGCGCCGTGGAAGCTGCGTCTACAATATACCCTACAAAATGAAACATTCGATCTTCGAGCTTCTCCTATGTCCCCAACTATCTGAAACCAGGATATTTCAAGACACCCGAAAATTCAACTTCATAATTCCGCCGGACTGTTCAATGTTGGAGTTTGTTTTTTTTAGTATCGGTTCCTCTATAAACAGTACAACCGGATGAAATGGCGGACTATCACACGGATTCCAAACTCAAACAAGTGACGTCAGGGGACTGTAGCATTACGTCACGATTTATGCAACGACTTTCGGGTTTTTTAAACAGAAATTTTGGATGATGAGACCCATTTCTGAAAATATTGGTCCAACTAATGTGACACTATTTTTTGCAGGCCAAATACCGCTACAAGAAGTGCTCTGGCAATTTATTTCATTCTCAAGCCTAGTTGAATTGAAGCACTTCAACGATGAGTAAAGTGAAGGTAACAAGGCGTCAGATTTGCTTGCACGCTTGTTTCCTTCTTACATTCGAAGGCAATGTAAATGGTGTTGGCATTCTCATGACTTTTGAGCGATATAAGTAAATTGACCGCGTTACTTGTCTTGCTAGCCACTCTAGAAAAATCTTCATCGCTAATTTATGTATTGACAATAGAGTCTTGCAGTGTTTTAATGGAATAGACATAGTTTTTCACCGGGAAAATTAGTTTTACCGACAGAAGTGTGGAAGTTACATTTGAGGTGGTACATTTGTAAACAAGATCTGTCATGCCGATCTTCTTTTCACAATGACTTTAACAGTTTTTTGCAATTAAATTTCTATTACTAAAAAATTAAATGTTGTCCCTTCAGTTCGGTTCTTTAACCCGTTTCGATTTTGTTTTCTTAATCCGATTCTACCGTTAACACTTGTATATGACTTCTTTATTATTTTAATTGCATTCATTGCCTACTATATAAATTATTTTTTTAATAAGAGTAATTGCGTGCTTTGCCTGAGTATTAGTAGAAATTTCAGATGAATAATAATTTACGTATTTTAATAGTATCGACTGATTATTTCAGGGAAGAGAATATAAGGCTTCAGACAGAATGTCTGAAACAAGTGAGCTTGATAGACAAATAGAACAGCTTAAAAAGTGCGAAATAATTAAAGAGTCAGAAGTGAAAGCATTATGTGCTAAGGCAAGAGAAATTTTAATAGAAGAAAGCAATGTGCAACGTGTAGATTCACCAGTAACTGTAAGTTATTATTTATTAAGTTTAGGTTATGTTAAGCAATTTCTTCAAAAAAGCTGACAACTTGTTTCACTTCCAGGTTTGTGGTGATATTCATGGACAATTTTATGATCTCAAAGAACTTTTTAAAGTAGGAGGAGATGTTCCTGAAACAAATTATTTATTTATGGGTGATTTTGTAGACAGAGGTTTTTATAGTGTTGAAACATTTCTTCTACTCTTGGCACTTAAGGTTTGTCACGAAATATTTCAAATGCAATTCTGTCTTACTTTGCACACTTAAAAGTGGTCAAAAGCATAAAGACATTTGTTTTATTATTTCTAGGTTCGTTACCCAGATAGAATAACATTAATTCGTGGAAATCATGAATCAAGGCAAATTACACAAGTATACGGATTTTATGATGAATGTTTACGTAAATATGGATCAATTGCTGTTTGGCGTTATTGCACTGAAATATTTGATTATTTGAGTCTGTCTGCTATAATAGATGGAAAGATATTTTGTGTTCACGGTGGCTTGAGCCCCAGTATTCAAACCTTAGATCAAATTCGTACAATTGATAGGAAACAAGAAGTTCCACATGATGGACCAATGTGTGACCTATTATGGAGTGATCCAGAAGGTATGGTGCTACATCAAATTTTGTTCATTATTAATTTAGGCTTACAAATTTTAATTGTTTACAATTTAGACACACAGGGTTGGGGTGTGAGCCCAAGGGGAGCTGGATACTTATTTGGATCTGATGTTGTTACACAATTTAATACTGCAAATGACATAGACATGATTTGTAGGTAAGTACAGGGTAATAAGCCTACAATGATATAGGCTCAATGTTACACTAAGAATAAGAAGTGAATTTAGATTATCAAAATTTGTCATATTTGTTATTTCGCAGAGCACATCAATTGGTCATGGAGGGCTACAAATGGCATTTTAATGAAACTGTATTGACTGTTTGGTCTGCTCCAAACTATTGCTATAGATGTGGGAATGTAGCTGCAATTTTGGAATTAAATGAGCATTTACAACGAGATTTTACCATTTTTGAAGCTGCTCCCCAAGAGAGTCGTGGAATTCCCCTTAAAAAGCCTCAGGCTGACTATTTCCTCTGAACAATTTATCTAATTAAAAACCTAAATTTATTTGCAATAGCATACCTTCAGTAAATATAACACCAGAATTTGATAAATAAAAATGTCATAATTTTTCAATCACTGTACATAGTCTCTATACAATCAAAGTAAACAAGCAGTTTTAGCTGCAATAAATGTAAATTTTTCATACATTATAAATTTATTATTAAATCTGTGACTGATTTTTACAACACAAAATGTAGATGCTTTGTATATATTTGTGCCAAAACATTTTCGTTGCACAGTTTAAAATAAATTTATGGTACTTAAATTTTAAGACTTAACTTACTAACATTGTTTTAAAATATTTGTTTTAAAAATTTCAAAAAATGTTACAAAATCTGAATAAATCAATTCTCCGTTTTCATGTAATTTGCATTTTTGTAAAATTAAAGCTATTGAATAATTTAGGTTTCACAATTTTAATTTCTTACTTTCAATAGAACAATTGAAGAAATTATATTGGTATTGCAATGTTAATAAAAAAAATCTCATCAAGATTTATATTAACAATTACTCTGTCAAACCACATTAATTTCATGTTCTTCCAAGTGGAAACAAGTTTCCAGTTTTAAAATTTCAGAGAATTCAGACTTGATAAACTTAATTACCACGACATATTTGTCTCCTGCAAATCAGGAAATACTTCACAACAATTAGCATTAATTACCAAATCTGCAAGTTTGTCCCCTTTTGTAGGTCCTATATTAACAAGAATAATTAATTTGCATAAATCATAAGCTTGCTTCACTATTCTATAACTTGATAAAGTGGACAATGTTGTGCCCATAACCAATAATGATTCACAGTTTTCTACAATTTCTTCGACTTGTTTAACCCTCCTTTTAGGAACATTGTCTCCAAAGAACACAACTGCAGGTTTCATTAACCCACCACATTTTTCACAATCTGGAATTTTGAAGTTTTTGTATATGTCCTGGAACAAAAAAGTAGTACAGTGACTTACTTTTAAAAGTATTACTGTTACTTATCATATAGTATATCATATTACAGAATATTGATGTAAATACAATTGACAACATTATTTACCTCTGTAATTTCTACATCACCATCTGGCCTCAAAGCAGATGTATTTTCAGGTGGCATAATATTGGGATTTAAATTATGCAAATATTTTTGAAAATCATATCTAGATACAAAATGTTTGCACTTAAGGCACTGCACCCAAAAAGCATTACCATGAAGTTCTACAATTTTGCGACTGCCTGCCTTGTAATGTAAACCATCAACATTTTGGGTAATTACGTGACTTATTTTATTATCCAACTGCTCATAAAAGGCCAACATGTTGTGTGTTCTGTTGGGTAATTTGCTCGAAAATTTCGGCCATGCCATGTAGTTTCTAGCCCAATACCGAATGCGACTTGCTTCATTATTTAAAAATTCACTGCCATTTATTGGTTTATAGTTTGTCCTGTTAAATATTCCTATTTCTGGAGACCGATAGTCTGGGATTCCACTTTCTGTAGAAACACCTGCCCCCGTAAGGGCAACAATATTGTTGCAATTCAATAAGTAATTTTGAAACTGAAGTTTCTCCAACCTACTAAGTGGAGAACTTTTCGGAACGTATGATACTAGTTCGCTGTAAAATCTTTTGAATATTTGGTTGCGAATCATTTCTCTTAGTTATCCATACAATCACATACGTTAGTGTAGCGAGTGAGTAGCAGAAGACACGTCACTGCTTCCACTTTGACGCCAAATGGCATACAAATTTAAATGTAAAAATTGGAAAATTGTAATTGACTTTCAAAAGACCAAAATATTTGAAACCATGTTTTATCATCTAATGACTGCTTATTTACCCCTGATGTAGTACGATGTATTTATTACATGCAATTGCAATGAACATCATTCATATAATGAATGCATTTCGAAATAAAAATATTTAATATTACACATTTTGCAATACTCATGAAGAATTACTACTCAAAAATAATTCATTAAATAAATTATCATCCTTCTTGCACAAATAATCAGGACCACAAACAAAAAGCTTCATAGCAATCTTTCAAGACATGAAAAATTTATGACAGTTTTTTGTTTTTAGAGGTTCATAAAAAGAATAACTTCATTTCAACATAAACTTTCTTTATTCATTTCAAAAAGGTATATCATTTCCTTCAAAGGAAACTTCATCCTTTATAAAATCATCTTCATCTTCTGTTCCACTATACAGCCTTTCTTTCTTTGCACTTAGGTGAGCTATTTCAGGTTTCAATGTTGACTTGTATTCTCTGTATAGTGGATTTATGTGAATACAAGTTCTAAAAAATAAGTTTTAATTATAATCAAATTACATGTCTTCATTTTTTAATCACATCACAACAATTACAATAATCACTACTTACCTTAACAAGACATATGGATCAAAAGGAAAATACATATTAACAACTGAATTAATAATATATTGGCCCCCTCTTCCAACTACTGGTACACTTCCTCTAGCATTATTTTCTATTATTGTATAACAATAAGCCAGTTGATAAGCCCTTGTGACTGCTGCAAAGTTGTCCACAATAGTAGAAAGGCAATATTTCAAAGGATTTAGTTTGCAAGAAACTATTTTCCCTAAGTTTAAACTTTGTAGAAATACTAATTCTGGAATAAAAATGCAATTAATATTAATTATATCTTGCCTGGTTGAATATGTCAAATCCTAAGGAACTCCAAATGGGTTACTCACTGACTGAAGAATTCACTAAATCCTGATGCCTAAAAGCTATTAGATAGAACATTGCTTGGCAAATAGAGTAAAAAACACAATGCTGCTTGAAGTCAAATTGGAAGTCTGTTACAGAATCATGGCATATTATGTAATTGTGAATCCAATCACTGAATTTAATTAAATAACTTTTCAAATACCTACAAAGCAAATAAATATAAATTGGAAACATTTTATAACACTTTTGAGAACTTTTTTCAGTTTCATATAACATAAAATTCATGAGAGCAATGAAAAATATAATTACCCCACTGCTAGATAGTCTGCCCTTGCCAAAAAGCTGGACACATAACTGACAGCTGTTTGCCTAATTACAGGAGAAACATTTGGTAATACCACATTTCTCCAGAGAAATTTTAGAAAATCATTTGCTATACTTGGATCGAAACTACAAATGTAAAACATCAGATACTGAACATGATGACAATCATGAGTTGGAAGTATCACATTTTCAAATACTATCATTAAATCATTGTACAACTCCATGGATTTGCTTTTTGTGAATTTTCCATCCACAAAGCATTCACTTTTTATAAAATGAAACATGACATCCATCATTAAATCAAGGGTATTAGCAACAGGATGTTTCATTGCATCCTTGTCAGTTTTCTCTATTTGATCAACTTCAATTTCATACATTATGTCATCTGAATTTTCTTCATATTGCAGAATTTCTTCTCTGGGTGAATGCACATCCATCAGGAGTAATTTGTCCACAGCAATTTGTAAAATGTTTATCCTAAGGTCTGCCTGATATTGAATTACTTTCAACATGTTAGAAAAATATGACAGTTGTTTGCAAGCAAGGGCATTAAAATATGGAAAATTATGTTTAATTGTATCAATTAGTATGTCTTCAGACCTGAAATTAAAATTGATATGTAACCAATATGAAAACTGAATTACACTTCAGCAAGTGACAAAGAGAAAAATACAATAATGCTGCAAATGACTTACATAGGTACAGTTATTAAGGTTGATTGTAGTATTAAGTGTATATTATTAAACCGTTTGAGTGCTTGCTCAGTGGGCTGACTACCAATCCAATCAGTTGGCTCAGAACATAAAAACAATTTAATAAGTTGATCTACCACCAATTTTATATGGCAAGAGTGTGCTGATATTAAATTGTTTATGAATTCTTGATAGGACATCACTACATTGTCACCCCTGTGACTCCACTTAACCAATATCAATGCTTGCACAAACAGTCTAAGATCATAATTTAATAGTGATGTACAGTTTTTGACTTCAATCAACAATGATAATAATTCATTATCACTTATTTCAGAGTCTCTAATCGTGCACACAAGATTTTCATATTCTTTTGTATTAGCACCAGATTTGAAATCAAGAAATATATTCCTGATATTACTTGGTAGCTGGAATCTAACTCTATTCAATGAGTTTCTGGGTGTTCCACTAGATGTTTTCAGTATGGACAATAAAGAACTCTTAGACGTGATCACAGACATTTTCTGAAATGAAAAATAAAATGAATATTAACAATTAATAATCATTCCACAACGATGAATTTTTTACTAAAATAAGGGCACATTCATGGCGTAATTTGAAAAACGTATACTAATAAATATCTGCACTATATGAAATGGATATCTGGAAGATGTGTATTTATTTTATTTTATTATGGTATTTATTCTGTTTTTAATTAGGAGTAATAAATTTTAACCCGTTGCTAATAATAAGATACATGAAATAGATGAACGCTCAAAAACCTAATACGTTGCAATGGTCACATAAGACACAGATTTGCTGTATAAACTTGGAATAATTAATAAAAAAAGTATATGCAACAAAAACAATTACCTGATTTTTTGCAAAGACATAACTTCAAATACTAAAATGTTATTTAGAATTTCCACTATTTCTGGTAAGTCTTTCCACGCACGTTCAACCAGAATGTCCACATGTGTCCGACATTGCAAATGGTTGATTATATCCGGTTCTTCGATTGTTGAACTCCATGTTTATCTCCCCGACAAGTAAGAAGTCAATAAAACCAATTATTTATTTTCTACGTAATAGGAATAATAAACCATTCTAGTATTAAATTTCTTTAATTCACCCGCAAACTACCAAGAAACAATTCACAAAGTTTTTCTATGACTTTCAAATGATTTTCAAAAATGCTTTGCCGCCTTAGTTTGCTGCCATTAACTTTTTACTAATTTACGTAGTTTATTTTCAACTATTTTCTGTGGTTGTTCCGTAATGTTTTGAGATGCATATCACGAAGGATATCATTGAAAAAAAACTTACAGAAGGACTGGGAGCTACTTTTGTAGTAAGTAAAATATTTTTATATTTAGTTTAGAAAGGTTATGATCAGGTGTCGAAGCTGCCATTTTGCTATATGCGTGGAAAGGATATTTCGATTTGGCACTACTAGAAAATGACTAATGAAAAGTTGTACATTAATTTGAATTTATGTTCGGTTGTAACATTTGCGGTGGTTGTTAGATGGTCCGTGTCACTGCATCCTTATTCTGGGCAAAGCAAGCCCCCAATGTTCGGCGACTACGAAGCTCAGAGGCATTGGATGGAAATCACACTGAATTTGCCTCTGGAAGAATGGTATTTTAACACCAGCAACAATGACCTTATGTATTGGGGTTTGGATTATCCACCACTGACGGCGTACCATAGTTACGTGAATGGAAAAATTGGACAGTACATAAATTCAGATTTTGTTGCCTTACAAAAGTCCAAAGGATATGAAAGTAACGAACATAAATTTTTCATGAGAGCTACAGTTATGGTAGCTGACTTGATAGTTTACTTCGTCTCTATAACTCTGTTTTATAATTCAATATATAAAAACAATCAAAATTGTGTTGAATTAAGGAAAGGAGAAGTGGAAGAATCAGCCACATTAAAAGTGTCAAATTTGAAATGTGTCAGTACTACTGTGTCTTATTTGGCACAAATTGCAATAGCACTACTTTATCCAGGCATCATATTAATTGATCATGGACATTTTCAATATAATTCAATTTCATTAGGCCTTACAGTTTTGGCAGTTACTAGTTTAGTGTACAATAGATTTGTATTTGGAGCATTTTATTTCTGTCTTGCTTTAAATTATAAGCAAATGTCTTTATATCATTCTTTACCTTTTTTTATCTACATGCTTAGTAAATGTTTACAATTGAAAAAGTCAAATCAATTTATTAATGGTTTACAAAGACTGTTTTCTATATCATTAACTGTTATAGTAACTTTTGGAATTCTCTGGTTTCCTTTTTTGACAAAGAAAGGAGTCACTTTGCAGGTTGTCAACAGATTATTTCCATTAACTAGGGGAATTTTTGAAGATAAAGTTTCTAATATGTGGTGTTTTATAAATGTGTTTTATAAATTAAACCATATTTCTGACAAAGTCATATTGGCCAAAACTTGCATTGCTTGTGTAATGCTGTCCTCATTGCCTTCGTTACAAAATTTATTTAGGTTTCCAACAATTTTAAGATTTATATTATCACTGATAAATGTTTCATTGAGTTTTTTTCTATTCTCGTACCAGGTACATGAAAAATCTATTCTACTAGTTGCTATACCTGTATTACTTTATTTCCCATTTGATCCTTTTCCTTGTTTTTGGTTCTTGTTAATTTCAAACTTTTCCATGCTCCCACTACTAATAAAAGATAATTTAATCATCCCATTTGTAGCACTTAGCATTTTGTTCATTCTATTTGTTTTTGCTAATACAAATTTCAAATTAAATTTTGAAAGTAAATCCACCAAGAATATGAAATTTCTTCCAGGGAAAATTAATCCAAGTTTTTTGTTACCTCTCTTATTCAAGCTTTCAATTATTGGATGTGTCACTCTTACTCTTTGTTCTGTATTTATCACCCCGCCAATGAGATATCCTGATCTTTGGCCCTTGATGGTGTCCATCTTTTCATTCTTCCATTTCTTCTCCTTTTTTGTTTATTTTAATTATGTACAAATTGCCAAAACTTTGGATTAAAAGTTCTTGTTGTACAAGATTTAAATATAAATATTGTCAAAAAATTTTTATGCTTATTATATTCTTGTAATAGTGGTGAATTGAACTTGTCTTTCTCCATTATTAACAATTCTCCTCTTTCGTTCCATGTCAATTCTGTGTTTTATCAATCACCGACTTGCATTGGCGGATAGAGAGGGCAAATCGTTATAATTTAATACAATGTCATTTTAATGTGCAGGCACGCTTAAGTATTTCTGTTTTTTTAGAAGACACAGAACATTAAATAATACAGACACATTAAATAATAAATTAACACCTTGAAACAACTCGAAAATAGAATATATAAAATTTGTGTGCATGGTTAGGTGGTGAATTTAATTATATGGGCGAGAAAGTGTAAATTCCAGCGAAAGTACCCGAAGTTTGATACCTAGAGGCACGCGTTAAATCGACTCGAACGGTGCTTGCTTTCATAATTGAGTATTGCAACAAATTTTTCTGAAATTAGCTCTGTTTTTTTTTTATTTATGTGTAGAAAGTGACGGACGACTCGGACGGATGTGGAGCTAAATATTCGGTGATTGTAGTTTCCCCGCAGTTCGAAGGTAAACCCTTGCTTCAGAGGCACAGGTGAGTGAAACATTCTTTTTTTACGGTACCCGATGAAGTTAAATCGAAAACTAGAAGTAGTGGTTGTTAATGTGAGTGCGCAGACGGTTTTTTTAATTTCTATAACATTCTCGAAAAAGTCAAAAGAATTCTCTGTGTGAATGGAAATTGATTCTGCCGAAAAGGTTAAGATTCAAAAAGTTGAGCCAAAATTTTTATTATCCGTACGCTACATATTGCTACATTCGTTGATATAGTTTTTAATCCGAGCAAGTCTGCTAGTTTTAGTGAATGAAAAATGAGATGTATAACAAGTAGCAGGGAACAACAGTCAAAGATCAAAAGATTTACACGGTGGATACAGACACACATGGAATTATATATTCCAAGGTGAAGGAAGTCACCTTCTGCAGAATCGTTTCACTTAAAGTAGTTTACAATCATTGTTTCACGTAAAGTTCAACTATTTTACTCGATCGAATACCAAACGGATATGAAAATTTTCTTCTTACTTTCTCGCCAGACTGGTTAACGGTGTTCTTGTAGAAGAGCTCAAGGTTATACACGCATTTAATCAACGGACTCTAACTCCTCAACAATGGGAAGATGAAAACCGTGAGTGAAAGTACCGTTTGCCGTCATCAATATCACCAGAACCGTCACCGTCATTGCCCTTATTAAATTTAATAACATTTCTTCTAACGTTCAGGTTAGTATAATTTTCCAGGTCCAGCTCTGCGCGTTTGTTTTGAACATATTTCAGTTTGTTTTTGTGTATAGGTTAGATGTGTCAGGTGTGATTATTTTGATCTCATGGATATTCTACAGAATTCATTCGATCGGTATTCGTTTCCTTCTTTTCAGGTCTGTTAGAATTTTTTGTATTTTATAATGAATACCGAAGGGGACAGGCTATTCAATCTGACCCTGACAACCCCGGGAAAGATCATTTTATTCGGGGAATACTCGGTTGTTTTCGGTAAACCTGCTTTAGCAAGTACCTTGTGCCTGCGAACTAAGCTTCAGTTAACGGAGTGGAAAGAAAAGATTTTACACCTGAGATTTTCATCGTTGAACCTGGACAAAAGTTTTCCATTAGAATGCATCAGGGACAACTTTAAAGTTGCATCTGAAAGCAACTGGAAGGAATACCTGCAATCACTGGCCGACTCTCTACAAAACGTGTACCTGAAAACCTACGGGAATTTTGATTTAACCGATGGTCAGAAGAATTCATTGCTTGTCTTCTTTCATTGCTTTGGAAGATGTTTCCGAACCGCTACAGGGTTCTCCCTAAAAATCGACTCGGATTTGCCGCTAGGCTCTGGCGTGGGCAGCTCGGCTAGTTTTTCCGTTGCTTTATCGGCAGCAGCTTTACTTTACCAATACTACCTGAAAGACAACGAAAGTATTACGGACGTAATCGAAAGGTAAAATATCATTTTTGTCACTTACCGAATCTAAGATTACCCAAATGTTCACCATACCTTTTTTTCTTTACAGGCATTCTAATGACGCTTCCATAGCCGAGGGAAAATTCAAGGATCTTGTTTCACAACTAGCCTTTTCCTGTGAGAAGATCTTTCATGGATCTCCATCAGGTGTAGATAATAATACGGTACTGCATGGATCTATGTTAGAATTCGTTAAAACAAATGATGGAAACAATCAAATGAGAACGATAACCACCCCACCGGTAAAGATTCTCCTGGTTAACACAAACGTTCAGAGGAGTACCAAGATTCTCCTGGAGAATGTCAGGCACCTAATGAAAAATCATCCCGAAGTGACCGAATGCGTTTTAAACGGAATGGAAACCATAGCTATAAACGCGGTTGATTGCCTTACAAAGTTGAATGGGGTCAAATACGCGGAAGAAATGGAAAGATACTTCGGGGTTTGTATTGTGTTTTATGTATACAAATCGGTGATGGATGAATTGGGAATTAGAATCATAATCAAATTCTATTTTAATTTCAGGAACTGGTTACGTTAAACCATAATTTGTTGAGAGTGCTGGGCGTCTCACATCCGGCGTTGGAGCACATTGTTTCCATTGCCAATAAAAATGGTCTTTCTGCCAAATTGACAGGTGCAGGTGGCGGGGGTTTTGCTTTCGTCTATTTGCCCAGTTACTTGGAACCGTCAATCGCCGAAAATGTTAAGAGGGTAATAAAAATGAAGTTTATGTTATTTGACAAAGTCAAAGAGAAAGAAACGGATGACGCGTCTGCTTGACAGATTCTTGGGAAGTTCCGAGCATTGCGCGTGCATGGCAACGTCTCACCCAGTTTATTTTGCTATACATCAAAAAAATTTTTACAAAGAACCATGAATCAGTTAATTTTTATTTTATTTTTGTTTTAACAGGAACTAACTGCGGCTGGTTACACAGCTTCAGAAGTAGAATTGGGCGGACGAGGATTGGTAATCGAAGAAGTGGTCTTATGAAAGTGGCATTCTAAGGAACCATAATTGAATTGTTTGTTTAAAAGTGAGTAGAGTGTTGTGAGTTTCTAAAAATGCAATTTAATAAAACATACCGCACAATGAGCTTTTGTTATTAATTTTCTACACCACGTTTTGTAGTGCATTTTGTTGTTTTAGTTTAATTTGAAATGTGAAAACCCATGAGACGTGCCGTGGAAAACGTTGACCGAAAATGAATTTGTAACTTTAAATTCCTCTCAAGCGGCGAAGTAAGTTGTACGACGGTATTGTTTATTGCAAATTTGGACAATTGTGAGCAACCCAGTTCTGTAGTTTGTAGATTAATGAGTAACAATAATAATGCTGTTGTATTTATCACGTGTCATTCTATAATTCAAATCATCTTTTTACATAAGCAAAGACACTTTCATGTTTTATCTCAACATTGATATTTCAAAAGTAAGCATTTTCATTTTGTGCAAGTTACTCAAAAAAATAATATACCATTAAAAAACCTTTAAAATAAAAAACATTAAAATAAACGGAGCTATTCGTAGGGTAGGATACATAAATTTAAGTGTATATATAGAATGACTTTCTGATGAATGATTTAGTTTTTCTTCAGTGGTTAATTATTTGCTTTGGGTAGTTATTAAGTAGCACGAACCGATATTGTCTTCCCATTAGGCTTCTATTTTAGATTTTTCTCAATATGGGTCAATGTGCCGAACTTCAACTTCATAATTTTTCACCCAAAGGCTTCACGATTATTTCTCATATAATCGAAATATTGAGCGGGCAACCTTTATAATTTCCTTAATTATAAGTCCTTCAAAGCTTGTTAAAAATCTCCTTAGTGTTCTCCTGAAGAGAACTGTTGATCCCAAAATGCAAACGTCTGATATTGTTTTTAAAAATATTATTAGTTAGAAACTTTTATTTCTTGTTCACTCGTTTGCAATTTAATCCATCTTTCTAATTTACACAATATGATGAACATTAAAATTTAAATACAAACAAAAAACCCAACCATAAACAAATATTATTGGCAGACGGCCGGTGAATAGGCCGGTGATCAGGTTCGAATAAAACATGTTGACCTCACGCATGCATTTTTGTAGAACATTCCTTATTTCATACGCGTTCTATGAAGTGTTTGAAGCCCAAGTAATAGGAGCCTTCGAGAAGCTGTTGCAGAGTGAGAAACTTTGGAAAGGCACCACGGAAAGTTTTATTACAAGTAGTAAGTTTAAAAAATTATGACTATAACTGTATACGGTTGTGATCAACACTGGATCAACAATAAATAGACGAAAATTAAAAAAAAAAACCTGCCGTAATTTAATTTTTTGGACTTCAATGTTTATGAGTGACCAAATGCTCCTGTATTAAAAGAGTCAAGAGGAAATTTGTTTATCGTAACTAATTATAAGGAAACTATTTTTCTAATTTAATTTTATCATTTTTTCATTTCTCATTTGATAATTTAACCCCAAGCGAAGGATATTTTAAACTTGTATTGGACATAACTTAAATACGAATTGATTTTTTCAATTGCAACTCAACTGCTATACAACACTTTCTGCGAATCCAACTCATCTCTTCTCAGAATAGTCATATAAACTTCCGCCATGTGTGTCATTTCAAAATTCGATTCGTAATTTAAAATTCACATTTTTCTGACTTATTTTGCAACTTTTTCGTACGTTTCTCTGTGTTTAAAATCTGGCGCTTCACCATCCTACATTTCGCAGGTAGTTAAGCAACCTGATGGAATGTTAAATTCGGACAGTGAAGGGTTTCTTAACTGTCTAGTGCTGTAATGCGGTAAAACTTCTGAAGAGCCTTGCTGAGGTCATCATTTGTCACATTATACCTTATCATTTGTTTAGTAGAATATTTTTGTTGCAGATGACAGCTATTTCTATTGTGTGTGCTATTATGGTATAATGAAATAACCCTGTATGCAGACTTGCCATTGGAAATCAATCTCAATTATTACTTAATATATAAGTGTAATACGGATGTTTATTACAAATTACACTCAACTTTGGTTTCCTTTTCTTAAATAAAGTGCCGCGTCGAACTAACGATGAATTCTATTAAAAACATATTTCTTACAGTAAATAAGATTGACCGGGTCTATTAATCACCGAATTTTGTTGACCAAACCAGTGTCGTCGCTCTCGCTCTCGTCACATTCGTTTCTCTACTTTTATTTAAATATGGTCTCGTTTGAAACTATTTGGAATGTAAGATGAAACGTCTTTTATGTGGCCCATTAAACTCATTAAATTTTGTAACATGATTTCCTGAGAAGGTCACTTACTTTACAGTGCATACTGGTGAAAATAAAAACATTTTATACTGCTTTACTGACTACGTGTAATTTCATGGTAATTATCAATAAAGGTAACTCTCCGTATTCAATAAGAAATTACTGAAGACTTTACAAAACTGTTACGTATCACCTATCTAACACGGTGACTGTACATCATAAATGCAAAAGGGATACATTTCAATTCAATTTTAAATGCAAACCAGGATTTTCACTAGTAGAAACTTGGAATTAATTACATGAATAAAATAAGTTTGGGGTGTCACGAACAATAGCTTATGACCTCATATCGTTCTTATAAAATGTAATGAGAGTATTAATTTGCCAAAGTAGTTTTGAAACAATTATGCGAAAATTTTATCTTCTTAAATTTCGTTTGAATGATGGTATTCCTAACACCAGTGTATTATAATTTGTGAAAAATTATGATACGTGTGATAATACATGAATTAAAGCAGTATTTTCTTATTTAGCTTCACGAGCTTACATTTACGAGTTTCACGACATGTTAAAATGTAAGACTTAGCCGAAATAATATCTTTGTTAGGAAATTATCTCCGTTCTCAGACGTTGACGTTAACTATAGAGAAATTAAAAATCGGAACATTGGATTCAATACTAGAAGAAGTAGGTTACTGAAGAACAAAACATGTAGCACAAAAAATACGACTATTGTAAGATAACTATAACAATATTTAAAATCAGTGCAGGAACTAATGATTTAATTTTTGCTACCAACATCATCTACAACTTTAAATAATGTCACACATCAGCTTGACCTGAGCGTTACTGTTCTAGTAAACAATATTTTACATTTGTAGAAGACCGAAATACCGGCCTTCTTTCTCCAACAATGAGAGTTACTGTACCTTTAAGCAAAACAGGATGCGATATTATTACTATGTTAAGTATTATAACATTTTGTTTTTAAAGCGCAAAAATATCATAGTCACGTTTAAGGGATAATCAAGTACGTAACCATAATTTATGTCGTCCGGTTAAGCAGCATTTAAGACGTATTCCTTTCCATTCTCACGAGTCCTTTCCAATAGATTTCTCCTCATCTTCCGATACACATTCATTTTAAAATTACGAAAACCATTGAAATAGTTAACCAAGTGACTACGACATCAGAGAATCTGTCAAAGAGAAGTTATCACAAAATAACAATCACTTATTTCTCACCGTAAATTTATTTCATTGAATATTAACACGGTAAGCCAAAGAAAAAAAGGCTACCAGTTTCGGTTAGCAAACAAAAAGGCGGGAATTTTTTTCCTTTCCTCCTGCCACGAAGGTTGTTGTCTTCCCACAGATCACGTTTTCCGATAATAACCGAAAAATGGAGTTGAATAAAAGACGTTTTATCTGTTTACTATCTTCTACGCCATTTGCACTCGAAAGTGAATGGACACGGTCGAATCCGTTTTACTTTTCTCTCATCTCCAGTGTGCCGTATTTAGCCTACGTTCGACCAGGTATCGCCTGAAAGTGACCTAAAAAATCTTTAGTTACTCGCGGCGATTTCAGATGTCACTGCTTATGCTTGCACGTAGTCCGTTGCATGTGTGTCGAAAAACTCAAACGTTTCTATTGCACTTTTTAGACGAGAGCCGTATCGTCGAGCATTTGAAAGCGAACAGTTTTTCGGTTCTCCAAGCTCCATGTTGTGTTTTATTTTGTTTTTTTTCGGGTTTTCGGCGTGAGTCCCGACCTGGTCGCAGGGGCCGAAAATGAAGCGTGATCGTGCTGTAGAAAAAAAGTTTGTCAATCGAGTGATAGCCATTGGCCTTGCAGGTCGGAAATATTTGGAAAAAGAGTTTTTTCCTTAGTGTCTTATCGTGATAGAGTTTTAAAAGTGGAATGCTGTTTATCTCCTTTGGTAATTATTCTTGTTTACAAACCTTAATTTCTCCCGCCACCGGTGCGTTTGTCTAGCGATGACTAGAAATCTTTTCTCTTTTTACGGAGCAAATCATTCCCGGAAATAATGTGACCGGTTAAGGAACAAGCAGGAAAAGTGTGGTGTTTGGATTTCTGTAAAGCAGAACGTGAAAAAAACAGTTTTGTATTTGAACGGTTAGTTGACTAAATGATGGGGCGGACGACTTTCCCGCAGAATTCAGGTTCCTTAAGTTAGCTTTTGAGCAGCCTTGAAGGACTTTGGTTGGAATTGCTTAAGTTGCTAAATAATTGTGGAGTTATGTTAACGCCCCCGTAAGTCTGAAGTAAACGATGAATTGAGTGAATCATTTTACCTCCATTTTTCTTCGTGTGAATTGCCAATCACTGTCTGTAGTTTCCCTATCAAAAAATGTCGCCACTTTGAACCGTGTCTACGCGAGTGTTGTCGGTTTCCATTAAACAAATCTGCTGATAGCGTTTATTACTTTTCACTTATGTTGTGTACTTTCATGTAGTCCTGATAGTCTCACGGGCGTCATGTCGCACAATTAAAATTTAATTGAAGGAATTCACGTCAAACTAGACAAAAAGAAGAAATCTGCCGTCTTCCTTTTTTCTAACTCCACCTCGTTCAGATTCCGTTTCTAACCTTTGCAGTTGCCATTAAAATGTGGATATTTTACAATATCTCATCCTTTAAGTGTTGGAGATTAATATATAGAAAATTTCGCGATTTATGTTTCTATAGACACTTTGTAGAACCGCTGACGTGAGATGTCTCCTGTTAAAAGTGCAAACGAAGCAAGAGATGCCACTGTGAAATTGCGACACTATTGAAAGTCAAACATTATTTACAGAAGATCTGAAACGGTGGCACGTGTGCGATTTTCAGATCGAGACATGTGAGACGGGATAATCATATGGGTGCAATTGCTTTGTCGGTCGATTAGATTGATAACGTCGCTTGCGCGGCCCTTTGTCCAGGAATACGATCTCACGATTCTGCAGTGGTGGTCCAAGATGATGGAAGAAGTAAATGAAATGTTATATGCCCGTAAACACATTTTAGACAACTACCAGTAACCGAGGAAAGAAAGGTTAAAAATGTTTCTGGGTGTCACGGAGTCGGTGAATTCTGAATTTCGCATGCAGACAGACACCTCCGGATATGTAAAATTTTCCCAGAGATGGATGTCAGACTTTTAAAAAGTGAGGCAGGTTACTACAATGTCAGCTTGGTGTCCTTAACTCCCTGGGTGAAACCGCTCACGGTACCAGTCATTCGGTCTCGAGAAGTTTAATGTCAACCAAAGAAGGCAACAAGAAAATTAACTTCTACACCGGGAGACTATAAAGAGATGAAACGACAAGTCGGATGATTCATAGTTGTGCGAATCATAGTTTAGAGTTGCTGACGATGAGTTGACAAAAGACTGGTTCAAATTCCTAAAGGTGGATAGGAGGTCAGAGATTGGACCACCGTGTACGGCTCTGGGTAGGATGGACCGTTGAAACTCTCGAGGTCGAACAAGAGCCTCAAGCACAGGTACTCTCGGATCATAGTTTAGGAGCTCATAAAAATGGCTATATTCGGCAGTATGAGTCCAACAGGTGATATCACGTCAATGGGCCTGTGAGGTCGTAAAAATTGGATCGTCCATACCCTTCCGGAAATCCAGGCGATATTCACTGGATGATCGTTGAATGTGTTTGTCATTCACATACCGCAACTTTGGCTTATAGGAAGGTTAGGTGTGTTCCATGGTGGAGTTCGTTGAATTGTTTTGGATTGCAGTCGGACGTGACGTTCCGCTACCATATTGCATTTGCAACTACACAGCTTTTTCGATGTAGACGTGCTGCCTGCTCCAGATTATTCCTAATTCGAGTAAACCTATGATCGATACCAGCAGGAGTTGATGTGTGGTGCATTGTAGTGTATGTGGCGGCGGAAAGTAGGACTTAGGGAAATACAGTCTCAAAACGTGACTTGGTTAGAAGAGATAGCATTAAGTATCCCGTAAATTTTAATTGGCTCATGCAGTAATTAGCAGTGTGACGTTTTATCTGATGTTAATTACGTCGAGGATCTCTTCCTCTTGACGTAAGGTATTTTCTTCTTATTTTTTTCTTCTCGTTTTGCCACTTCTGTTTTTCTTCACATTCTCCTACGGGTTGGGTTGAGCCCAAGCGGAAATGCCCTTAACACAATTTATGTGTCGCATATAACTCGTCTACTTACCTCATTAAAGCGAGTTTGATTGCTTAAAGTGAACGTGACGTTTTCTTGTCAGGTATGTGTGCTTGTTCATTGATTGAAACAGTTGCAGAACCTGGCCCTGAATAATTCACCGGTCTTTCTATTTATTTATCTGCCAGTCTATCGTACGCCACATCTACACCTCCTCATTCCGGATCTCTGTCTCTACATAAGCGAGAAGGCCCTAGAGAATCGTGTTAATTGACTGGGTTTTCATTTTTGCAGTCGTCGTGTTCATGTGCCTGAGCTCTCAGTCTTGATTTTAAGGAGTCAACATTAACAAAATCGATCGGACCACTTCGATTAAGATTAAGAGATATATGTGAACTTCGCCTTGAAATTGGATTAAAACACTCGGAGCCAGAGTTAATTTCGTGAATCCCCTTAAATTCAATTATTAACAGGCCGTTATATTGGTTCTTCGTGCATTACCTTTAATTGTCGTTGGGTTCTCATAAGTTGTTGGAAACTTAACAAATTTGAACTTTTCACCCTTCATTGAAACTTAAATAGACGTAGCTTCACGATTATAATTTATTCAACAAATATAAGTGAATTACTAGCATTTCAGTTATGACATTATACGCTCAGTTTAACCCGCGTTCACTGAGTGCAATTTTTAGCTGGAAACAATTACTTTCTTCCTCTGGTGCTGTTCTTCAATTATTTACGATCGTGACAAACAGTACTTTTCAGTTCAAGACGGTAATTAATTTGAAATTTTATTTTATTACGGATACCGCGTTTTTTATGCTCCTTCTTCTCCAGGTATGTACCTTGCTCGTGGGAAGTTTTTGTTTGCGTGAAAACAATTCTGCAAAAGGCAACAACAAATAAATGCCATTAAAGTTATTCCATTGGGTGAAATGGTCTTAAATTCGGTTCTTATCTTATACGCCATCATTATCAGTATCATTATCATTATCTTCACGTTTTAACCGAGTAAAAACGCCTGAAACGTTCATAGAAAAATGGTGAGGTTCTTTTTAGAACATGTCAAAGTAGAAAGTGAACAGACCCGACTACAGTGTAAACTAACAGAAAGACCCAAACTATCGACATATTGCGGTTGTGTGTACCCATTGTTTGTCATATTTGAACTTTTAAGATACTGATGAACTTAAGGTCAGAAAGTCCCGGTTCGTAATTTGTTGAAAATTGTTACCTATGTTACTTATTGCATTTATTGATTCTCTATATTTATAGAGGCTGGTTTAATCATTTTCACATTTATAAGAGACGTTGACCCAATGCCGGAAAAGTCGATTTAATCTCGTTATCGTGGTATTGCCGTTTTTTGAGCATCAAACATTGTCTAATTTTGTATACGGTGGTATGTGTGTCCTCTGTGGTCGGGCAACACAGGGACATGACAAAAGTGATGGGGGACCTTTAACCCCGGAGTATTTTCAACGTATCATCCTGGGATATTATATCTGGCATTACGGTCTCACGCCACCGCCTTCCAGCTTGTCCTCATTGCTACAGCTGCCTCAGAAGTGTTTATTGTTAGGTTAGGTAACCTGACATTATCGAAGCCTAATGATTCCCTGTTCCTACGTTACTTTTCAATTCTACCAAATTATTTTTGGTGATGAAGCCCTCAACTTCATTTGATGCCGTGGACTCCTTTCAAACGGTAACAAAAATGCCGGGAATTTAACTCTTGTTTGTGCATTGTAATTTCAATATTGGAATTCAATTAATTGAAATGAAGAATGTTTTGTGTACGGGAAAGGGATTTCACGCTTGCGTCACACATTTTGTTATTCGTGTAATATAGCATTAAATTTATAATTTGCATTGCTGCACCGTGTGTACATATGACTGTGCAGTTTATAATGTCACTCGATACTAACTATTATATTTTCTTTTGTCAACAGGTTTAACCTTTGTAATGGCTCAAATGGAAAGAGAAGTATTGGTCTCTCTGACTCATCCTTCAAATACAGTTAGACATCAGGAAGATCTAATGATAAGAGAATGAAGTGTGTTCATAAAGGAGATCTGGGTGTAAACTTAGTCAGTCGTCTTGTCTCTTAACTGTCACACATTTATTTCGGTTTGCCAAGAACCATCTGAAAAAAATAAACTATAGAAAAAAGGCGTCACGAATTTTGCATTAAAACGGATCGAGTTGTATAAAGAGAGATGTATAAATTCATTAAATTATTTAGTCGTCCAAACGCCACCGGCGGAGAGGCAAAGTGTAAATCTCAAAATGAAGCGATTCCGAAGAGAAAAAGCATGGATAAAAGCAAACACATTGAGAAAACCAAATCGAATTCGAGTGAGAATTTGCTGGCAATCAGTGTGCCGAAAAGAAATGTCAATTCGGTGGACAACCTTGGAGAAACCAATTATGAACCCGAGAAAAAGAACAAGGAGTGTGCTGTGTCCCTGGAGAGTGTCTTCACCGAGGACAACGAGGGTAGAAGAACTTCACCCCGGACCCGAATGTTAAAGGCTCCCTCATCGAGCAACATTCTTCTCCTGAAGAAGGAAGCCGAACGGAAGCCGAGCAAGACTTCGTCAATGAAAACTGGCAGTCTCAGAAATCTCTCAGAACCTAAAGTCAATGAGCTTAAAAGGTAAAAATGTTAGATTATTACTTAACAGTACTTGTAGTAAAAGCCATTTTCTAAATCCACTTCTTTGGACGGTAGCTCGTCACTGGTGTGGTTGCTTGACATGCTCTATAAACATCAACATAGCCCCGTAACTGTTCAACAACATTGTAACACCTTCAAGATCAAGGACACTGCGTGATTCTTACCTATTGAGTGTGACATGTCATAAAGTTGACAGATTGGTACTTTTCGTTCACATTTTAGGGACACGATAAAATAACCTTTTCTTCTCGTTCAGGGTTTCCCTAAATTCGCTGATCAGATACACTAAACCAACAACTTAATGGGTGTCTTCCAAATTCTCAATTACCAAAAAAAAAGGTAACCCTAATTAACAGATTATCAGTTATCTTTTACATTCGTGCATATTCTTGTCAGGTTGTAGCCTGCACCTGAAACGGTTTCGTTAAATATTTTGGGGCCGTGTTTCCTCTGACAACCTGGTCAGTTCGAACTTGTTCGTGGTGAACCTTCTCGTTTTGGTTCCACAACTCTAAAAACCAAATTTCTGTCTCATTTATAAAAGTTTAAAATGGAAAGGTCGTCTCTACGCCGTTTCCAATCACCAGAAATCAAACGAGCCCAACCTTATTACTATTGAGGATGAAATTGTTTTGTGACACGGTCCATTTTTCATTCTGACCAGGTGGGCATAAAAATCTGGTATTGTAAAAACGACTGACGCCTCTGGCTTTAGAAATGTGAGAATAAAGTTCGCCATTGTGCCCGATATTAACTGAGTCTTTCACCTTTAACTGGTTCAAATATTTTTCGTGAATATCCTCCTATGATGCAGTAGTATCCAAGATTGGCGTTTCTTGTGGTTGTTTCTTTTTATGAATTTAAATTTTTATATATAATAAACATGACCATATAAGAGTAATAGGAAGTTCCTACGAATACGATGAGTAGTTGTGGAGGTTATTTTACGCCTTCATTAGTCATGTGATCGTGGGATTGAATGTCTCTTTCTGTTCATGTCACTCATTACTAAAGGTAGTAAAAATATATGAATGATAATTGTCTTAAGCATTGAGTAGGTGTAGTTCTTGGATTGTTTTATGAATCACATTATTCGGAAGAGTTTTGAGTATTGGGCAGACGTCAATTAATTAACAAGTTAGATTTTTAAATATTTTTAATACGCTATTGCACTTTTTCATTGAACTTGTTATTAATTGTTAATAACTGATATTTACATGTGTCACAAGCCAAACTTCACATTGAACAATTTCGCCCTTTTTCCGACCTCATAATTAAAATTTACTCCAACATATATTATCCTGCTTATCTTCCTTAGTAAGATAGGGTGTGTGTGGAAATGAAATGAACCTTTTGCATTTTAATGTACCTCTCGTTGTTTTCTTGTTAAATTAAATTCACATTATGGTGCATGTTTAGTAATTAAAATTCTTTGACTATTCGGTAAAGTGCCGAAATACTGCAGTTAATGCGCAAAGGAGTAACCAGTTGGAAACCGCAACCATAGCAAGCTTTCTGCTGTTGCATTAATAATTGGGTCATTTTCGATTAACAACCTGAAGTATAAAGTTACCACGTTGTTCAGGACATTAACAAGACAAAACAATGTTAATGGGGTGATAAATGCGAAAACGTATATTGCGGTGTCAGATAAGGCTTGGGAAATGCAAACTGGTAATTGTGGATGTATGCTCTGATTGCTTACTATGATTCGAAGACAAGAGAAACAGCACATTGTCGTGATCATAGTAAAGGAAATAAAATAATCAAATGCGACGGCCTTATTTGTAGGTTAAGGAATGCGAATTCCGGTCACCAGTAGAAAATACCAAGGCTATACATTTAAAGAAATGAATTAAAAAAGAATTCAAAGTCTAATGTTATATGTACGGAAGTAGAGAATATTGAAAATTACATACAAAAAAGACTGTGATTATGAGAAAGGAAAGTGATTGAAGAATTCTTCATGAAAAGTAAGGAAACACGCCAAAAGAAAAACTGTCACATTTTGTTACAATTTAATTCCTGCTTTCAGTCCTTCATTTCAAATTTTATGTAAAATTTAGAAAGTTGACGTAAGTTAAGAAGTTGTGATGGTTACAGTTCAATAAGAATTGAAATCGTTTGAAGAAAGAAAGTAAACAATTCAGGACTGTTTAAAAAAAACGAGAGGCACGCAGTCAAATTGAGAGTTCCGCCACAAAGAGAAAACTCAAGTTGAAATGGCAAAGAGCACGAGATATTGCTACTGCTTCTCGTATGAACGAAATTTAAAAAAAAGGATGTAAAACAATGTTTAGAAAATGAAACTTGTAAGTGGCTTCGAGACCCTCACTTGATTTTGTTGTATCTGAAATCATTCAATAACCAAAAATAAGCACTTCCCATAATCAAGTTTATCCATTTGCCTCCTTCAATTAAAATTAAACCGGAAATTACTTCAAATTGAATTGTTCGTACACTTGTAATCATTTGTTTACCTCAGATACTAAAACACTGGCAGTGTAACCATCACAAATGATAATGACTTTTAACTTAAACTAAACCACGTTCATTCAGCTAAGGGCGTGTGAATTATTTGCTCCAGATTTACTATAAGATTTAGAATAGCAATAAATTTTGTGGTCGTATGCATTCGCCTCCTTTTCCGGGATTTTTTCTTCTTGTCAGCCATTTTTTTCACGAGAAAATTGATTTGCTCACCTGTATAAATATTCATTTGACAGAGTAGTTACCCTAATAGTTTTTTTCCACGAGGCAATGCCCTTGTCATGCTGACTGAATCGCATGCTATCGCATCGGTCTTGTGCTGCTATGATGTACTTTGGTTTGTGGAACACCTTAAAGTTTTTTCACCGTGAATAACGATCGATTTCGCAAGATGATGCGGAATTGTGTTATTTTTTTGGTCCGAGGAACGAGCGAAGGAGGATCCCAAAATCTGTTTTGTGGTATTTCAAGGATTATACTTTAGCGCTATTTCAGATTGTACAATTGAATGTTCGTGGGTAACGGTTTAGATTGAAGAAAAATATGAGTTTGAACTCTTTATGGCTTAGTATTTGGAAGACTGAAACCCAAGATGGAAAAGGTACACCTTATTATTACGGTTCCGAAATATTCTTTGGTCGCATTTCAGACGGAACCTTGATTGAAATAAGAAAGAGCTACTTATGATTATTTGCGGGCAGCAGGACAGGTTGAAAGTTTTGTGTACCTCTCGATGTGAATAAATTTGCAACGAATACAAAGACTATCCAGAAAGTTTTTTTTACAAACAATAGTAAGGGAAACGATCACCTCATGTCAAATTTTTAATTGTAAATATTGTAAATAACTGCGTGTTCTAGTTTAGTTTTTTTACCGAGAAAACATTTCGTTTGACTCCATTACATTAAAAAAAGTATAAATAATGATCAAAATCAGATGAAATGGCGCCTTTTCTCAACGGGTGGCTTTGCAACTGACATAATTCGTTTCGCCTTTATGTAGCTAGTAAAAATGGCGTCCGGCTCTTGAACGCAAGACAAGTCTGCATCGGATTGCAGTTAATTTTATAATTTTAATTATAAGTAAAATGTTTGCTAGCATTGGTAGTGCTGGAGACGCGTGACACTAGGGTGGGACGACCGCTAGTCATTTAGGAACGGAAAAAAATACTCAGAAGTCGAAATAACAAAAAACTGTTATGTCGGATCATTGAAGGAGAGATTTCGTGTGCTGTGAGGAGACGCTAACCGAATGGTTGAAGAAACCGGGATAAATCATTCGAGTAGGTTATAACCCCAACGTATAAATCTTAGAATTTGACACTGGAACCTAAGTTTCGGTGATTTTAAACTTTTTTCGAATGTTCATTCCGTTAAAGCATTTAGTTGAATCCAACCCCTGGTTTTTGTTATTGTTGTTATTGTTTAACGTGCAAAACATACGTTTCCTCCTCTTAATCGCTTTTAATCGCAGCGAATTAGTAAAATGAATTTTCGATAGTGTTGTTTTGAAACACATTGCTGACACTTCAGTTTTTTATTCAAATGTCAAAGAAATTCGCAACGGTAAAATGTCTGTCCATGAATACGTGGTCTCCCGGCGAAAATATTGGGGGATCAGAATAAATAAAAACGTAGAGTTAGGTAGGAATAACGTGATGTCGATTTTCCACTTCCAGCCATGCACAGGTTGTCCGTTATAATTACCCAATGGACATTGCTAATTACAATGTTGTTTAATGTGCGTTGAGTACTTTCTTTGTTTTATTGTATTGGAGTCATTGACAACGGATTTGTTACATTTATGCTTATTAGAATACTCTTCCTTATGTGTGGAGTGCAATCTAATTACATCAATATCTAAAATAATGTCTTTATCATTATGTGTGCAACAACAATAGAAAGTAATCATCATTGTTTCCTTTTCATATTTGTTTGAATTTCTTTCAATGAGAAATTAATGTTTGAATCAATGCATTTGCCATGTTTCCTTTTGGGAGAATTATATTCTTTCTCTGTAAATTTCTATAAATTTATTTTTCATATTAGAAGAATGCAGGACCTTATATTTAATAATATTACTACTATAAATGAATAAATGGCAAACCGTAAGAGTATTTTTTTACTCTAAACGACATTGACCCAAGGCTTATGACTGTTAGAATACTTAATAAATGTATTGTAATAATTATTATAAATAAATAAATTATATTAAAAAAAACTCTAAATAACATAAAAGTACAGAATAATTTTCCATGATAGGTGGTGAAGGTATAAAACATTATTGTACTAAACATTTTTTCCTTGGGCCCCTTTTAAATAGCATTTAACAGTTAAATAAACTCTAGCTCTACCACTATTGTTTAATTTGATTACTTTCATTTAATTTTAGTAAAATGGATAAAATCATACAAGATAGTAAAGAAGCAGAAGAAAGACTGACTAGGAGTTTAAAAAGCAAGGATGCTGAAATAGAAGCACTAAGAAGTGAGATTAATAGACTGAATGATGAAAAAATAACAGAATTAGAGACATTAGAAAGTGAAAATGTGGCACTTAAAGCCAAATTAAGGGACACATCAGACAATTTTAGTCCATCTATGAATATGGAAAAAGAACAAATTAAACATGACTTGGCTTTAAATGTGAGTATTGTTTATACTTTTCAAATATCATTGACTACATTATGTGTTAAACATCAAAATCCTGCTTGTAGGACCTGTCATGCCAAGACATGGAAGGAGTAGATGGTACCTGTTCCACCCCTGATTGGGATAAACATTCTTGCAGCAGTTTAAGTGAAGTTTCTGTTGCTTGTTTACAAGATAGAATAATGCAAATGGAGGAGACCCATCATAGGTAGGCATGTGCTGTGCTGTTGAAGTCAACTGTATGAATATGAATATGAAGAAAACTTATGTAATTCTATAATTGATGTTTAATTAGTACAAATGAGGAACTTCAAGCTACTCTGCAAGAATTAGCTGACCTGCAAACACAGTTAATGGATCTTCAATCGGAAAATGAAAGGCTGACAGAAGAGAAAAATGTATTACTGGAATCATTGTGCAGGCAAACAGAAAAACTTGAAGATTCTAGAATAAAGGTGGATACATTACAAGAATTATTACTGAAGGGAAAGGATGGAGATACTTGTACTGAACGAGAACAAAAATTGGTTGATTTGTTAAAGGTATGTTACAGTTACTCAAAATTCAAGTTCATTCATGTAGGTATGATAATTCAACATAGACAGATGATTTGAACTCAGTTGGTTGAACTTAAGAGTTATGTTTTTTTGGTGTACTTGTTCTCATTTTCTCATTCTTTGCTGTTCTTGTTGTAATAAATATATTATGTTATTTATATTTTATAAAAGTTTTTTTTTTAATTTCTTTCAGAGTGCTCAAGATGAAAGGGAAACTTTATTACTAAAACAAGAAGACTTAAATAATCAATTGACTGAATTACGAAATGCCGCAGATTCAGGAGGGCAAGAAGCAAATAGGCTAAGTGAGCGGTAAGCAATTGTCAACATCTTTTAAGTTGTATTATAAATATACTACACCAATAAATATACATTATGCATATTTAAGCATATGATTTATTTTATTTTATGCAGGGTAAAGCTCTTAGAATTTACTGTGGAAGCTTCAAATGCTGAAAAAAAGCAACTTGAACAGAAGTTTTCAGTAGCGAAACAAGAAAGTAATTTGAGAGTCATTGAAATCAGCAGGTTAAACACTTTATTAGATAATGCTAAGGCTAAGGTTTGTAGTGTATTTAAAATGTACTACCAAGTCATTAGTTCATGGTTTTTATGAAAAATAAGTTTTCTTTTTGCGCTTTTATCAGATTTCGGAGTTAGAACAAGCTCGTGAATTAGGTGATAAATCCGAAGTAGACAAAGTCATAGATAATGCAAGAAAGGAGAAGGATTTTTTGGAGGCTCAAGTAGCAAATTTACAAGAACAGTTGTCGAGAAGTATATGCGAAGTAGAAAAATTAAAGGAGCAGTTTAGGCAATTACAAGAAGAGTGTAAGGTAAGACATATATTTTTGTTAATTTTTATGTGAAATTCCGACTGTGACTTGGTGAAAAAAAGATTTAAATAATAAATATAAATTCATGCCATTGCAAATTAACACAGAGATTGAACCAATATGGTTTGATCTTTCAAAAAGTTTGCAAAATTAAATTGGGATAATAGTTTGATGCATCTTGTGCCATATGCCAAGGAGTAATCGGAAATACCAGACACTTATTTTTATTGATAACTTTTAAAGTATTTTGTTGATTTGTGACACTTCAATACTTCATTTCAGGTAACGAGGAATAATGCTAAATCAGTAGTAGGCAATTTAGAATATCAATTAGAGCAACTGAGGGACGAAAAATTAAGTTTGGTTCAAAAGCTACAAGATTCCAGAGAACTTGCAGCAGAATTACAAGTTCAAGCCCAATGCCATTTAGAAGACAAACTACAGTTGAAATCCGTGTTGAGTGAGACACAAAAGCATCTGGTTTTAAATGAGAAAAAAATGTCGGAGCTAGAAAGAATTTTGAATGAAGAAAAACGCATCAAGATAGAAAAGGTAGTTTTCGTAATTAAAAATTTCATTTTATCGCAGCAAGTAATACTCAAAACTGTACGAACGTAAATTCATTTTAATTTGTGTTTAAAAAGCAATTAATTTTAATTATGTTTCAGAATGAGGAATGGGAGCAGTTTCAGTCGGATTTATTGATGACTGTACGTGTAGCAAATGACTTAAAAACTGAAGCCCAAACTCAGTCTGAATTGCTAATTGCTGAAAATAAGGAACTAAAGGAAAGGATCACCAATCTGGAAGCTCAGATAGACAAACTGAAAGGTAACAAAATTAGAAATTCCGCTTTTATTTCTCAAAATGTATGCCTTTTGAATACTGTCTTTCGCTTGCTTATTTTCAGTTGTTTAATTTTTTAAAGTACAATTCCTAGTAAAGTTTTTTTGAAATTTTATTTTAATATATTGCAAAGGAATGACGGTGTCGCCTGAGGACTTACTACTTAACTGATACTACGAACCCTTATTTTTCAGACAATTTTCATATTGTTTATCGACGAAATCCTATTTTGCCTAAAATATCCGTTGTTCCTAGCCTTGCTTCAGTAAATGAATGTTTTTAACTTCTAGCTTCAAAGAAATAGTCAGGTGGAATATACGCAGCCATTTTGTTGATTTAGCACTTGTTTTATTCGCTTTGCAATTTTGTATTCGTCCACTTTATTTAAAATGTTTTACGCTTGTATGTGCCGGGTTCGGGTATGAATGTTTTGTGTTGTTTTATAGTGAAAATTCCTTCCCCCACCCCAACGACGCTCACCGACACCAGTGCGTCAGTTTTGAATTCCGTACAACAGGACTTGGCCAACAGGAGAACGAAACAGGGAATCTCTCGACAGGATTCCAGGCTGTCAGTTAAATCTCTCATTGAAAGTATAGAGAATGCCACGAAACAAGCAAAAGCAGGTATGGTTGATTGACTGATCTGAATGATTCGTGCCTAGGTGTATTGTTTGTGCCTAATTTGTGTTTCCTACTTGGCTTTTCTAAGCTCGAATCGTGCTCATATAAATTTAGCCGAAAATACAGGCATTTTGCTGCAAAACCCCAAATTCTAACACAATACCAAATGTAAGGCTTGCGTGACTTTTGTTCCGCCGCCAATAGTGGCTTGCACATTTTAATATTACACGATTTTTTCTTGGCTTGCACATTAATTTTTCTTCGTATTTTAGGGCCTGGAAGCAGAAGTTCGTCAACGTCATCCTTGTCATCCATAACAAGTGATGTGAGATGTACGGTGCCTACAATTACTTCCAGTATTTCAACAGGGACTCAGGGCAGATATTATTCTGATAGCGAAATTGTTAAAACTAGTCAAGCGAATAACAAAACTCCGAATAATCAGAATAGCAATTCGAGAAATATTATTTTGACAGGTATTAATATTTTTTAGTTTTCAATTACAAAACATAAAATTTAAAAAAGCAATAAAATTGTTAATGACATAAATTGTTCATGGTTTGTTTGTAGATTGTCAGCAGTATAAAACTGAAATTACTCCTGTATCAATTTTGTCGAATAAAAGTGTAGATTACACTCGGAGAAATAGTTACAGTGATATAGGTATGTCACAGTGCTATTATGCTTTAATTTAATTAAAGTTTTTCAAAATAACAACATTACGGTTAACTTTATTTTTATTAGATTTTAATTTTCTTTAGAACTAATTTTGCTATCGCAATACTTAATCAACTACCGGGTTTTACAATACCAAAACGAATCCTGACGAATGACAACGATATTCTGTTTTTAGGTGAAAGAAAAGATCCTCTTTCGGCTTTAGTCAGAAATGGCGGTTCCAAACGGAACGCTCTACTCAAATGGTGTCAAAACAAAATGTTAGGTTATAGGAATATAGACATTACAAATTTCAGTAGCAGTTGGAACGATGGTTGGTGTCATGTTTTCTGTAGAGGAGTTTAACAAATTATTGTTTGTGCGTTGTTTGAATGAGTAATTTAATGCGGTTTCTCTGGTTCTTTTTCTGTTGTAGGTTTAGGATTCTGCGCTTTACTTCACACTTATCTACCCGATAAAGTACCCTACGACACTCTAATACCAAATGAGAAGAAAAGAAACTTCACAATAGCATTTGAAGCTGCTGAAAGTGTTGGAATTCAAACCTCTTTGGTGAGTTTTTGTTGTTTGATGTAAAATTAAGCAAGGCACCTTGCACGTAACTTGGTAAAAAACGATGTACGCACTTTAGGGGGTTCAATTTTACTTTTGCCAGCCCAGGGCTTTCCTATCTTGGATCCACTGGAGAGTGTAATTATTTGATACATTCCTAATCTTAAATTTATTGTAATTTCAGAACATAACGGACATGGTACAATTGGAAAGACCTGATTGGCAACAAATAATGGGTTACATCACGGCTATATATAAACACTTCGAGACATGAAGACGTCAGCCATTCAACCCTCAATTTTTTGGAGGAAGTTGTGAAAGAAAATTGGTACCAAGTAAACAAGTCTTGGCTTTAAGTAGATAAAATTTTCATTTTGTTTTGCATTTATGCCGTTTTACATTACTGTAATGAAATCATTGGTCTTCGGAGAATTGAGAATCGTTAATGCTCTTTTCCGGAGGAGGTATTTAAAGATTTGATAACATACCTATATGATTCGTGTTCCTTACGAATAGCTATTTATTATTGCTCAAATCATAGCTGATGTAGTGAAACTACTATTTATGTTCCTATTCGGGACTGATGAATTGGCCTAAGCATCGATTCACAATTTAAGTTAATTAGAAACAGAGGTTTTTTGTTGTTTCTAACAAGGTGTGAGAATACTAATAAGATCCCTTGATTGGAAAAATCTACCTCAAATTGGTGTTTAGAAATAAATCAGAGGTCGCAGGTCATCATTGAAAATTAAATCACCAAGACATTTTTTATACATGTAATGCTGTGAAATGTTTTGCAAAAAACTGCTTTTTAGTATTGTCAAAGCTTCTCTTGTCATGTTTCAATTCGTATCGCTTTTTTGGTGTAATAATGCCAAGCCAAGGTGTGACGCATTTTGTATAATTCAACCACAAGACCTGGTTCGTTATAGGGAAGGTATCCTACTATAATGGGCAAAGGACCACATTTCGCGGAGCAAAAATGCTCTTTGAAAGGTAAGAAGTTGAAATCTTACATTTTAGGAAAAATTCACTTCAATCTTTGACCGGCTTTGTTAATGAAAACCATTCAGTTCACTAAGGAGGCTGGGTCACACTGTGCCTTTATATGTGCGCGCAACAAATTCTGCTATTGACAGCCGATAATTCCTGTTCCAAACCCTCTAATTCATTTTTCTCCGGTTTCCAAAACATTTGTACTAGAAATTTTGCTGAATTTAGGTGCTGTGCAAATGAATACACATTTAATTAAGTTTAATATGATACACACCAGGATTGTAACTCTTCCGATTCCCCAAGCCAAATACCCACTGTTTCAAGTTTCTATATATGAAACGGTTTCGCCTTTTAATCAAGGTGGTGCTTAACATTTTATATACATTACTCAAATGAAATATGTTAAAAACATATAGTGAAATATAAGGGTTTCCTGGCCACTTGTTGACCGACTATTAATTATAATAATCAAATAAATTGATCAATGCGTACCTATTTTTGTAAATTCGCTGGCTTCATTCTGGTGAACTTTATTCAGGAATATTGTAAGGATAAAACGCTATATCGCAGTTCGTCTTAGCCGCAGTTGCGACTTCTGGAGACAACAAAAGTGCCTGTCTCTCAGTGGTTGCTTCACCAGTATTGAAAAAGTCGTTTTGCGATTAAATTCATCCGTTTTGCTCGGATGTTCTGTCAGTGTTTTTCCTCGTTTTTTTAATGAACGGTTTTTATTGTAAAACTTTATTTATTTATAATATAAAAATTATTATTTATTGCAATTTACTTTTATTAATGCGTAATTTGTCAACGTTATTGCGTACATTAGTGCTCTCGTATTAAGACTACACGGGAGCACTAAAACTCTAAACACTAGGATTTTTTTAGCAGTCAACAGACCCTATTTTTAACCAGGCAATGCTCGATGTTTTGGACAATGGCTTATCATGCTCCATTGGGAATACACCTGTGCTTACTCCATACATATTCATGTACTATTACTAATAATCTCAAGACGGAGGTGCGAAACTCTCCACAATGGAAAAGAAGTAGTCACAGCATGAGCTAGGTACACAAAAGTCGTACCATATCAAATGTTCAATGACATCGATCCTACAAAGCTCAACAATTCAGTATCTAAAGTTCACTCTTTTTATATTTATTTATTTATTTTTACAGCGGCTGCAGTCCATAGCGAAAATTTGTTTTTCATTAATGAAAGATCAGGCAACGTTTTAAGTATTAAATTTTATACTACTAATATTACATAAAATAAAAATAGTTGCATTGCCATTAAAAATTATAATAAGTGAAAATATTTATTGAAGGTATCACAATATAGTAATACTAATCATAAAAGTTGGGACAATCACACGGTGTCAAAGTCAACCAGAAAAGAAAAAGACGGCAAAATGAAATTCTCCCGGGTAAATACCGTTTATTGTTGTTATTTATTTGTTTTATGTATTCTTATTTATTTGTTGGAATTGCTTTTTATTTAGTTGGAAAACGATGTACATCGGAAGGCAGTTTTTGCCACTTTTGAGTCCCCTCTCGGTCACACAACACTAAATGAAATACGTGAAATGGAATACGTAATTATATCCTGCCGTCATGACCTGTGACATAAGGCGAAGCATGTGAACTTGCTCCAACAATGTGCACACGCTCGTGTAAATTATGTAAAAGACGAAAATTCTTGGCTTCTTAAATCGTTGACCGTAGATTTGTGGAAGTCGCCGAAAGGATAAACAAACAACAGCCCAAGGTTTGGGTCGTCGTTAAGTTTTACCAAATGAATCTGAACGTTTAAGGAGCGGCATGGGATGTTAATAGCTGTGAAAGAAGGAGGAAACCCGAAATTACTTGCTATTTAAAACATGAAAAATGATGAAAAAATAAATTGAAGTCGCTACACTGTGATTAAATTGATTTCTCAGATTTAATTAAGGATACAGGATTACAATAATTAGGACGATCAAAATGTAGACTACACAAGTAGGATGTCCCAAGTCTGATTTAAAAAACGATATATCGAATGCCGTGAATACCGTGGATGAGCATGTTGAGATGTTCATTTTCGCAAGTGAGAGTTTCATTCGAACGGCGAGAGGCCAAAATTTGGGGGAAAATTTTAAATTTCATGAGGAAACGACCGGTTTGATGATTTTTGCATTCGAACATTGCAATTGACCCCGGAGTTAAAATATGGGTTGAATTAGGCTAATTAATTTTTTTTCTCAGTGATTATATATATCACCCAAAACGGGAGAAAATTCTTTGTTTTTGTCCTAGGAGAGAGACCGTTTGTTCTATTTTTCACTGACTGAGGGTGCCGTGATCTTAAATCGGAGTGATTCAACCGTTGTCGTTTTTCCAAAATTTCTCTTGACACAACAATTGGGATAACTTGGGAAATAGGTATTTTTTTGCTCTGTACGGCTTTGAAAATTACTGCTTTTAATTGAACGTGAATGAACTATTGCCCTAGTTTCATGAAAATTGGACTAACAGTCGGATTCTTTTATTAATCTTTAATAATAATAACAATAAAAAACAATACTTGTAATTGTTTTTATTTTGTCTATAAGTTTATTATAAAATCATTATTGTATTTAGCAGCTTTACTAATTACTTTTGTTTCTTAATGATTTGTGGTTATTCTAAATTGCATTTTTTTTAATTTAAAAAAAAATATTAACTCAGTTATTGTGACTCCAGTAAAGGAACTACGATGACTACGCCGAGTGCAAGCAGGGCTCGAGCCAAAAAAGCTGGAGCTAAGTGGGCCCATCCTCCTCCAGGTGAAGAAGTTGTCATCTCAGGTCTCTCTGGACGGTTTCCTGACAGTGACAACGTGTACGAATTTCGAGACAAATTGTTCGATAAAATCGATTTGATTTCGGATGATGACAGGAGGTGGAAATTAGGTTTGTTTGCTCAATCCATTTGGAGGTGTCTATTAAAATAGAATCTCTGTTGGGCACAGTACTATTGAACGGAAATTCTTTCAGATCACCCGGAAATCCCTCAGCGTACAGGAAAGATCAATCATCTGACAAAGTTCGACGCCTCATTTTTTGGATTCCACTATAAGCAAGCCCACACAATGGACCCGATGGGTCGTTTGCTGCTGGAAAGAGCATACGAAGCCATAATCGATGCAGGTAACGATCACCTTAAATGTTAGAACTCACATCTTCGGGGTAGCCGTTTGAAACTGAAACAAATTTCCAGGTGTGAATCCACGGCAGTTGAAAGGAAAGAAATGCGGAGTTTTCATCGGCGCTTGCTTCAGCGAATCCGAAAAAACGTGGTTCTATGAAAAAATTAATGTTAATGGATTTGGCATAACAGGATGTTCAAGGACGATGTTGGCGAATAGAATATCCTACTGGTTAGGAGTTCAGGGTTAGCAAAATCGAAATCGTCCTAGTCAAAGCCCCCTGTTGATCCCAGGAATTGCTAATTTTAATGTAACTTTCCATACCAGGACCAAGTTATACCGTCGACTCAGCTTGTTCTTCGTCATTGTACGCGATGGAACACGCTTACCAAAGTATTAGAGATGGTCACTGTGATATGGCAATCGTCGGCAGTTGCAACCTTTGCTTGCATCCATATGTGTCCCTGCAATTTTTCCGCCTGGGTGTTCTGTCTCAGGATGGTGCCTGTAAATCATTTGATAACTCCGGTGAGGCAACGTCTTATAAACAGTTGAACCTGAAATCTGTCTTATAGACAGTTGACAATTTTTATCACATTGGATTTCAGCTAACGGATATTGCCGGTCGGAGGCTATTCCAATGTTATTCCTTCAGAAGGCAAAAGACGCCAAGAGAATTTACGCCACAATTGTTCATTGTAAAACAAATTGTGATGGTTACAAAGAGCAGGGAATCACCTATCCAAGTAGACAAATGCAATACGAATTGCTTAAGGAATTTTACGAGGAGTGCGAAATTAATCCTGCTACTGTCAATTTTATAGAAGCCCATGGAACGGGAACCAAAGTAAGTCATAATACCGAAGCAGATGTCAATTATTTTTTTTAAACTTTGAACACTCAAAGAAGTACCTTTTATCAGGTGGGAGATCCAGAGGAGTGCAATACCTTAGATAAAATTTTTTGTGAAGGGAGAAAGGGCCCCCTTTTGATCGGATCTATCAAGTCAAACATAGGGCATACAGAACCAGCATCAGGATTATGTTCAATAACAAAAGCAATCATTGCCATGGAATCGGGATATATACCACCAAATTTGCACTTTAAAGTACCCAGAGAAGGAATTCCTGCTTTTGTGGAAGGGAGACTTAAGGTACTGGACCACTAAATATTTGTTTTTAATTATTTATTAGTAGTGAGTTAATGTTTAAATATTTTTGACAGGTTGTTACTGAAAAAGAGCCTTGGGCCGGTGGCATGATTGGAGTTAACTCATTCGGTTTTGGAGGTGCCAATTGCCACGTCTTGTTGCGGTGGAACGAAAAGGAAAAGATTAATGGAGGAGCACCTAATGATGACATTCCTAGATTGGTCGTCGTGTCCGGACGAACTGAAGAAGCTGTCAGGGTGATGCTGGACGAGGTTGGCTTCAGTAGGATGACGAAAATTTGACGAAAATATTAACGTAAATCCAAAAACGCTTTAATGGGCAATTTATTTTCTTTAGTTGGAAGCAAATCCTGTTGACGTAGAATATATTAAACTCTATCACGACCTTCATTCTCAAGATATACACGGACACAATTACAGGGGTTATACCATACTCTCGAGTGTCGGACAAAAGAAGAGGGAAATTAAGGTAGTGGCGTGAACAATATTAGGTCCACTGAATCATTAAAAGGTTACATCTAATATTTAATTTATTCTGCAGCATTTCGCAGGGAAAAAGAGAGATGTTTGCTTTGTCTTCTCTGGCTTGGGATCTCAATGGTCTGCAATGGGAAAAACTTTAATGAAATTGCCAATGTTTGCCAGTGCAATTGAGAAATGTCACAGCAGTCTCGTTGCTTTGGGCTTGAATCTTAAGAAGATATTAATAGAGGAAGATCCCAAATTAATTCAGAATATATTAAATAGTATCGTCGCTACCACCGCCGTTCAGGTATGAAAAAAAATTGGAAAATTTAACACGTGGATTTATAAAATTCAACAAGCACACGATTGTAATTTCAGATTGGACTTGTTGACGTCATGTACTCTTTGGGTGTGTATCCCGAGCGTATAGTAGGATATTCCATTGGTGACTTCGCTTGTGGTTACGCTGACGGCTGTCTCACCGCAGAACAAACTATTTTGTGTGCCTATTACACTGGTTTAGCTCTATCTGACCCCAGCATACCCAAAGGAGCCTTAATTGCTCTTGGTACGAATTCAGGCAAGGTAATCGGCTCCTCACGTGGAACAGTTCTTTGTTTAATATCAGAATTATTCCGTTTTAGGCGTGGGTTACGACAACATAAAGCTAAGTCTTCCTCCTGGAGTCGATGTTGCTTTTCGCAACAGTTCCGCTTCCTGTACTGTAGTAGGACTCCTAGATGTAGTTAAGAAATTCTCAAGTGATTTAAATAAACAAGGTGTCCCAGTGAGAGAGGTCTCTAGTTTTAATATTCCCATCCATAGTCGTCATGTCGCTCAACAAAGGCAGAAAATTTTGAGTAATCTCAAAAAGGTACGCAAGATATTATGAAAAATGCTTTTGGACGAATTACTCCAAACATATTTGGTGAAAGTATTTTTTTCAAATATTCAGGTCATTCCCATTTCTAAACCAAGGACCGACAAATGGATCTCTTCATACCTTCCCAAAGGAGACTGGGATTTTTCCTTGGCAAAACTTTGCTCCCCTGAATTCTTGTCCAGCAACGTGTGCAATCCTGTTTTATTCGAGGACGTTATGAAACAAATACCAAAAAATGCAATTGTTGTCGAATTGGCTCCCGAAGGCTTGCTGCAGAATTTCCTCACTGCTTCTTTGAAGGAAACAACTTTAAGTGTTAGTTTAATGCAGCGTTCACCTTCGAACGTGTTTGACTACCTTTTGGGCGCTATCGGAAAGTACGTAGATAGGATAGGATGTGTCTGAAGATAAGTTTAAACTGTTGTTACACAAAGTATTCATTTTTATGCAACAGACTCTACGAAGCGGGTTGTCAACCACAACTTGCCAATTTGTATCCCACGGTGGAATATCCGGTTTCAAAAGGAACGGGAATGATTTCCCCGTTCGTACGGTGGGAACATAGTCAAGACTGGTACATCACATCGTACAGAATGCAAGAAAAACTCAAAAGTGGTGAGAGGTCCGTTGTCGTTAATGTAAAAGATGAGGATTTCGAGTACCTCACTGGGCATGTAATCGACGGAAGAACATTATTCCCCGCAACTGGATATTTGGTAAAATAAATTTTTGCCCATCAATTTCGTGATTTTGAATCTTAAACTTCAATTCATGCAATAAATAAAACAATTTACTTCTTCAGGCTCTGGTATGGGAAACACTTGGAATGATGATCGGCCAAATTTACACTCAACTTGCTATTGTTTTTGAAAATGTGAGATTCAACAGAGCCACGACGCTACCCAAAGAGGGTAGGATGCTTTTGATAAAATTATGTTGTCGCACCAGTACTGTTACAATTTATCCTACAATTCATTCAATTTGCAGGTGGAGTTGAATTCACAATTATGGTACAAAAATCATCAGGTAAATTTGAAATCATTGAGGGTGGTGCACCGATTGTCACAGGACGTGCCTACGTCATGGAAGAAAACGAAACCCTGTTGAATTTACCGGAAATCAAGCCCGCTGAAGGAAAGGATCTCATCTCCTTAAATTCTAGGGATATTTACAAAGAGCTTAGACTTCGGGGTTACCAATACAAGGGACTGTTTAGGGGTCTTGTATCTTTGGATAATTTAGGTAATGGGAATACTGAATGGATCCGATACTTGAAAAGAACTGAACGTTACAGTAAATAAATTTTGTTCTGCAGGAAAAACGGGAAAAATTACGTGGGCAAACAATTACGTAGCGTTTATGGATAACTTGTTGCAAACGCAAATTTTACAGGAGGATACTAGAAGCTTGTATGTACCAACAACAATTCGAAAGCTTTATATAAATCCGTCAAAACATCACGAATGTGTTCAGAAATTCACAACGGAGGAAGACAAAAGTAATTTTAAAACAAAACGAATAAAACAAATGTTATATAAATCCATAAGGAATTCATGTGACGCTTTGTTTTAGCCCTGGACGTTTACGTCTACAAAGACATGAAGGTAATTGCTTCTGGTGGAATTGAAATTCACGAACTCAGAGCTTCACAAATTCCTAGGAAAAAGCCCCTTGGGGAGCCTGTATTGGAGAGGTATTTATTCGTTCCACACGTTACAACAGACAAATCAAAGGTATTTTTAGCTTCTCACCACCTGAGTCTTCTATTCAATTGAACAATACTTTTGACATTGAATAAAACAAATTCACTTTCTAGGCCCTCAGTCTGCTGGAAACTTGCAGGTTGTGTTTCCACACGATACTTGAAAATGTTCAAACTGTTAAAGTCAAAGTCGTAGAAGTGGGTGACAGTTCATCTGAATCAGTCTTACTTGCTAATCACGTTGCATCCATTTTGGGCGACTTACCATTGGTTCAAGTAAGTTTTTTCATTCACAAAAAAATGATTGTAATATAACTCCGAGTCACAAATTTTAAAATAATTATAGGCGGAAATAGTAGTTTTGGCCGCGAACCATCCAAAGGCCAGCGAATTGGCCACTGGAATAACAATTGAAGACAAGAAAATAACAGCAGAACAAAACTGTTTGGCTGTAGTCGCCTCGAATCTACTGGAAGACGCGTCTCTGGTTCAGCAAACACTCAAGTCACTTAAACCTGAAGGTTACCTCATTGCTCGAGAAAGCCCGAACAAAGAGTTACCTTTGAATGAATTCAATATTTTGGTCGACAGACTAGTCGACGGAGAGAGAATTATGTTGCTTCAAAGCAAGGTAAGGACACCAGAATTTGAATGACAAAATTGTTGTTCTTTGTGACATGAACAATTTTAGATTTAGATTTGGTCTGTCGTAGGTCGCCACAGGTTCCCTCGATAAGGAAAAAACCCAAGTTTTAAAAATAAGCGAAATAGATCAATTCCAATGGATCGAACCTTTAAAGAAGCACATTGCTAATGCCGCAGTAAAAACTATTATTTTAGTAGCCGAAAAGGAAAAGAAGAACGGTCTTATAGGTCTTGTAAATTGTTTGAGAAAAGAACCAGGCGGTGAAAAAGTCAGGTTGGTTACATGTCATTTAAAATGAGAACGTTTGACCAGATTCTTCCTCATTGATGTGATGCTTCTTTCTTTGTAGGTGCGTATTTGTATTTGACGACGACGCTCCAGAATTTGATATGAATTTGCCATTCTACGAAGAACAACTGAAAAAAGGACTGGCCGTGAACATTTACAAGAAAGGCGAGTGGGGTTCCTACAGACATGAAGCCCTTCCTGCAAACGAGACGGTTGATGCAGCTCACATATATTTCAACAGTGAAGTACGAGGAGACTTGTCTTCCCTGAAATTATACGAAGGACCTCTTAATGTCAAGTAAGTTAGTTGGAAATTTTCAAATTTCAAGGTGAAATCTTTTACTTTTCTATTGACAATATCTTTTTATCAGTGATTGTGGAGAGAATGTGATAATCTACTATGCATCAATCAATTTCCGTGATGTTATGCTGGCTAGTGGAAAATTATCTATAGACGCCGCTGCGAAGGGCCGAACCAATCAGGTAGGTTTCCGTAATGGAGTACTAGTCAAGAGAAATTATGGTTACTACTCGTTGAATTTTTAGGAACTGCCTGTCGGATTGGAATTTTCGGGAAGATTGGAGAAAAGCGGTAAACGAGTGATGGGAATGACACGACATGGTGCACTTGCCTCAATGCTCGCCGTAAAAAATGTCATACTGTGGGATATACCTGATGACTGGACTCTGGAGCAAGCTGCTTCCGTGCCTGTTGTTTATGGAACAGTAAGTGTTAGATTTTTTTGTTATTTTATTTTCTAAAAAAAATCAGTAAGCCTAATGCATTATTCGTTAGGTGTTCAGTGCAATGGTGACCAGGGGGAGACTGAAGAGAGGAGAATCAGTTTTAATTCACTCTGGAACAGGAGGTGTCGGTTTGGCTGCCCTCAACATAGCAACGGCTTACGGTTGCAATATATTTACAACAGTTGGTACCCAGGCAAAGAGGGACTACCTGAAAGAAATGTATCCACATGTACGTATCAAATGTAAGCTCATAGTTTGACGTTATAGTTACGAGATAGAAGAGTTGATTTTGAATCTGAATTATAGATCCCAGAGAGTCACATAGGAAATTCAAGGGATACAAGTTTTGAGGACATGATTAAGCGAGAAACGAATGGACGGGGCGTCGACGTTATTTTAAATTCACTGGCCGAAGAGAAACTTCAGGCATCGCTGAGGTGTCTGGCACCGGATGGTAGATTTGTAGAAATTGGTAAATTTGATTTGTCCAACGACAATCCTGTGGGTGAGTTCCACTGAACGATTCCATTAAATTTACCATTACGTTGACATAGAAATCAACACATTTATTACAATTCAGGCATGGAATCATTTATGAAATGCACTAGCTTCCACGGAGTTCACTTGGACGGATTATTCTACGATCATAATAAAAAAAGACTGAACGAAATTCGCGACATTTTGGATGTTTTGATTAAAGAGAATGTGGTTAAGCCGATTAAGACAACCGTTTTTGATTACTCGGAATGTGAACAGGCATTCAGGTACCTAAAATTCAATGTGAAATTGCAATGTCTTGATTTATTTAATTATTTAATTAACGTGTGAATTATTTCAGATATTTAACAACCGGTAAACATATTGGTAAGGTTTTGTTAAAATTGAGAGACGAAGAACCTGTTGACTTATGCATACCAGCTCCGAAGCTGTTTCCTTCCGTACCACGAATGAACTGTTGCCAGTCCAAAAGTTATGTCATACTCGGTAAGAGTGATATGTCAAACTTTGTGTAGGATGTATTAATTCAGAAATTAATACAGGTTTAGTGGATCTCTCTTACTACTTTCAGGTGGTTTGGGAGGGTTCGGACTGGAATTGGCTGACTGGCTGGTAATGAGAGGAGCCAGAAAACTAGTGCTTACTTCAAGGAACGGATTAAAAACCGGATACCAAGCACTTAGAATACGCTTATGGAGAACTTACGGAGTTGAAATTGTCATATCGACAGCGGACGTCACAACTGAACAAGGAGTTGTAGATCTGTTGACTCAAGCCGAGAAATTAGGACCTGTTGACGCAATCTTCAATCTTGCTGTTGTGAGTAGGACGTTGCGGTTAGCATGTATTTACTGGTTGTGGTGTGAGGTCACACTTAAATAATTTGTATCTTAATCAGGTACTTCGTGACGCCATTTTTGAGAATCAAACCGACGAAGCATTTTTGACTTCATTTGGTCCAAAGGCTTTGGCAACCAAGCACCTAGATGTTGTCAGCCGAAAACTTTGTAAAAATTTGGAGCATTTTGTGATATTTTCAAGTGTGTCTTGTGGAAGAGGAAATGCCGGTCAAACAAATTACGGAATGGCTAATTCGGTAACTAATTTGTCGTCAGAGAGACAGATTTTTTTAATGACCTGTTACTGTTACTTAAATCTTCTTACAGGTGATGGAGAGAATATGCGAAATAAGAGTGGAGGAAGGATATCCAGGGTTAGCAATTCAATGGGGTGCCATCGGAGAAGTAGGTCTGGTAGCCGAAATGCAAGAGAACCATGAGGAACTCGTCATTGGTGGGACCTTGCAACAGAGCATATCTTCATGTTTGAAATGCATGGACACATTTTTAAAACAAAAGAATGCAATTGTTGCGTCCATGGTAGTCGCTGAGAAAAGAGCAGGTGGATCAGGTGGTGGAAACATAGTCGATGCTGTTGTTAACATTTTAGGTAAACTGGTCACATCTTATTGATGATAATCGTACCCGAATAAAATTTTGGGAAGACAATATGGGGAATTTACAATATTAGTAACATTCTAATGTTATTAGGTCTTCAGGACTTAAAAACTGTTTCGCTTCATTCGTCGTTGGCCGAGCTAGGAATGGATTCTATGATGGCGGTGGAAATCAAACAGACGTTGGAACGTGAATTTGATGTATACTTGACTGCTCAAGACATCAGAGGTTTGACCTTTGCCAAATTGGCACAACTTGCTGCACAGAGCAAGGAAGAAGGTGGGGAAGGAAGAGACTCTGCATTGAACCAAGGTAGGCAAATCTATCTTTATCCGAAATTAAAATTTGCTGCACCGATATTAATTAATTCCTGTGATTTTATAGAGGCCGAAATCAAGAGGTTAGAACACCAAAAATTACTCTTTGGATTGATAGGAGACGAGGAAACTTCAGTGAAGTCCATGCTAACCCTAAAGTCTGCAGACATGGACGGCACTTTAGTTGAAAAATTGAAAGCGAAACACGGAAAGGTTCCACCAATTTTCTACATACCAGGATTGGAAGGAGTTGCAACAGTTTTAGATTCTGTTGCCGAGAAAATTAGTAGTCCCAATTTGGGTATTCAGTTCCCGTACAACGATGATTCTGCAAAAAGCGTACAGGATATTAGCCGTAAAATGATGCAGGTTAGTAGACGAATATGCAGAGTTAACCTATATACCTATATCATCTCTTATTTTTGTGTGTAAAATTTTATCGCCGTTGCCTTTATAGGTTATGAAGCCCCTCCTTGTACCATCAGCTCCGTTTATCATGGTTGGTTACAGTACAGGAGCTTTGATGGCTATTGAAATGGCATCCATGTTAGAGAAAGAAAATTACACTGGACACGTGATTCTCATCGATGGTGCTCCAGATTTATTGAAAATGGCTGTGTTGTCAACCTTTGGTAGTGCCGGAGAAAATGAATTTGATGCAAGTTTGTTGCATACAATTTATAACCTATTCGTTCCCGGTACAAATATGAAGATCAAAGAGGAATTGTTGGCCTGTCCTACCTGGGAGGATAAGGTCGCGTACATGGAGAAAGTCATTCCTGAGAGAGTCGTTCACAGTAAAGACCATCAGAGGAGGGTCACGTACGATGTGCGAAGACGTTTAACTGCCGTTGTGGGCTACGACACATCTTCGCACAAGAAGCTCAAATCTAAAGTTGTCCTTGTCAGACCTGCTGAACAGTTTTTCATGGCTAATTTTCCCGATCACTACAATCTCGCTGATGTATGTACATTTCCAAGTATGGAAGTTAAAGTCGTTCACACGAGTAATTTATAATAAAAATCTTACACTTTTTTTCAGCTGTGTGAAAACCCTGTGGATGTTCATTTTGTTGAAGGAAACCATTTGTCAATTCTCCAGAGTCAAAAATTAGCAGACATCATCAACGAGATCTACAAGAATGCAACATCTCTCATACCACCTAAAGTTGCAAATGAGATTGACCTGTCTATTGGAGAACAAAAATTTGTAAAAACCCGTTAAACTAGTATTACATTATGTAATGTGTTCGGTACCTCGTGTGAATATTTTTTATGTTAAATTATGTTGTGCTAAAAATAAAAATGAGTAGTTGGGACAAGTAACACGTGGGATAAGGAACAAAAAAGTATTTTTCTGTAGAATGGACAGGTCATGTTCTACAACAAATGGTCGCAAGAAAATGCTAAAACAGATGTTTCAACGTAGCAAAAATAGTAAATATTTTTATATGTACAAATTCTTATTTCTTGTAAAAATTCTAATTTCAATTTTTTGATTATAAATGAAAATATGTTGCCTCAGTAACTTGTTCCTCATGGAGTACTGTTTCTCACTATTCCATCAGTACAAACTGAAAAGCCTTACAGATTTAAATTACAAAATATTTATTGTAATATCATATAATAAATAAGTAGACAAATTATTTTGTACAATTTCTTTATTTATTTCCTTTACGGAAGTCTTATTTTTTTATTCTTAAATTTTTGTTGGGATGACTGAGTAAGCATGGGTAAACGTGAAATATGACTTGCAGTTACCACATTTCCAACTTATCACTTACGAACTTGTTCATTCACCTCGAAACTACTGAAAAATAGTGAAAGTGACAAATGGACCGATCAAAGACCAACCTTCTTAACATGTAATATCACAATGGCAAACCCTAAACTTAACAGGATATGACAGGTTTTTCGTAAATGTAAACTACCAATTTTCCTGAGAAAAATAATTCGGGTTATTTATAGGTGCTAATGCTGGTTCTGTTTTTTTAAATTTCAAGCATAAATTTCTAATATTCTGACTATTTAAAATAGAATTGTCCATCTATTATTTTATTATAATTATAAACACTCTGTAATTTATATTATAAAATAAATCTTCTTATTCCGATGTAGTCTCGTAAACTAAGACGAAAAACATTCTTAAGAATTGAAAATAGAAAATCCGACAATGCATGGAAAGATGCTAAATGTGGTCCGTTACCGAACGTCAACTATTTAAAGTTTTTGTTTCTTCAGCCCTTTTCAACCTTGTATTTTTTTCTAATGTTTTGCAGGTATTAACATATTAAATATTCAGAGCTTTTGCAAAGAAGCAAAAATATACACTGCAGCATACACAGGTATTTCAAGGTAATTAATACTCAAAAAGTATCGCGAATAATATTTTATATTTAATTGTTCTTTGGGACATTGATTACATCTAAAATATTTATTAAGTGGTGCTTTGTAGTACAACTCGTGGTTCACAATATTACTTAATTTAAATATGTAGCATGTATACGTAAACTGAATGAACGAGAATAAGAAAAACTCATATTTTTGTTCACATTTGTTCGGCGAGTAACCGTTATGAAAAACGGTTTCTTCCAAATGTTTTTGAACCCTGCAACGTAAGAGACATTTCCGGTTAACATTAAGTACCTCCAAAATGTTTTTTTGTTGGCTTCTAAAATCCAAATATAGTGTAACACTTTCACTTATAGAGTAAAATTAAATATTGTAAAATAGAGTTGATTTGTTATGTGGTCTAGTGACTTTACTTCAAAATAAAATGTTCTTGTTTAACGGCAAAAGGATTTCAACCGATGCCATGCGTTTCTGAGTCTGGCAACACTGCGTCAAGGACAAAAGTGGCGGTTACAGAGAAGCCGTTGGGAAGCGGTTACGTTGTTTTAGTGTTGTGTTTGTATATTTTATTTAAGCAGTTTTAAAGTAGTTTTACACAAAAACCTAAGGTTGAACTTGTGAGGAAAATTAAAAAATGGAGAATTACCAAAAAGTCGAGAAAATCGGTGAAGGTTAGTTAGAGTTTTCAATTGTTTCGTCTTTACTTCAATTTCATTTGGCATGAGTGAGACCATCTGTTTTTTTATAAAATATTTGCCCCGGATATTTTGTGTTAATATTTAGCATTAATAGTTTAATGTTCGTAAAATCTCTCGGCCTCTTCAATTTTACTGTACGCATCGTTTATGCTTTTCCTACATGAAGCCTAGTCGACCCTAAACGGAGAGCATGTTTAGATCTGTTTTATTTTTATTTATTAAAATGGTTCCGTGGGTACAAGCATAATTATAACGTCCATTTAAAATTAATGGTTTGTGAATTGTACTGACTAATTTGAGTGAAATTTGTTTACTCTAGGGACATATGGCGTGGTTTTCCGAGGGAAAAACATAAAAACGGGTGCCATTGTGGCCATGAAGAAGATCAGGCTTGAGAATGAAGATGAAGGAATTCCATCAACAGCAATCAGGGAAATTTCACTATTAAAAGAACTTCAGAATCCAAATGTGGTTTCCCTTCAGGATGTTATAATGGAAGATACAAGACTCTACTTAATATTTGAGTTCCTTACATGTGATCTCAAGAAATATTTAGATAAACTTGAAAAGAAATACTTAGAAGAGGCACAATTAAAATCATTTTTATATCAAATTCTTGAGGCAATTTTATTCTGTCACCAGAGGAGAATTTTACATAGAGACTTAAAACCACAGAATTTATTAGTTCAAGGTGATAATATAATTAAAATAGCAGATCTAGGTTTGGGTCGTGCTTTTGGAATTCCAGTCAGGGCCTACACTCATGAGGTTGTGACACTTTGGTACAGAGCCCCAGAGGTAACTCCATACTTGTGTTTCTATTTATGTAGTCAGTTAATTGTTTCTTGACAAGACATAATCTTTTGGTGTTTCAGATTCTTTTAGGTGCATTACGTTATTCCTGTCCTGTTGATATATGGTCAGTTGGTTGTATTTTTGCTGAAATGGCAACCAAGAAACCACTTTTCCAAGGAGACTCTGAGATTGATCAACTTTTTAGGATATTTAGGTAGTATTACATTTTTAACTCTTACGTAGAATGTAACCATTTCTCACATAGTATAATATCCATCCATATCAGATTAAAAAATAGGATTGAATATGTGCAAAAAACATTGCAGTCAAAATTGCAGTCAAAAAGTATAAACAGCGAGCTGAATTGTTTTTCACAATAGTTATTTTCTGCAAACTTGTGAAAATGATTTTCTAACCACATTTTCACACTGTGGAATTCAAGTTGACACTTAAAAATTGAATTATGAATGAAGAAATGCATTCACAAAATTTGTTACAGAATATTGACAACACCAAATGATACAACATGGCCATCAGTCAGTGATTTGAGGAATTTTAGCCCCACTTTTCCCAACTGGACAACTTACTCACTAGATACAGCAATTAATGAGAAATTAAATAAGAGGGAAATGGATAAAATAGGTTATGATCTACTCCAAAAAATGTTCATTTATGATCCAGCTAGAAGAATCAGTGCCAAAGCAGCTGTTAAACATCCATACTTTGATGACTTAGATAAAACTAAACTGCCTTCCTACAATTTTATTCAGAAATATTAGATTTTTTAAGCTACTGTGTATCATTAATTCTGACTGTAATCATAGGATGTAGAAAAAAACTGAAACAATTGCAAAACTGTATTTTTATTTTTGGATTTGACTTGAAAAAATGTAATATTTATAAACAGGTCAGTTCTCTAAGAAACTTCAATTACTGACATAATTATATAATATGAGACAACTATAATTTAATATTTTAACTTTGAAATATTAGTATTAGCATTTTGTTACGTAACTGGAGACATTGACTGATAATTAGTCCTAAAAATGTTAAGACAATTAAATAATTAATTATTTTTTATATGTAATTTTGTTTATTGAGTCAAATGCATTTTCAGTAGTGAAATCTGGCAAATTTTGGACAGAACTTATCAATTAAATTTGAATTAAAGAACAAAAACATGTTGGGTAGTCAACGTACTTTTTATTTGCCCTCCACAACAGTACATGTAAAAGGTGTTGCTTTATTTGTACCAGGTTAAAAATTCAGTAATGCTGTTTTGTCTTTGTTTTGGTTTCAGTAACCTCTTATTGAATAAATAGATTAGTTGTGTAAAATCTCTGTTGCAGTATTAACATTCTGTCCATGGAAGGTTGAGATTAATTGGTCATGTAAATTTGAACTAATGTTGCCACTGAACCCAGTAATTCCGGTATGGTTGTTTAATCATTTATGTTTTTTCAATGTTAATAAGGAAGAAATTCGCACAAAATATTTAACTTTTATGTTTGTCTATAACTGAACCGAATAAGTCGTCGAATAAATTTGTCTAGGAAAAAAACAAAGGATTTGATTCTTGTTGAGCTTTAATAGATCTTTTAACAAGGCAAAGTTTTGAGTTGTGTATGTCTGTTGGTTGAGAAGATTTTTATATTGAAAATTAATCGTACGTGTATAATACTAATCTCCCATACATGTGAAGGAGGTATATTAAGGGCTCTGTTTGTTGGATGTATTTTCGAATTTCATCTTGAATGCTTTCACTGCCAATTTTAGGGTGTTATAAATTGAACTGCAAATTGTATCATCATTTTAACTTTTGGTTTTAATAAAATTCATTGTAACTTCTTAATAACTTCTTAATGGTTGGTATTTCTTAACTTTTTAGAATAAGTGAAACTCTTCTTTCTATCTGTTCGTTAGTATTAGAATGTAAGTTTTTAGTTCGTAATCGATTTTGAATGTATTTATTTCACGCGTTGGTTCATTTTTCGAATTTCCAACTTCCAGATTCTATCTTTCACTTGTTTTTCGGTCCAATTAATTTATAAATTGAAAAATAAATAGAAAATAGTATTTATACGTACAAAAAAAACTCTTGTTTATGTATTAGACTTATTCATTATTTTCGAAACGTCCTCGTCATTTCCGAATATCTGTTCCAAATCTATGTTTATTTTTGATGGTTCGTCCAAATTCTTTATCTTTGTTTCTGGGTCTAGCACTTGTGTACGAGGTGATACATAGCGCTCTGATGGTGTAAATTTCCACTCTGCACAGAACCAGGAGTAAGATAAATTGTCCCTGAAAGTAATCGAACAACGTGCAGATACAATTATTTCGGGTGTGAATCAAATTAAATGAAATTGTTCGTCGCAAAGTGCCAGTGCTTTTAGTGTAAGGAATTAATTAAATCAATTAATTATAATATAATTAAATAATTAATAAATAAATAAAATTAAAAATCAACTTGTAAGCGTTGAACGAATATAATAATATTTCAAACCTGTAATGGTTTAGCATCAAACTTGCTCATTTAAAACATTGTATACTATACCTAGAAATTCGGGAAAAATATTACTTGAGTTTGTAAAAATAAAAGGACGGAATAGGTTGAATCATACGATGTGAGTAAATATTAATTCCTAATAGAGTTAGGGAGAAAATAACTTAATTTACACAATACTACTAATGATTTTAGTTGACAGATTAATTTAAAATAAAGTCTAATATTGTCAAGATGGTCAGTGGCAAAATCATTAAAATCAACTAATTTTTAAAACAAAAATTACTTTAAATTTTTTTTTCATTATGTATTAGCTCATTTGTTTCATACTAAAATTAACATTTATTTGTACTATGTTTTACTGTTCAATTTGAGCTGCACGGTTTGAATCATTGTAAGTAAAAATTTGAAATATATAGTTAAAGTAAGGTTTCTTTTCGTATTTAAATTTGGATTTTTTTCTGTTCCCCAGAAGGTGGATGTCGAGTATGCCGAGTTGCACGGTGAAACTTTTAAAATTTGAGGAAGAGGCAAATGACAACTTCGGTTTGCCTAGTTCTCCAGGAGTTCGGCACTAACACTTTGGGTGAGTAGAAACAAAACAAATACAATATAATCTGGGCAGAATAAAAGTAAACAAAAATTATTAAATAAAAATAAATATAATGTTAAAATTGATCATCTTATCCGAAATCTCGAATTGCGATTTCGTGCAACAAAACCGGAGATAATTTGATTAAAGAGTTGCTTTTTAACGCGGTAAAAGGTATCCAGGCTGCATGGGAATGGTTCGGAACCGTAATACTCCAGGTCACAATCCCTAGAAATGGCGAATAGTGAAAATAAATACAAGAAAACTAAAACAGTTAACTTAAAATTAAAAATAAATAAACCAAAATAAAAACCAGGCAAACGGAAATTTCAGACCGCACGGGTACTCTTTCATTCTACGACTACTTTGATTGCTTGAAACTACTCACCTCATCCCTTGCGGACAAAACCGTCTCTCTCGGAAACAAGTCCTCTGAGCGATGTTGAAATAGATGCTACCTATGACGCTGGCAACGTCGGTATTTGCATTTAGAAGACATTTTCTAAAAGCTTGATCGCAGTCGCAGTGCGAACTGAAAAAATAAATGGCATTTCTACTACTCGTAAGGTCGACCTGGCATTTATTTTAAACAAATGATAAATCCAATAAATCCAGACTTCGGCACAGTTAAATAACCTAAAAGATATACGTTTATTCCCCTTGACCCTTTTATTTGAATATTCATCAACTTAAATTAATGCAGCAATATACATTACATTAATATGAATCTGTAAAAATCTAAAACTGTACCACGGTCACTTGTTTAAGAAAAATAATATGTGTTGACACTAGAAGTAGAACTCAAATCCCCAAGCAAAAAACCGACCGAGAAGTTTACCTCAAGGAGGTTAGTTATTTCTCTAGCTCTTTATCATATATATTAGGCATCTGGTGACATGACGTCTAGGTTTGATACCGGAAAGTAAGTCAGAAAATGCTTTCAAGCTTTCTTTTCTGTCTCAAATAATTTTTACCGTCGTCTGGATAAGAGACCGCAATAAAAGAACCTATTTAAACTAGTTTTTAAAGGTATGATGCCTCTGAAACTTCTACTAACACCAATAAGGTCATTTCATTTCGTTCGTTGGTTGCATGCGTTCCAAGAAGTGGTCCAACGGTGGTCACTTTTGATGCCCCCTACCGCTTCGCACATGAGGTGGCAAGTTTTTCAAATGTCTTTGTTCGGTCCTTAATTACTCTAAAGAATATATATACACCTGTGTCGCTTGGTATACCTTGTAAAAGGCGAGACATTGCAGATTCCATTCCTACACTGTCCCGGTTCCAGATGATTCGGGCAGTGGTCGTGCTCTCTGCAGCAACGGTCTTCAATCTCGTAAATTCCGAGGTCAGTGTACCTGCTGGCTATGTTCCCTGGTCCGCACCATTTTGTGCCTGAAAAATTTCACAAGAAACTGAATACTTGATGTGTACCCAGTGAATGGGAAGGATGACATTGTCCTTGGACTTGATTGCTTCATAATTATAGGTTTTAATGTTTTTACTCAGAAAATTCACCATTCACGTATAATATGTAACATACTATTAAGTTTAGCTAAGTGAACTGAAATTGTTGTTAAGAACATCTGCAAGGTTAATTACTAATTGAGGAACAGTGATATAGAATTTTGTGTTTGGTAAACATACCGGAATGCAATATTTAAATGTGTATAAAATGAAAAATTTAATTTATGAAATTCAAAATTATCTTGTAGCTTTTCTGTTAAATTATGTGGTTACACATGTTTGTACTCACTTCCTAATGCTTATTTTCAGAATAACTGGCCTAGTATGTAGGTTGTGACTATTATCATATTGCAATATTCGTTAATTTTATATGTAAAATTTTCATATTTATCCAAGATTTTATATAACAGATATTCTGTAGTTCCTGAGTTTTTTCATTAACTACTTAGTGGGACAACTAATTCCACGGTTTCATCCAAATATTTGTTTCAGTCCCTGGTCATGTGCTCTCGTTATACTATTGCACGGTACACGATTTTTCTATTGTTGTCGGCAATGCTCAGTTGATTCTCTCACGTATAATTGAGTGTCATTTCACTTTTAATTATGTGAAATGAAAAGCAAAAGTAGTCGCACGCGATGACACGGCACAAAAGCTGTGCCGTCTGTAGTGTCTTGTTTTATAGCCTACCCCTGACTTTAATCTGGAAAGTGTTGTAACGAGTGCCTGACATAATTGCCTTTCGCATGTAAATGGTATCTAAACTTAAGCGGGTTGGCCACAGGTAACGATATTAGGAATGGTACTCATGTGACGGTCCCAAGTACCTGACATCTTTGGAGTCTTCGCATTCAAAATAAAGGTTTGACCGTTTTGTTTACTTTTTGTGTCGTAGAATTTCACCAGTCATTAAAGCACTCAACTAGGTATATTGGACACTCAAAGCAAGGATTCGAACGATTAAGAAATAATTAAATTTGTTTTAAACCAAGAGAGTGAGACGGACGTGCGACAAAAAGATAGTTGTAAGAAATGGGACCCGTTATGTCATGACCAGTGACTGATGACGAGGAAGATTAATTTCTTCATGGCATCGACAAATTGAGCCTGGGTGCCTTCCTTGAAGGAACTCTCTTCGTCCAGTGGAAGGCCATTTGATCCCAAGCCATCATCAAGCTTTATTCATCCGTTTGAATTCTCTTCCTGCACATTTAACGACTTCAAGGTTTGTTTTTCGTTTTTATTGTAATAACTGTCCACATGGCACGTACCTGGAAAGATAAATCCTCCCGTATTCTTGTGTTCCGAATCCGTGCAAGATTTCGATACATCGTTTAGCACCTGAGGATTCACCTTTTGAATGGACTTCGGATCGTATTTTTTCATTGTGTTTTGCATGAATTTTCTGGAAAATAAGAAATTTCTTACCATCTCTTCTATAAACTTATTTTATTTAAAAATTAAAACCAGTATGTCACGTGTCAGCTCACCTGTCATAGTGAATTTTACAAGGTTGATTATTACCGGAAAGCTCGACCATTTTATTCATGTAGGGATCTACCAAGAAAATGATCGATTCCGTCCAATTAATATTGACCAATAAAATTGTCACTAAACTTAGGCAAAATACGGAGTTCATGGTGTTTGGCAATAGCTAGTCCTGTAATGTAAAATGATCGAGGTTAATTCGAGTTGTTATTAATTAATAGTTAAATTTGTGCAGTGGTGCCGGTTTTATTAAACATCGCCCGAAGTTATTAAAAATATTGACCGTGCCACTAGATATTGACGGTACAAAGTAATATCAGTAATGACTTGCAAAGTTTTCAACCGTGCAAACTGCATTTTTAAAATGAAGACAAAAATCTGACACCCATCTGGTAGCCGCGGCAATATAAGTAACCATTACGAGCACTGGTACTCCTCGGTCACACAGTGTTTGATTCCCCTATCAGATCAGTAGCAGTATTTTGTGAGTCAAGGGAACGGTGGCAAAATTCATTTATAACGATGACGGATGTTACCCGCATGTACGAAATGTTTGCGAATTAAAAAAATGTCAAGGAAGTTGCATTCACCCGGCACAGCAGTTATTAATTGTCAAATTAGAGTCCACGGTTACCGTGTTAAATGGAAGTCGTTTAAACGCCTCTTCACACGAATGATTTGTTTAACTGTTTACAAAGGGATGATAGTAGTTGCGAACGAATGTCAAACTACAATTTCATAATTTCTGTGGGTTGATCGAGAAAACAGATACTCGACAGACGACAGGGAGAGGCAGATTTTAAGAAAACCATCGGGCAACTCAGGCTTGGCTAAACGTAATTTAAACAATGACCAACAAATTTCACGAGAAACCTTTTACACCCGTTTTAAAAAAAATCAACGAAGACATGAAAATCACAATATTGAAAAATGACGAGTTCGAAAGATGTAAATCAATTGAAACCGATGAAAAAGTATACAATTATGTTTTCACACTTTTAAATACGAAAACCACATGTAAAATACACTCAAACGATACGACATTTACACGTAATCACACACTAAATAATTACTTAATATTTATTTACCTATGACGGAATACTGTGAATAAATCATATCGAAGTGTTACACAAGAACGAGCTCTTGAGTCGTCCTAATAAATAAACCTTATAATACCTTATGTACATTAAGCTTGTATTTTTAAAATTTTTAATAATTATTAAAAGGCGATTTAAATCAGGAGATATCTATACAAACAAAAATAACCGGTGTGATACACAACACATAGACACTTCATTGTTTTTTTTTTCACAAAACTTGCACGATTGTAATTTTCTATCGAAACTACAACGTCAGAACGCGACAAAAAAATTTAAACCGATGAATTACATCTTAAATTCATGTTCAACAACGATTACAACTATGATGTCGGTCTATTACTTAAACAAATTAGTAGCGTGTGATACGTTAAGCGTGTGAATCGATTCGTTTTAGATTTTAGAAAGGTATTCGCCATGTCGGGCCGGTAGATCAACAACAAATTAGCATAACTTGTAGGTCGACACCACAATTAAGAATTGTAATGTTCGAGTGTTAAAACGATAAAAAGAATTTTCTCGAACTCGGCCACTTATGAAATGGAGCTGAAAGAAAAATAGTTGTGAAGTGCAACTTACGCTAATATCACATTACACTTGAATCGTTTTGGTAGACGAGTGGGTTTTCCCTTTTCGCAAGTCGTTTTCTCAAATAACTTATTTTAAATAAAATTAAATTTAAAAAACAAGACTTTGTAATGAAGCTGCACTTTTCCTTCTGCACTTCTTCCACCAGATTGTAAACAATGACAAGAGGTGGAAATATATTGATAGGAATTAACACGCATGCAGACATGCGGTCTCGCACATGACAGAAGGTCTCTTCATTGTAAGAAGGGCACTAGTACGATGGTTCTCTGGCAATTCTTTCCTGGGGGAAATCCGCGAGAAGACGACTGGAAACCTCAGGAGAACAGACCGAGGAAAATCAGTGTATGATTTTCCAGATGACAGACAGAGAATTCAATATAAGCAAAATTGAGACATTCGAATTGCCTACCATTCCGAGGCTTTGACAATTTTCACCTCGTGCAATGACAATTTTCCGATTGTTTTTCTCTAAAGATTGTTTTTGCAATTAATAAGTTTGCTCCAACCTTTGGGAGCCGGCATGACCGATGCCGGTACTGCTGGCATTCGACATACCTTAATTTATTGACTTTTACGACAATTGTAATGAGTTTTTGGGGACTTCCTGAATTTTCCAACAGACCTCGGAGAAAGCAATGCCAAGGTCAAACTTTTTTGACAAAAAAATAAAATTGTTCAATTATCCACAAAGAATTGCACAATAAGTCAACGTAATGGACGAATTGTTATGTAGTACTTTGATTTTCGTTATTAATTTGTATTAAAAAAATGCAGTACTTGTAATACGGAAGCCGTCCTTATTTTGTAATTCCTTTATTACACTGTTATTTATTATCATTGTAGCTTAATATCGGTGCTTTTAAATATCACTGTACGGAGCAAATAAATTTAATTACATAATTCAGGGAGGAGACACGTCTTAATAAATTAAAAATTTAATTGCTGTAACGCATGGAAATTCGTTTGAATAAATTTGAAAATTAGTTTCGTGGTTGTATTGAATAAAAATGGGCGATGGAATATGTTAAATGCTAAAATTTAGATTCACCACGGAAGATAACATATTTATTTATAATATTCATTATGGTTTTGTTTTTGTGATGTTTTAAACTTTGTATTTTGTTGGCTTGTCAGTATTTTGTTACATTCACTGTTTTAGGGGTGGGAGGATTTGCACCATATGCAGCGATTAGCCCTTCGTTTATGTATTAAATGAAGGTTTTATTAATTGTGGCCCACAAATAGTTTGTTGGTGATTATTCTGGGAATGAAATTATCTAATGGGGGTCAATCTCAGGCGTGTCATGTACAATAAATTTTTTCAGTTTATTTTCACTTTTGAAGACGAAAACTACCGGAAAACTGGTTTTACAATAGTTTCATGTGTAATACCTAATAATGTAGTGTAAGTCTAACGAAAGGATCTAATGCTTGAAGAGGAAGACCTTCGTCCGAGGAAAATAAAACCTGTTACATTATTAGTAGGTTATATTACAAGGACGAATGTAGAAATGTAGTTGAGTTGTTACAATAGTAAGCAAGTTCAAATTTGGAAAGTAGTTTTCTTGAAAGATAGACACGAAAAATGTCAAGTTGGCTGTGACTAGGAGTACTACGTGAATTTAATGTGCAGTTGAATAAATTTGCTAAAGAAATATTAAGTTCATGTAATTTAAATGGAGCGCCTTTACAGAATTGTGAGGATATAATAAGAAGTAAATTACCAATAGATAATTTCACAATGTGATTTTTAGGGGGGCACATTACTTAACTTTTATTGTTTAATGTTTTGATCTTCCTAACGGAATCAATAATAATTGGATTTGATCGGATGAATTATTTGAGATTTTTCTATCTTAATATTTACTTTATTCAGCTATAGTTTACTTAGTACGAATAGGTCTAATAAAATGGTTGTCAACATTGGCAAAGTCGTGGTTAAGTCATTTTTGCACATTTTAATATTGACCTTGTCGTTACTGGTTTTTTAGGTTTAATGAAAAGACCGCTTTTTTGTTTGGAGAGTCCAGTCAGTGGACTGAGCCGGGTTTTCATTCCGGTTTTTTCTGACAACCCCTGTCCGATCGGCTATTACATTTAAAACAGAACTAATTTTCAATAAGCAAGTGTTTACGAAAGCTCTCGCACGCAACAAAAAGTCATTTTCCCAAAAATAACTTCCTGGACTTTTGGAAAGTACCAAGAGTACTCGATTATGGTACTAATATTCAGTAGGATTTACCATCTCTTCACGCCACTTACAATTGAACCCCTTCGGAGTCTGACTAAATGAAAATAAACATTAAGTTATTTCCTGTTATTTATATGTCAATTTGAGTGGAGAACTGTAGGTGTTAATTATGAAACTGAGGTTTTGTTTTAATGTTTGTTTTATTACTGGCAAATTGTTGTAAATGCAAAAACCTTAGCTTTGAAATGTCGGGTGAAGGATGGGCTCACATTAATTAAGGTCGCGGATTGGAACTTGTGGCGTGTGCACCACCATCATTAGGGTTGTTACATTTCCCTATACAAACGGTGGAAATTATAGTCAACCTTTGGTGCCCTTATCCCGGTTTACGGAAGGTCGAGTCCGTCAAGAGACAGATAAGAAACTGAGCGACAGACAGGAAGAGCTTTGAAAGTTTGGCATGCTAAAAGTTATAATTTGATGATAATTATTGCCACATTGTGTAGGAGAGGGCAGGACAGAATAAATACATATTGGTTTCATATGGAATTTGAGGAAAGCAATAAGTCGTACAGTTTCAATGTTAAGAAATTAAAGTCAGAAATTGGAAATTTAATGGCAAAGTCTTGGCTTTTCAGGATCAGGTCTCACTGGGTCCATTGGGCAAGTTACCTACCTGAAAATTCTTTGTATAGAATTTTTATTAGAAGAGTTTACCTGTGCCCATTCTGCTACATTCATGCTTAATTTTTTTTTACGGGTACAGAAGGTGAACTAGTTTTTACAGGGCTGTTTTCATAAAACAAGGATTTTAGACCTATATTTTTTCAGCATAATATTTAATTACATTTTCATAAATATAAAAATATCGCATTCGTTCAAGTTTTACAAGCAATACTTCGGAAAATAAAGCTTTTAATGTGCAATAAAATCAAAAATGTGAATTGCTGCTGCAACTGGAAGAAGAAAATGGGCGTTTTTGTTTTCTACGACATTATAATGATTGTTAAAATAAGTATAAGAATTTAAAAAAACCTTAATATGTAAATAATTATATGTGTAGTACGTAACTGTTAGACACCCAGTTTGTCGTACAACTTCTAGAAATACATGAGTGACATAAAGCATATGCAAATGCAAAAATAAAAAAAAATAGAATTAAATACACTCGTTTAAACTTATTATGGAGAACTATAAAATTATGCTGAGAATCAATAAGAAAACAAAAGTAAATATTTATATCATAATTGGAGTGACTCGCGATAAAAGAATTTACATATATTAGAAGAAGCAATAAAGGAACATGTCAGTCTCACGACACTACCTGTTGCGCGATCCAAGAGACCAACTTTTGCGGAAGACAAAAAAAAAACCATTGAGTTCCAGGTGTGTACAAGGAAGGCGATGCGATGGTTTGTCATTCGGAATATCAGAATCAATCGTAAGGACACCTGAACGGCGTCTGAACCGAGTAGTCAGAACAGGTATTTCATTCCTGACATGACTAATTCTCTGAGATATTTGGTGTTTGTCTTATACAGTAGTTTAAGTTATTTGGTCATAAACGATTAACCACGGTACTAATGGGAGATACGAAAACGTTCAATTTTGTTGCTTGAGTATAAATATAAAAGTAAGGAATACATTAATGGCATATATAATTAATTTTTTAAATTTAATAAAAATACTAATAATACTGGATAAGCTAAAAACTCTGACACATAATAAGGATATTTGAAAAATACAAGGAAAAAATTTATTGAAATTGTTGGGTGAATTTAGGTGATTCTTATTGATATAAGTTATATAAATTGTATAAAAATTGAATTAAGGTACAGTGCCTGCCACAAAGAAACACGATTCCTCACATATCTTTTTGTCAACAGCAAGAATGTTGTACAGATGAAGATTCGTATTTCATTCGTATTTCTCCCACACTTGAGACCACAAAATTAAAAATACAATTTTTAGTGCTACTGGTTTGATTTAGTTGAAAGAGAGACAGATGAGGGCTAAAAGGGCTTTGTTGGTCGAGATTGTGATCAGTCATTTAACGAAGAACCTGTAGTAGAGTAGTAGCAACCCGAAGAGTAATACAGATTCTGTCGGTTAAGCCATGACAAAAATATAACGAATTTTAATTATAAAACATTAAACGGTGGTAATACTTTTAGACAGAAATTTTGTATTTATACTTGTCTATTAAGAAAATTTACGTTAAGGTTATTACTTAGCAGTGCTACTATTGCTCAATTCAACCAAAACTATTATATCCTTGTGGTGTATGCTCTGGGGGGCCACTCCTGGGGCCTTGCTTTCAAAAATAGATTTATTGTGTACAAAGGTCCAACCCAACAAATCTGCGGGTATCGAACTTCAGTTTTCTACCCAAAACTAAAGTAAAACAAGTAAAACAAAATTACAATTATTATCTACACAAAGACAAATTCTATTTTCAATCACGCAAGCGTGCAGAACTCGCTACGCGATGTCCCTGCCAGGATTCCGTTAAATACTGACGATTTTTTAAAATAATATAGTTACATTATAACCCCAATTTGATACTAACAAAAAATATTAAATATAAAATAGGCGATTCTTTATAAGAAAATATTTATAAATTTTTGAAGGAGGCTTATGTTGTAAAATTCACTCATTTTCCAAATTCTAAGTTACAAAATGAAAAGTATTTCAGACTGATGAATGACGATACTCACCTTAGACTTTAAGTCAGAGAATTTGTAGCTTATTTGCTTATGTATTTATATGTAGGCATATATATTTATATGCCTTGGGCTTTGTTTGTTGTAGTATGGATTGAACTGTACATGTTCTAAATTGAAGAAAAAATAATATCCTTGTGGGGAACGCAATGTTTAGAATTTATTTAATAATAAAACTGACTGAACAATTACACTATTTTGCTTTAAAAAAACACCACACACCAGCCATTTTAACTTTGCTTGTAATTTGTATTAATTATTCAGGCGATACTAAAATCGCGCAGAGATTTATCTGCACCCATGTAATCACTATTGGTTTAATCGTTTTATTACAGACCTTGACTAATCTCTTACTGCATTTATTGTTAATTTCAAATGTGTTCTGAGGTAAACAATTCAATGAACGCAAATCATTTATGGGAAAAATAATCCGTGAAGAATATTAGTTGACGATAAATTTATGTCTTCTTCCATATTTTTTGATCCATAAAAATTAGAGTTCAAGTACTTTGAGCGCTGCGGCCTTTTACCTTTTTGGGACGTCTAATTTATACTACCTTTGAACCGAAAACTCTGCTACTTTTGTTAATGTCGCTGTTATTAAATTGTTCAATGTCGTTGTTGTTAAATTGATTTTACCAATAAATAAATTATGTAATTGTTTGTTACGAATCTAATGGGTTTGTAAAAAATTTCACGCATAAAGTTTCTCAATTTATTGTTATTTGCGGATTTATAAACTCGAGTTATAAACACAACTGTATGTTTTGCGGTTTAATTGTATAGAATTGATTGTCATTGTGTAAATAACTTTTCATAAATTAATCAATTAATTCGACGTGACGAGGCAAATATTATTGCGTCAAATTTAATTAAGAAGAGGGCACTTTCGTGTAAAGCAATAAAGGTGATAGTGTACTTTTATAATTAACGTGTGTTAACGTTTTTGGATTGAGTTACACGAAATTCATTTTCCCTAAGTAAAAGGTTTCACTTGCAGATTAAAAGATTTTCCATCAATCATTTAATGTCAATTCTTCGATCAAATCTAAAGTTAATGTGTTGCCTGACAAAGATGTTCTGCCATTTTCTTTTTCCTAAACTCAAGTGCCTTGAAAAAAGCATAGCAGGAGATTTTACGGCGCAGAATGTGCAAAAAGTTTAACTTTGTAGTTCGACAACTAACTTTTGTTGGCCCTACCATATATAAATTTTCATTACATTTTTTCTCAGCAATTTTTTATTGAATGTATTGTTCATGATTGAACCTCAACAATAAAACCCTGTGAAAGTTTTGAAATATGCCTACAACTGCAAGCTGGCTAAATTTTGCTCTGCTAATCTAATTTTCATTACTTTCTGTGCGACAATTCTATTCCCTTTGGTATAGTAACAACTTCACTACAAATGAGAAGTTTTTTGGAACTGTAAACATTATATGTTGCTAAATAGTAATGTCTAATAAATGTTTCGTCAGGTATTCAAGCTTTTACAAAAACTTGACTGAGGGAATTCACATTGGTAATAAACAAAACCAATAATTATTAATACAAATTATATTACATTATAAGTTACACTTAAAATAATTATACATTAACTTTTAGGCACCTTACCGAAAGGAAATGAAATTAATAAATATATTGACTATTGTATAGCAGACTTATTAAAGCTCTCGAGAGTTTGTAGCCATTTTTTACATGTAATTGTTACATGTACTCAGTTCAGAAACATAACAGACGTGGAAAGTCGATTTTTTTCTTTTATGTGACTGCCGTACGACACGTCAATCAGTGAGCAATCACGTGACTTTCTGTTACATTTTCATGCTTATAGTAAAACTAAAACTATTCATCGTAGATAAATAGAAATGAGTAACTTATGGTAACCATTCGGCATCATCCTTTAGATTTTTCTCCGAATTGATTTGCTCACTGCTTTCGATGTGATCGCCTCGGACTTTGGTGTAAACTTTTTTGGCGGAATCTGCGACGAATTCGTAGCCGTCGCCTAGTTTTTCTCCGGCTTTACGGAACTGAAAAGAACAAGAGTACCACTTAGGTAGCGCTCAATAGCCTTACACCTCAAATTAACTTCTGTTACATCCACAGGTGTTTATTTTAAATCTTCCGCACAATGTTTTATTTAAAATTCGAGCCTTACCACTTGAGCCACGCTTTCCTTGCTGAAAGTTCCCTCATCGATGCTTATGTTAGTCGTGTTCTCGGTGGGTTCCGTGCAGTTATCCTGCTTGATAATGCTCAAATCGTATGGGTCAACGCCAAAGCTGGAGAGTCTGTTGCGAATCTGCAAATTAAACAAAAAGCCAAATTTTATTAAATAATTCACGGGATATTATTACGGCCAATACGCCATTGATTTCCGTGTTAGAAACGGCATTTAGTTATAGGTGTGCAGTGAGCTCTAGCTGACCTTAAAAGAAAAAAAAATGTTTAAAGCATCATGGTCAGGGTCACTAGATTTGGCCAAGTTGTCAGTGTTGGCCTTCACATGGGTAAGTATTCCGATTCATTTTACTTGCTTTTAAATTGAACTTTGATTTCACGCCTAATTGGTTTCCATTATTCTACAGAAGAATTATGAAGAAGCGGAAGATTGCTACTACAAGAAATGATGATTTCTTGCTATCAAAGAACTCCGACTATTTATTGGAAATTTGAAATTATGGGATACGTACACACGACTTGGTCTACCGAGTTTAATTGGTAATAAACATTATTAATTTATTAGATAAATTATGGGGACATTCCAATGGGCCCAATGCAGTTTTTTTAGTTGTTTAGTTCCCCCAGAATTGCGTTGCTATTGTTTCCTATTGTTCCACTGTATCAAGTGTATCAAGTACACGGTCATTACGGTTTAAGAGACATTTGTGTTTGTTCTCTTTGTATCGGTCAACTAACAAAGGACAAAGGTCAGAGAGATATAATTTGTCCACTCCGAATCACAGATGTTCCTGCATGTGTCAACTCTGTTACGTCACTTCACAGTGCCCCCCATATATTATTTTCTTACCGTTGTTTAATGATTATATAAGTGTTATTTACAAACATTAATTGTAAACATTTACGGTTTATTTAGTTGTACACTATTGTATGTTCGCCAAGGATGTCACCTACTATATTAAGAAGAAAACAGGAAGAGTTAGAGCGGTGTCATGAATTGTATTGCTTTTTGTATAGTTTTGAACGTTCGCTGCGCCTGTCTTGTCAGCGATAATTTATTAATAGAACTTATTTGTCAGCCTTTGTACTACGGAACAAAACGAGAGAACATATATTCTCTTACTTAATCCTTCTTGATTTATTCATGGATAAGTAAATTTCTCAGCTTAATGCCACCGGAATACTTTACTGGAAGTTATACAGTAAGTTCTGCTTAGCAGAGTTCATTCCCTTTAGTATTTAACAGTTCTTCTCTGTCAACACCCTAAAATTTTTGTAACGGTAATGTTAATTTGAACTTTCTTCTTTGTTTGGGTAACAAAGCAATTCCCACATGTTTAAAATCGTATAGAAATCTCTAAACCTTTTTTTTTCATAAAACAATTTACAAGCGTTTGAAAGGAACAAAAGGGCCTTTTTTGTTATTGTCACTCATTCGCTGAGAAGATGGTTCAAGGAGATTATAATAATAGTTATCACTCGAACTCAAATTAGTTAATGGACGGACTACCATTGACGTCAACTTGCTTTTTAGAGTGTTTTTTTTTGTTAAAATGAACCATTAAGGCAGTTATACAAAACGGTTCACAGGTGCCTAATTTTTTTAGTGTACATCTCTTTTATGTTCACTCACCTTGTCAACGTAGTCCTTGCCTAGTGTTTTCGACCTGGAAATAATCGTGGCCGATTTTCTGTGGGCAAAGGCCAATTTCTGACAGGTAAAAATTCCAGCGTAGGTATCGTAGTCCGTCATGAAGACCGTGTAGGAAGCACCTCCGGCTACATCTGAAAATTTGAATTATAACTCAACCTCAACGTGCAACCGTTTTACACAGCTGTCAAAATGATGTGAGCCTGTTAATTAACAACTACTCCACAGAATCGATTCATGCTCCACTCAATTTCTATATTTGACTTGGATACAAAGTACATAAACAGGAGATTAATCGCATTTTAAGTCGTGGTAATGTGTTAAGCAAACACGGTGGATTTGACTCAAGTTAGAACACACGTGTCTTTTAGTAGCTTACTGTAAAACTTTGGTCACTTAATTAAGTTGTGTTTATGCCTTATTCATATTTATTACTTTATGACTTTCATTACTTCCTCAGATTTTCAAAATGGACTTTGTCGTCCCACAGACAATTCTAACTCTTGAGTAATGCGTGTTAAATTATTAACACGACTACAGACTCTAATAAAGAACTTTGGTGTCATACAATATAGGGTTATTAATCTTTTGCAAGTATTCTTTAATGGTAACATTTCCAAAAATTGCGTCAAGCCTACTGTTGTTGTACTGTCTCGTAAACGATGTGAACTAAACCAAAAACTACGTATTTAAAGTAAATGTGCAAGGTTCAATGGAATTTAAAAATAATGTATGTACTATGACTAAAAACTAGTATTAGTCATTGATACAACAAGTAAACCCAAACTGTTTTACTAGACAGTTATCGCCCATGGTGAAGTTCAATAAATAGACTTTAATGAGCTTATTGACACTCGTATTTAGATTAAAAGAATTCCCGTCCAGTTTCCAATCAAAAATTATTAATTACTACCCATTACCCATATCGATGAAAGTCATGGGATTGTACTTACTCAGAGGAAATCTGACTCTCATGGCAGCAGCGTTGGATTCATTTGGAATGACCAAATCACCTGTGTAGTGATATTTGTGATCGAGACTTGTCAATCCCAAAATCAAATGATCGCTCACTTGTTCTATTTTGTAGTGTCCCGGATTTTCCTTGTCTTCTGTGTAGTTGTTTACGAGGCACGAGCTTCCTGTGGCCGTTTTTTGAATGACATACCATTTTCCTAAAAACTGCACAATCAAAAGTTAATTAGTCGAACTGGTTAACGATACATGAGACGAATACATAGGTAAATGATTGATTTGAAATTGATTTGATGTACATAATCAAGAGTTGTATTTTCGCGGTTGTCAACTTTAATAAGTCTACATTTGTTGCGATAATAGGGGAATAAAACAATTTGGTTTTGTATCGTACAAAATGTGTATTTTGAAAAGTTTAAAGTCGCCATTTTGTAATGTTTACGTCAGTGCTAAATGACAGACTCGTAATGCCTCTTAAAGCAGAAATTTAAAGGGTTGTAATTTAATTCTTTTAATAATTAGTAAAAATAAGTTTCTTAACTGAAACTTAAATTTTATTATAAATACGTTGTTCACATGTGTCTGTGGAAATTTATTTTGTTATAAGTTAAGAAAATGTTATGACTCGAGAAATTCATTCATTTATTTATATTATTAGTAATAATTCTACGGCCGAGCACATACTTATTAGTAACTATAATTAGAATAAGTTTATTTTTCTTTCCGTTTTATGCAAGAGGTTTCGGACAATGAAGTCTTACGTTCAATCGTTGAAAACTATTAAAATTCAAAGGTTTGGATAGGGTCAAAGAACACTTCTTAGTGCGGAGTTCAACCGATTGGAGATTATTAAAAGCTGATTATTGAAAATTAATAGATGCAATTTGGCGGGAATTATAATAAGACACGGGCTTTCAAGTCTCAATCCTCCTCGTATGAGTGTTTCCGCGGAGTCGTCGATAATTAATAATATACATTTCTGTGGTGTTACTGTTTAAATTCAAGAATCAGATGGTACCAAATCAATGAGAAACTTATCACCTAATTTGATTACTCTTGAGCTCGCTTTCTCAGATATACCGAACAATTCTGGTCAGCTATCTTGACTAAAAGTAAACTTTTAAAAGAAACTTACCCTGTTAATGTCAAAATTCTCCATCGGTTTGACCGCAGGACAGTCACCCAAGTGGTAAGTGTGTCCATAAGCTTGGACAGCCATCACCAATAGTATTGAAACTGCTCCGATCATTTTCGTATAGTTTGATTTACTTAGCACTACCACTCGAACTGAATGGCACGCATTAAACCGCAGTCATTTAATACTACGTCTAACCCGATGTTGATGTCGATCTATAGGTTTTGCTCAATGTCAAAACAATTTATATCTCACTCGTTAGCCTCGTTCGTTTCTTTCTCCGAAAACAAATCAACTTCACACTTAATAATAGGAAAACCTATAATATATTATTACAAAAAATAATGTTTCGCACACGTTTTTTCTAGAAAATTTACGACCATGTGACTGAGAACATAAGTGAAGAAACAGAGAAGCTTTCTAATTCGTATTTTATCTTTACAAAAGTGTCTTTATTTCTCCACCACGATCAGAATCGTGCAACTTAAATAATCCCAAAACATCACATTCAAATGTGTCTGTGTCAATTAGAATACACAAAAATTGTACACGCCAACTTGTGTGTGCGTGTTCGCGCTGTATGATACTTCGGTGAGTTGAATTTGAGTACAGTGTTTTACTCCGGTCGTTCTACCTCCGATCATTTCTGAACATCAAAGTAATTAAAAGAACATTAAAAGTAACGGTTTAAAGTTTTGCAACTAATCATTCGAAAACTTAGTTAAGCAACAACTATTATCACGAAACGAAAGGGTTAAAGCAACATTTTCCAACATTCTTTTGTGGTGTTCTAACGTTGTTTACCGTGCTTGAAATCAAACGCTTAATGTTTGCCTTCGCACAGAACATCGCAAAAGAACACACGAGCTCAAAGAGTTGAGTTGTACTTAACGAAAATAAAGTACATAATATAGTTTGCCTTAGGTATTCGGCGGTAGAAATAATACGTTAGCGTCTGACGGTACCATTACTATTGGTCTACAACTTTCAATGGACGTTCCTCTGGCTCATAGAAGGCTTTGGCATTGAGTCGAAAACAAGAAAAAATTCAATATTATTCCTCGTCATTCCCGTTTTTCATGGTAAATCATTATCGAATCATTCCCGTAAAGCAAATAATTAATTTGAATAGAAATTTAAAGTGACCGCATAGGAGTCAGACCGAAACAGAAAACGCTTCGCAAAATGAAAGAAATTAAATGGAAAACCCCCGGCAAAAACGATTTAAAACGACGGGAAACGAGACTTTCCTGGAAATTCGAGTACGAAGAAAATTTAATGCTAAATAAATTCAATTTAATTTAATTTAATTTTTTTGCCGAAATTTATTTATTTTTTTCGGTACTCGGAAACGTACGAGTTGACGAGTTAATTATCGCCGAAGAAACTTTTTTCTGTAACTCTCGTTCATACATTAATTTAATAATTCGGATTGAATTGGATTGCAAAGAAATTTAAATTGAGTTCTGCCAGGAGAATGAAACAGAGAGAGTGAGAGGTGGATGGAGAAGGAAATATGGCTCTCGAAGAACTTAAAAGGCTGACAGAAAGGATCGGCATGTATACAACGTAATTATACTAACTTGTAACGTAATTTATTAACGTCTAGAAATTTATTTCTGCTTTAGGTTGAACAATGAAATTCGGGCAATTCATTTGAAAGGTACCAAACCTCGTACCTCGATACGAGTGCCTCGGCTACAGGTACATTTCTTAGACGAAATTCGTGTCTGATTAATGATTTCCCACGTCTCAAGTACCGACAATGAGCTTTCTTCTTCTGTGTGACGCCTCATTACATGGGCTTCGTATTTCTTTCAACGTGGATTTTACTTAATTAGCACAGGAGGCAAGTATGCTAAGTCATTCTTCGTTAGCCGGGTATTCATATGTATTCATATATTGTTAACTCTCTTTATAATTTGTATTGTTGGAGATTATGGTCTGACACTCTTGGGAAGGGTAAAATAAGAGTTGTGACAAAATTTGGCTTCCTAAAGAAAATGTATTTGAAATTATCATAAACATTGCAATCGGTGTTTTTATTCACTTTTATTACCCTTCAATTGAATACATTGCTATTATTTATTTGTTTACATAGGAAGCGTTTTAAATAGTATTCTTTATTTTCGTTCAACCATAACATAATTTGTGAAATAAACGAACCATTATTCCTAATAAAGCCTTATTAGGTCCTTGGAAAATGAATTTAAATTATTGTAAATTTTTGTAACTCACATTGTAGAATAATTAGAAACTTCTGGAGTGATGTTCGAGAAATTTACTTATATATCGAACATATACCAGATGTATGTAGATGTATGTGGACATTCAGTAGGGATGATAAACCCTACGGGAAATATATGTTTTTACATTAATGATTTAATTTCTTTATTGAATGCTTTGGTCGGTACATTTTATTGAAAATCTCAAATTTTTTGCTTCTGAATGTAACAGTTTTGAATTGTTGGAGTTAGAAATACACAAAGTAAATTGTTAGTTTGCAATGGAAATAATATCACATACCCAAAAAATAAATAGCAGAATATTTTACGATGGTGTAGTATTGTACTGGAGAATTATTTATTTTGTTTTTATTCGTACGGCATAGTACAAAACATTACAAAAAATGTAGAACGTATTAGGAAAGTGAGTTTCACGCAAAAATATTAATCAGAATTAACGTGAATCAATTTATCTGTTGTTCTCTGTAAATGAAATTTATTTCTATTAAAAACTTAGAAGTAAAGCAGAAGTTCCCTTCCCAGAAAGTCAAACCTGATTTACCTGTTCCAAGTTGTACGCATGTTGTCTTGCAGGCAGGTGTTGCTTGCGTAATGCGAAGCCAACGCTATCTTACGACAAAGCCCACACCACTCAAGTACCTGTGTTTTCTTACAGAATGCGAACGCATCGATAGTTTTTGCGAAAATCAAACCTGGCAGAGTTTTCTAACTAAATGTCTAAATACTCCTGCTGGTCCCGAAGTAAGAAGACATTATCTTTACTTAAACAAACGAATTTCTGTACCGTACAGGTAATTCCCATCCGGACACGAATATTTCATAAAGGTAAGATGTTATCAACAAAGAAGCGTCTGCCTCAGGTAGGAGACATTTCTCTTACCGAAGATGAGGACATCAGTACTCATTAACAGAAAAAATCATCTACGGTTACTTAATTTTGTAAACTTTCTAGTAAAAGTCACTTTTATTGACACTTAATACTTGTTAGAAGATATTAGTGCTTTCATCTTTAATAATGCATATAAGTGTATAAAAATCAATTTTGTCTTCTTTCCCCTAAACAGGACAAATTTTTATGTTCCTTGCACCTGCCACGTCACCTCTACTCTTACCAAAAGTTCTAGGAGCACGATCCATTTTACTTTATTCTTCGCATCGCCATTGTTGGTGGAAAATGCGACGAGGAAATTGGGTCAAGATCAGATCATTTAAAATTTAAATCCCCAGGCAACATGTGATCATCTGGATTTGTCAGGTTGACAGGAGTCGATTTCAATGGAAGTCTTCAAAAGGATGTCAAAATTTTCGTTGAATTCAATCGAACCGAAAGACGTGGATTTTACATTGTTTTTCCATAACTTCAGTTCACGTCTTCAGGTTTCCTACCAACGAATTACTTATTAATACGCGACTCACATTTATACTTATTCATTTACTTACATGAATAATTTATTGACCCCCCAGTTTTTATTTTAATATTTCTAAACTTTTCTTATGTATATGTATATACTACATCTATTGTTTATATTCTTGCACGCATATATTTTTCTTAACAACACTTAGGAAACAATAGGACAACAGAATACAACTACTGGAGGTGATGAGAAATTCTTGGTAGTACATATTTTATTATTTTATCTTGTTTAAAAATAATAACCTGCCTAGCAGTTCGGAGAAACAATGTGAAAACAATAAAATTAAAATAGAAATCACAAAAGGCGTATGGAATTGTAATTAAAATTTCTAGAAAATTAACTGGAAAACTATTAAGCGAGAACCGTCGACGAGTTACCTGCGAAAAATTAGAAAGGCGTGCACTTCACCTGAGGGCACATACACTGGAGGGCTTCTCCATCGGTTAGTCATCGAAGGACGAATGTTTAATGCGGAAGGCAGAAACCGATGTACAAGGTAGTACAACAATTAATTTAATAAGAATACAATTTTGCCAAGAGCACCGCGATACCACCATGCCAAATTGAATCGTTCATCTTGCACCTCTTTTACCACTATTTGAGGAAGACGCTGCGTTATGAATAAAGTTAAGAAAAGTCCTCGCATAAAAATTATTCCACCGTATTCTTTGCCGTCGTCTAAAAAGACAATAAAAGCACCGTGAGCCACGGGAACGGTTCCTACCGTTCATGTCGGGTTATTGAAAAGTGAATGTAACATTGACACGATGTTTTGAAAACTACAACTGAAACATTTATTAGAGGTTTTGCTCGCGCACACTGTTAATGCTTAATGTAATCGATTGTAAAGAACTTGGAGATGTGACTGATTGTACACATACACACACACTGTGAGACTCACTACAGAAATATAAGTTGTAGATAGTCTTTAGCAGGTAAATCAAAAGTATCAATGGCTCGAGTAGTTAATGAAAGCTGCTGTTATCGAAAATTAATACCAAGCTACTGCTACTTAGAAGAACTGGTAGTCAATCCTCGTGAGATAAGGCAGATTTATTTTATACAACATAATATTACCATGTACATATATTAATTTGTATTTATATATTATTTGATGAAGTTGATGTGACTAAAAGAGAATATATTAAAATAAGTCTAGTGAAACTTATTAAATAAATCCTTAAATTTTAAATTGATCGACGAAGTAAATATGTTGGCTGCATAGCATAACCTCCTAATCAATATGTAAAAGTCTGAAAAAAAGTGAATACATAAATAAATAGACGAAGCAAAGGTAAATAAAAAGGTAAGGGAAAAAAGGTAAATAAATCAGAAGAATGTGGGAGGATTGCTTTTTGAATTCTATTAAACTACCCCTGTGTGCAGCACATAATAATAAAGTACATAGACGTACCATTCCTCTGGAAATATCATTCCAAGTAACAAGTAACAAAGACACTTCTGAGTACCGACAATCCTTTCATTCGGTGTGCGTGGAAAAGTTTTCTGGGATGAATATTATTTATGGACATTAACACTGACCGTTATTTTCAAATATCTTTATATTGTTTTTTAACATTAAAATTCTCTGATAAAAGCACTGATTTCGTTCAAGTTTACTTTAATTCGTATTAGAAAACAATGAAAAATAACAAAAGACGTGGCGTTAACAAAGGGATGAAAATTTAACGGTCGGTTAGAAATTTTTGAAAGCGAGTTTTATTTTATTTTATTTTTTCATCGAGAACTCGGAGTCATTGTTCAGGCATTTCGAGTCGAGGACTGACTTATTTATTGTTTTCTTTGTTGGTTTTCGCTGTTGGAAGCAACAGTCGAGTCGTTTCCGCCCTAAAAACATTGTACCGTAGGACACATCCGAAGGGATCTATTAATTAATAAGAACCTTGGTTTAATAAATAGAGCCGACCGATCACGGTATAAGTTTTACCACCTGTCCGTTTGTTTTTTTCCGCAACTACAATGGTCGGCTCTTTTCTAAAGTCACATTGTACCAGTACGTCGAACGATTTTATTTTTTCATTTTTCATTAATCCATAAATACAATAAAATAATTAAATATATATAAAATATTATATGAAAATTTAATAGTTAACTTTGGAGTGGGTCGCATAGTTTCTCTCTCTCTCTCTCTACCTATCTAAGAATTCTTGTTGTTGGCATTCCTCAGTGTCTTCTTAATGACCTTTTTCACGAGGGTTTTTATTTTTATTTTTATTTCTTCAATTGCGCTGTTCGTTTCCTGGTCGAGTATGATGTTGTCTTCGACAGGTTCCGTTTTCGGGCTTGTTACGATCTGCGTACTGTTGGTTTCTGAAAGAGACAAGTTCAAAACGATATTAGTTGAATGATGTGGCGAGAGGGAACCCTGAACCGACGACCATTCAATGGAATTAGACCGTGCGAGATGATTGCAGCAATGCAAAATTAGGATGATGCATTCAGTGTGACATTGATATTGTGTGCAAAAATCCTGTTGTGGGCTCAAAACTGCAAGCGATTAATAACTCGTTTGAGTAGGCGAATGCGAAACATTTTTAGTATCGAATGAATTCTGATCAAAATATAATAGTATGAGTGATGGGTTAATGACAATGTATGAAACAGCTGGTTTTTGCACGAATATGCGTTTCATATTTACTCGTGGTCGAGATCGGTCGTTGTCCAACCGTTACTCTGGGTGTTGTCTTAGGGGCATTTGAAACATCCTGTTTTGGTTTCGTCGTGTTCGAACAATTTCTTTTAGGGGTACTTGAAACTGTTGGAATTTCAATTTTGGGCTTTGAATTTTTGTCAGACGTCGGGTCCTCTTGAGTCACATTCGCGGGTACCGCTCCGTTATCCGTACCAGGCGGAGGTATATCTGTACGGAGAAAATACTGTAAGGTAAAGGGATTAAAGCAATCGTATATACAACGTCATCGGAGTACTGTGTCGAAACAAGAACCTACCACAAAGAGAGTCGCTGCATACGGTGCCTTTCGGACACTGGGAACACGGCTCTCCGATGGCGTACATGGGTTCTCCTATCCAGTTTCCAGTCGGTCCGTAATTGCAGACGTACAGCTTATTGTAGCCGTAGTCTCTTCTGCCGCAACCAATGAGACGGGTGTCGTGCCAGAGCATTTGTGTGTAGTGACCGGTGTTTGCATCAAATCTGAAATGCGTAATTGTAATAATGTGACGGAGTTCGTACATTGTTTCAGTTGAACTACTGTAGTCGTACACACCGATAGGATTTGATGTTTTTGGGATTAAAAGTGGTTACTTCGTTGTACCAAGAGGTGATGGCTTCTGTCCAGTTGACGTTGTGGTTCGGATACTTCCACTTCCAGTAAATGTTTTGACCGACTTTCCATCTCGCTGAAAAAAAAGGAATAATAATTTTATTCGAGCTTTTGCAATTATCATTTGCACTCTTCAAATCGAATGATATTTCCTTATTGGATTTAATATGCATAGATTAATGTACCGTTTTTTAAGGAAACGTCTTAGTTTTGGCATTTTTAAACAGTTATTTCGTAGCTTTAAGGTCATCGAAGATCCCTTCCTGGCATCTAGTCATATTTCCACTTAACTATTTCTCTCATTATTAAAAATTTGACCTTGTCAAGGACGCTAAGAAAATGACTGGCCGGAGCCCTGGACGAAATCAAACTGCTCGACTTCACAATTTCGACGTCTGTTTGTGTTCTCACGTTCACTCAAAGAACTTACCATCGTCTCTGCATGTGTCGTGCTCCAGGCGGCATTGGTCAGCCCATCTTTGTGCAACCTGTGCCAAGTCCTCGTCCCATGCCTGAAAAAAATCGCTTTGATTAATTTCACTTCGTGTTCGTACACTTATCACCTGCGAATATCTGCCAAAAAATAACAACCTACCAATTTCATTATGTTGGCACCCTTGGGCTGAGGGCCTCCTGCTCCTGTGGTTTCATAGCCTCCGGCCACAACTCTACGGTACCAATTGTGAACGTCAAGGATCTCAAGCTTTTCATCGACTGTGACTCCGTAGCCGCCAACATCCTCGCAGTCGGGACCCACGTTCTGAAAAACGAAGACAATCTCATGCTTTTCTCCTCCGACTCCACAATTCCAAACGATTATCACTAGTTTGGAGAAAAATAATCTGTACCTGGTATTTGCACATGGTGTGGTTATCGCATATTGAGCAGTATTTGTTCAGCTTTCCAAACGCCCAAGGTAGGCTTATTACAAAAATAATACTTAACGCGAATGACGCTTTGGTCGAGAGCATAATGAAGGTTTAATAACTGAAATTCGAAGCAGAAAAATTGAATATTAATAAACGGATGTTAATATTTTGTTGTATATTTAATAACACGGAGAGGAGGTTGCCGTGTTGTTTTTTTTTTTGATATACACTCGCCGAGTTTATTTAGTTTCCACTAACCCGAAAACCCGACGGGAAAAACAGCTCCTGTTTCGATATTAATATTGCATAATATTAACAAAGTGAATTTATAACCGAATATGGAAAATTTAATAATATTGTCCGCAATACAAAATTGTCTATCGTAAATAATTATTTCACTGGTAGTACGCGGTTTTTTGGTGTAAGGAGTTTAATTTACGACTTGTAACTTATTAAATAATTGAACTCAAAATATGAATACTTTTTTTTTGTAAAATAAATATCACAAAACTATGCAGAACCGTAGTTGTTTACATTTTTGTACAATATGTTTTAACTGCAAAATTCGATTCACATTTGCTGTTGGCTGACTTTTATTTTTTTTTACGTAAAGTGACAAAAATAAATAAATATCACTTAATTGCTTTAAGCGTTCAAAATTTCCATTAAATCTCTAAACATTAAAATTAAATTTAGGTGTCAATGCTTTGAACAAAAAGGAAATTCACATTTAAAGGTAGCAAATCAAAAGTTTCAATAAATTAAAACTAATTAATTTTTAATGTTTTAAATGTTTTACTAACGTCGTGATTTAATTAGCGTACAGAAGTTACTGCAGTTGATGTTACTCGGGTGACAGGTAAGCTCAAAACAAAATATAAAATTTAAAAAAAAATTATTGCTCTCAAAATTTTAACTTTGACGAAAAACCTTGACGACAAAAAAAATTTTCCAAAAATTATCGACAAAATACGTGAATGAAATGTTAATAAATAAATGACATAAATACCTGAATAAATTAAAAACGACACTAAATAAGTTAAACACTTGAAAAAAAACAAACTGCACTTCCCGACTATTTAAATAAACATACAAAAAACGACGTTTTGTTTTTGTATTGCACGCAAAAAAATAAAAAATAAAATTCAAAATGTTGTTGCTCGCGTTCGAACGGAAACGAAAATGTCAATTCGAAACCGAACCGGTTCAATAAATAAATAAATAAGCGAAATCCAAATGAGGCAGCCGGGTAATCGGTTCCCCTGAGATCGACTGATTACAGGTGAAAATTCACAGGTACCGTGTAGTGAGAACTTCCGTTTCGTACTAGTTTTAATCATTTGTTTACTACTTGAACTCTTGCAAATTGAGTATCGCCATTGACTCACGCACGGGACCGAGTGATACCGACTCGTCTGATAGGAAAAACTTTTTCGTCACTCGAAAGCAACTCGCGCCAAACTCAATTTGTCCCGTCCGACATGATGATTACAGCTTCCACGTGGAAACAAAAAATTACTCTTAAAACGGAGAGTACTCGTCAAGGTTTTCGGTAGGGCCAACGAATAGAAGAAACCGAGTAAGCAAGACTTCGTGTTGAATTTGAGTTGGAGTGCTTTCTGCTTCCCTATGTACCCTCTACTTAAATCTAATTGTGAGGTTTTTTTTACTGGAAACAGTACCGATTCAATTGAATTGGTATAATTGAATTTGTGATGTACGTATGTAATCGGAGAAAAATAGAAATTTAACTTAAATCTGTTTGACCCATCGGTTTGGTTCGTAACCTGCAGACGAGACAGGTACTTGATGGGTACTCGGTTAGATGAGTAGAAGGTAGCCGTTGGTCGAAAGAACTGACCACCACACTTGTTAATTTGTGTTCGGTTAAAGGGTCTTTTTCATTGTATACAAACTTACATTACTTAATATAATAATATATCATATTACACTTTACGTTATAGTATAACCTTATACTTTAAGGTATTACCTTTCTCCTTTAATCGTATAATTTTTTTCAGCATATTAATTCACACAGTTTTGCTATTTTAGTTACTCATGGCTACTGACAGTTACTGTAGATATTTTATTGTTCGGAAAAGTAATTTAATGGCTTTGCCTTTATTCATGAATGACAAACTGACGTAAATGTTTAGTAGGTTTTTGTCGTAAGTAAACAAAAATAATGAATCGGGTACCTAAATCAGAACCATGATTCACACTCTCTGATTAAATTTCGTGTTTAACAGTTTAAGTACACCTGAAAATGTCGGCAAATGATCTAATGAAATCCTCACAGACACGTGGTTATTGATAGGACGACCGACAGCACATGAGTTACCCAAGTCGAAAGATAATGTATGAAGTGTAGGTGTTGAGTAAACTTTGAGTTTAATAATTCCAATGCTACATGTACTGTGCCAGGACATTTACTTGTAGGAAATGTATAGCTCGGATGGATCAAAATTACAATTCAGTACGCGTTAAGTACTTCGTAATGTGTTACTGGCACTTGTCAGCATATTGTGCACTTAATAAAGAAAAGTAATTTGGAGTTGAGGTTCTGGTCAGGTATTTTTACCTAAATAATTGTAGTCTAGTTGGTTAAACTTTTCACTTTATATTTTGCTATTAGGCAACGGCTCCACTGACATATTGAAAGTGAAATTTACACAATGGAAAGCTCGTTCAATACAAACGAAGTAGTTCAAAGAAAATAGTCAGTGACTGATGAGTTCTCATATAGTTTCTGCAGGATCACTCCGAGTTTATTTTCTTAATTATTCGGGGGGAAAGTAAATATTTAAATTTGAATGCAACTGATGTCATCACTTTTCAGGGTCACGGCTTAATTTTATATATACATGATTATGTGCAGTAAATTAAAAGTGTTACCGATGTTGAATACTTTCGTTTGTCAGTTCTCCGGCGTGGAACCCAGTCAAATTGCTAAGCTCGTAAATCTTATTTGGCCGACACTAATAAAACACTTTCCAATCCTTTCGTTAACCTCCTTAGCATTGTCCGGAGATAAAAAGGTCTTCAGATTTGTGCTCTAGTCGAACTATATAGGATCCGGGCACGTGTAGGGTGAGTATTTAATGCAAAAACCCACGCAATACAAGTAACTGCCTCAATTTGTTTGATGTTTGCGACCTTTTTGACATTTATTGTCGATTAATTTCAATATTATATTTGTGAAGTCTTCGTACTTTTAAGTCTTCGCTAGATTTTTCTTCCTTTACTTAATAATTTTTAATGGTCCATATTCATGTTTCGTCTTATTGTCACTGTACAAAGTTTGTGTACCACGAAAAATAAATGAATTTTCCTCCAGTACTTTTTCAGTACTACTTTTTCGTACTCAACGTTTTGGTCACACCGTTCTTCTGCGCTTCTCATATTATACCTTAGATTATTTTGGCTCAGGTGGAAAAAATTTAAACGGCTGACTGCTGTTTTGTGTCATTTTTGTTGTGAACAAACACACCCGATGCACTTAATCTTAATTGAATGTAACTGTAAACCGTGGAACAGGGCAATTATGGTCTGGAGATGTAAAAGTCTGAGAGTTCGTTGATAAAATAGAGATGACATGTGTCTCTTCTTAATAGCTGGAGCGATTACGAGTTCCAATGACTTTCCGTAGGAATTTAAATTGCATACAAATAATACTCAATAAAAGGAACAGAAAGCAAGTCGGTCGGACCGTAAAGTTGAAAATTAGAGTACGACGTGACTCACACGAATTGGTCATTACTAATGGATGAAATATCTTCGACAAAATTTCTGTTCTCCACAAAAAAGGGCAGTCCATTGTTCTCCAAGCGAAATTTAATTAGTCAATGAATGAATCAGTGAATTAACGTTGTTACAATTACATTCGGGGCTTATCGCTACCAAGGTGAATTGATAACAGACGCGTAGGGTTTTTCTATGCACCTCGATAACACTGGAAAATGTACCCGTGGGTTTGTTCTTTGCCTCGGCACAGGTACGCTCAGGTAATTGATCGGAAATGCAGAGGAAAGAACTTTAAAAAATCTGTTTTAAAAAAAAATCAGTTTTATGACCTGATGAACGCGGTGGAGAATTTGTTTTTTAGTTTTTAATCGGATGACCTGTTGGTTTACTTTTGAAAATAATAAATCACCTGAACGTACCTGAAAGTGGACAATCGTGATCGATTTTTATGAGCTGAAATGGTGTTCGAGTGAGAAGAAGTGCGACAGATCTCTCACAGCGACAACCATTTTATAGATGTCGATTGCAGTTGGAACTTCAATAAATGTTTAATCGGTCGTAATCAAGATACCTGTATGTGGGTCAAAATTCATGGCAGGTTTTACTCGAGAAGCAAAAAAAGCCACGTATCCAGTTTCGATGGGGACAATGTCTCGTTTTCCGCAAGGGCACTCGTGTTGAGGTTCGGACAGAGAAAAAAAAACCTTTTTTTGGCAAATTCCTCTTGTGTGTCGTGCCGTGGAGTAACAACTTGATGAGTTTTAAAATAGTTTTGCACACGAATTTTGCATGTAAAAGACGAAGATAAGCACGAGGTCTCTCGAGGTAAAGGTCTGTAGCTCGTTAAGAAGTTACTTGTTGTGCGCATTGTCACAGATGAATGCTTCTATGAATTCGGCTACTTCGAGGTGTTGCAATGAAATTCACGTGACCCCTAAACTTGTTACTCATTATGTGTATTTACGCGTAACTACTCTTCCTCTTCCACAGGCTCTCGTACACCTGTGTGTACGATGTGTACTACATCGGAGCCAAACCAAGGACAGCGGAAGTTTTCGTATTCTCTTCCTAATGATACATCGCATAAGAATTGACTTTATCAATTGCTCTCCATTTTTGGACTCGGTGAAAGATTAGTTAGACAGAAGGCTCAATTTGCGCCTTTTGATCATTTACTGGTAAATATGTGAAAACTCGTTCTACTGCCACTAACTCTACTACTAACTTTTAACTTTCAAACTTCTACAACTCTAACAGTTCATACTAGCTCGTTCCCCTACAAGAAACGAAATAGTTACCACTGCTAGCTAACTTTAAACTATTGAGTTGTTTCTGATAGTTGAGGAATCGGACCAAAGATAAACCAGCTCGAATACTAGTAACTAAAACCCTATACATAGACCATTCAATTGCGCATCGATAAATACACTAATAAGTAGTAATTACGATCCGTTAATGAACTTCTGCCTCGTCTGGCCTTTCTCGGCCTTCGCGATTTGGTTACTCCACTCTAAATTTTAAGATCTCATTTCAGATTCCGTTGGTAATTTTTTTCACAGCAACAAGGAAATGACAATAACAAGAACAATAACATCATCTATTATTATTATTCTTATTGTAATAATGGCGTGGACCTGGCTGGGTGGCGCAATTCTCTAGCCTGTACGCTTCCCATACAACGCGAAGGTCAAGGGTTCGAACCCCGTGGACGACCTTCGATGCGTTTTTCTCTATTGAACAAGAAGTTATAAACCGAATTAAATACAGTAGATGGTTACGTGTACAGTTACACTACAAACAATAGTTCTTCGTTCGGTAAATAACAAACGAAGGGCACACGCTGAATTCTCGTTGATTTTTTTTAGTCAATCGAACTAGTTTTGTAGTTTCCCCGATTTATGACTGTTTCATGATCTAATCAGACTTTGTCTCGTTAGTGTTGTCGGGTTTCTGAAGTTAAGAATAAGCCCCCCCCCCATCCATCGCCATCCCTGGATGAAAACAGGTATAAAAAATCGACCAAATAGACCTATCCCGTGAGTTAACAGTGTAAAGTCTATTGTGCAACCGAACACAAATCAAGGGATTTGTCTACTCGTTAAACAGCAACTTAGAGGTCGGATCTCGAAAAACATAACATTTATACAAATTTACATGACGTAAGAAGTGAACCGTATACACATGCGAATGAGAAGATCCTTGAGAAGACACACAGAGTACAAAGCAATAGAAAAAACAAACCAGAAATAGGTTTTGCACGGCGGTCCCCACGCGTGCTCGTGGGATAATCGAAAAAATGGCAATACATATTCAATATACATGTCCATTGTTTTCAGATTTGAATTATTTATTAGTAATAATTTCAAAATTATCAATTAGTAATTTGCAAGGAGCAAGTACGGATAGACCACCTACACTACTCAAACACCTTGATGAAAATTATTAACTTATTGAACGAATGACACATTCGAACGGTGCTTGTTAATGTTTAATTAGCGGAAACGCAATGACTTTCAGTTACTGCTAAAAGCTACTTACGTAATTATTATAGCCCTTGTTTTATTTTAATTACTTTTTATTGACTGTAACATCGTGACTGTCTGTCTGTATCAAAACAAAATTTTGTAGACGGAGTTAAAATATATGTGTAAAGCTTTGTTTTCGGTTACTAATGTAACGCTAACGTTGCACGAGTAAATTTCTCTACGAGGTAGTTACTTTGTATGGAACTAAACGAATGAATTATTATCACTTAGTTACTATTGTTCTATTACTATTACTAAGGTTCGGTAAATAAATGCTGTACCTTTCATACAAAATAGTAACAAGTAGTAGTAACACTTCTACATTTGTGAAGCGGTCGTAGGGTCCATTTCATGGGGCTTCACCACCTACATAACTTCAGTCTTGATGGTAGCTAATAAGACGGTGGCGGGTTTAAAAATGCCTCTTCCTAACGATACAACACAACCGGTACTTTGAACTATTCTTTTGTAAGCACGCAACTAATCTCAACTGACCATGGGAACGTGTCTTTGTAGACTCCGCAATCTTCGTATTTCATCGTCAAGTCCTGCAGAAATCATAAACGGAACGTGATTTATACATTTTACACCCTTTTGGGCGAAAGAGTTACTTGTTAGCAGGTGAAAGACTTTCTCCGAAAAGGTGCCACAGTTATATCATTAGAAGTTCTTGCAGCTCTAGGGAGTAACGTTAAGTTGTGGTGTAACCAATTTCCCCTCGCAACAATTTATTCCTCCCTTTTAATTTCTCGGGGTGAAAGAAACTTTTAAAAAGGAGAATTTTATCTATAATTAAGATCATTAGTTTAAGTTGAAATGACGATCAGTGCCGGTCGAACGGTGTCGCATTCATTCCGTCACCGGCAAACCTAGACAAAAACAGAGAAGGAGAACATCAGGTGACACCGAGAGAAAACCCCAGAAAACCATTTAGTAATTACAATTACAACGAAATTAATAAATCGACCGTTCCTTTTTGGAGAGTTTGAATTTCCGCGAAGCCTTGCTGCGCTCCTGTTTTCATTACCGAAAGGAATATTATTTTAAAGGGTAATTAAAGTAAGCGGACTGTAAAATGTAAATAAAAACATGGAGATTCCGGAAAAAATGAGAAGTTTAATAATAATGCACTTAAAATATTTGAAAATTAGGTTCAAGGCTCTCTCTCGTCAAATAAATAAACGCGGATACATAAAACTATTTATATGTTTGCGAGAAGATGACTGACCGAGATTTGCACGAAACCAAACTCTTCCTCTGACACCTTTCACCGGCATAAAACTCCGTTCGAGTGTAATTTTACGATTGGAATGATTGATTTTTACCGAACGTATTCGTGCAACACAGGTTAACGGTAGGTAAGTAGGTACCAACCCCAGGTTCTGCTCACAGGCTTTCTTCGGGCTCACGGGCTAGCCCCACGGTGCCTACACTTATGAAAATAAAAGTTCTATTTACCGATACATAAACCACATATTGAACGAAAGGTAGTAGCAAAATTCCGCGTAGTAATTACACGTGTATGTGCAGTACCGTCAATAGGCCCTTCTTACATGGAATTGAAAACAGTAAATAATTCCAAGTGAAGAAGTTCTAATAATTCTAGTGGAAGTCGAATAGAATACATAAACCTATGTGTGTCATTTCCAAGCACTTCATTTTATTATCATCATTACCACGCGTTACAATATAATTTTTTTTTTCAATAGTTGAGAGGGCCTAGTAATTTTCTATCGTTGGCAAACGACCGTAAACACATCCATGTTTGAAATAATAATAAAAAATGGTTTTGAATCAAATACGAGCCGTGAAACATGATCGTTCGTTCGTACTGTATTATTTTCCTACTAATTTTTTTATGGCATTACATTACGGCAATTTAATACTGGAAAAGCAAATTGAAGAAATAGTTGGCTCAAAGATACCGCGGAGGATTAGAAGGCCTCCCGCGACGGTATCAAACTTCAGGTACTGCAAATGAGATGCTACTAAGGTGTGCTCACTGTACATGGTACTGGAACTTCTGTATAAATTTCAACTATGAAGGGTCTTGGTGTACGTGTCGTAGTACCCTACAAATTGTGTACGGTCAATTGTGTTCGGTGGAGTACATTGGGAAATCTGTTCTAGGGGTGTAGCCGGAGATTTTATATATAAATAATTTCTAGGAGCTTTCACTTATGTAGTTACATATGTTTCATTAGTTACATCTTATTTAGGAGTGCGGTATCATCGGTTGCTGACTAATATTACCTTACGTAATTTTCGAGCTTTTCTATGTAACACGGTCTATCGGGAAAGGTAGATAATTCACGGTCCTTATCGTTCGAAAACAGGTTTATCACCTGCGTGTTTTCCTACGAGCTTCTATAAGCTCCGCTCTTGTTTTGAAATGGGTGTTTTGCATCCAGGCATATCGACGTATGTCAACCGAACTAACGAAAACAATTTCCCTATCTATTTTTTTTTTCCGAAAAGCAATGCATCCTTTCACGAGGAGTGCAGGTCAACGAAAAAGAAAGTTGTAAATAAATAAATGAAAGGGATAGCACATGGTGTCCGTGATTTATTTACTCAACGTACGAAAATTTTTTGGAAGTTGTTGATTCCACGTGCATCGCACGTGCAACCCTAGTAGTAGCCGACAAATTAGAACGTCTTTAGAAGTTCAAGTCTAATGTACAAAAAAATTAATAATGTCTAGGTTAATTAGGTACCTCAAGTACAACGCGGGTGTTTTTGAATTGTTGTGTGTGGCCAAACTTTCTTAAAGGAATTATGTCGTTTTGAAAAGAAATACTTCGACCGGTCGTATGTAAAATACTAACTCAGACCTGATTGTCGTGTGTACCTATTTATGGCTGCATTGCCGTGCCTAATTTTGTAAACAATTCAAAGAGTTAGAACCTCGTTCTCTCAATTAAGCAGACCTCATTTCTATTTTCGGCTGTTGTTTTTAAAACAAAAGGCTGGGTAAATCGGCCGGATACGAGGCGAGGAAAGCATTCTCTTGTTATCACGAGACAACAGTCGTTCGGTAGAATTAAGTACGGAGTGATACCGTCAAATATTTGATTAAATATATACTAATACGGGTGCTAAGGTAAAAGAACTTCCAGGAAACATCTAGTAAATGTTCTTTATTAGAAACTAGAAACAAAAAAAAGAGCTGTGTAACGACCGATGGCGTACCTTAAAGAAGCATTTTAAGCTGAAAATTCAGAGTGGTTTCACATTAAGAAAGTGCAAGTCACTTTGAAACTCGTAAAAAGTAAATTTAAAATCAAACCAACATAACTGTGAATGATTAATTAGCGAATTAAAAAAGAGGAAAGGACGAGAACGAAAAAAGGAAACAAAACGGAGCTGGCAAAACGTGTAATATTTTTCGATTACTTGGACCAGCAGTACACTGAGACAAGTACCTGTCACCAAGTAACTAGCACAATATTTGTTGGAGGAATATAATCACACGAGATGTGTTAGATGCCCGAAAGCAGTGCGAAACGTGCATATGTCATTTATTTACATATATACTTAATCAGTATGATTAAGTATATATGTAAATGTACTAGTATAAATATGTATATATGTAACGTACTAGTATGTATTAAGTATATATGTACAGTAGAGTTCTACGGGCCATGGAATTTGTTATTTAGAATTCGGAATGTCTGACATTTGATAATAAAATAAAATAATAAAATTTGGTAAATTTGAATATGTAGAACACAACAGCGACCGATCATAATTATAAAAACTAATAATATTAAATGAGTACTTTAATAATAAGTCCTGTAAAGAGGAAGGAGCGCTACAAAATTAATTATAATCTATTTCCGTTATTAATACTAACTATTAGTGTTTAAGAGTAACAGTTATGTCCGGATCACCCTGAATCATCGATCGCGGCAACTATTTTTCCGATATAGAAATATGTAAAATAGTAAAACTTAATTATTTAAATAAAGACCTTAACTGAAAAACTCCATCTTGTATTTTATACTTCTGGTTTGCGTGCACCTGCGACCTTTCCTCTGAAAGTGTGTCTGAATAAAATCGAGAAAAAAAGAACTATTGTCGGATCCGGTAATGGACAGCGAGTTACTCTGTCAGAATCTTTTCATCCGGTTCATCTAAAACGTGACGAAATCGTTTTGGTGTTTACTAACAGACCGGTCGTTGCGTTGCCTACTTGTAACTTAATCTTACCGTTTCTTTTCCGATTGAAAAATTATTTCCCCTTTCCATGCAACACCTTCGCCCGAAATGCTGTAAGTAACTAATCGTAAGGTGAAAAACAAAACGCGAAAGAAGAAGACTAGAGAAACATTAAAGCAGGTAATCACAGGTGGGACTCATTCTGGATCTCTTCCTTGCTTCCATTCCCACTTCTCCTTCTTCTTCATCCTCATCCTCATCCTCATCGTCTTGTACTTCTTGTTAAGACGTCTCGGTTAATTTTTTTATTCTTCATTTGGTGCGTTTTATCATTTCTGCCGTAAACTCAATAATAGAATTTTGCAATTAGTTGAAATGAGCGAGGCAAAAAAAATTCCATAGGTAAAAACAAAAACAACCAAGTCCTAGAAAATAGATAATAGATGACAAAAAAAAACACACACACACACAGGCAGATGTGTACGGAGCTTGATTTTGTCTACGCGAGTTTCAGCCATTGAGGAAAGCCGCCTAATGGAAAAGCTGTTTCACGTACAATTAGATAAGTAATAAGCAGTTATGATGTTATGAAGAAAATGACGTATGTACACCGTATATAAATAATGATAGCATGACAGCACGACTGCTGTGACGTTCTTAGATTTTTCTAAATATTCTTTGATAATTTAAGATAGTCTTAAGAAGTAAAAGATGCAACACTTCACTTTTTAGGGTATTTGTCACGGTACTGAAAAGATTTTCCAGGTGTAACGATCGTCTGTTATCTGTTTGGTCTGGTACCCATGTACAATCTAAATCTGTTGAAAGGTTTTCTCGTGTAGTAACAATATATGCTACACGTCGGTTTAGGTACTTCTTGTATTACGCAAATATTATCACGGAAGGATTCTACTTACTGTGTTACTGGCAAGAGGAGAGTACTTGAAACGTATAGAACAGTTTTAAAATAGAAAAAAATAATGAGAAGAGTGTAGTAGAGTAGAGAAAAGTAGAATAGCTTTCTATTGTTGCGGTTAGGTTTCCTCTGGCACAAAATCTATTATCCATAAACCATTCAAATGTGTCTAACATACTGAATTCATAGGAGATATATATCCAAGTACACAACAATGTAAGTAACAGCACGAAGAACACCCAAACGAAGCCCTCCAGTTCCCATGGGATAGAATTTCATGTCGGACAACCGAGTACCCTTGACTTCTTAAGGTGGAAAGGTGAGGGCCTACCTGGTTAACCCGTCTGAAATAATTTGAGCAAACTAGCCATTAGTTGTAATATTTCCTTTTTTTACATTAAAGGCGAAACTATTGTTACCATTTTTGTACAGTCTCAATAACTAAGAATTCTTGCCCAAAATACAACTTAATGAACTTTAATAGGTTTTAGTGCGGTACAAGGAAGTTTTGTTATTTTTCTCAATAAATATTACTTGATGGTTGTGTTACATAGTCCTAAGCGAGAGAGAGAGAGAGAGAGAGAGAGCAGAGCAAACTTAACTAACCCAGTGTTATTTAATGGCCTGCACCTCTGTGTTTTTAATTTCTACTTCCAAGAAACTTATCCTTTCTGTTATTACTTATGTTTACATTCAATAAACAGTAGGAACGTTGGTTTAACTGTCGTCACACATAAGTTATGAACTAACACCTGATAAATCGATCTTCATGTTTTCTTAAACACCAAAGTATGCGACTCAAAGGATAATGTAAAGTATAGTACAAAAACTATTACATACATCACATGGTTATAATCGGTATTTTTTCTGAAACATTGGAACACGGCCAGTGGCTAAATACTTGTTTCAATAACAATACAAGTACTCGTTTAGTCGTCAATTAAAATTACACTACTTCTCGAAAAAATAGTTCTGAAACAAAGGAACACGGTTTACAGTCAGACCACTAATTGTGTTAAATCAAAATTGAGTACAAATGAGAATGAAATTCACAAAGCACTTGAACGAGTTGTTGAAGTGAGGAATAATATCTAAGCACACATCGATGACAACTTAATAGAACTATTGAATCATGTTCTGCTAAAACAAATAGTTTAAAAGTCGTAAATTCTATCGAGACGAGTGAAGTACATTAATTTGACCCTTGGGTACCCATCCGCAGTCTTAAAAAAAAATAAAATATCGCAATAAACGGCGAGTTAAAATAAGTCTTACGTAACTATTAATTGTACGGTTATTGATTTATTAATCGCTGTGAGATTTAAAAACAAATTCGATGTTTGCAAAATTATTAATCCTAATTTTTTTGTGAGCCCTTAATCCGAAAGGTCGGTAAGTATAATCGATGTTCCTCATGCTAATCAGTTATGTATTCAAATCCGGTGACAAGGACCGTTTCACCCGTGGCTGACTTCTTCGGGCCGGGGATGTCGGTGCCGAAGAAGGAGGATGAGTCCCGGGCATGTTGTGAGCCTTGGAAAACCGACGCTGGGCGGACGTTTCACAAGGAAAAATAAATTGTTTTCTGGGGTACAAACGAACGGCGGCCTTCGATGCGATCCCTCACTTCAGGTAAGATTATAGAAAAATTTTGCGCTATCGGTAGTAATAAAGTACTATAAAAAGTATCGATGGAACTGTTTTTTTTTTCTGCAATGATACGTGTTTCCATCGCGTAAAATTGCTCGCTTCCAACCGGAGTTGTGCAATTTCTATAAAAATTACAGATAATGGAGTTCCTTATCACGGCAACATATTGGATTCTATTAACTACTGATCTAAGTACATCCAATTCGCATAATGTTCGGGATGCGAAAACGCTTTCACGGCCGTGCGGCCGGCAGGTACCACTTTGAGGTTTTGCCCGTTTCGGATACCTCCGTCCGATTGGTTTGCATTCGACGTGGCCCCCGGCCGTCGATGAATCAAACGAAACACTCGGTGACATTTGGTTATGAATAGCATCAGGGCACTCAACTAAGTTCAATTAAGACGGCTCTTGTTTGTTGCTGAACTCTTCGACTAACGAGGTACCCAAGAAATGAGTTCGAGTATTTTTTTTGTTTACAATTGATTAGGACCGAGAAGAAAGTAAAATTCGAGTTTGCCCCGAACGAGGGCATCGTCTAGGTCGTAGATTTCAATTCTCTATAGTTTTTTTTTTTTTTTTTTGAAAACAGAAATGATAGTTCTTAGAAAATCGGTGATGGAAATAAGGAAGAAGAGTCTGAAACTCGCTTCGTTCTCTTTGATAATGTTATCAATCGTTCGGGCAAAGTCCCATTAATCGGTGAATACGTGTTTCTACTGTGGAAAAATGTAATCATTGACGATTCCTCCGAAACACCATTCTTTCACCACGGAGTGAAAAAAGAGTTTTCGTTCCCCTTCTTACGTGAAAGCGAAAATAAATGCAGACAGACAGACGGACATTTTGAAGAGAATCAAAATGGAAGCTTCTTCACGGTTTCTTTAGTTTTATTTCATCACTAAAATTACCTCGGGAACGTGGCAACGGTGCTTTTGTAGTTCTTTAATTACAACCTTTCTCAAAAGCTAACAATCACACTTTGTTTTAGGGTATTCCTTGTTCAATTTTAGCATCTCGTAGTTATTGGACCACAAAAATTTTCTAATTGTGAAAACCCATTTCGGTATTGAAGTCTGAATTCGAACTCGAGCTGAAATTAACTGCTAAAGCAAAGAGAATTATTCTATTATTTTTAACAACGTCGATAACGGAAATTGAAAACGGTTAAAGCAGAATGGTATTTTTCCCCATTAAGAACATTGCTCTTGAAGATTTAAGAAAAGAAAAATTAACATTTTATAATTGATTTTGGTGTGTGCCACGAGCCTGCAGACTCGGAGTTCTAAAAACCGGTTTACTCAAACGTATGTTTTTTGTATAAGCACAAATCGGAAGGCGCACAAAGCAAGTTGTATTAACAGAAAGAAGTACCTTCCAGAAAGGAGTAACCTTCCTAGAATAAATTCTTCTAGAGTAGAACACTGTTTGGATTAAGTATGGTGTAGTAACGATTGACACTGTAGTATTTCTCTAAACACGACCAACAACTTCTGTTTGCAAAAGTGAAAACAGATAGAATAAAACCTACAAGAAGTTAAGAAGGATTGATATTTTCATAAAGACCAACGGTTGTAAAGTACATTTTGAAAAAAAAGCAGAATGAACGGCTAAATTTGAACTGCTACCTAAAGTAAAAGTATTCCAATTATTCCAAAATTTGGGTTCGGAAAATAAACAATAGCACAGAGTAGGAAGTCTAATTATTCCCGAAAACCGCCTGTATGAAAGTCACTTCCCATGAGAAACCTTAACGACGTTATATTAAGAGCTATACTGTGTCAGGAGTTTAACACCCGAAAGCAAGGACTAACATTAAGTAGTAATTGAATTATTGTTGTTTCCATATGCGTATGACTACCGACACACACGCACGAAAAGAGAGGGCAAAAAGTGAAAATCAAAAGTGCTCAGGAGCGTATTTCAGCGGAATTTTTCTTTTTTCGAGTGGAAAAATCCCATTGTTTTTGTGGTAAGAGTTTTTCCCCATCAATCATCATCAACGTTGTTCCTCTTTCAAGGGTAATATACTTACGTACACTGTTCAATATATAATTCTCGATTTATCTTGGTATAATATTGTTATGTGTGTTAGATGAAAAGATGTTAAGAATTTTGTGGAATAGTCGTGTCGTTTACAGTCGCCCGAAAACGGGATAAAAATTTCTCATCGAAGATGGATGAAAATACTCAACCTTGTTGAGGAGTTTATTATATGTAGCACAGGAGACATTCACCGGAGAGAGAGAGAGAGAGAGAGAGAGAGAGAGAGAGATGTATATTGAAAATGCCGATGTGAATGTGTTCCATAGTTGTGTGCGTGCCATCTCATCGAAGAGCATGACCAAAAGAATCCAATCGAATCGATTTCTTTATTAACTTTTCTCAACCTTCCATCATCATCCACTCGTCCGCCATGTACGGAAAATTCCTCTTGAATCTTTCACAAATGAAGACCAACCGAGGGGATTTCGATGAATCTCGCGGAAAAGCTCGGGATGGCTCAAAGCCAGAACCCGGTTGTTCTGGTCTAGTCAAAGATTCTTTCGCCCGTGCTTGCGCTCGGAGATGTATACAATGGCCAGGAGGTTGGAATTATAACCCCGGTCGTAAGATAACAATAAGCTTTCGGTGGGAGAGAGGATGAAGGAAAGAACAAGAAAACAAAATCCGAAATACTTTCTTCTATAAATAAACGGAAGCTCGTCTGATCAGAGAAATATAGATACATGTGTATTTCCTGTTGTTACTCTTTGCTTTATTGGCGTTCTCAAATTCAATCAGATGTTTCCAGGGTGGAAAACAGGTAGCCACCACAACATGTCGCCGTATAAATACAGTACCCGAGAGAGCATTAAAACAAAAATCTATCAGAATGTAATAATAACTACTAGAAAGACTGTCAATTGCGGTATGTAGCAGACATCTAATATTTCAATTACATTAAGGGTACAATCTTGAAAATATAGTTCATTATATACACTAATATGTACGTGCTATATATAGTCCATTACAAAGATACATAGTGCACTTCTTCACTAATACTAATTATGTAAATTGTATTAATCTTTTTTGTCTATTTTATTCTATCGAATTTTGTTGCTCCACGAGTTTCAACTTAAATTTCAAATTTATCAAACTAAATTTCCTCTCTCTCTCTCTGGTTTTGGGTGTTTCACTCGAACCTCTTACCACTCTTACCTCGGGAAGTCGACTACCAAAATAACACTCCGGTTCATTGAGAAATAAAGTATGGAATTACTTGTAGTTTTGCGATTCGCGGAAACCTCGTATAATTAACCAGTGGAATGAGGTAGAAATTTGAATTTCATAAATTCCATTTCTACACTGAACGGAGGCAGCGATGTTTTTTTTTTTATAGAAGCTCATTGTCAGAATTATTTGTACTAAAAGTTTAATCCTATTAAAATTTCAGTTGTTTTTTTGTAAATTGAAATTCGGAAATTGAAGTGTTTAATTGTTTTTCACGCGTCAAACAGTACGGTCTCCAGGACTGGTACCCGGTACCAACGGTGCGGTGGAGCACATTTTTCGGGGATACTCCGTCGTCACCGACAGATGGGAGGAGGTTTCGTCCTGACCGGTTAATTCGACGTGACCACGAAAACGTTTCGATGAATAAATAGTTTGTTTAATGATGTGAAGTGGTGAAAAAACGTTGAACCGAAAATGGGAAAATGAAATGTGGCTAACATGAGTCGTATTTGGCACGGTAGGTCTAGAAGTAGATCGTTGCGAAAGGCGAGTCCGAGTAGGACCTTTGTAGGTGCCCACACGACTCAGTTATTGTTAGGTGACATATCGTTCACCACAACACACAAATTGCGTGAAGCGCTATAATTTACTGGCTATGTTGTTAGCGACTGAATTTGTTACATAAATAACACCTACATTGTTTGAAATGATTATTTTCAAATAAGCCGTGCAGCCATGTTAAATAGCTTTTAACTTGTTTATAGTTCGCGTACAACTTGTTTAAGGTGCTTCTATATATAGTATTTAACTAGTACAAATCTTTGATATCATTTCACAATTCGATGGCGATGAATTAAGACGTTACCAAGTCAAACAGGTTGTGTGTCAGTTTACTTTTAAATTTTCCTCGAACGACACTTTAAATTCGTGATTTGCGTCTCTCTCGTGTGTCACTACAGTTCAATCGTAGTGTCAGCAGTCTTACATTACTTCTACAAAGTTTCAAAGACCTACGCTCCGAAACTCCTCATGCAAAAAATGTTGCCAATACTGTGCTTCACCTTCATACTCTGTGCACATGTACTGTTAGTTGTATGACAGTCTCCTTATGAAGAATTTCCAACGTCTTTGAAAGAATTCAAAAATTTGTATGTACGAGAGACTCACGTAGTGCACAAAATTTTTATTACACAGAAAGGGTTAAAACGGAAAAATTTACAACATACAACAAATTTACAACGGAAAAATGGCAAGTTCTCACGGGTGACTGTTCCAACAGAATCCAGAGAGTGCATTAGAGTAGAGATGGAACACACTAACCGGACTGTTCCAGTGATCGTTCACTAATACACAGATGTACCCAACTTCTTACATCGTGATGTGTAGTATTTAATTAGGTTAGTTCCAAGTTTTCTTCCTTTTCAGGTTGAGAATGAAAGAGAAAATGGAAATGTTGTCTGTGTAAAGGTTGAAGGAGTGATGTTTTAACGGAATGCTCTAAGTTCTGACTGAAACTGTTCAATATGTACGACGTAGAGAAGCGAATGGAAGAAGAGAGACCGAATCCGTGCAAGACTTGCTGTTGCTTCGCATGGAAACTGATTACCTGCATATTTTCCCACATAATTTTGGTGTCTCTCGTGGTCGCCTACTGCATTTTGGGAGCTTTCACATTCGAGTCCTTGGAATCCGGTCACGAGATCAAAGTTGGTACACTTGCTCACTACTCTTTTTGTCTAACTCATCTACGTTGTTCCGTCCCTTTTATAACTTCTGAAAAAACTTGCGATTCAGGTGAAAACGGAAGTGTCAGCCTTCAGAGCCGCCGTTTCCAACAGGCTGTGGAACATGACGAAAAACGTCGAGGTTCTCCGACAGGAAAACTGGACGAGAGAAGTCAAGGAATATTTGAAGGAGTTCGAAACGGATTTGTTGACGGCCATGAAGAAAGATGGCTGGGACGGAACGGAAGACGAGGAGGTGACACAATGGACATTCTCCGGGGCCTTATTCTATTCAATAATAGTCATCACTACGATAGGTGAGTTATTTGAACTTGACTACCTTCTCAATCACTCGGGAACGTCACGCGTTTTACCGCGAACGGTCGAGTGTTTCATTTGTTGACTATTACCGGTAATAATTACTCAAGTATTATCATTATTTTTGGTCTAATCAATTGTTTATTTGTACATAAGTGTTTTAGTACTCGCTTACGTTAATTCTACGTGACTAACACTGGAAGGCGACAGAAATACAACGTTTAACATACTTAAAATAAATTAATTTGTTTTACAGCCGACTGTACTAGGTTATGTATGAATTATTTCCGGTCTCTGACGGCGGAAATGGTCGAATTGACGGATCTGGCGTAGACGTCAACCGCGGACGGATCGTACAAGCCGTATTTCAACGGATGACTGCCCTTGAAGTTATCCGGACGAAGACGGGTTTCCCGGTCGTACGGGTACCTGTCTCTCTCTCTCTGTCTGTCTCTGTCGTAGTAGGAGTCCAGACGAGTGTCGTATTCCACCTTGTGCAGGGTCGATGCCAGCCCTTTCCTGTAGGCCTCGTCAAGTTCTCTGTCTTGGGAGGACTCGCGTCTCGTCTCGTACTGGTACAGGGTGGAAGCCAAACCTTTTCTGTAGGCTTCTTCCAGGTCTGTTTCTCTGTCTTCGACGGGTCTCCTCGACGGCACTTTGTTCTGTTAAATAAAATAAACAGAGAGAAATTCATTAGGAGACAAACAAAAGGGAATCGATCAGTTCCCCCGGGATGTTTTATCTTCTCTTCTCGCCACTACCCCCGCTCTCACACCCCCGGACACAGCCCCCAATCGGACGATCTTATCTGTCGGATAAAATGGAAATGGTTGCGAAATGAAAATATTTCGCAGATAGGGAAATAGACAGAAATTGAGTTGGACCCCGCGGTGGAGTACTCCTATTTTAATTTATATATAAATCAGATTTTTTGACAAGCTCATTCCGCCGAGAATATTATCAAATTTTTAAATGAAGAATTCGGATTGAATGGGAAAAATCTGGGTAATGGCGGTGATGAATTTCGATTGTGCGACGCGATTAACGAACAAAACGATGTCGTGTTGTTTAACACAACCTATAAAGTCATTCTATTAAGTGATGTGACGTAATAACTTTTATAGGATTATGAAACGTTTTCCCTTAACAAGAGAAAAAATTTATTACTCAGTAATTGTTCCGTTCTGCGTGTGTTTACTTATTTATAAAATGTGCGTTTAACTGGAAGTACGCGATGGAGGTGTGAACCTGAATTTCTTCCCCAGCCCAAGAGTAAAATATCAGAATATTTACTTGTGTTTTCTGTTGACCATCTACACTTTGAGAGAATTTGAGTTTTTATTTTAATTAAATTGTTTGGGTTTTGTGTACGCGTACCTGGTAAGGTTTTGCCGGGTAGTCCACAGGACCTCCAGGACCTGCCAAAACGGGTCGCGGCCTTGGTTTCTCGTAGTAACCAGTCGTTGGTTTTCCAGTGTATCCATTCCCCTCGTTTCTCTTGCTCTTATAGCAACAATATTGTTTGTCCGCGTCGCAGGTACCCTGTAATTTGCCAGGCAATTTTTAATTGCACCGCCATTGTTGTAATTCGAATTGCAATGGTGGGGAATGACAAAATGAATGTTTTCACTTACAAATTTAATTCCCGGTGTGTTACAATTGAAGGAGTGTACGCACTTGCAGATGTCGTAGTCTTTGTATTTCCGGTGGTCTTCTTGCTCCCAGGATGGTGTCGGACCAGTCAGGATTGGTCTGCCGTTTGTACCAACACCAGGCCTCAAACCGTGCAACGGATACTCACCGTTTGGTGGTCTGAAACCATTGTCTATGGGTCGGTAGTTGCCTTCGTGTGGCCTGAAATATTCATTGAGTCATTTCCATCTGGTACAACTGCAACAAGTTAAAAGAAAATGCCTGGAGTACCTGTTTGTGGGCCTGTAATTGTCTACGAGTACGTTTGTCGGTCTGACGAAATCAGGCGGAGGTCTATAGGGCCTGTTGCTGCTGGGGTCAGGCCTGTAGTGTTCTGTAGGTCTGTAACTGCTGAATGTTGATTCGGCGGGCTCTTCTGTCACTTCATACCTGTACAGGTTTACCGACCTTAAAAGAAAAACCTTAATAGAATCACTCCAAGGTCTACGATGGTACGATCGATTGGGAAAATTCACCTACTCCCGATCTCTGTTGTAGTTAGCTTCGAAAAGGGGTCTGCTGACAAGTTCGCCGGTGTATCTCTTATCACCTGTGACTATTCTAGTTCGATCGCTTCGGCTTCTTCCGTTGGTTCCCCAGACCCACTTCTCCGTTTGTGCGTTGCATAATCCGAAGAAAAGCAAAAGTACGGTAACTGAAAAAGAAATTTGAGTCATTCACAAGGGCTAGTTGAGGAGACGATTAGAACCACTTCTAATTCAACAGGAGTAGCTTTAGTACCACGAAACATTAATTTTCATCAGACTTAGAATCGAAACAGCCGGATGATTACGTCTGATACTCGGCACGTGGAATACAGAACTTGTTTTATTGCACTACAAGAAGCAGAAAGTTTCTTCGTCTGGACTTCAGCAAAACATAACAATAAATCAGGTGCTTTTTGAAAACCATTATCCACCTTTAAGAATGATGAATGGAGTCCGTAATTATTTATAAACAAGGAATCGGTTATTTATACTCGTAAACGTAGACACCGCCGATGTTTCATAATGAATGAATGGTTTCTGGTGGTTTCTTTTCAAATGCTCAAATAACTTCACTCAAAACCGTTCGAATGGAGTTGGCAGGAGGAAACCGAACGCTTTCCCACTTCATCCTACATCTTTCCCCCAGATTCCTCTATTACGTTACGACTCGAACATAACTGATTACGTTCCTATAATGATTTGGCAGGGACTTGCATTTGGGGCAGAGTAAAATTTTGTTCGCTTTTCTTGTGGGAACTCGTGGCAGACAATACCTCATTCATTCGTCTACAACCTGTAATAGTCGTGTACTCACGTTTCGTATCCATGGTTTCTTGTGAACGTTAACAGGCTATGGATTGTTGTTCATTTCCCGGACGCTCTGCAAGTACGAGAAAAAATCACGTTGAGTTTCCCTACGATTGAGAAAACAAAGAGGTTAAACTCGTCCCAGAAGGAAACTCTAAGTATCGGGGAAACGGTCGATAAAAATTCGTGTTTACTGTATTTGTGTATTTTATTTGTATTGCAAGCAGGAGGAAAGTATTTACGGTCCTCCCCCGATTGCTTTAAATTATTTAAACTGACACTGACATCTCACGAATTAAAAGTATAATTTATACAACACTCGTAATCCATTTAATGTCCATGTCTGAATCAAGAATAATTACCCCCGTAAAAATGCTATAACAAACAAATAAATTGTTACCCGGTCGAATAGAATACTTATATATATATATTTTTTTTTCTTCAGGGCGGAGTAGTAAATAACCCGAAAGGCTAACAATTGAAGTATAAAACGAAACCCCCACAAACACTAAACTTTTATTACGTTACATACGCGGTCACCCGGTAAAACGAATTTTGTTAGTCGCGCACAGGTAAACATTCACGAATTAAAACTTGAAAACAAACAAAATAAAATCGTAATAAAATTACGTAATAAAACAAACTAAAACAAACTATCCAAGTGAAACAAAATCAAAAGAAACACGAAAACTTTGCATTCGTCACACGGCAAAGAAACCAAGAAATTTTAATTTCGCGGCGAGCCCTGCCCGTCCGTCAGGGAGTCAGTCAGTCATTCACTGGCTCGGCCAGTCAGTCAGTCAGTCAGTCAGTCAGTCGCTCTAGTCGGTCTCTCTCTCGTGCCCACCTGTGTTGTGAACCGTTCAGGTATCGACTACTGAACCGCCGAAGACTTTTCTTTTCCACTTCGGAGAGATTTTTCTCTCGGGGACCAGAGTGGGGAGAGAAAAAAAAAACCCGGTGGTGTCTCACCTGAAGGAAATTTTCCTTTGAGGGAATTTCAATGGACGCTCGACCTTCAGAAAAGCGACGGATTTCCCAGGTTTTTTTTTTTACGTCTCGAGTCCTAAACGTCAATGATATTCTGCCCAACACATCAGAATTCCTTTCCTCACACCTTCGCACACCTTCCTCTCACTACTTCCAAAGTCGGGTTGCTGCCCGGTTTGGTGACGGTGCTTACCAATGATGGCCACTACAATCCAATCGAGCCCAGTTAATAAACAATTTAATAATGTCGATTTAATTATTTTATAATTTCAATAATTACGACCAAAATAGGTGTCATTTGTTTTACAACTTTTTAAAAATTTACGTACTTAATATTAATGCATGCAATTATTATAAATTAACAGACGTAACCTACGCTGCAGTTTTACAAATGTCTAATAAAAAAATAACGGCAAAATGAATTACATCGATACACAACACAATAAATAATAAATGATTTATTAAAATAATGGAATTTAAATAAAAAATTTTAACTGCAGTAATGCGTGTCATTGTAGCACCTGTTGATCAGTGTAAAGCAAAAAATTTATTCATAATAACATATAATATACATAATAATATTAATAATATATAATAAATAGTAATAATACACATATAATTACTGATACTAAATATTATTAACAATAAAAGAAACGTTGCTCCTCTTGTTATTATTCCACGAAAATGTTCAGAATTATATACTTTAGTAAAAAACATATAACAACATCTTTGTTGTTTGCTATACGACTACAATATATATTGATTTGATATAATTTCGGCTTGGTTACGTGATAGTCGTTCTTTTACTTTTTGTAACTTTCTGTATCTACGTAATGCCTCTGTAGAATATTCCGGTAGATTCTTAGTAACTCTTTTGTACGTGTGTACCCACTAATATACCGTTTGTATATTTTCGAAAGTAATTAGTATTTCCACGTTAATTATTATGGTATTGCTGCAACAATGCCAAGAATCGGTTCACCCTTCATTAAATTTAAGGAAAGCCGAGACCGAAACTTCTCGTTAATAAATATGTACTCTGACGATTCGATTACGAAACGGATCATCGTTTTAATTAATTTCGAGTTTATTTCACTTTTTTGTGTAAATGAATAACGAATGAGTGAAATTTACTTATGTCGGAGTGCTTTTTATTGACAAAAAAAAAAATCAATTTTTGCCGATACTTTTAACGGATACTTTGAAAGTATTGAGAAACTCAAATAAAACTTGAAAATTAATTTTTCAAAATTTAAGTTTGGAACTTTGCACCCCACCTGGAGGGCGCTCCTTGGTGGGTTGGGGTTGTGCTGCGGTTTTTGTGACGTTGCCGTGGAGTACACCTTGGGAGTGGAGTTCCTGTCTGTTTTCTGTAAGAAAGTCTCTCTAAGGACGTACGTCGCACTTTTCTGCACGGGATTTCTCGGCTGTTGCTTCTCCCGGACCAACTTCCTGTGGGCCTTTTGTTGTCCAAGTGTCTCTTCTTCACCGCTTTCAATGTGTCCGTTGTAAACCGTGGGATTTCTTAAAATTTGAGAGACGGGACGTCTTGTGGAGATTTCAAAGAATAAATTCGATGGGACGAATGTCGCTGTCGTGAATGGCACTTCTTATTGAGCCGGAAATTTATTATACCGACGTACATCGCGTTATAAATTTCTGTCGACGATATTGAAAAGTCTGTGCTTTTGTGTGGGGGGGAGGCGGTCTCCCCTTCTCCAAACAAATATTTTTGGTTTTCGCCACCTGGAGAAAAATCCTTCCATTCGCAAGGCTGTCTCACATCATTTAAATGTCACACATCTCGAATCTCCGCCATATGAAAGGTGCATGCAAACGACCTTTGGATTTTCTCATTTCTTGCGAAAAATGATCAATAAATCGTTTCGATTTGGTATCGTGTCAAGGTTTCCGGGGAAATCCGGACACTTTTGGGATTTCGGAGCGCGGTCCCTGGAAACCTCACCGGAGTCGAATACTCCAACCCGGCAGACTACGGGTGAATCTCAACCGGCCGTCCATAATTGTTCCATGGAAGTTATCAATTACCGAACAATAATAATTTTAAGTAATAATATAAGTGACCGTGATGTGAGGAAGGTCGACTTGAATTAAAAGCAAATGGCTTCTTCGGGACCGACCATTCAATGGCACTGATACCATCAATCAAATGGTATTCGGTTCACGTTGCTTCTTTTGTTTTTGTCAGTTTCCGGTAGGACGGAAATTCATCTCTCCAGGTAAAGCAAATCAGGTGCTCAATAGACTCGTCCTTCCCACATAGGAACCACGAGAACGTTCTCTGCCTCCTTCCGGTTGTTCCGGATGGTACAGACGATGAAACAGACGAACGAACCAAAAAAAAGATTCCCGTTTTCAACCATCTGGAAGTTGCGTACTTGAACGCAGGTGGGCGGTTGTTAGGATTTCCTGTCCGACGATCTCAGAACGCGGAAACGTAGATTCTTTCTGATCAAAAGTCGTGTGTAATTAACTAAAAACTGAACGGTCAGACGACTACAACTACAACTCCTGCTCTTTAGAGTGCTTTTACGAGTCTCACTGCGTCGAGAAGAACATCGCTAGGGGGGAAGACGAACGGCTCGTGCCGTAGGTTTCTATTTTCAATCGCGTTATTACAAATAGTTCACTATTAGTTAAATCTATTTGTCTATGACACACAAACATTTGGCACGTCACTTCAAAATTTTAAATTTAACCGACATTAACCATAAACCGTGCACTTATTTGAGAAAATGTACGATCTGAGATTGCACCACGTCCTTAAATTATTGTAACGTGTGATGCATATTTTTGCGAACTACATGAACAACACGTAAATTATACAACGAACTTATACTAAGAATAGTAACCCGATAGAAAGTAATCTATTTATAAATCTGTTGATCAAAAATCTAAATTCTGACACACGGCTTATGGCCAGTTAGAATATATTTGGTAATAAACATTGTAAATAAATAAGTTAAAAAAAATTAATAAAAATCTAAGTTCCAAGAACTCATAACTTCCTTAGAGAACTCTTATTAATGGTAAAATTCAGTCAATTGTAGTATATGTAATAGCATATAGTTACATATTTAAAATTAGTAGTATTACCACAGGATTAATATTATAAGTTGCTAAAATAAGTTAGCGTAGCTAGCAGCAACATAACATAAACAACTACAGTTTATTTGCGTATTTATCGTGAAATAATAATTACTACGACATATGTAAAGTTATTATGTCTTATGTATACACACTTCTTTTCATACTCTCAGCAAATTTATTGGCAGTGTCATAATAATAATAATCCAGTGTCAATAATGAATATTTTTTTCGTGGCGTTACTCATTTTAAGTTTCTTAAGTAACTTAAGTGCCAATGAGAATTAAACGCGCCCGGTGGCACCCAAAACGTTTTTTTTTGGTTAAAGTTTGAACTCGACGTCACCTGAGTCTTGAGACTCAAGAAACATGTCAATCATGTGTAATGTTCTATACATCTCAGACCACGTCAGAAAACGTGTTTCGAATGTCACAGAGTCATTCTGGGAAATTTATATTTTTAAGCGTCTACGTGATGAACTTGGTGTTTTCTTTGTGCTTCGTATTGTGCTGCGTAGACAACTCGAAAGGAGTGAACCTCCTGACTTGGGAATTGAATTATCACCAGACGGATTGTGTACGTGACGATCATTCGCTACATAATTGAAAGATACATAAACTTATGTGTAAGACAACTGGATCGGATTAGAAGTTATCCTGCGAGAGGAGGAACGGGACCGGCGCAGGTTGAGATCGTAAACTAATGAAATAAAGCGTGCCTTTTTTAAATTTTCATTTGGTCGCAGTTTAGAGAGAGCGACCCAGAAAGGTTTCAAATCGAAGGTTACTTAAATTGTTTTTATTCCTTGTGTGTGGAAAGCCATTTTGTTGAACTCTGACTTTCCATTTTAACTTCCCATCGCCGTTTCGTCGCACCCACTTGGAACCTTTCGAGTGGCCTTAACCGGAAGATTCATGGGTGGAAGAAGCTTTCCGGTGAGAATTTTATTGTCAGCGAACGAACTCGGCTTTCAGGGAGACACGGAAGGCTATCGGGTTCACGTTCGATTGATTTCTCCTGGGTTTTGTCCTCTCCCATTTTCATAAATGGGAAAGATGACGAGGTTTTCCACGTGTCAAACGACTTCAACCGTATTTAATTTACGTCTTTCTCTTGCGACGCCACGAAAGTGCAGTTAATTGCAGTGTTAATCGTTAGGAGAGACGCACACAATGAACTCTGTTCATCATGGCTATGGCGGAATGATTGTTGAACGAGGCGGAAGACAAAAGGAAGCTTTCGATATAAGAATTTTATATATAATATGTGTATAATCGAGCGCCAGGTGTTGGAAGCCAACTGTGTCACGGTTGTATTAATTAATACAGCGCACTCTCTTGAGTTTTTGCATTTTCTTACGCCTCCCTTTCTCTCTCTCTCTGTCTCTCTCTAGTGTTAGAACAATTCATTTTTCTTAGACTATTTTTATTTGCAAAATGAAGAAATCCCCCTTTCATGGTCCATGACACAGACAATCAATAGGGAAAAATTTGCATATAAAAGGTGAGCCGGTTGTCCAGGTGAGCCTGAGAACAACACTCCGTAACGCCCAGCCATCCAGTCAGACTAAAAAATTCCACACTTTTTGTTTTCGAATCAGAGGATTTTTATTGTTTGCGATCAATAGATTCTTTTCTGCACAAAGGTCGTTGACGACATTTGTAATTGGCTTTCTTCTTTACATGGCAAGGTCGAGGACGAGATCTTGAAACTGATGGATGGTAGCAAAAGTCACTTTCAATTTTGTTTTAAATTAAAAAAATAATGAAAAACATCTATAGCGTTTTTAATAATTGGAGTTTAATATATAATATATACTACAACTGTTTGTCAATTAGAGGAATGTTTTAGGTCGTAGTGCAAAGGTCATTTGTTTTAAACCTATTTAATAATTTTTGTTATTTTGTATTTACTTATTAATGATCATTTGTTGTTTATTATTGGGGATTGCTTTGATACTTTCTTATTTTCGGTTCTATTATCTGTCTATTATGTATAAACATTTACATATATATTGTATATACGTAAAATTGTGTCATCAAGTTTTGAGGGATTTATTAAGCTTATGTAATAAATATGCAATACAACCTAATTTATTATTGTTATTTATAGAAAGCGTAGAGTGGATCATTCATGTTTAATAAAATTATGTACATTACAAACTACGATTGTTGGTATGCTTAATTGCTTCGGAGACAAGTTTCGAATTTTCGATCGACGCCACCCTGTCGTCTTATTTAGTTTAAAGAATAACTTTATGTATAATTTATTAACTTTTATTGAGTTACATTTAAGCAGGGTTTATCAATACTTGTTCCGTACCGTTTTTCCGTCGGGATTCCTCTCAAAGTCCTTCGCCGAACGTAAACTTTTTGGATGTTTCGCGGTCATCCCTGGGAGACCATCCACATTTTCGGTTCACCGGAGCGTCTCCGAAATTTTGTGGAATTTCAACACGAATTTGCCAATTCGTGGGTTGACAGGTCACTGATACGTGGAGTACACGTAATTATGTAATACCCGGTCCTGGATGTGATAAGGACATACTCGTAGACGAGTGAGCACGGGTAAACATTTGGAGATTACAGAGAAAGACTCGATGAGAAGACTCCAAGTCTGGAAGTTATGTAAAAGAAATATTATGATGATATTTATGTTCTTGTATACATAAATTATGAATTAATACACTGAAGGAATGGTACTTAAACACCTCCTTACCTCATTAAAGCACAGGTTATTATAAATTAATCGCATTTTACAGAAGAACATTGACAATAACATTATTTACGTGTCTCCTTAAAAATTTATTTATTTTTTTTAATAACATAATATTAAATTAGTCAACATGTTTATTAAAATTAGTTGTGTAATCAAGCATCAGTAAAAATTGACATTTTTTAATTGTCTACACAAAGAACTTCACGTCCATGCAGAACTAATATTTAATATTAATGAATAATGTATTTTTTTAATTGATTGACATGCTACCAAAGTTACTGGGATAGTTCGGTACTGAGTACTTATTTTCAAGCAAAGGCAAAGGTCTCCTTAACCTGACTCATCTCTGTCATGGCCGACTATAAAATACTGTAAAACCTGGCAAGTACCAATATCTTTAACGTGACTAATTAACATAGACCGTAACCTATCGTAACATAACCTGAAGTCAGGCCTTGCCTGTTTGTACATGAGCCTAGATAATTCGAACTGGTACTGTCCTATTTTCAGTAACTTATGTTTGTCTTAGAAAATTGAGTACAAAGATGAGGGTTGTGACACTCAAAACCACACCGTATTTAATACTTTTCAATAAAGTATGCTTATAACCAATAAGAAAAACTATTTTAATATGTAATGTTAATAATAATATTAATAATTTTAATATATAATTTAATAAATAAAACCAAATTGTAAAGAACAAGTAAGGTAAAGTTCTGAAAAAATTTTATGTATGATTTGCACATCAGCAGGAAAGCATGGACGTACTCACAGAAACATCCACGACAAAGGGAAATTCAACAGGTTTTACTTTGTCACCTGGTTTACATAACCCTCTGAAACGTTCCTATTTAACTTATGTATCTATTCATTGAGGATATGTTGTTTAAATAAGAGGTGTTGATAATCAACTGCTCGCCTTATTTTGTGACAAGCACAAATGCTAAGTAAAATTACGTTTTGGTTTCTCGAACAGTCGTAGTTCGAGTTGTAGTTGAATCTTGGAACAGTTTCATTTTGAATGCTTCAATTAGTTGTGGTAAGTGAAGTTAATAATTTGAATAAAAATGTGGCTGGAGGACGTACGAACGGTTATGCTGTCATTTTTAATAATTTACAGCGCATGAGTACGTTTAAATCCTAAGATTATTACTTCTCCGAAACGGAGAACTACTCCACTCGGTTTTAGTTGTGAATATTAACCTTGAGATGTAAATAGTATGGAAGATAGTCCGTAATCCGAGACTATAATTCAGTCTGCACACGGAGTGTACACTCGAGTGGTTTGCCCACAAGAAAGAACTGCAGTATTTCGATGTTAACACCATTGAGAACTCCTCTTAAGACGACTGCTACTTAACAACTATCCAAATTTAAATTTACTTTTGGGTAATGTCAACGAACATTTACAAATACCGAAAACACGATCCTACTCCTACGTGACAGGAGCAGTAACGTGACAACTAGTTTAAGTATTTGACAATGTGGCGAAGGCAGAAGATCGGTCGACCTCATTTACCAAATAAATAAAGAACCTCTTATTAAGATAGTTCAAACAACCAAGAGAGGTCACCCATCATTTAATTCCTGTCAGTGGAGCAACGAAAGACTAGAGTGACGCCACTGAGAACGGACACTCCTATTCGAACTTCCAGTACGAGGTTACTGAAAAATGCAAATATGCAATTTTTATTTCACTACTGTACTTCGTATATAGTTCGACTTGAGTGGGCTTCCATGTTTCCCAAAGTAGAATGCATGTCAAGGTTGTTTTCTCAATAGTCAAACTTGAAACCGTCCGAGTGTAATGTCGTCAGGTAACAGGTAAACCTGGGGGAGCTCGGATGGAGGGAGGTCAACCATCGTTATAACCGAAGAGTGATTAACCTTGTGGTCGTTCCTAAGGACTGACGGACGAATGGTGGAAGTTGTGCTCAAGCTTTCGTAAGAAGTAGTCAAAAATCAATAAATAAACAAGACGGTCTTTGTTCAACACTCTCTTGTTGTGGAAATTAAAGTTGTTGAACTTATGTATCAATAGCGAGGGAAACGTATCAAAGTTACTCGTGAACTTATGTACGCAGTTCATGTTTAAAGTTTAAATAAAGAGATTAAAGAGAGCAGTTTTACAGTTTTCATTCAGCTGGTAGCAAACCGCGGGTAGTTATGATTGGTGTACAACGCTCGAAACAAATACTTGATTTTTTTAATTCAGTTATGAACAAATAAATTACGAAAAAATAAATCTCAAATATTTCGTGAGACGAGTTAAACCGCGGAATCAAACCGATAAATGTAAATTAATTTGACGTTGAGGGAGGAATAAAATAAAAGTTAATTTAATAAATTCCCATATATTGAGTTATGTAATAAATAAAAAAAAAGTTGTGAAGGGTAGAGTGATGATTGGGTGATTTCACTTTTTTTCCACGGTAAATCAATACCAGAAACTCGAGAGGAAACGCCGCAGAGCGAAAGGAGTAAACACTTGATGTTGTCACGATTATTACATATAAATAAGACTAACAGAAGTGTGCTTGTAGAGAAGCTTAAAGAAAAATAAAGTGTCTTGTAGTGGACTTATGTACATAACGTGGTTCCTGCCCTGTACAAATAGTGTCGTAGAACAATCAGAACTTCGTGTACATTGTCCCGTGTGTTTTTTCATAAACTTCGGTCCAACTGCCAGGGGTCGTTGGATTGCTTCGTGGAAGTTGATTTTTATGTAAATAAAACTTGTACCTGAAACCTTTCATCTGCGGGTAGTTCCCTCTCCCTGGCTCTACTGCCACAGGTACCACCGTGTTTTTTTTTTAACTCGAATAATACCGATTGACAGGTTCAACGACGCAACAGGCAACTCTAGCGCCGGCATTTCCAGTTTTTTTGCTCTCATCGTTTCTACCCCTGCCCAAATCGTCTTCTTTCGCGTGGAGAACGATTGCTCGTCCCAAAATCTGTTGGGGATGGTTGTCCATCAGAGAAATTTGCTTGTCGAGAAACTGAAAGGTGGAAAATCCGTTTTCGTCTGCTGGAATGTTGCCCAAATCGCCGGCGTGACGGATCGAATCGTACGGAGCGCCGTGTTGAACCTGTCGGAAGAGGAAAGCACACGCACACGCAAGGAGACACGCGCGCGGACACCCACCACGCATTACAACTCAGCCGAACGAATCATTTAAATTATAATTTCAAATTAGAAAACACTTACTTGATCTGGATTGAAATGAGATCCGGCGGCTTTGCAATTATCCGAGAGATTTGAATTTTGATGAACGTGGAAACCGTGGTATCCGGGAGACAACCCCGAAATCACTCCTGTTATTTCGACAGGATCATTCTCGTTTCCCTGCCTGAAGACGACGTCTCCCGTCACTGAAACCAATAAAAATAACTCGGGTTACAGCGGGTCGAGTGTCCTCCCCTTGGAATTCGTCATTTTTGTCATTAAGCGAACCAAGTCGCGAGCCACTCGGTTTCCATTAAAATTTCTTCCCCGTTAACGTGTTCTTCGTGTTTATTCTGCGTTATTAATACCATCCCCACGTGTACGCGACGAAACTTTTCTTAACTTTTACGCAACGAGGAGAACAACGTCGTCGACTGACGTTACCCTACAAGAATTCGATAATTCGAAAATAATCGAAAACGCGTCGAGAAGGAGAAAGTTCGAAGAGAGGACGTTAAATTTTACAATCGAACGAGGAAATAAATTAAATTTAGTTTTTAAGTACTTTCTGCCATCGTTTGACGCGGTTACTGACATTCTTGGACATTGAGGAGTCTCACAACGACGAAGGGACGTTAACTAGAACGCAGAACCGTGTACCAGTTCTAGCATAGGAAGACGCAACGTGGTCTCCGAAACGTCACTTTAAATTTCCATAAGACGACGATTTTATTTTATTCTAATCTATTAAATGACCTAATAAGTGCGAGGATTATTCAACCGACATTTTGACTAGGATTCCTAGACAACGAGACCTGATTGATTCACGCGGAGGACACCCAGCTAGTGCGAACGCTTTGTATGAGACAAAGGTTGTGAAAATTTGTGTTTCTCTAGCCCGTGAACAACTCGTTCCTCTTAAATTCTCTCTCACACAATCCATCAACCGTGAGACTCGAGATAAGAATAGAAGTTTTTCAAGGAGTTATGAAAAATTTAAAAGAAATTTATTTGATATAAGGAAACGAAGTGTTTGTTTATTCATATCGAATACACCGTGTCGGGTTTTTATTATGGTACGCAAGCGTTGGCCCTAGTGAAATTAATCCGATTCGATTGGAAATAATACACAATGGAATTTACGTCGTACCTCCACGTCAGACATCCACGTTACGTCGCACTTTGCACCTGTTTATGAGAGTTGTGAAATGTCTGGTTTTAGTTATAGTTTTCTCAGAACTGGATATTGGAGTAATAAATAAGTTTAGAAACTGTTAGTTCTTTGACACGTTTTACGGTTGCGGAAGCATGTTCAACTCATTTTAGGTTGTCTGACGTGCAATATTCGGATTAATAATAAGCTTCTGCGGGCACTCGTGAGTACCCTAGGTGTTAGGGGTAGCCGTTCTTACCGTTGTGACCTGCCGAAGACACCAATTTGCAGATGGCAACGGAGTTAGAACGAGGGGAGTCGTGAGTGAGAGGTACAGCCGCGTCGAATTGTCTGGGTACTCGCACACCGGCTGCTGCGAAGTGCACCAAAGCGAACAAAATGAGCCTGAAAAGAAAAGAGGAAGGATTAGCACTCGAACGGGTACCTCTACCCGTCTACCACAAGCACTGGGAGAAATAAGGAAAGAAACCTCTTTCGCAGTGAGTCGAAACTTCACCGGTAGCGTTTCCACTTTGACATGACAAGGTAAAAAAAAAAATGTAGAAAGCCACAAACTTTAAACGCGCTTAATGGGATTTATTTACATAAATAAAAAAAAAGTTATGAAAGAAAAAATGTGTAGAACGTTATTTTTTGTTACTAAAAACCACCTGGATTTGAATAGCAGGAGCTTCGCGAGGTCAAACAAACTGAACTCAGACAAAAAGGGTGAGATTTGCGGACATCGACTTTCTTGTAAATCGTACATACAGTAAATTCAATATTTTTATACTGAAGCCTTCCTTTGACCCTTCTCAAAACGTCTGACACACAGAGATGTCTATTTATTTAAAATAGTGCAGTTGAATATTAGGAATTATAATGGTTGCGTTTCGTACCCCTGAGCGCCACTAAAAAATAATAATAGTTACATGAAAGAGACTTCTCTGTAATTAATTACTCCCACGGAACTTCCCTCAAGAAATGCACCAAATTAACCTGCCCAACAATTATAAAATTGTTTCACCGTCATATAAGATGGTAGAATTAGTATAAACTCTGCTATATCCTTAATAGTATAAAGCGTATTGTGTATATATGTATATACGTGTGGTGCACGTGCATGGCCGCTTATAATTAAGTTTCAAGCACAGAATTGAATGAGGCTTTTCGAAATCATAAACAGATGGTTCGAAGTGGGTTATTAATATAAATATACATTATGTATCACACATACTATTTTAAATAATTAAAGCTAATGAACGTTACAAATTCTATTTTGATTTTCGTTTGAAATAAAAACACATGAATTTCATTCGTGCGCCATTACGAGGAGAGCATCTCATTAAAATAAAGCGTAATAATGTTACTTTTCGTCGATTATTTAAAAACCGCGAAACGAATATTAATCGATGTGATTACTCGATTGGGAAATAATCGATAGAACAGAAAAACAAAACAAAAATTAAACTCACCCGAAGGAAGCCATCGTCGATGTTGTCGGAGTGAAGTGACGCAGCCTTTCTAATGCTACGAGACGAGTGTTCGGCCAGTAACTCGTTACCAACTACCTGTTTGGGTACTTCCACCTCCGACCGCGCTACCTTGCACGGAAAATTACAAACAATTTTTTTTTGTAACCATCTCTGTTCCCTACTTGTAAATTCTTCCGGTTTGCAAGTGATTTTCACACGGCATGGGCAGGATAACGAGTTTTTGATTTGTCGTCCTTGGACGAGGATGATGCGTGGCGGAGTCAATGGAGAATTGTGTTTTTTTTTGTTTTGCTTGGAAGTGACTGGTCACATATATTGTTACTTAAAGAGCAATCTCATATGAGAGACAGCCATAACCAACAATGAAAAGTACATTGGAGTAGTTCGAACTTAATTTTTGACTTAACAGTACGGCAACGACAATGTACAACCGTTTCATTATTTCAGTTTTTGTAGGCATGTGACTGTATATATTGTAGTTATTATAAGAATATTACTCTCGCAGTCGTCAACCCGAAGAATGGAACAATATAATAATATGAACACTGCGTTATGTACAAACAAATTCACCCGTTCTAAAATGCAAAGTTCCACTCGGGTCGTCTGCACAAACTTGAAATTACTAAAATTCGGTTTCCATCGTCCCCGCAACCTTCCATTCGTTTGCATCGAACAAACGACTACCTCCAGGGTGACGGTGTACCATTGAAAATGAGGGTTGACCGGATTAGAAAGGATGAAATGTAGAGACTGGGCTACGAGCTAAGGTCAACACGATTTCCTATGCCTTCCGTACGTGAAGAAAATCAATGGCGTCACATAGAAATTTTTAATGGATTCGCCCAAGTGTAGTTGGGGTCTGCGCGCGTTTTAAACATTTAAAATAGACAACTACCCAGGTCGGGTTATCCGATCAGATAATGTCTCATTTGCATGAAATTGCCATTTTCTACTCTGAGGAAATTCTTGGATGTTCACCCCGTGGTGTGGGTGGTTGTAATTTTTTTTAATATTTTCTTTGCAGATTCGCTGCATAAAATTCAAAATGGAGAAAATGCAATTTATCCGCCTTATTGAGAAACGTTCAATTCCGATAATTAGACGCTTTTGATCTTAGGGGTAATCGTTTTAAGGAGAGAACTTTTTAAAAAGACGCGATCGACTTCCGTCGCTCCCCAAAGGGTTTTCATCCTAGTTATGAATGCGAGTTGTGAAAAACTTGTAAGAGATGTAGACCTGGTCGTTACGTCAGTAGTTTCACCTGACTGGTTTTATATTTTTGTATTCAATATGTGATAAGTTGTGCGTTTTCCTGTACTGTATGTGTATTGAATGTTCATTTACTTGCAGTTACGAATTTTCCGTGATCCGCGAAGACGTCACAAAACTCTCACTTTTATGGTACGGGGGAAGTCACACGTGGCGATAGGACTTGTCTTTGATTTATTCTCTTTTGATTATTATTATAACTAGCTTACATTCTGACGTGATGGTAGTGATCATCACATTTATTTGTATATGGTTTTGTAATAATAATTATTAAAAAAATATTTAATAAATAAATAATACATAATTAAGAATAATTTTAAAAAACTGTAACCTAAAACTGTAATTTTTCACGTCGGCATTTAGAGATTCTTCACTAAATGCAGGTTTATTTATATTATTTATTCTGTTTATGTATACTTGTGTTCTTTGTCGAGTTGTGTGCTTGGAAACAAACATTCCAAATTATGAGTTTAACAGTATACATTACAGTACATATATAGTAATGAATAAGTAGTTTATACAGTGTATGAGTAGTATATATGACTGTAAATATGAGCAGTAAATGTAACTGTAACGGTGATGAACAAAATTTAGAGCGGACTCCTACTCTTTTAGCCGTAGTCTCGTTACATACAATAAGTTTTTGAGTACATAAAATGATCGCGTTAGTTTTGTATTCTCTGACTGATTTTTTAATTGAAGTAACCGAGGTATAAAATTTTGTTTTGCATACTTGCAGTGCGGTTATAAACTGGTGCCCACAAACTCTTTGACAAAGTAACGTGTACTTCTCAGTATTTTCTAGCGTTGTTCCCGGTTTTACAATTCATTCATTACATTCACACTAGTGTTCTAAACTTCGCAGCATCATCCAGTTTTATTGCAACATAAGAGTTCATTTAATTCATAACACTGTAAAATAAATAAATTAAAATTCATTTGAACCAAGCAGTAAATATCTCTCATCCGTTTTGTATTTCTACGAAATTAAAATTCACAGAAGTCGGATCGAGACGAATCTTTTACTTTTAATGAAATTAAAACTTGTTTTTAAACATAATCTTGATTTTTCTGTCTCTTTTACTGAAACTTAAAAGTGTCGTCGTCGCTTTAACTCCAGAACTCTGCAATTACTACAGCGGGTGTTCTCTTTCAGGTTACGGTCACATAGCCCCGAAAACGCATTGGGGTAAAGTAGTCACCATTCTTTACGCTATCCTGGGCATTCCACTGATGCTTTTATGTTTGTCGAACATTGGAGACGTCATGGCTCACTCATTTAGATTTATTTATTGGAGAGTTTGTTGTTACATGTGCACGCGGAAACCGAAGAGAGTGCCCAGTCGAAGAGGAAGAAGCACACGGAGCACAATGCGATCCAGGTGGGTATTAAGGTGCCAAAGGTAACGCAACATAAATAAAGCTCAACCGTCTGTCATACATAAATCAACTCCTGTACTATGTAAATTCGGTTGGAAAGTTCACTTCAACGGTATCATAAAAATTAGTTGTTTAAATCTTGGAATCAATATGTTGATTAACTTAAGTAACTTATGTAACTTATACTTAATTATTGGACCTTGTTCTTATGTTTAGATTTTCTGTATACGCTAGTTAACGCTCATTTGGACGTGTCCACATCTTTATCAAGTGAAAGGAACATTTCTTTGAATTAATTTTTATTAACCATCCAACCACTGGGAGACCTTGGTGTTTTTAGGTCGTTGTAGGAGGATTCTTGTGATCTCAAAGGTGATCTGCCGTCTTGTAATATTTTTTTTACTTTGCTCCAGTGGGCGTTACTCGGGTCGCTATCGATCATTCAAACAACAGGCGTCGACAAAGTCGGCCGACAGCGCCCTGGCTCTGTCCGAGGCAGCCACCAGGTCGTCCTACTCAGACACGGAATGCAGGTGGAGTAATTCGCATCCCTTCCGAATTACCAAACTACCCCAAATTCCACGGTTGTTTTGAATCGTTTTGTTTTCAGGTACAACGACACCGAATTGAACGGAGACAGACCTGTAAGATCTCCGCCGTACAGATATTCAGAGACTGTGGCTACGACTCACGCGGGTGATATCATGACTCCGCAGTCACCTCACGTTAGACCTCACCACGATATGGTCAGGGGTCAATCTGTGATCCCTGACTACGGAAGAACGGAAATGTATGATCCCATGTACCTTCAAACACCTGTTTTGTTTAATAAGTATGCGATTGACAAGAACGATTCCATGAGAGGTAAGAAATTGAGTACCAAGTACTAAGCCTTTTAGTGCTCAACGATTAGTTATATTACTAAGTTGTTGATAATAACGTACAGGTGTCTTGGAGAATAAACTTACAAGTTGTATAAGTATATACATACCTACGTAATGTATGAACATACACTGTTGTATATATCTATTTATTATTTGATTTTACATCTTTTAAAACATCAAAAGCCGATGTTTTACCCTGTCAGCATGTGCTGTCTCTGTCCAGTCGAATCTTATGAAGTTGGGAAACAAATATTTCCATCACATCTGTAAAAAAACCGAATAACTACATTTGTGATAGTTTTTAAGTGGCAGACTTTAGTTCTTTTTAGTGTAAGTTTCACTCGTTATTTGAGAAAGAGCAAAAATCGTTGCGTTTGCTGCGATTCGATTCCTCCGTATTTCCGATTCATTAGTATATATAATAATTATTCAATAACAATTTTAGAATACCCACCTGAATTTTATTGTAAATACGTGTACTAGTTGTGAAAGTTGTGAAGCGATTTGATTTTTGCAGAGGAACCAAAAGTGCCGAAAATAAATTTGGTTCGATGCCCCGTAGCAAACGTTCGACTGGAAAACTTTCTCGTGCAGTCACAAATAAAATCTCCTTCTTCGAGTTTGCTCTTGGTCAGATGTTGACATTTTTAGTGTCAGCGCTCGTCAATAATTTAAAAGTAACGTTCACATTAACTAGTTTGTCAGTTTCAGCGGTCACGAAACTAACTTTTGGAGAGTTTCAAGAGATTGTTCGGAGCAAAAAATTGTGGAACGCTAACATGTTTTTTGTATTGTTCACTCGAATAATACAAATGCTCTCGCACATTAGTTTATTGTGTTTTGTTTTATGTAAATTTTACTTAAGTAAAAAGTTTAATAACTTTGACCCACGCAAATACATTCTTCTAGCGCTGTAAACTGTGGTATAGAAGATTATATTATAGTTCAGTATTATATATTACATTACTTCACATATAATCTGTAGCTTAGTGTATACAAAGGAGCAACTTAGGTCTCCTCGACCACAGATCTTGAGCTCTGAAATGTTGAAGAACTTCAAATACCAGATAGTTTAATAAGGCAGAGGGTTACCAGAGTTATTTTATTTACTTATGTGCGCCATGAAGTAGAGGAAAAAGTAAGGCAAAGTGTTCGCATTTTTGTTTGGTGCCTCTTGGATGGTTAACACCTAAGTGCACAGATTTTTGTAGTTGTACCAGCTCTGCGGATTCCAAAAGGTAGGGCTTTTGGACCTCTAGTCGTTAACTACAACCCATCGGCGGACGTGAGGGCGAATTATCACTGTCGTAGCAGCACGAACGACACACCAACTAACTAACTCTGCATCGGCTTGTAATTTCAGCTCACGCTTATGAGAAACATTCTCAAGGATCCCACACACTACCACGTCAACATCAAAAATATTACGAGGATCCAACTCAACAGGTAAATGAATTTTAAATAAAACGAGACCGAGCTTTTGACTTTGAAGTAGAAACGAGGAAAAACCGTCTACCGTCAACCATGTCTCGTACTTTGAGGGAACGTCTGCACGTCTGCAAAATTGTGAAACGCCTCGAATTTGTTTAGTCATCAAGGTATTATAGTTTCGCTCGAAAATAGTTTAAATAAATTTGATTTCTGTCTTTCTCTCTCTATCTGTCGAAAAGTTATAATTGCATTATACTCCGAATCGGGTTCAGGGACGTAGGACGGATAGACAAAAGTAAACAGACAAAACTTGAATAAATTCCGGGGGAGCCTTTCTTACTTTATAATTAACAGCGAAACGAATAACTAAAATCATTATCATTACCATTAATAATTGCAGCCGAGATTAAAAATTGATTGAATTTATCCAATGGGTGAGAATTAAATATTCTCATTTTAACATCTTAATTTGGGTTTTTAATTAAAATTTCGGGGGTAGTTGCCTAGAGTCGGAGAGTGAGAAATTTATGTTCGGCAAACCTCGTCCCTTTGCAAAAGCAACTTTCACCTTCGGCCGCGGACGAGTCGACTTCATTAACACTGCCACACTACTGCTAATAATTAGTTCCCGGGTCATTACGAAAGGTTTTAACTTTCACGACACTTTCAGCAAGCATCGCCGTACGGAGGGTCCCTCAGGAGAAGTGCCGAACATGAGCGGGCATCGCCCCACGCCTACCAGAGTCATCCTCCCAGGAGTACCAGGAGAGGTAGGTACCCGCGTGTGTGATGTTGCACGGGTCCACCCTCGTCTAACGAAGAGTATCTCTTTCCTGTTGACAGCTCAGACATCTTCCTCCCCTCGCATCATGTCACCGATGGGTTTTGCCGTCGCCAGACACACAAACTACAAGCCCTCACGTTTGGGTCGACTCAGGGAAGACGGAGATTTTGACGGGTTCGAGTTAGACGACTACGACTACGACGCGAATTCGAGCAGTCAAGCAGCCAAAATCAAGCCCGTTCCTATTTGGTTGTGTGTTTTTTTGGTTGTCAGTTACATTTTCGGCGGAGCTTTTCTTTTTTCCGAATGGGAAAACTGGCATTTCCTAGATTCTGCATATTTCTGTTTCATAACTCTCACGACGATCGGCTTCGGTGATTTCGTACCTGCTCAGCGGGTTCAGAAGAACGCCGAAATTTCGATTGCTCTCTGCTCTCTCTACCTCCTCTTCGGCATAGCTCTCCTAGCCATGAGCTTTAACCTCGTCCAGGAAGAAGTCATCAACAACGTTAAAGCCATCGCCAAACGTTTGGGCGTAATTAAGGAGGACGACGACGACGATATGTAACCCTACACAGTCACAATATACGTAGATCGTAAGATCAAAACCGCTGCCGTGACCTCACCTGTATACACACCTTAAATAGATCTCAGTACAGTAAGCAGCATTATTTGTACGGGAAGTTTATTTTTGTTATTCATTCAGTGATTGAATGAGTTTGCAATTAAATTAAATTGACGCAACTTCCTCGATGTGATCCACGTCGGATCTCATCCTTTTCTGCTACCATCTCCTTGGATTGAGTGACCTCAATGTGTTCACGTGATCTTGCCAATCAGGGTGAACATTCCTTGTGGGGTTGTACTCTCGCCACCTATTCTGATTTTGTATTAATGTATTTTTTACGAATAAATAGATATCTTATTGCGACGGTTATTTTAAAATTTGATTGTTGCGGTCTGTCATTTCCCGTGTGGTGAAGACACAATCCGTGTTTCTCGGACACGAAACTAAAAGTAGTGTGTGACAGAAACGTCTAAAAGTAAAGTGTAGGTCACGAAGAGAATTCAAATGGTTGGTAAAGAAGTGGAAGTGTTTTTTGGCGCTTTAATTGCACTCCATTTTTAAATGTCCGATGGTATCTCGCCGTCGTTGAGTACATTTCACGTCGCACATTGCGTTAAAATAAAGCAGTTTAGTGCCAGGTGAAAATACAAGTGAGGATCATCCAAACAATTCTATTTCTGCTGAATTTGTAACGGTGCAAACCTTCGATGGCGAACCCTTCCCACGTGGAGAAGATCCTCAGGTTTTCTCACGTCACATCCGTTCGAATTACACCGAGTTTTCTATTCAACCGTCACCTCTTCTTGCTTTCGGCTCGCTCACATAATTGTAGCATTCTGAAATTTGCTAAGGGGTTTTTTTTTGAAAGTGATATTACGAAATTAAATTACGTCGTCAGGTGCTTTACATTCGAGTGGTCTTGTGTCGTCAACTCGTAAGTGGACATCGAGGCACAAAGTGTCTTCCCTGGAGCTGGAAAATTGAGAAAAATATTTCTCGGCACGGGGAAACGGAATTTGGAAAGCGCAACGGTGGCTGTTCTTGAGAAATGGTAGTTGTATGCCGAATTCTTACTTCCAGGTGAGTATAAATTCCTAAATAGAAAACCTGAATGTATGGTGAATATAAACGTACATCATTCCTTTTCTATACTAACGCTCTCTAGTTATAAGAAGTGTAATCCTTCGAATGTTGTCTGTCATTATCCAGCCAGTCACTATTTCCAAGACTAAGAAATATTGCTGGCATGAGTGACGATGACAGAGCGACGGAAACGTCCTGTGACTTATTTTTAACGCGAACATCCAATCCAACAGCACCGATTATGTAGGTCGTATGTATAATTAAAAAAGAGTAATAATAAAAAAGCTCAAGAAGAAGAAGAAATTCGAATTTGTCGGACGCGGGGAAATTTCATTCGTGGCACCAATCTACATCGCGTCCACAAGTATTGACGTCACACACACACACACACACACACATGCACACACATAGACAACACATTAGTATCAGTAGCAGTGGCAGGAAACGATCAGTAACGATCAGTAATCCATGTACATGTGTAACGCGGTAGTTATTGGCAGCGGTCGAATAATAAACAAGGATTACTGGACACAAATAACCGATCAAAGGTGAAAGCGGTGACGGTGACACCGTTCGGGAAGCCATCCGAGAGAACTGGGAACGGATTTTAAGTGATGGAAAGCTGAGGTGTCGGTGTCGGTGCCAAGCAGTAGACTTCCATCGCACCGAGAGCCCGAGTGGTTTCGCGGACGCGTACCTGTGCGCCCTTACCTTGTGCGTGCTGTCGACGTATTAAATCGCCTCTGCGTGCGTGCTTTGTGTGCGTGCGTGTGCATGTGTGTCCCGCGGCGTACGTTGAATCAACAGAAACCGTCTCTAAAAATAAACGCAGACCACTTTGAAAACGAACAAAAAAAATTTGGAAAAACCTATTTTTGTCGGTGGCCCTCCGCGTTTTTTTTTTTTTTAACGAGTTGGCAATGAAATAAATCAATGACCGGGAAGTGCATGCAGGAGTAAAGCAACAGTCGAAAGGAACCCGTGAGAGCAGTCCGAGGAAGCAAGTGAACTGCAGTGAAATAAATCTAGTAGAAAACTAGAAAAGTCTCGAGAAGAAAATAGATGAAGTTGTTGTAAGTCTAGGAGGAGCGGATCCGAATTTACTTCGATTTTGTGCAGATTTGGTTATTTTTTTTTATTCTCCGGAGGAATTGAGGAAAAACGGATGTGAATTTCTTTTCTCCCAAAACTATTTTCTCAACTATTTGACTTGCACTCTTTCTTTTTACTCTCTCTCTCTCTCTCTCTCTGTCACAATGAAATTTTAAAAATAATCTTTGTAATAGATATAACGGCGGTGCTAATTTTAAATAATCGGTAGTCAAACGAACCCAACACACTCGATTATATTTAAAGCGTTCAATAAAACGTCTCGACCATCTTGACACCTGTTATAATTGGAATAGTTTAAAAAATTTTTAATAGTTCTAGTTGGTTGATTGGTGGAAACTATCAATGAAATTGGTGGTGTACATTATTTCCCCTCGGACATTGTCCTGGGAACAAAGTTGTTTGGTACTCAGCACGCCCTCCTCACGTACCATTAAATTTAAAGTCCTCAGGTTCTAAATGTTAAAAACTGCTGTATCATTCCAGCACATGACTATATTTCATGCGACGAAAGTTTCTTTCTGACCCCTGAGTTAGGTTCTCGTCAAGTCCGGAGACCGGTTCGAATCTCACAGGATTTGTAAGCAATTAATAAACATTATAAAAGTGTTATTTGTGTTAGTGTAATAATTCAACCAAAATAGTTTCTACAACAATCGTCCGAGTGTAATTTATTTCTTTCGCTCGACAGCAATAACAAGATGTTTGTGTGTATAGGAACTCGCGAATTCGCTTTCATTAAATGTATATTTTTTATTGTTGATTATACGTAATTCAAGCTATTATGTTTTACTGTAATTATAGATAGGTGATAGGTGTGCGTGTGTCTCTGACCGACGGCAAACGCTTTCGTACGCGTGCGAAGAGGAGCTTTGGAAGTTCCATCAACCCTCTCTGGTATGTTCGTATCGTCCCTAGAGCCCTAAATCGTTCTCGAGCCTCCACAATTTTCAAAACCTTCAAATTTAAAACTCAACAATTTTTTTTTTACCGATTTTTCGCACGTCACTTCGAATGAACCGTACGCGATGTGTCTGTAACGTGGAGTCTTTTAATGGCAACAGCAGAGTTGTGGTTTTCACCACTCTTTGTTAATTAAAGTCGACTAAAATTACTGTATCGCTTTATAATTTCATACACAGTGAAATAATTCGGAAGGCGGAACTTGACCTTCGCCACGTCTCCAATCATGCCGATTGGGCTTTTTCACGACGAAGCAGTCGAGCCTTCACTTCTTTCACATTTTTGACGGGAATTATTATTATTTTGTTATATATTTCAAGCAGAGCTTACTTCAGGGGATTCATGAACACGAGAATGTGTCTAGGAGTTCCAAGTAAAACAATTAACGAAGAATATTAAAATGAGTGTGTCAAGATCCGTGGACGGCAATAAAAGCGCGACCACTGCAGAAAGAAAGTAATAAAAACCAAAGTCGCCGGGAAATAAATAAAATGAAGTCGTCGATAAAATAATATGATGAAAAGATTTTGACTCTCAAGCACTGGAATTTTATTAATTTCTTATTAAGAGCAGTGTGTAATTATTTTGATCAACTTTTTTTATTGATGCCTTCCCTTTGAATTCGGTTCCAAGTCTTTACTCATCAATACAACTTATTAAAATTGACTTTCTTTACTTTAATCAAATTTAAATTTTTTATTTTTATAAGAAACCTGAAACTTGAAACCTTAAAAGCTCGAAACTTCGTGGGTTTTGTTATGTTTTGTTAGGTTAGGTTTAACATTTACTTCCATATATTCCTGGAAGGTTTAGTTCTGGTATTTTTCTTCTACCCCGCGGAATGAGTCGGACACCACGCATGTGTTAAATATCTTTTTGTTGAAAGTTAGCAATAAATAAAGTTCAAACCTAAAAGATGAGAAGTAATATAAAGGCAACATAAGAACATGAAGATAAAGATGTTGAGGAATCTGTCGGATCCGGCTCTATCTAAGGATCTACCTTGCTTAAGTACTAATGTTTGGATTAGAAAAATTTTAATAACAACAAAATATATATTACACATATATAATTAAAGTCGTCGTAGAGTAAACTGAGATTTTGTGTGATTTTATTGATACATAATTGCACGAGTTGAATAAAGTCCTATTTTAATGTGACACGAGAGTATAATTATTTTTATTTAGAGAGAACAAAAGAGCAATAAACAGAATCAATAACGATTTTTAACCTAATAAATCGAACAATCGGATAAAATTTATGCATTAATTAATGAAGTATAACATGTATGTACGTGTATAAACAATTATTTACGACCGGGCTGTCCGGTCATCTGATTTCGTGAATCACCGCAAAATAATTGTCTGCCAGTGTTTTGAAATTTGAGAAAAATTAAAAAAAAAGAGTCTAGTCATCGGTCTCCTCATAGAACGTGTGATTTTGTTCGAGAAGATTCGTTCCGATTTAATTTGGAAGGAATGGAATAGTTGCCGGTGTTCGACGGATACCTCCTGGAGTACCCTGCAGCAGAAATTCTACTCCTTTGAGTATTTCTTTGGAGTTTTCGGTGGGAAAGTAAACGCGCACCTGTCGTCATAAGTCGGTTGGACGGTGGAATTTTTTTTTTCGTTCGAATTCTACCGTTTGACTGTTTCTATTTGAAATAAGTCAACTTGTGATTCCGTGTACCCAACGGCGTTTATTAATAGAGTTTACACAGGACTCCATCTCTCTCTCTCTCTCTGTCGTTTTTCCAAGTTAAAAAATACAACAAGATACCAATTAAAAAGAAATCGGTTCAAATGAAGAAAGTGTCACCTTGGTCTAATAAGTTTTTCAAGTTTTTGGCACGTCTCACACATTTTCGACTGTCATATAATTACCGTGGCTAATATATATAATCCGAAAATTTATTCAAAGACCCCTTTTCTTAACCAAGAAGCCCTTAATGATGCATTACCAGGGAATTATAAATTATTAACGTCAAAATAAATAATAAATTGTTTCATTCTCCTCTCTCTCTCTCTCTCTATTGCTGAATAAATATTATGTTTGAATTACTCCATGCTGAACGAATACAAAATATTTCATCTGAGTTAGATTGAATGAATGTATATGACTACACCCGCTACACCACAACCACGACACTACACCCTCCCCGTTATTTATGTTCGATTCGCTCACGATGTTAAAATTAGGTTTCAGAGCAGGGGGACCATGAGTCCGGGATCGAATGGAAACAAAGTTCGGTGGCTGGGCACGAAGTAGACGGAAAAGGTTGGACCGGGTGAATGATGAAAGAGACCACAGGGTGAAATCGAGAGGGCGAGAACCCAAGTGAAGTGTGGTGAAGTTTAAAAAACACGACTGTTAAAAGGAAAGTGACGTTAAAAATGCAGAAGACATGGACCGGAGGCCGTCACGCCGTTCCTACGGGCGAAGCAACAGCAGGTACGAGAAAAGCTGCAAGGAAAAATGCAAGGATTTTCTCAGGCAGTTCATCGCTTTTATGTTCACAAACGTCGGCATCATCGGACTGGTCGTGGCCTACACAATCGCCGGAGCTTTCATGTTCATAGCCATAGAAGGTAAGGTGTGGTTTTTCAATTTCGGAAAAAGGAAAGACTCGCGGAAGTGAACCGAAGAATGTTGTTCGTTCGCCACAGGAAACGAAGGAGAATCTCTCATCGAAGACGTGGTTAGGCTGAGGAATAACACGGTGGACGAGCTGTGGGACGTCACTTGCTGCAGAATAAACGTGTTCAGCGAGGCATCATGGCGCAATCACGTGTCGACCCAACTGATTGAATATCAGAGAACATTCGTCGATGCCGTGCGAAACGGTTACGATCCGAAACATACAGATTCGTGGAGTTTCTCCGGAGCTTTTCTATACAGTCTAACGGTCATAACTACAATCGGTACGAGTCAGTTATTAAACGCCGAACGCACGTATACATTTTCAATATATACGATATTTATACTGTAATTTCAGGTTACGGCAATGTAGCACCGAGAACCGAATGGGGCAAACTTGCAACAATCGTTTATGCCATAGCAGGAATGCCGCTGTTTCTTCTCTACCTCTCCAACATCGGCGACATTTTGGCGAAAAGTTTCAAGTGGAGCTACACGAAGGTCTGCCTTTGTAAAGGATGTCCGGGAACGGAGAGCTTTCGAAGAAAAAGAGTCCGACAGGACATTCAAATGACAATACTCGAGTCAGACGGAAGGGATTTTCCGTACAGTAAAAATTGGCAAGTAGGTAACCCAGCGATGAATTTCTTGTAATTGGCAAAATGTCGCACTTTGACGGTGAAATTATTTAATTGTCAAATTGCAGGCCCCGCATTTGGAAGAGGATGAAAGTCCGGTTCCCAGGAGTAGAAACCAAACGGAGGATGAGGACGGCGATGACGAGAGCACCACTTCTGACGGAGACGGTCGAAGCTTCAACACCGAAGAAGACACCAGCAGCATGATGGACGAAGAGTATGATCCGCAGACGGTTACCGTTCCCATAACCCTCTGCTTGGCCATCATGGTTGGGTAAATATGCGTTGTAGGTTGTCCGCACGCACACACCACAAACATAAAATACCATTTCCGTAACGTATATTACGATACAGGTACGTCTGCGGTGGCGCACTCCTCTTTGCCAGATGGGAAAACTGGGGTTTCCTCGACGGCTCCTACTTCTGTTTCATCTCTCTCTCGACCATCGGCTTCGGCGACATTGTCCCGGGTGATTCGATCATACAAAGTGAAGTCATACAGATCAGTTTCATACTCACGGCCGTCTACCTGATGCTGGGAATGGCTCTCATCGCCATGTGTTTCAATCTCATGCAAGAGGAAGTCATACATAAAACGCGGTCTTGCATAAAATGCTGCAAGAACGTGTTCTACTGTTGCTTCGGCAAGACTAAAAACTAGCTGTGAAAACGAATCGAAAATCACGGAGTGGTCCAATAGTTTATTCTCAACTATTCCTGCTACCGAAAAGCTCCGTTCCGCCTTCTACGCCGTCATCACCGCTTCTAATTTTCCCACCCGCGGACAAAGATTAATTTCAGACAGATGAAGGATTCTGTAAATGCCTCGGAATCTTCCGACAGCGGGGAAAATTAAATATTAAAATCTGCGAGACTAGTTCGCTAGTCTAGTTTTACTAGTTGCTACGAGTTGATTGGAAACATCTTCTGTTCCCCTTTAATGCGAGTCATTTTTCATGGATCCTGATTTTCCGGCGATTCAATCGGAGAAAGACAGCAGGTGAAAAAGACTCGGTCCTGAGCGGAGAGTTTGTTGCCTCTACGGCAGAAATCTAATTTTGGGAGTGCAGGCGAAATCAAAACTATTTGTAGTTAGCCTGAGATTTTTATTCTCAGAGAAAGAGAAGTTCGACGCTTTCGTGTGAGTGTAACCGTCGAAAGACTCTGTTAGGTATCCTTTGTTTCGGGAATGAAAAATATTCAATTGAATTGAATTGTCATTGTATGTATTAATACATAAATTAATAATAATGGTTTGTGGTTATGTTTAACAACTTAACCTTTCATTCGGAGTGAGCGGTGTGTCCGGTAGCAGTGTGGATTTTTTGTTGAAGTTGGTCCAAGTTCTGCACGGCATCGTCTACAACTTTTTTGGCGAGCTTTTCAAGGTCTGACATGACACCGTGTACCTGTGTTTTTTTAATCAATATAAAACAGTAATTAAAGTTTTTGTTAGAAAAGGTACAACCCAGAAGCAGAAAGAAGGTACATCGCGGCTCAATAATCTGTAACATACCCCGGGTTCGACTTCCAATGCGAATTTCTTGGATTGTTCCAGGAGTTCGCTGAGTCCATCTTGGAACTTTCCTTGCAAGTCAAGAGCTTCCTTCGTCAACGGAGAGCTTTCCACTTGGCTACGCAGGTTGGAAACGGTTTCGAGGATTTTGCTGTTGAGCTGAGAGGCACCTTCGGCGATGGTCGAGTTGGTCAGACGCTTAATCTGAAAGTGAACAAACTCGGATGAGAACAAGGTCGGAGTTCCTGCAGGCTCGACACAACGGAACTTCCCCATCACCTCGATGTCGAGCTGCTTTTGCACTTGTTCGGCTTGGTCTGCAAAGTTCTTAGCCTGGTTCTTGATTATGTCGACCACGTCGCTGGCTGCAGGAAGATTGTCAAGTCCCAACATGTCCTTTATGTGCTCGCCAAATTTCTGAACCATTTCCGTCGCTTTGGCAACGTCATCCTTGAACAGGTTCACGGCGCTTTCTTCGGCGGCCTAGAAATCAAATCGGAGTTACGTCGGCCCCAAGAACTTTTGAACAATAAAAAAAATCTCCCTCTCGTCAGATTTAATTATTCAAGAAGTGATATATTGGAGTTGAAAATGTGGGACGACAGTTGTAAAAAATCGAACGGAGGTATGCACGGACTCATGCCAAAGATTGCGGAATAGTTCGATAGTTGCGGACCATGTGACCGGTTTTACTTGACATCACAGAAAAAGTTCAGACGAATTTTGTCTGAGACATAAAATTTTGCAGAGGATCCGTTCATCGCAAAAATAATAGATCACTTTATTTTTCATAGATATAAAAATAGTAATAATAAAATAGTAAATAGGAAAATTTCCAGAAGCAGTGCACAAGTTAACTAAACATACTATTATGTATGGATATTTCCCCTTAATCAGATACAAAAGGCACTAAAACACACAATTAATTAAGTTGCAACCTAGTAGTAGTAACAGTAGTTGTAGTGGTAATGGCACTTGTAGTTTAAAAATACCAAAAATATACACAAATCGAAACTTAACACTGAAGTAGGAAAAAAGAAAACTTACGGAGAAAACTGCCAAAGAGGCAAGAAGGAGTAAGAAACCCTTGGAGAACATAGCGGTGTGATGTGAAGTTCTGTGATGTTTCTGTTGCTGGACTTTCACGTATTCAAAGTCGAAACGAAACTTTCTGTAAGTTTTATTTACGACTCGTGAGCTGCAAATGAGCAGTCGAATTTTTCTGATTCGTAACCAAATTGATGACTCCGGTGACCCTTGGTTTTGGTATGTAATCATAGATAATGGATAGGCCACAGTTTCGTAGTCGATTTAAACAGAAAAATAAAAAATAAAATAACGTCATCCTGTTAATTTTCCACGCTCGTTGAGTCGGAGATTACGGCGATTTACACCAATTCGTACTGTTGGTGCTTTGTCTTGGAGAAAATCACGGGAGGTTTCCACGTCTGGAAACTTTCGACGACACCTTCGAATTCTTTTTCTCCGAGAAACACAGCAAACGGAACTGTTTTGACTATCCACACATCTCCTTTCTAAATATGTTCGTTAATTCAGGTTTCCAGTTTCTCTGATTATTACACGGGTTGATGATCGTTTAACGGAAGTTTACGAGTTTCTCCATTGTTTTTTAGCTGTCGGAGTAAAAGAAAGCGAAGGAAAGATGGCGTGAATGGGATCGCTCTAAGCGTGTTAAATACATAGCGATATTTGATTTCTCTGAGTTAACACTCGCTTCGGTTCCATTATGCATTATCTGCGCGACATCGGAATGTATGAGAGTTTTTGGAAATGCTTGGCGTTAAGTGTCGCGTGAACTCCTTTGAGAGGAATGCATTCGCAGAAAAGAGGGATGAAACCTCCGGTCTCCGTGTTGTTCGAGGAAAAAGAGAAGGTGCCTCGTGAGGTTTCAATGACTGCATTTTATGACAAAACTCCCACACAAGGAATCGACGGACACTAAATTGTCTATATAAATATGTTTGAAATTGATACGGCGAGAAACTTTTCTGTAGAAACTTGCTGGGCTGTTCTCTCATGGTTACATAAGTCGTCGTGTTTTGCTCGTGTCTTGTAATGGCCTGCTTACACTCAATGAACTCTCCTCTTTGTGAGAATCGAACGCTTTTCTCTTTGCATCACCGAACGCATAAACATCTAATCAAAGAGCAGTCAGTGCCCCTCTACGAATCATCTTCTTCAGGGGTCACCGTCTTATCAGACGTCTGAAGGACAGGGACAAGAAGGTTGAACCAAACCGTCTCGTTAGTCGGTGCGTTTACAGCGAGTACAACTGAATGAAAAAAAAAATATTTCTTTATTAATTCCACACCCTAAATATTTGCTTTCGCACCAATGAATTGAAGAATACAAAATCAAATGAATGTAAACAGTTGAAACGCAGAAAAATTAAAAAAAACAAACAAAAATTTAGAGTTAAATATTTTTTGTTCGGGACAACTCAGGACAGTTTCAGGGAGTTGTTACTTTGGAGGAAAATTCAAAATAAAGTACATATATTAGTAAGATGTGGAACATTTTGTTGATTACATTTTCAATTTTAGGGTTTGTTTATGTAATAAAATGTTACAAGAACGTCTATAGATAAATTTAAAATATCATAATATAATTCTTTTAATAATATAACATCTATAATATGTGTTTACATATGTACTAATGTCAAAGTCGTAGTAATTATTAATTTAATTAATTTTAAAAGAAAAATCTTTGTGCCGGGTAACATGGCGCCACGTCGACGTCATCAGACTAAATTATATTTAAATATCAAATTTAAATAGCTTAACTATGAATTTTCTCATTGAAAAAGCACTCATTGCAGGAATAAATAAACGCAAATGTTCGCACACAGTTAGCAAAATGTAATAAACTCCAATCATAAGTGATGTGCGAGTCGAGACCAAAGCGATTTTCTCAACCGGGAAAGGGAAAACTGTAAAATTATGCTGCTGAGCGCCTTGACTTGACTAGGCGGAAAATGGCGTAAAGAAAACACAGCACAACCCAATTTTTCTGGAATTCTGTCGGCGGTGCAAATGGAACGAGAAAATTTATGTCTTCGCAATAGACTCTAGTGCGTATCAGTCGGAGAAATAAAATAATGAATCAAATTGATGGAGCTCTCGGTGTGCAGCGAGAAGAAAAATAAATTGTCGAAATTTGTAATGAGCCTTGGTACGGAGCCTTTAAAGTGATCGGACGTGTGTTTCTGTTTGTGCGTGACGTGCTCGAGTTTCAAAACTTTTACAGGTAGTTACACCGGGTAAAGACTTTCTTTGTTTCAAACTGCATTCCGGACGGGTTACCCTGACTGATTAAAGCGTTTTCTTTTCTTTTTTTTTTCGTGTCTTGTTTGTACGACTTTTTTACAGCTGTGATGAACGACCACCTTAGAATGTGGGAAACCTTCGGTAGAAAGCTTCCTTTCTGTACGAGACGAGATATTCTTTTGGAGACGATCAAAGCAAATTTAAATATCGCTTGTATTTATATTAATTAAAATTCTGTAAAAGTTCCAAATGGTCATGGTATTTATTTCCCTACGAAAATGTAAAATAATACTTTATTGCACACGGGGTACTGATTCATTGTATTTTCTTATGTTTTGCAACAAGCGTGAACATCAACTTCATCGTTTTCTCCGGCGCACATTTCAATTAGGGTTTTAACGTAATTAACCACACGTGAAAAAATTACGGAAGTTTCTAATTTGAGATCGAAATTAAGTGAAAACGTTAAACACGAGTATGGCGTTGAGAAGAGCACAGAGCAGTAAAAATATGGCGGATTGTCGAACAGGAATTCAGATGTAGGACACTTGTGCGAGAGAGAGAAGATGCAAGGATAAGAGACATGGAGCATCAAAAGGAAAAAAGATCTCGAAAAAAAATACAAATATAACATAAAAACTGGCTGCTGGTTCCGTTGCTCGTCACAAAATTTTCCGAGGGAAAAAACCTCCCTGTCGCTCAGGAATTTCTGCCGTGTCATCGAGCCCTAGCGGCGGAAAAACGAACTAAAAGCATTCCAGTTTCTTCAACCCTCTCAGTGAAAATCGCGGCGGTTCTCGGATCCGTTTGCAAAAGAAAAAATCATTTTGCCGCCCAACCTGGAATTTGTTTTCAATTTGGTGTTATGTACCTGAGTGAGTTGAGAATTTAGATCGGTCGACGAGTGTCTTAAATATCGAATAATCAGTCGCGGGTCTCGTGTCTCGTCCAGAAAAAGGAACGCGTTTCCCCGCGAAAAAAAAAATCCTAGTTGTTTTCACGGGAGAGTGACGAGTGTGGATTCGGATAATGGGAAAATTCTGCGTTTTGTTCGATGGAAAAGGATATTTTGGAAACGAAGAAGACGACGACGAGGACGAGGAGAAGTGAAATTCTCCAGCCATGAATCGAAGTTCCGGGAATTGCCTTTTTCACGGTGAGCACCTCAAAAAAAATAATACATTCAATGGATGTCGGTCGGTCGTGCTCTCGCAGAGACTTTTCCTGGGCGAATAACCCCGAGAACGTCCGTTCATTTCATAGACACACACACACTCCTAGACATTTCAATTTCACCATTTTGTAAAATCATTACGAATGTGTTCCACCGACTAGGGCCGGAGGGTTCGTTTTCGGGCTAACTGGAAATTTTCCACGGAGCAGATGTAACACTAAACGGTGTTTATATACGCCGATGGAATATGTGTTTTCTCTCATCCCCAACCGGGTTTAATTAATTTCGCCATTGTTTTTTGTCCTCCTCCGTCTCTGTCTGTTGTTCTCCTCCATTTCTGGAACTCGTTCTCACCGGTTGTTCCCGAACCGTTCACGCACGAAATTTCGTCGTCGGCGAACGACAGGAAGCAATTTCCACGTCTCTTCCGTTGACGAAAAACAAAACTGGTGAAAGTTCTTTGCCGGGGGAATGAGAACGTTTCCGTCGTTTCGAACGCTTGCCTTTTTGCCCTTCCACAAAACGAGAACAAATTGTTGTTCTTTTGACGTTCACCCAGGAAAAACTTTTAATTCCGGAACAAAATTTTAATTTGGGAATTTTCATCGTTTCGCCGCGTGTTCGCTCACTCGCAAACGCATAAATATTTGACTGTTCCGATCCTCCATCGGGAGATCGGGATCTTTTTAATACATCCAGAAAAAGATCTGTTCGATAGATCTGAGAGCCGAAATAAATTTTTTTTTCTCTTGTCTTATCGATTGCAAAGTTCTCATACATCCTCTCGTGGCACACTGAAACGGTTCCACTTTTTTTCTCCAGCATTCGTTTAATATTCGCTCGGAACTAAATTCATCATTTTTCTGTGGCACACTTTCTTGTTCCTCCCCTTACGAAATTCTCCCATTTTTAATTTATTGGAATAATTTTTATTAATTCGTCGTGAGTTATTACTCTAGGAGAGTACCTTTGAATTGGTAACCGTATTAACCGGTGAGATTTATCTCTGAGTTGGTGTTTGAAGTTAACGGTAAATGAAATATTCGTCTGCCGATTTCATTTCCACCCAGTGTTATTCTGATTTTCTAAAATCGGGTTTGGTGCAGAGAGGAGAAGAAGTTGAATTCATTCACAGGACCGTGTAATTTATGAATGTTTCTTATGTGTATCAAAGTAATAAATTGTCGGATGGTAGCAGGAAAGCCTGGAGGACAAAAGGCTGAAGTTGCCTGGACGTGAACCTGAATGTTCCCACCAAGACCAGAACAAGTTGCTAGTTTTAACTTTTCTTCTTTTGTTCGAGATAGTGAACGCACAAATTGTGTACTGCGGTGAACAATAAATTTTTGGGGGTCGGCTAAAAACGGCAAAAACAATAACAAAGACAAGAAAAATGAAAATAAATAGTGTCGTGAGTTGAGAATTCTTTGTTCTGATGCATCGAGAAGAAGCCATTTGAAGAAATTTTTTTCTCACATCAATTTAAAAAGTAGCAATTTATATCAATGAAAGAAAGGCACTCCACTGTTTTTATTATTTCTTTAATCTTCGTTAAATGGAAGACAAGACGGGGTGAGACAGATGGGGAACATATCAAGTGGTGATTTACTCCGCCGACTCAGGAAGATGACAAGGAATATTGAATTTACCTTTGAGAAGAGTCCTTAATGGCTTAATTACGTGTCAGGAATGTCCCCAAAGTCGTTACGGTTGAAGGTAATGAGTCTGGGATGTTCTCCATGTTGGTCGAAATTTATTATATGACAAATGATCTTTTCCTTTTACTTGAAAAATTTCCAACGTCACATTCGAGAAAGTTGAACGGTTTATTAGTGACGCATCTATCAAAATTAGTTTTCCTTGCAGTCGGGGGGTATTCGTGAGATGAAATACGCAGGCGTTTGAAACAATAAAAAAAAGGAAACAGAAACACACACACACACACGAGGGGCTGAAATGTGTGTCGCCGCAAACTGAGAGATGTAAAAGAAAAACATAAAATAGATTTTGGTTAGGAGCATAAACACGGAACGTCAATGGACCTCTGGAATGATAAGAATCGAATTTGTAAAAATTCGTTCCTTCGGGCGTAGACAAATATGCTAAAAACCGAAAGGTTGGGAGAATATAATATAATAATTTTCGGGGAAACTGTCGGAAAGCTCGTTTACATTAAATATTAATGTAATCATTTGCAAAAGGTTTGAATTTCAATGTTCATACATCTGTTCAATTGAATTATATATGATTTGGATGTTTACTTCGTTTAATTGCGAATTATATACGTGAAAATTTTGACTTTATTATAAATTCGAAAATATGCAAAAATCAAAAATTTATTTTTGATGCGAGAGTAATGTATTTTTCCTCTGAAATTGTTACCACATATCGTTTCGTCCCTGTTTAGAGAATAATAAAATACAAATTTCTACAGTCATCGATTTGATTTAATAAAGTCGAGGGCAGAATTAGAGAACCAATGATGAGCATTACGTTTTGGCTCATTAAAAATATTTTCGTTGGATTTACACATCGTCGAGCGGTTCAATTTCTGCTTTGCTTTACAATCTAGTACTATTAGTGGCTTCTGGGAAACTCTATTCGATTATGTTACAGACTATGTACTTATATTTTGATCTGTTTTGGTCACAAGTCTATTAAACGACAATAAAAAATGAATTCCGCCTATTTTCCTGAGAATTTGAAGTTCGGCAACTTACAAGGCTTGAATGTATAATTGAAGTCTTTGTGTTATTTTCGTGAATAGAAATTTTAACTTTAGTGTGCATTGTCTTACTTTCTGGTAGTTGTTTTCTCGGTGTAGTTTAATTTGTGACTTCTAAAACATTGTATACTACCATTTCATGTTCACAATTTTTAATATTTAGCAATTCAAGTTGAGATGTTTCATTACGTATCTATTAGGAGGGATTTAAGTTTTGTAATCATTACACAATAGTAATAGCAATTGAAATTTTCAATTAGAAATTTGGAAAAAAGGAACTGTAAGAGTGGGAGAGAAGAAATGTGAAAAAAGGCCATAAATTAAACTTTTGTTCTGGTAAAAGCTACGTTGTTCTATTAATTTCTGTAGCATGTTCAACAGTAAGCCTCGGGGGTGCTGAAAGTTAATTTATTACTTTCTATGACTTCTTTTTTGTCAGAAATGTCGGTGTAAAGGTCTTTTGACACAGGTAAAGGTCAAGCAAATATCATTGCAAGTGATAAATGCGGTTTTACAACACCCCTCGATTACACGGCAAACTTTAAACCGAAATTGCCTGCTATTACGTGAATTACCTGAATATGTAAATTGAGCTAGACATCTTCAAGTTGATAAATAAAAATACAGGTAAATGTTCGGGCTTTTTTAACATCAAGTAAGCAATAATTGAGAAGGCACCGTAACGAAAAATATGTTGTCTGCAGTAATGATGGAAATCCAAAAATATGAGAGCTTGATGATGCCTTCATTCTAGATCAAAGGCAAGAAGCAAAAGTTAAGTTAAAAACATATAGAGTAAAGGCAGGATGAAAAGTCCTCCTTCTCCTAATGAGGAAGAAATTGTTCGGAGTCGTGAACTAAGGAAAACAACAGGGCGTTTCTAGAAATAGAAAGCTCCTTGGAAAAAATTACAGGTGGTAACAAGAGAAGAAGTGAGAAACTTAAATGTGAGGATGTTTTGCCTGTCGAGGAAGGATGGCAGAAGTCAGAGAGGTAGGCTAACTCGAAGAGAGGAAAACAATATAAGCACAAACCATGAAAAACAAGATTAGTCCTCTCCAACACAAGTAGAGTATTTTCGCATGCATTTGCTTCCGCAATTACAATGATTTAAAAAATAAGTACCAAGAAATGTACTTAAAGGTAAATTTTCTCTGAAGTAAAACAGATCAACACGGTTTGGGCGGGTTACTTAATGTGAAAATTAATACAATTTACTTAACCAGCTTTGGTAATTCTCTTGTGAAGCTGAATACAATATGATTATGGGATGGGATACATCCGAAACCGAAGATAAGTTTTCTATCAAGTTAACGGGCTCCAAAACAATGTGGTTTCCGGCTGAGCAAACAAAAATGTTAGACAATGATTTGAGAGAATAATTACCAGCAACAGTCTTAAAGGAACTGTAACGAAAGGAGCAATTATTGTTTTGCAAGGAAGAATAGTACTAAGATAAACTCTATGACGTTCTATGTTGTGCTAACGGAGTTAAGTAGAAAAGTAATATTCATAAGAATACTACTCAATACGAAATCTTTATTATTTATTGTTGGGTTAGAAAATTTTAATTATTGGAAATTAAATTTAAAATATATATTACAATACATATGTAATATATGATGTGTACAATAAGAAATTAATATAAAATATACATGAATGAAAACAGTCCATTGTTCCAGATACGGGTCTGTAAGGCAGTGAATAGGCGACATATTTGAGGACACTACAACCAAACTGGTCTTCGTGTACTGTCACTTTAGTGTTTTACTTTCAAACTCCTCAAATTCTGAATATTTGTCGTAGAATATAGAGGATTAGCAGTTCTTTACAATAAATTTCTTATCGTTACAGTCAAACGTGTTGTTCAGCGAAATATTGAATTTCTCTAGTGTGTATCAGGAGTCTGGAGGAATTGGGAGATTTAAATTTTTGCTGTTGTAAAAAGAGTTTAGGAAAAAGTCCTGGGGTAATGGGTGAGGCAGTGGTCGTGAGGTGATACATAAATTTCGTCGGGTGGATTGCACCCCTGAAAATGGTTGAAGTCGAAATTCTAATTCTGACCGAGTCTAGTCAATTTTTTTTTTGCCTACTGCAAAATATTCATCGCACAAACTCATTTACGTTGCGGCAATTCCGGAAGGAGAATTCGCATTCAAGGCAAAAGTAAAAAACTGAACCTTCGTGGAATTTTTTTTTCTTCATAAATTTGAGACAAACACTGATGCCGTGTTTTGAGAGACTTGGGCGAAAATTTGAATTCAATTTTGAACTCATATTAGGCAGACATACGTACATGTGTATATCCGTAGAGATGACTGATTGAATTCGTAAGTTTTGAAACTCTGCACAACTGTGAAGCTTTAAAAGTGTATTCGATCTCCTGCTTACATTTCCTTGACTTAATTAATACATAGACGGAATATTTGTATATATATATATTTCATAAAAAATGAAAAAAATACTATTCTGTTCTATTTAAAGGTTAGAGCAGGGTACGATCGGATAGGATAGGGTTGGTTTGGTTATGTCAAAATATTACATAGTACTGGAAACTAAGTTATTATTCTCATTTGTAATTTTTAATTTGTTGTAATGTATGTTGTAATGATAATTTTTGTAAGCGAAAATAATTAGTTTTACTGCCTGTTGTCAGAAAAGACATCAGGATGTAAATGAAATGAGAACGACAGCGCTTTGGTGGAAAGACTGCGACACGTTCAAGTAGTTGTTTAGCACTCTCAACGTGACCAAGGGTCCTTCTCGATTGAACTGTGCATCTCAGTTGGACAAATGATTTGACACATTTTCCAATCAATAAATACTGACTTTTCGGTGTCGTATCAATAGGAATTGATCATTTAATAAATTCGTAATAAATAATTTCAAATGAATACTGCAACGAAGGGTTGTCACGTCAGAAAGAACATAAAATACAAATGCCATTTTCTCAGACGGAGCTAAGTCCACGAAAGGGATGTACGTTGCGTTTGTAGTGTCCACAACTTACTATTGTAGGGAAAAGAATAAAAAATTGAAAGCAACATATTTAGAAAGGATTCGGGAATATCCTGGTGATCTCGCGAAACATAAAAACTAAATGTAAGGTGAATGTCAGGAACATGTCCGAGCCAAGGGACGGTTACCGGTAGTAATGTAGTTGTTAACTACATGCTTTAGTTGTTAACACGCTTCCGGTGGCACTTGACACAGAAAACAAAGCACTTCAGTAGCAACCGGAAAAAATAATAATTAGTATTTGCACAAATTTATTTTTCATTTTGAGCCGAAGAGAAAGTCGGGTTTCTGAAAATATTTATCCTTATCGATCCCGTTCGAACAATATCGATTACTTTGTTTTGGCCACGAGTTCCTCAAGAGATTTTCTTTTCTTCGTTCTCCATCCCTGTTTGCTTTCAAATTAGAAAATATTTTTGTTTGTCGGAATAACAAACGATAACCTGAAGGATTTCCTACCCGAGTTTATTTTCTTTCTTTCTGTGTTGGTGAGCGATTTCGAGACTCTCACGAAAGATAAGTAGAAACTGGTTCACCCAAGGTTGGAGAGGGTTCCTCACCCCTTGAGAAATTTATTGATCACAAAACACTAATATTTACCAACAGTTTTGGTGTCGGTAGGAAAATTTTGGCACGACAAGGACAATGTCATGTATTTTGAAATTTTCGTGTTTTAGCCTGCTACCAGCATGTTTTTCTCACAAAATTTAATTCATTTTATTACTAAAATGGCGGGCCAAAAATTTCAATTTGAAAGTTATTTTTATTCTAGTGACTAAAGGAATGACCAAAAAGAGTGGTGGATCGTAGGTAGAGTATTGCGCTTGGAACAGACTGACACATAAATCAAAGTTTTATCTTTTGCAATTTACAGTCTTGGGCCCAGAGACCAGGGGGGCCCACTAGGAAAAAGGTCTCGCCACAAATTAGAGACGAGAGAAGGTGGAGCACAGAGAGAAAAATTTCAGGTCTAATTAGAGAGCAGATAGTGGTGTAAAAACGTGGCGTTCAACACGAACTCTTTTCTTCGGAGGTAAGCAGCCCGTAGCGTAGGGGGATCTATGAGAAAGAGTCAATTTTTTGGAAAAACAACTTGTTCGAGTGTGAGCGATACTTTGAGCAGGGATGCTGTGTCGTGCCCGGTCCAGGCAACTGCGTAAAACAAATTACACCGTCAGAGTTGATGATGAAAGCCTAACGACCTGTGCTTCACGCTTTTGATTTTGTAATTACTCACGGGGTTATTCTCCTTTCTCTCCGAAGCAAAAAAAAAAAGCTAGCTTTCTTTACTTTTACCCGGTCGTAGAGCCGGTATAAATAAGGCGAAAGGTGTGGAGACAGGAAAAGGATAAGGTGAAATAGATTCTTTTCGAATTAATTTAGCGTGAGTAAGGCCGAATGCCAGGGAGGTTTCCTCCGAAGAAAAGACTTGTGGTGTCTTAATAAATCAGTCACATTCTCCGGAAAGGATACCCTCATAAACTGGTCCCTTTCACGGATTTAACAAAGGGAAGTTGAAATAACGATCGAAGCATGAGGAAGTGGTTATATTACATATTCAACCCGAATTGAATTTGATCAAAACTCCGAAAATCGTAAAAAATCAAACCTAGGAGTAATATGATTTTTTTTTAATATTGTTTTGACACTTTTACTGCTTTTTCTTCTAAGAGAAAGGCGCAAGAAAATGTTTTCTATTTTTTTTTTGTTCTGTGAAAATTCCTGTGAACATCACTCCGGCTCTTGTGAGAGCCGCTGTTATTTGTTTTGGGCAAACATGAAGGGAAGAAGAAGTAAATAGGAAATGTCTGCGCTGCCGAGGAATAATGAAGTAACACGGGGTTGATGTTTGGTGATGAGAAACTCCCGTCGGAGTGAAGTTCAAATGTGATTTCCCTCCGCCGTAAAAAAAAGTGAATTTACGTAAAGAGATACTATTATTCATCGACTTATTGGTTTTATTTGATTTATGTAAACGTGATCTTCACTTAAAAAGATTCAAAATATTTGCGTTATTACTCACAATCAAAGAGTGAGTTTCTTCTTTACGAAAAAAGCACATGAATTCTATTTTTTAATAAATTTCATAACCAGTTTGTACTTCTTCTTACCGGTATATATTACATTATGTAATTTTATTGAACTTTGAACATATTAATTTATTTCATTTTTATTAAGAACAAATTCTATTGTACTTATTTTTTTTATGAGAGGACCTTGTACACACCTAACTTGGCTAATACAAAGTATTGTAAATGTACGTAAGGATAACTACTCAATAAATAAATTAAAATTGATTAATAAGTAAAAAAAAGAACTAAATAAAGTTTTAGATGTACAAAATGAATCGTCATTCAAATCCAATTAATAATCATGGGTGAAATTCATCAATATTTATTATTGTTTTGTATTAATTTTTAATTTAACAATTATGGATGTAGATTAATAATCGGGATTAGTATTCAATTCCTTTATTAACGATTACCCGAAGGAAGATTCGGGGACAGGTGAAATTTCAATATGAAAAGAATTAAACCGGTGATGAGTTTGAGGGGAGGTCTCTTTCTTGTCCGGGAGCAATGCAACGGGAAGACATAATCTTCTCAGGTAATCAATGTCTTAATTAAAAGGAAATAACTAGTAGCAAATTAATTCAAAAGACCGGGTAAAGAGCCAGGAGTCGATCGCTCTGGGCCGTGTGTTTTCAATGAACAATACACCGAGCCGAAGAAATTAAACCCTAGGGACGTTGTCGGGATCGTGTGAAATTTATTTTGTCCGCTCGTTTCCCGCCCTGTTCTATTTTAACTATCTATTTTAACTATGATAGACGAAACGTAAATTGATTTGAGGTGAGATATTCCCCCGTATTTATAAAGTACGAAATAGAAAGGTGGGAAAAAATTTTCCACCCTCGACGTAACACGAGATGGAGAACTTTCGATTTATCTTGCGCGTAAGACTGTTTTTCAGGTATCCTACTTTAATGTGTATTTTAGTTTATTCTACTTTAAGTTTGCTTTCCAGGAAATAGGTAAATGGTCACGGGTAAGTTAAACGAATGTAATGCAGTGTGAAAAATGTGTATTTGAATTTTTCTAAAGTGGTAACGGTCTTGTCGAAGACCTCGTTTTAAGTCAACATTAGCAGGGTAGAGGTTAATAGTTTTTTAAATGTGTGTGTGTATTTATATTAGTGAAAGCGTTAGAATTACAAATATTTAAATACAAAAAACACGGAGTAATTTATCGAATGTTGCTGTGGTCGTAGGATGTGGTGGCTCTTCTCCGGCAGATTTTCTAAATTGTACACACGCCTTGCTTATTTTGGTTGCACCTGGTATTCATCTTTATTTTAGGCTATTTTTCAAAACCTTAAGAAAAATTGAGAATTATAAAAGGGTTAACGGAATAATGTGGTAATTGAAATATTAGGAGGTTGAATGGGAAATATATTATTTTCTTAGTGGTGATGACGTTCAGTGTCTATTAAAATTATAAGTTTTAGTTAGGTGGACCAAAATACGTCGTCTACTTCAACCATGTTAACGGTTAGAATAGTATACTTACTGGTCAAATACTTGTCTGTTTACGTCAACCTTTTCAAGTTCACAGGTGTATTTGTGTGAGGGAGTCGAATTGAAAGAAACAATTAACTAAAGTGGGATTCCGTGAACGTTTACAGATTTTATTTAGGAAAGGGAAATATTTGATATCAGACACGTTGAGAAAAAGGCCCGAATTTCACGACTCATTAGGTAGGTGACCCGAACTGAAGGTCTGACCCTGCGTCCATTTTGGCAGACATTGCAGACAAGAAAGCAATTGACCAGATTAAATATTCCGGTGGTTCTTCCATTGCGAGCACTTTCAATTACCCCTGAGCGAATAAAAGCACTACATTATGCTCTGAACCCATGTTTTGCCAGGTGAAAGTGGAAAATTTTCATTTTCAGGTACGCTACCTTATTACTGTAATGGTGGGTAGACGACGCAGAAGTAATCTTTTGTTTCTCGTTTATTTCAGAATATATCGTCCTATATAAAAATTTGTGTACTTCACACTAAGGTTGTGTTGGTCGTAGAAAGTTCAATAACTTGATTGAAAACTAATAAAAAAGTCAGTTTTAGTTCACTTATTCATACTTATATTATACTGGATATTACTTACACACGCTCGGTTGCCGTTCACAACTTATATTGAGTACAACGCAAGATACTAAATATTTTGCGAGGGCATGACGTGAATTAAATTTTAAAAAAATATTTAATTAAGAATATTTATTAAAGATAAAGCAATTCATCACCATCCCAGTCAGCTTTTATTATTAATTTTTATGAAAAAGATCGGTGTGTACACACATCAGTCACTTTCAAATTAAATTCAGGTGGTGAAATATAAAGGTAAAAAATGAGTTAAGTGGGTGTAAGCGTAAGGACAATCTCAACCAAAAAATCAAATACTTCCATCAATAGATGTGAAATGTTATGTGGGGAATACTGTGAACACAGGAAAACTATTAGACTAACTATTAAGTCGGTTAGTTGATTGAGAGTGAGTGAACAAGTGATGATGTTACAGTAACATTTAGATAATCAAGTAGGTGCAGCGAAAATTGAAGTTCTTAATCGGGACAACTGTACGTCGCCTATTTTCTATATTCTCTACAATAAATAGTTGGTTAGGATTCGATAAAATAGTTTTAATCGGTCGTTAACGGTCTCGTAAGCGTCTGAACAAGCGAGTTAACAGAAAAAAAATCCATCACGTTTTGTCGAGTTCTACAGATTCACATAACTTTCCGGCAATTTCAGCTTTTTGAATGCGTTCTGCTGACGGTAAAAGAAGTGAAAAGTAAAAGTGTGCAATTAACTTCATCGAAAGAAACGTAGAAAAAATTCAAAATGAAGATTTGTCCAGTGAAAGAAGTTATTTATTGGAGTTAAAAAAAGGTTACGGAGACCATGGAAACAAGGCAAACAATCGATAATCTGCGGTCAACAGCTTCAGCCATCAACAGCCTCCGACCGTTTCTTCTGTCTCCTCCTTCTTCCTCTCAGCTTTTCTAATGGCAGCAATTTTTGTCGCAATTTTACAAATCGAACACTGAGTGAATCAATTTAATTTGCAATGGCATTATTGCAGGGAAATTGGAGTTGTGGTAAATCAGTTGGGGTAATAAAAGTTACTTATTCTGATTGCTTAGCAGGATTATTGTTTTCGTCTGTCACCTAACACTTTCAGCTTAGTTTCTTCGAACTAATCGATAGTTTGGTGAAATTGTTTTGCATCCGGGATGTGGTGTTGTCGGTCAGATGGCGACGGACTGATCCTCAAGACGTGGTCATTGATTTTTGTCTGATTCCTAATGTAACATCGGTCGATGTTTGAGAACTGTTCCGTCGTATCAGTAATTTAGAGCAGTTGCTGACCGCAAAGACCGAAGTAATCGATGTCTCCCCTTTAATCCGACATGGGAGCACAACTGTTGCCGATCCCCGAAACTTACTCTCGAGACTTAATTTGCATTGCAACTTTGACGGGGAGGTTTTCCTCGAAAAAGTTTTCCTTGAAAACGTGATGCGTCCCTTAAACCCTTAAGGAGTTTCCCATCCCTTCCCAGTCCGGAAAAACTAAAAGTGCGATTTCCGTATATTACTTTTAGTTAATTTTGTTCTGTTGCTCGCGTGGTAGTTCCGCCTTGACCTATTGTTCCTCTGGAACTCAAGCCGCGCTAACTGTTTCGGAACACGACGGGAGATCGAGAAGTCTTAGCAATTTATCATCTTTCGCATTACTGCACACGGGGTGTCTGACAAACAACAGAATTGTCTGTGAAGTGCCAGGACGTGAGCTCGTGGTCTATAACACGTGATATGAACTTCTCTTCTCGGTCTGTGATCCTTTTCAATCTGTCGTGACGTGTTACTCATTAGAGAATATCGAACATGTACATGACTCAGCGATTTTACAAAACAATTTATTTGAAAAAAATACAAGAACTACAAGTTATATATGCCAAGATTCAGGGTAACCCTACAAGGGTACCAAAGTCCAATCGAAGGAAATGTTTTTGGCGGTTCTTGAATTGTCTTGTCATACGGTGAAACCATAAGTGTAGTGAAAACAATTGTATTTTTATAAATATAATAATATATGCTGTATTTGGGGGTCTGCTCTCCTCTAACGCCTGTAACTCTATACGTTTTTACTTATTTGCTGTATTTTAAGAATTCTTTGTCCGTTTTACTAACAATGATTGTGTCATTCTCATGGCGCAGAAGCCTTAGGACCGTTATTAATTTGTGTAACAACTACAAAGTGTAACTGTCGTCAGGGTGTCTTTGTCCCTCGGCCGCGTCCTTTGACCGAAGGCAGTGTTCTTCACAAAGGAAATCCAATAGGATTGAAAAACCACAGGGAAAACCGCGAAGAAATTACATAAATAACAGTCGCGGCCTCGTAATTTTTTACTTTATTTACACTTCTCAAGTTTTATTGCTCCATTTTGCGAAATTGTTTTTGTTTCGTTTGTATTTTTAAATTATTGCTTTCAACTTTGGAATCGTTCGTTTTCCTCTATTGATTTGCGATCGGGGAATCTCTCCGAAATTGAAACGAACAATCGCATTCATCTTGTGTATCAATCAAACGAACACGGGTTTACTTTCATCCAATTAATAACGACTAACTCAACTTTTATTTACAATAATTTTAACTAAACCATTTGACAATTAAGCGGTCCCCGCATTCCACGCAACGAGAAACGCATCGTAAATTTTAATGTTTTATTATCGTACGCAGGCGTTTGAAATTTTATTTGCGGTAGTATTTGCATAGAGCCGTGCTCAGAGCAATTCAGTTGAGTTTTAAGGTCTCATTTTGAATTGTTTGACACGGGCGATGGTAAAATTCGCACATTCGCAAAAGCTGCGTATCACTCGCACGTCCCAAGAACGTCTTTCACGAAAGCGTTTTTTTTCCCAACCGGATTGAGTAAACTTTCCGGGAAGACTTGATCACGCATTATTGTCATTGTCGCACACACCCATTGTTAATTTTAAAGAATAGTCAGAACCAAAACCTGTCAAAGAAATGAAGTATTTGTCTACAGGCACTACAGACGTCTGTAGTGTTGGCTCCATTCTTAAAATCGGTCTACCTTCTAACTGACTCGGTAAACTTTCGTGGAAGAGTCTGTCATTGTCATTTGTAAATAAGAATGTGTACTGAAGTACTTATTTACGAGCACTTTTTGTAGTATTATTTATTTATTAAAAGAATTCAATATATGTACAATATTTAAGTGTAACGTAAGTCTCGTGTCGTGTAAAGTAAGTGTTGTCAATTACATTTGAATAAATAAAAATATAAATTACAAGTAAATTTGAATAAATACAAAGTATTTTTGGGTAAAACTTTATTAGAAGAAGTAATTAATTATAACAATTGATAATTAATTAAAGAAGTAATAATTGTAGTCATAATTTCGCTAGTTACTGTATGATATAACTAAATAAATTAATAATATGGTTTTAAAATAATAATTAAGTAGCAAATAAGTACCATTTTTTTGACCAACGAACTCGGGTGGCGTGTTTATTTTAGATAAAAGTATACATTGTATCCGATATACAGCTGTTTTCAGTACGGCGGAAGAAAATAACGAATGTGGAATTTGCCACACACATGCACACAGGGGGAAGTAGACCGATCAAAATAAAATAGCATAATTAAAAAGGTTCGAATCCTTTCACGTTCGGGCGCTTACGGTAACGAGGAAGAACGGTGACATGTTTATGTAGAGGAAGGGCAACGCGTAATAAAGAGAATGTGGGGAAATCATGCAATCAGACTAACAAATTGCCACGTGAGAAATATTTACCCTAAAACCGGTAATCCGGCGTGATTGATTGATTTATTCTATGGGGAAATACTGCAGGAATCGGCTAGAACAAATGCCGTAACCGCACGTTAATGCGGCAAAATAGAAAAGATGAAACGGCTAGGCTCACCACTTTAAGCCGGCCGCGTTCAACATGTGAACTTCTCACTTATTTAAATCGCTATTAATCCTATTACTTTTCGGTTTATTACTTCACTTTTCTACTCGGCTCGTACTTAACGGATCATACTTAATTAGCTGCGGGAGTGGATGGGTGAGTTTGTCGGGTCACGCAAGAAATTAGGAAAGAAACGAAGCTTTTTGTCAACGGGGTAACTCGCGTTTGGAACAAAAGCTTGGGGGTCGATGCAGGAAACTCCGGGTGTAATTTAAGAAACGCTAAAAGGTACGTGAACTTAATTTAAAATTTAAGTATATAGAATGTCAGGCGTGATGTTACGGAGTCGTACCGACAAAACGGCCAACTAAATGAAATGATTAAGCTCGTATTTTGATTGTTTTCATAAAACCGTTTTATGAAGATAAAATTTATGTTTTCTCAATTCGGGGGACCCAAGTCCGTTCCTACGGGAACAAAGATTTCGTTTTTAGTTTATTTTCGGAAACCGACATTGCCTTTTTGAGTGCTTCTGAAGGTGCCCGCTGAATGTAATTCATTGTCTTTTAATAGTTTTGGACTAAATCCGGCCTTGACTGTTTAACATAAATAGACAAGAGAGAGAGACATTCGTATTAGTCGAAGAAGTCGCCTAACTCTCAATCTCAAGTTCAATTATTCTCGAGAGTCGACTTCTTGCCATTCGTAAATACTTATTACGTCAAACGGGGAAATAAATTTCCGGGCCATTTGAGAAAGGAGGAAAGGTGCGGCGGTGATGTTCTAGCAAAACCTGGCCCCGACCTGAATGTAAAACTGCGTTGTTGCGAAGTTCCTTCCATCGAAAGGAAAATGTCAATGTGACGGAGGTGAAGAGATGGCTATTTCCGTCTTGAGATTTTGTTCTTTCATTTTTCCATTTTCGATTGACGTCAGTCGTTAGTGATGTGACGTCACGTCAAGTGTTCACAAACAATGGTAAACGGTGTTACTTTTTGCTCGGGATAATGGCGAAAACGGTTGAAATTAATGTCCGGGAGAACGACAGCAACTATGTAACGCAGACCGATTGACCAATTTCAATTGGTAGGTCGGTCGTTTATTTTTATAGTGTTTGAATAGTTCACAATTTCCCGAGTCCTTTCTGTTGACATCCGTGACATGTATGTAGTCGGAATCGAGTCATCGACCATCCCTCTGTTCAAACAGGTAAACCTAAATGGGAACTTTCGTCTCCTGTTGCTCCCGGCCCGAATACTTTCATGTCGTTTCTGGAACTTTTCATCCAAAAAATGTAACTGATATGTTCGCAGCGATATTGATATTTCCAAACATAAACAATTATACTAAAATAGGTAATACATTATTCGATTTGAGAGTATAAAATGGGTTAGGATCATGTATGGTATTATTATAACTCATCAGTTAATTATTTAGTCATCAGTTACTACCTGCAAACAGCAATTATTACACCTCTCAAGTATTGCCTTGTGTTTTTATTTAGTGTCCAAGTTCATATTTATTTTCATTAAATTATTCTATTAGATGTTGTACATTCGAACTTTTACATCGTAGGTGAAAATATAAATTTTAGCAAGTAGAAAAAATAATCGTTACATGTTCTGGGCTTGAGTAAAGGTGCACTGATCTTACACATTACACTTACTACTCAGATATACTTGCCTCAGGTAAATTAAGAGTCAGGTACCTTCTTAAAATGGTGGTACCTTTCGTGTCACACGTTGAATTTTGTGCTGTATTTTACAATACGATTTCTCTATCAAATATTCAAATTGCTGTATATCCTTTAGATTCGATTGATCCTCCCAACAGAATGCTTTGACTTAAAGGTAACTCTCAAAGTCTCAAAATCACAAATCGTTTTTTATTCGAGACCTTTAAACTCAATGATACGCTCAATTAAGAATTCTAATAATACTTTTGTTACCGTTTTGTCTGCTTCACGTAGTTTTATTCACAACCATATCTTCATATTAAGTTTATGTTTGTTCCTTTGAACTTTGGGTTTGATTAAAAGCCCGGAGTAAAGAAATGAATTTGTAACAAAGGTTTTCTCGACTTGAACACGCCACACTCGTATGTAGTGCAACTTCGTATTTATTTCTTTTATTGAGTTACACGGGGGCAAATAAATTTGTGAACCTTTCCCGAGAATCACGTAAAAAAATACGTTTTTAAACAGGTAAAGCTCTCATCTCCCTCGTCTCCTAGCCGTTTTTCTCGTCGACTTCTCCTCGGAACTTGTCTACTCTTTTCCTCTCTGCTTTTTCTGCTAATGAACGAGCTTCTATTTTGCTCGACTTATCAGAACCTGAACTTATACGAAAAAGCAAAGCGGATAACATTCGGATCAGATAAAGGGGTAACATTTGGGGAGCGGGGGAGCTGGGAAAGGAAAGCTCAGGGCCTGGGAAAAGCGTCAATTCAGCCGGGAAACCGATTTCTTTCCTTTCATTTCGCCAGATTTACAGATGCTGGATTTTAAGTTTAATTTTCCCTTTTCACTTTTATCGTTTCATTAAATCTAAAAATATCAAATAACTCTCCGAAAGGAAGACGATCATTCTGAGTTTTTCCCGATGTTGAGAACAAGAGAAAACCCTGCACGGGAAGGCACCTCCAGTCAAAGAAAAGCAGGACAGCAAGTCTTTCTGACGGATTTTTCACAGTACATTTATTTAGTTTCACATTAATGTTAAATTATTATAGTTGAATTGGACTCTGTAAGCTTACGTACCTCTTAACAGATGGAAGACTTACAATTTAATGAAATGATATAATATTTAAAATATGGAGCTAAGACATATATTAGAACGTATAGACAACATGGTTTGTGAAATAATAACCACGTGGTTCTACTGGAAAGGTGTAAAGAAATTGAAGACAACTGCTCCGTAAAGCATCTTGTACAAAATTGATAGTAAAAAAGTAGAACAGACCGTAGAAATTTTGTTTGCTATTGTTACAAACTATTACGTATAGAGTGTGCAGTGTAGTACAAGACTATTAACGCAGAGTAATAGGCAAGTTAATTTTTATAATTGATTTAAAACTGTAAACAATAGTCCGATGATACACCTCGATAGAAAGCAGTGTACAGTATATAGTAAATCTAGTACGCAATAAAATATTAATAAAACGTTTGGGTAACTTATGTAAAAGCCACCGTATTTTATTTTTTTGTTTTGTTTTGGTCCACCACGTCGTGCCAGCGGCCTCGGCCTCAAATCATCCTTTGTTCTGCTCTTGTATTTTCTCTCCTCTCACCACATAGCATTGTATTAAAACAGAAACTGATACTAAAACTTGTGCTGCGAAATCTGGTTCTTAGCAGGGTCTTCCTTATCTAGTCTAAGATCCTTGAGATATTCTCAAATTTTGTACAAGTTTCCTGCTATCCGAGTCAGAATTAATTTTGTGAGATCGCAAAACTCTCCTGTTTCGATTTGAGCCGGATGAATGTAAGATGGGGGAAGAATACGAGTTCGTATTGGTAGTATAAGTATACATTTTTATACTTCTTACCTAACGATTTTACGTTTTTTTAAACCGACGAATAACATACCAATCACAGTTGTTATGAAATAAAATGGTTATGATTTTTTAAGCGGAAATCTAAAATCCTTAGGGTTCACCAAACTTAACAATAATTAAAGTATGATTATGTAAAATTTATTGTAGTTTCGTTACATTTTTTATTTATTATACAAAAATGATGTGGCTTCCACTCAGATATTTATTTAAGCAGACATCTTGCGGTGCAGTAAAAATTGTGCAATAAAAATCATTAAAATTTCATAAATTTTTCAGGCCGTTCTTCGGAACTCTAGATCATTTTAAAGTGACTACAATTTGACATAATTTTCTACCACGTTACCAATTACCGATTATTCCATTAAAACATCTGCATAACATTGTTTTTTACGTGATGATTGCATGTTCCACCAACGTATGCCATCAGATGCGGTGTAATAAAATCAGATACGGTAAAACATTCATCGTTCCCAAAAACTCATGTTAACGTTTTGCAAAGCATCAGGACTTTCACAGCATCTCAACCGTAAAGTTCCGATTGATTTTCAGAAAAACCACAATTCGAATTCTTAGTACATCTGTGGTGAAACCGTTTTAACTTTTCCTCCTTCCCTTTAAAGTCAGGAAAATGCCTTATTGGTTTTTTTTTAAGTTGCGAAAGATTTTCCGGAAACGTATCTTCATATTGCGAATTTTTTTTTTTTAAAAAATGCGACTTTCAATAACGAAAATTGTTCGGAAAAAAATAATAAAAAATTTCATATTTTTAATGAGCATTCTTAAATAACTATTTTATTAAACGTAAAAAGGAATGATAGGTTTGTATAAAATAAATCATTTTTCCTGGAACGTTTCTTATTAGAATTTTATTGTTGGAATGCCACGGTAAATTACAATTCGAAACTTTCATTTTTATTTTTTTAAAATTAATTAACATTATTTAATGTTTATGTTTTTAGCCGGCTGTCAATGGACACCAAGCAATGGAAATTTACAATTAATAGATTTTCTTATTGATTGAGAATTGATTTATTACAACACCTAACAGACTCTGAGTAATACACATGCAATGGTAATCTTAAGTTTTTAAATTTATTAACCGCCAGAAACATCGTTTCCAAGAGTATCCTAAATTATTTATTTATATTCATTTATGGAAAAAACATTCCTTGGTTTACAACTCTTCTTTTAAGTACTATTATACTTAATATTTAACAGTAATACTTAGATATTGATAACTTATTTTAATTATGAGTAAAATATTGTATTTTTATCATAAATAGAGTTTGCGATTATAATTAACTAGAGAGTTTAAACCGTCATTCTGAGTTAGTTATAATTAAGTGTCATTCATAGCTAATAAAATTTATTAATATAAAGTTGTGAAGTGCGAACGTCTTTTCTCGGAATCCTTAGCTATAATATTTATTATTTAAGAGAAGTGTCTCAGCAAAGAGACTAACCCAAATTATTCTTAAGGTCGACTTTACGTATTACAAGACAAAATCTTGATACGTGAGTTTCCGAATGGTTAATTTGTTGCGTTGTTTCATTGTAAAGAAATCCGGATTTTCAGTCGTTAAGGCCGGCTAAAAAAAGCGCAGAAATGAGAAAATTTGCTTGGTTCTTTGTGTATCAGAAAAAAAGGGAAAGTTTTTCAGCAAATACATTTGTCAAATTGTATTGGCTGGCGGCTAAGCTGAGTGCGCTGAAAGGAAAAAATGAGTTAACGAATCTTTAACTTTTAAGTAAAAAAATTGCAAAAAACTAAGGAAACATTTGTAAGAACTGATGCTACGTCTCGCTCTTCATTCCCATCTGAAAATATTGATTGAACTTTTCAAACTTTAAGATTACTTCGTCGGCTTTAACTTTTTTTTCTCTCGCAACGGTGTCGTCTTTTCTTTTTAAATGAGCTTTTAATGAAAAATATTGTTTCAAGGGTAATTAATGGGGTTACGTGGAAATATAATAAGAAACTACCCCATCAATTTAAAATCAACGTCAAATGTTTCTTGATTTCAACATTTCACACACGGAAAAGGTTGCTTCACGTGTATTTACTAACGCCCCGCTTTTAAATACATAAAATTCTATCACAGATAATGTTTTCGTGATGCAATAACACGTTTGCTTTAATGGGATAAAAGATTGTTTTATGAAGTTTTCTAACATAAACAACGAACGTGAAGAGGATCACGTCCGAACGCTTTTCCCCGTCAATCGATCTGTACATTTTTCGCGTATCGCTCCATCCCAATTAATTACGGTAAATCACATTTTAGAATTGCCTGTTTGATAATAAAAAAAAAGGTGTCGGACATTTTTTAATAACCGAAGCCTTCGAGCAGTGGAGCAACGAAGAACGGGGTTTTGGGGACTCATTCAAGGGGATGAAAAATTTAATTAAAGCAAGAAATTAAATTGGAAGGAAGCGAAGTAAAGAAAAAAAGCAATTAAAAAGCTAAAACTAGAAAATATGGGCTAATCTTCGGCGGATAGAGTGAGTGAGAGAGAGAGAGAGAGAGAGAGAGAGACAGAGTAAAAAGCGGAAACGGAAACAAATCGGCAGGGAAATTAATGAGTCAATTTCTGGTCAAAAATTTCAAATTGTCCCGGACGGACATGGCGGTGAGTTGTTAATGAGAAACTTTCCAAGAGCCTTTTCCAAAAGCTCCCATTCTGGTCATCCTCCTCCGAGTTGATTAGTTTTCTTTCATTTTATCAAAGGAACCTTTTCGCTTTGACCGCGAGCTCTCCCGTAACATCAACCGCCGTCCTTTCTGCTCAGGTGTTATCACATTCCCCTCGCACGCTTCTCAATCTCCAACGGAATCTCATCGATTGCTCTTCTTTTTAAATTTTCACACCTTCGCCTTGATTTCTTACACTTTTTCATTAATGTTTCACGTCGGGAATGAATGCCCGGCGGGCAGAACGGACAGAATCCGAGAGAAAGGAAAACAGATGGAGACCACGCCAAGCTCGGAAGGTTTCATTTGTTCCGACGTGAAAAATGCAACGTCGTTTGCTAAACTCAAAGAAATAAATGCGAATCTGTTGTTTCGCACAGGAATCTTATCCGGTGAAATCCGATGAAATTTTAAAATTTTCCAACGAGGTTCTCGCGCTTTCTCCCCCGGCCGCCAGGAAAAGCGACTCCTGCGAGAAAGCGAAACCGGAAGTCGGGAAAGTCTGCGGCAGAGACTGCAGCCGTCATTTTCCGGAGAAGCGAGTCGCGGAGGCATTGGAAAATTTAAAGGAAATGGATAAACCCGAGGTCTTATTTCTCTGCATTCCATTCCGTGAACTTTAACCTACCGCGACCGAACGAACTCACTTCTTCGGATGATTCCAAATTTGAGATTTTGAACTTCCGGTTGGGTTTCTCCGGTTAATTACAACGAAATTCAAATGGCGGACGGAAACGAACGCGTAAATCCGCGTTTAATACGAGAAAAATGTTACCTGACATTTTGTTTTTGACTTGTGGTGTCGTCTCCGTGCAAAACACCTGTGCCGACTGTTTAATTTTTTTTTTATTACATTTCTTATATAATCCGGATTTGGCGTTTTTTGCCGAAATTTTTTTGTCCTGCCGCGACTCGAAAGACTCCATTGAATTTTCCATTTTGGCTTTTCTTCGGCAGAATTTTCAGTGCGTGGGAAAAGTTTCATATTTGGGAGACTTCTCTTCTTCTGTCTGCCCCTCGAATTTTCCTCCCTGCGACAAAACTTAAGAAAATCTACTTAATTTGAATTGCACAAATAGTTGCGTCCGTTTTACGCCGCATACCAAATTACGGAAATCGTTTTATTTTCTATCCTTTTTGTTCTAAAATTCTACTCGTTTCGGTGGAATTAGTCGACGGCTTTAACGGTACATTTTATTTTGGTTTTTGAAGAAGGAGAACTTTCTTGTCTGGGCCCCGGAAAAACGACTCGAGCGACTGTTTACAAATTATTAAAATGTAAAGATATACAAAATTATTCTATTGATGATTAATTGTCCACGGGTGATATTAATAATTCTTGAGGTGTGAAGGCCTCAAACGCGAGCAGATAGTAAAATGATGATGTTTTGAAAAATAACGCCTTCTAATGAAGTACATTATACAGACAAAAGAAGCAATTTTTTATTTTAAATAAGTTAATTAAAATTTAAATTGGTATAGAAGTGTTGATTTCTTAAATTATTCTGGAAAGATAGCTCGGGTGTACACTCATTTAAATATTTTAAATCTTTCATTAAATCTTAATTGTATTTAATTTTGCCGTAGGAGCTCGACGTCGACTAAAATAGATTCAGCGACATATCTGACGAAATTTCTGCAATGTGGTCCCTCTTCCGCTACGTTTCGTATCCCCAGAGAGCGGCCTAGTCATTTTTACTACGAGAATGGAGTCTGCCATTCTCCCCACAAAATTCTGAATAACTCAAGAAACAAAACCTTATATTTTTTTCTATGTAATGATGCAACCTCTACCTGTGTTTAATACCTGTATATTACCCACTCCTCCGCAGTGGACCTTTCACGAGAACTGCCAGATGGCTGAGGTTTTCCTTATTGAATTTCCCGATGAATAGAAAATACGAATCAAGTGCTCTAAAGTAAAATAATAAAACAAATAAATAAAACAGGTGAATGCGAAGCAGCATTGCACCTTTTCGAGACCTTCAAAACGGCTACACCAAGGCTAGACAAAGTTCAATCGTCGTTTTACCGTGGATTTTCTCCTTCATCACATCTCGTGTAAAAAGACTAACAGTTTCCTTTGTCGGTTCATGAAACTTTACCTCTCTTTTCTTCTCTTTTCCTTTTGACGGAAAGGAACGAACCCGAAGGTTTAACTGCCGGGAAAATCTTTTATTTATTGATTTATTTATTTATTTATCTATTTCCAGTCAAAGTGCTGCGTTTTTAGTTTGGTTTCCATGGCTTTTTCCGGCTCGCGTTGAAAATTAATTTACTCTCTCGGCTCGTGCGACGACCAAATGCCCTGGAAATTTAAAAAAAAAATGGCGGAAAGGTTCGTGCCGCTCTGGAAGACTCGAAATTTGGGCCCCTGGAAAACAGATGCTGTTGGTTTCCAGCCCGGTGGTTGAACCTTAGCGTTCTTCCTTCGTTTTTCCAGCAGGAAACCGGGGGAGGCGAGGGAGGGGGCGGTAAAGGAAACATAGAAAAATTTTAATACTCGTTTCTATGAGAACTCTCTATTTTTCCCTTTTTTCCTCGTGCCAGCTGTCGTTTTTCATTTCGTTGAACGAAAAAGTTCAATTTTTAAAACACTGGTAGGCACCGGAAACAGGACTAATAGATGTTATTATAATTACATGTTGAAACGGTCGAAATGTTGAAAAGACGGCGGCGTCGACAAGTTGTGGAAGCTAAAAGAAAAATGACGATGCATCACTTAGGTTTAGTGGAACATCTGCTCATGTTTCACAAAGATTGAATTTAACGAAAACAAATTAGTTAACAAAGCCCTCTTAGTGTTAAATACTTATGTATAAAGTAGAAGAAAGGGAACTTAAAACTAGATTCCGAAAATTAAATATCGGTTCTCTGGTATTATTTAAGTTCAATTTTGTACTCAATAATAATAAGTTACCTGTGTGTATGTGTGTGTGTGTGTGTGTGTGTGTGTGTGTGTGTGTGTGTGTGTGATGAGAGAATGTTTCTGGGATCGTAGACGCAGTTTTTATTCAAACTGTTGATTTATCAATAATGCAGAATCGCAAACACAACATTTGACTTAATAAGATTACACTAATAAGTCAGAGTGCCTTGAAAGTATTTTAATCGTAACTTTCTAATTCTGAATACAATAGAATGATGCCTCGACGAATTGTTTGTTTTATCTATAAGTCACGGATTTAAACGTATCAAACCGTCTGATTAGCATGAGACAACAAGTCTTGAGCTCGCGGATAAATACTGACGGCAGTGTAAAATCGCAAAACGAATTCTAACCAAATAATCACTTATTTTCGGCTACACAAACACACATTAAGAGCATTACACGGTGCGAAACTGTAGCGTCTTCCGTTTATAATACGGAAATTTAATTAAAACGGTATAAAATTAGAATTAAACAGAAATTAGTTAAAAATTACTGTTCTTTATTGTAGCGGAACCTCTGCGAATGAGTGTCAGGCAAATATTAGGCCGATAGTCAAACCGTTTCAAATACAACAATAAACTCAGTCAAAAACTATAATTAAAGTCAAACAATAATTATAAAAAAGAATTTTTTCCGAGGATGCAGCTTGGGATTGGTATAGTATACCTAAATACAATTAAAATAAACAATTGTACAAGAATATATTGTAGGTACGTCCGTGCACAATAGTACGAGTATTTAATATAACACAAATACAAAAGCAGAATAATTAGGCACATATATATTATATATATAATTTATTGTTAGATTTTCCATTATTTTACGGTTTTCCCAATCTCTATAGAGACACAAAATTGTTGCTATTACATTTATCGACAAATTATTCAAAATATAATGTTCAATTTATAGCATTAAATATCAGTATTATTATTACATGCTTCGATAGAATTCACTTACATATCATGAATATTGAGGAGATGAAATAATTCTCCTATGCGATAAATTTTGTATTTAGTAGCATGTTTTTAAAGTATAAGTACAGAAAATACAGTTAAACGTATTATTTATTAATATGTATATTATTATTTATAACTTTTTTATTACTTAAGACTATCAAGATTCCTCTTAAAACTTAAATTTCCGTGGTGCAACATTGTCATTTTGTTATTTTTAGAATGATGCATTGTTTTGGGGAATGCTGAGAGATCGTCCAAATTATCAGCAACAGGGATTTATCCCTTCTCCATCGTCTCCAACATCGTCGACAGCATCGAAATGCCGTGGCATTCGACGGGGCACCAAACAGAAGAACAGTCAAAAAGTCTGGTGAGTGAGCTTAAATTTAAGAGCTTAAGTTTCAAGCCTGGCGGCGAACGGTCCCGAAAGTCTACCTTGTCGTCCACCTGAATCGTTAATTAATGACAAGTATATTAATGACTTATTGATGAATTATGCGGTGTGTCCATTCAGCTTACGGCCATCAAACCCCGATTGTTTATTAATCAGAAACACTTTAGCGGTCGGACTTTGTATTTGTCTGATGCCCGTGGGTTTTCCGACGCTCGCTTTATTTATTTGACCAAAGCCAGAAGCTTTGTTTGCTTAACGAGCCGAATATTCCACAGGTTACAAACCCCAAAATTGGGTTTTTCTAGGACTTATACGTCACTGTCACTTTATTATTCGATTTTAATCTCCAATTTCGTGTGTACTGATTAAAATATGTTTACTTGAATTTCTTTGAGTTATAAGAAGCAGAAAAATGTATAGGTAAAATACTTCCGCTCAATATAAAAAATTTCTCCCCTCCCGTAGTTATGTTACATTCTATGTATGTGTTACAGTTCTGGCTCTAATTTTATTTATTTATTAATATATTTCATGTATAGTGGAATATTAAATATTAGGGGCAGCAGCGCGAGTGTGAGTGAAAATACGAATTAATAAATAATGTGTAGTGGATTTGTTCCGTCAAAACTGTTGTAGTCACGGTGAAGAACATCACTACAAGTCGTTTAACATCAAATTTACGGGTTCAGAAATGTCCGACGAATTTCCGTTGCGCAGGGCAATAACTTACATTATTCATCGGTTGTGTGAACTTTGACTACCCATGTACAGTGAGTTTGAGGTTAAACTACCCAAACGACAGATCGACTGTTTTGTTTTCGCTCGATTCAATCGATGTGATTTAGTAGTTTGAAAGAGATTTTGTGTCAATCCGTTTCTGTTACACTCAATGGCTACGTAACCGCTAAAATCAACGTAATGAGCTTTAATAAGGAGATTAATATTAAATTAGTAGAATCATAAAATACATCCAGTAGATAAATAAATAAAAGTTTTGCTCCGAATCTTTGCAGTTGGCGCCAAAGTATTTTTCCGGGAAACTTAAAATATTTTCCTCTGGCGTAATAAATTTAAACGTTTCGATTTGTAAATTTTATTCAAATTATCAAATTTGAAAAGGGCGAACACATCCCTTTGCCAGCGCCCGTGATTTTTCTCAACGGTTTTTTTTCTTCATTTTTCCAGACGTTTGTCTCGCTTTCCGACTTGTGTTCGCTTCCCTTTTTTGTTGACGTTCGAAAGAAGTACACTACGGTTTGTTGTACACTTTGACCGAATTAGTTTAATTGCAAGAAAGTAACGAGGAAACCTAATGTAGCAGAAAAACAAATCGAACCTTTTGAAAGCTTTGCATTTGAACGGGAAATAGACGCGAACTGTGAGAGTGCGCCACATTTGCGCTGGTTAATTGCACGTTTCGGGGGGGGGGGACCGACGATTTCTCATTTAAAATTTTCCCGGGAAAATGGCCGACAGCTGTGAACGAGGCCGACAATTATAAATTAAACAAGGTGTCACACATCCGTCAGTTATCAAGCTGAGTATTTAACTTCGGTTCAGTGTTCCCCACGTAAGCTCATTGTAAAATCCTGTGGTACGTTACGTATTTCAAAATAATATGTGTACTTCATTCTGCTGAGTGGTTTGAATTTTGTACACTTCTAATACATAATCCTACAATATATATATATGTATATATAATGATGTATAATATGTATCTAATATCGTTTTGATTTCGTGTAGGAGTAACAGGCAAACGTTTTTAAATGATGGTATTATTTTTTGTAATACCGTTACCAAAAAATTGTTCACCTGTTTTCATATTCCCAGGTGTGTAAATAATTTTTCAGTAAGTTTATTTGTTCTGCAGGCTGTGCTGTTGCTACTGCTCGTCGTCGTCGTCCTCCTTCGTCACGAGCATAGGTGTCTTCATATTAGTGCTGGCCTACACCGTTCTGGGTGCTTTCATATTCATGGCACTCGAGGGCGGTTTTAGTGCGGCAAAATCTTTCGAAGTGAGCGAAAAAGCTCTGGCGAAAACGGACGCGTCCGATAAAAAGCAGAAGTTAATAAGCAACGAAGAAATTCGTTTGCAAACCGTCGAGAAACTCTGGAGCATAACGGAGGATTTGAACATTTTGTATAAAGAAAACTGGACGCGGTTAGCCACGCAAGAAGTGTTGAAGTTTCAAGAGAGCCTTGTGAGAACTTTCAAGAATTACGGTAGCAGTGTTTCCGTCAGAACCGGAAGTCTCAAAGAAGAAACGGCCGTTTATTATACTCACCATCAGCATCGCTGGAGTTTCGCTTCTAGTTTTCTCTACTCCCTCACGGTTATCACCACTATTGGTAAGTCAAACAAAATAATCGGTTATCCCTCGACTTTGTTCTCTTCTCTTCGGAGGATCACTTCCATAGAAACGTGGAAAGTTCGAGTGGTGCAATGACACCAGAAAGGACAAATGGAAGCGGATTCCGCCACGGGCTCCACTCCCAAACTCTCTCTTCCCCTGGTTTCTAGCGGTTGAAAATCTAAATGTCCTAGATAATTCATTCTATTATTGTTTTGGCTTTGTGACTGGAAATCGGTCGCATAACTTTAAAATTTCATAACAGAGGCATAGCAGATGCATCCGACTTATTTTTATTGCACTGCACCTGTTCTCCGGGTGCGTGTGTTTTATCGCCCTTTTATGCGTTTTTTTTTAATTTTCCACAACGCTGGAAAATCTGCCGCTGAAAGAGTACTCGAATCGCTATATATTCCAACAATGACGGATAAAACTGGGTATTTTACGTGAAAAAAGAAATGCAACTGTTGATTTTATGAACGTCAGGGAGTCGGTTGAATGTCAATAAGGGAACCGTGACGGAGGGACCTCTTTTGGGCTTCCCTTGGATGTACGATGTCTTTGGCACGTCACGGTCTGCACGGTCTGCAGAAAAAGTTCAAAAATCATTTGCTGTCTGCCTTCGAGAACGTAAAGCCTGGAAAACGCTTACAAAATACTTCCAGGGGCCGGAGAGAGAAGATGAAGAGCATTAACTTTGACATAAAGACATTATTGGATATTAAAGACGTACAAAATGTGAAGTAAAAACAAAAAAGTCTACTCGTGACAACATTACGACGCGTTATGTGTTTAATATAAAGTTAATCCCTTTCGTAATGCAGAGTTTTAATTGATTACATTATTAAATATTTGACGTGTAATAGTAGTTTAATGAACTACTTGTTGCACTTAACGACCGTGCTGCACCAGTGGAGAAAGAGACAATTCTTAAATTAAACCGCGACGTACAATGAACAGAATTTAAAAATGTAATAAAATTTATGTGTGCGTTACAAAATAAATTTCCATTATCAAGAGTCGTCCGCACATTGATGGTGAGTTCGTCAGTTAATTTTGTGTCGAGGAGTGCACCATTAAATTGTAACGGTTGAATCTGCGTAACCCTACGTAACCGAGAACGTTGAACGGAGTGATGTAATTACTGTGGTACATTAAATGGTGTACATCATTTAAATTAATACGGGCTGAAACCTTTTGTTTTATTAATAATTTTTATGTATTTGTTCCGTTGACGTTCCGTAGGAATGATACCCCTTGTTACATTATGAAGTGATAGTTGTGGAGGAGCTACTGTTAAGGGTTGAATTGCCTTTGGTTTCTCAGCTTTGGAGTGAAGCTTTAAACTTTTGCTATACAAAAATTCACAAATATCTTGATTCTTTAACTACATTGTATTTTGATTCACCACACGAATTTATTGACTATTCTGAACTTGTACAAATGTTTGAAGGTACTTGTGTCAAATGAAAAAACTGTAACAGTATCAGATACGTGTACATATTATTAGGTAGGCAGCCTAGGCTTTGTCGCAAAACCTTCTTGACTTTTGTGTTGTTATGGGTTTGGTATTCTTTCTTAGCCACCCATTCACACCTTGAGAGTTAAGCCTATCAATTGGTGGTATTTGAACCGAACTGACATTTGTGAATTGCGGTCACTCTCATTTGAGACAACCGGGTAGACAGACCCTGAAAGAAAAATTTAGAAAATAGTCAACTTAAACTGTTTGATTTAGTCAGTTACGACAAAAAATATCATAATACAAATTATTATAATTTTAAACTTTAATTTTGGAACATTCAAAGGAATGTTAAATTTTAGGTATCGAACATACGTAATTTATGAATAGACACCCTTCTAAACAGTCATATTAGTTAGATGAATCTTAAGAGTACGAGTAGACGTTTTCGTAGATTGTCTGTGACAGCCCATCTGTACTTGAAGTTTCTAAATTTTAATCTTGAAAATTCATTTTGCTCCATTTTGCTTGGACGCGGAAATTTGAATAGGAAATTATTTCTGCATTTGCAACGTTGAAACATCCTCCAACAATATCAGAGCTCCTGAACCGTCTAGTTATTTAGCAATTCTAATGCTGGTCGTACATCCTGTTGCTGTTAGTCAAAGGTTTACACTTCCTCGGAGAACAGTGGTAGTCAGCAGTAGAAACTTCTCTCCACAATAAGACACCCCGTTCCTTTCATAATTTTCCACGTGTTAACGCTTTTAATAGTATTAATCGTTTTGGTAATTAAACTTTTCATAACTAATATATTATTTTCATCTGAGCTGTGACATCCAAAGTGATCATTTTGCGGTTCTTTTACCTGTCTATTTATAGAATATTTCCACGAAGATTTAAACATTTCAAAAGAGTTTCTGCTTTAGAAAAAATATATTCTCTAGTTTTAGACGGACTCAAGTCTCCTTTGAGATATATCAGGGTTTTCTACAGAAGTTCTACAGAAAATGCATGGGCTCCGCAATTTACCGGCCATCGCTGCTGCTGCTGCTGTTCCTGCTGCAGCGACTTGAATCACTTGTGTTCAGTCCAGGCAGAATAAGAAGCGGTCAGTCGGGAATTAAAACCTTGTAATCTGTAACTAATCGGATGAGATTATACACTGAATAAGAGATTCTCGTGTGCACGTTCCTTTTTTTCCTGTGCAAGTTCCTTGCGTATCGGTTTCGTGTCCCTTTTAAGGGATATCAATTATTCAGAAAAAACCAACGCAGAAAGGATTAGGAGCATCCGATTTTGGGGCTCAGCCTCAAGGAAAGCAGTTTTGTGGGTTTCGGCAGAAATGAAAAAAATGACCGAGACTTTCTTCTGCCACGTTTCAATTCCTGGTGCTGAATATTCACGTAAAAAGAGATGGAACAAAGAAAAATGCTGCCTATGTAAACTGCCTTAAACATAAGGCTAACAATACATTCGGTGACAAAATATACAGAAATACTGTAAAGTACAGGTAGGAATGGTATAAAAGCTCCTCCTGTACTACGTACGGTGATTTAGTGTATTACAGAAATAAGGAAGGAATACATTAGTTCTTGTGGAAATGCTGAATGCTTTTGTCTGGATTCACGTCCGCGTACATTCTCCTTGCCCGGTCAACGAGGCCGTGAACCTCAAACCAGAAAATGCATAAAAGTACATTTGAGGAATTTTCAGGTTTCCTGTACGGACGGCGAATGTTCAGTACGGTTCGTACGTGGATTTTGACGGTCGCTCTACACTTGTCGTGTCATTGTCGACGCATCGTAACACTGAACTTAGTCGTGAGACCGAGTCTCAGGCCCGCTCCTATGTTGCGTCGGAAACGGTCGATTCCGTCCAACCTAAATGAATAAATAAATAAGTATAAAAAGGGAAGGAATGTCGGATGGCGGGTGGGTTAACGAGCAAGTAATTAATCACACCGTTCTGAATTAAAGTCATCAGCAGCAACTGACAGCAAAAGGAGATTACTTCGGATTAATGCGGTTTCCGTATTGCTCACAGACAAAGACGTTCTCCTTTTCAAAACATTAAAATTTTGCCACTCTCCACCATGTTTTAAATTTATACAATTCAAAAGTAACAATGATGACAAAATAATGATAGCGCCTACATGCCGTCTTCCCCGTCTCGTTCTTATTCTTCTTTCTGTTAAATTGGAGTTTATTATGGCTCGACTGACGTTGAGTTTTCATTTTGCTGTCTCGACTGGGAACTCGTGCAATTTTTCTTTCGAACGAATCCTTTAGAATTCGTCTGCCGACTCAAAAATAATAATGCTTTATCGTTTGAAATTTAAAACAAAATCGTAAAGATGGGAGCCCGCGATTCCACGCGGGGATGTTTAACTGTCGGAGCTCGTCGATCCGACTTTTACCTTCGCTGGGTGTGTGCATTTATTCAGGTGTGCCGTTACATGGTTAATAACCTCCGGCTGTCATCTTAAACTATCGAAAGTATTGCTTTACGATTCACCTTTAATTAGTGTTAGATTTCAGCAATTAGTTCTGCCGTACGAGTCGACCAAGTTTTACCAGCGAATTCTCCCCACCCGTTTACGTTTGGTGGTTTTGACATTTTTTTTAGACACTTTAGAAGGGCATGAGGACATCACAGGCGTAGGATTTTACAACTGCCACCTTGTGTGTGTGTGCGTCAGACAAGATACCTCGTCCTCACAAGCCACGATGTTCTAGAATTCAGGGTAGTACCCATACAGAACAGTTGGGGGCCGGTATTTCACATCGACATTAATATTTCATTCAACGTCTCCTCATTTTAAATAGTTTTAAAACTGAGAATTTAATAAAATCGTACGGATTAGTTCCGGGAGTGAGAGAATAATTTCGGCAGCTACTTTAAGTTTCACTCCGGGTCAAAGGTCACAAAAACAAGATACCGCCATTAGCATCCCAACTCAATTTGAGTCAAAGTTAGCGACGTTTCTTTCTCCTTCACTGTGAAATACACTTTTTACGTACATTCATTATTGAATTAGTCGATCGGGAAATTGTATTAAATCTCCGGGGAAGTAGATTTTGCTTTTTTGCCCTTGTGCACGAGTACTCGAGTTCCATTACTCGGTCTCCGTTCCGTTCTCCCGGTGTAGCTGCCTGCAACAGACCTTTTTATACCTCTTTTGTCACGAGAATCTCCTCCGGTAATTAATCACGCTTTAAATGAGTAGAAAATAAGCCGGTGAAGGTTCACTCCATTTATTAGTTTTCCTTCCTTAGAATTTCCCTTGTCTGGCACATTCCATTAAGGTTCGCTCCGTTTCGGGCAATCAACCTTCTTGATTTTTACATTCAATCCAATAAAACATTTTTAAGTATAGGTGCGTGCCGCGGGTGGAACTCGTGCGGTTCTGCGGTTGCGAATACCCCGCGGCAGATAAATTTTTTCCGACTTATTTAAATTGGATTTATCTGTTAATAAATAGCACTTTTCCCTGACGTGGAACCGCGTTCCGTTCTGCTTTCTCACACCCGTAATTTAATCATTTTTCGACGGATTTCTCGAGCGCAGACCTGCACCCGACTTACCAGTAAAACCAACGACATAGATCGGGTGTGCAATTGAAAAACTTTTTACGATTAATTACGGCTACAGGTTTTTGGCTTTCTCAAATTTTGCGAGTGAACGTTACCTAAAATTAATACCGAAATACAATAAATAGGTAGGTGGAGTACGAAAGTTGTGCAAGTTTTCCGTTTTGTAATTAATCGTTTGCTGCTGCCGCTGCTGCTGCGGAAGAACTTTGTAAATTATTGTAAAACTAACGGGGACCTCCTTAAACCCAATTTACTTTTTTCCGATTTATGTAGGGAAAGGATGTTCATAGATAAGATCAAGTGCTACGCACAAACAGTTTTAGAATGTGACGAGTCATTGAAATTTTAACAGGGAATTTTATGTTGGAAAGGACGACACTCACCCAACCCCGACGAATGCTAATGATAGTCATTTATTAACACAAAACACAAGCCATATATTATTGTGGTACAACATGAGGTGTTGGCACTGTTTTTTTTTTTTTATGTTCAAGTCTTTGTCCTGCTAACCCAAAAAGATGGAAATGTACATTATTAAGTGTAATTAATAACGGAAGAATGCTTTAAATTATGCACCTTGCGCGCCAGCTACGACGAGGCAGGTGTTTCTTCACATGTTCAAATTTTTATGGAAAACCAAATGAAAATTTATAGAAACTGAACGGGTGCACATGTAAACGTAATACATAACGAAATGTATATATTCATATTAAAATTGAATTGGTTAGTGTCTGTGAATTATTTTAAATATCAAAATTATGTTTAATATTGCGTTCTTGGAAAACCCGTGAACTAATAGTTTTTAATAAAAAATTGAATGGTCTGCTTAAATTGTAGAACATTCTAAATTATATAACGAAATACAAAAAATTAAATTGTTTAAAAAATAAATTTGTGGAACATATCATATCGCTCTACAACTTATGTTTGATAATAATATTTTATTAATATATGTAAAAATATTTATCAATGCCCGTAGATATATGTTTGTGTGTCACAGGTTTTAGCATAAAACAACGTTGTTTATTAGCTTATTATGAAAGTAATTTACGTTGCTATATGGGGTGTAATTTTATTTAATAAAAGAGTTACATCTAGTAAATTTTGACGGATAAAAGTGTCTTGACACTTGTGCGCTTAACACAACAACCTTGGCGACCGCAACGTAAAATTTTTGTCTTCATCAGAGTTTGATGAACTAGGTGACAAAGTGGAAACAAAGCATTCTGTACCAGGTATCTCCGTTAGAATTCCAACTCCTTTAAACTACTGATCTATTATGATCGGAAGTAACTCGTCATACCATCACCCGGTCTTATATATTTTATTCGTTCGTGCTGGACTTTAAGTAGTCCTCTTAATAAAACTAATCATATATAACCGTATGATTTTACAATTATTACACTACACTGCCTTAAATTGTTGGATTCAATTTAAGTTGAACTCACCATTGAGGTTGAATTCGTGTATACAACGTAAGAGTACACAATTTTAATCGCGATATGGGTCCTGGACGTAAATATACATTTTCACGTAATATTACATTGACATTAAACATGACAACTTCTGATTTGGCAACATGAACAGCATCGAAGATTTTACAATATATATGCAAATGAGCATTTCCCAAGAGGAATGAATTGCATTCAGTCCGCGCAATAAAAGGACAACGTGAAAGGACACTGCTCTACCAGAGATAAGAGCTGATAAGAGAATTACACGGTCCACCAAGTGAATTATAATAATTCAAAAAAAAATCAGACATATTTCGCTTGTAATAGTTGACAAAGCCCTCATCTTTTGGGAAAAAAATGTTCGAGGCCATTTTGAGCCGGAAGTTCAAATCAGGCCGGAAACGGAAGTGATTAACACATCTTCCCTATTATTCTCCACTCGAACCATACATCAATACGAAAACCCAGAGAAACGCGGACACTGGGATGTGCCACTTCAAACCCGAACGCACTTCCGCATTAAAAGGTCCGCGTGCGTGCGTTTTCGCGTTCGTGTCTTTCAAAGCAAACGAATAAACACGTATTTTTCGCCACACAAAAGAATTATTCCACCGTTTTACATTGGACCGTTTTGTTTTTCTTTGTTCGGTCGCAGAGCGGAAGGACTCGACGTGAGCTTTTTCTACGTCGCGTCTCGGCAGAAGCCCGTGAAAGTAGAAACGGTAGGGAAAAAAAAAAGTAGAAAGTCCCGGTAAATATAGGGAAAAACCGGAAAGGAGATCCTCGAATGTTTTTCACGGTTATGCAAATAACAAACAATAAAAGAGAGTGAAAAAAGAACTCGACGCTCTTAGTTCTACCGGTGAATTAATGGCGTAATAAAATTTTTGTCGTAAAATTTTTTCGGGGGCAAAGAAAAAAGGAGTTTTTCTCTCGGAGGTATGAGAAGGACAAGACGCGGATCCCGGGAAAGTTTCTCGAACAACAAGTACTTGAGAAATGAAAAAAACAATTCACTCGGTCAGTTAGGCTCTCCATAAAATCAACGAGAAACCGATCGATCAGAAAGAAAGGGATTTCCTCCGTGCAATTTGATTGATCTGATTGATTATTATGACTTTCTATAACTTTGAAACTGCGAAGAATTTATTGGTAGCAGTAAAAAGAACTAGTTTTCCTTTGTCAATCGACGCCGAGCAAAAATTTCTAACTTAACTGTAAGATTACTTTTGTCAAATTATACTTTATGTAAAGCGAATACATAAGATTCTAAGTAGTACATATGTTTCACACGACTTTGATGGTGTCATCAATTTTATTTTCTTAATTTATTTTTGCGTCAACCTTTGGAGTGAGTGAATGAATGAATGACATTGGTGTACTAATTCACTCCCAAGGATTTTACGAAATTGTTTCTTAGAATTCATTAAAATTTTATACGGAGTTACAAGAAAAATGCTAAAACGAAATGTGTTACCCGATTACTAAAGGGTACTCGAAGGGGGTACCGCTCGAGGATCATTTCTTTTTGTATTTGTCTTTGTACCTACAGCAACATGGCGACGTTACTCTTCAGTACCGTCAGATTTGTTTGAGTTGTAAAATCGCGCCCAGCTGCGCTCCGGCAGTCTCTCCCGACACAACACCAAGAAGCTCGTGTTATGTTTTCCTCCGGGCTCTGTAAACTGTTGTTTGGCATGTGTCCGTGAAAATCTGCAACAAAAAGTCCTGCAGAGATAAAGGAAAATCAACAACTCGGATGGTTTCCTATCTCGACAAATCACTAATGATAATCCGAGTCAGCAAAAACGATTGAAACTCTGGGTAGGCCCATCAAAATTAAATTTGTCGCCTGGGAATGACAGCTCTTCGATACTCCTCACTCTCTCTCTCGGGGAAAAGCAACTAACCGTACAAACTCAGTTAGTACCCGATCCCTTAAATTGATTTTTCCGATGGCCGATGAGAAATACCCGAAAAAGAAAAGGTGCACTCGAACGAATTTTCAAAATTTAACCCCCCCCCCACAGGGGATGATGTGGGGAGGGGCGATTTTCGAAAACTTCCCCTGGATTTTCAATCGAAAATCAACGAGAGATGTGCTTTGATCGCATTGTACGTAAGCGGAACGAGGAAAACCCAATTTCCATTTAAAATAATGACGGGGACTAAGTTGAATGGAAGTTTGGCAAAACCGAATTTAAAAAAGGCGAAATGCCTAATTTTAGCATTAAGTGACATTGCCAATCTGCGCCCCGCAAACTCACTAAGCTCCACGAAATACCATTATTATTTTCTATATACAACCGCAACGATCGAGACTAATAATATATTTTCCAACCGAGCAGTTCAAATTTCGGTTCAAACTTGAGTTTACGTTCAGTTCCTTGTACTTAAAGCGTGTATTTTTCCTCGGAATGAGTAGTTGGGGTCTAACATTATGTACGGTTTTATGTATACAAGGAATTCTGGAAGTTAAAGTTTATGTTCTTGGCATTTTATTTTATTTTTTTATTTTATATTTGTACAGCGATTTTTACACTAGCTTTGCACTCATTACGGTTTTTCAGACATAAAATTTTAGTTTTTAATATTATTATTAGTACATACTTAAAGCAATTATTTTTTATTATTAATATTAAACATTTGTATATTGTATATATTATAAACGATTTTGTAGATTTGTAAGTGGTTTTGTAGAGCTGAGAGTTTCGCCCAACGGTTTCACGGCGTAGGGGCGTTACTTAAGCCTGTGTGTAATGTACAGTTTAGAGTGCAGAATGATTTTAGTATAAATTAAATATTTATTAATAATATTGGTCGCGTATGGACTCTGTGGGTTTTGAATTGACCATCTCTTATGTAAATCCCAAAGTGTAGTACAAGTCTCATAGAGTTCCCTGTCATCGGGCAGGGCACGCTAAGTGCTCGAAACATAAAAGTTTTCAGGGAAATGTTGTTGCGGTTTCTTTTGCGGTTGTTCGTGCATTTTTTTTTTGTCTTTTACGAGAGACATTAACTCCATTAAAAATAGAAAAACTTTTAATACTTTTATCCTGGTCTTTCGCATCACCATTTTTATTGTGCTTTCTGCTCTAAAATCTACCTTCGGTCAAATCGTTTCCGGTTAGTGAGGCCCCCCTCCTCCGTTATTACTTTTATTTCCTCTTTGGCTTCTCTGCTGACTGCGTCTCCAGACCGCAAAAACAGATTTTCAAACGAGTGACGTTCTGCCTTGGTGACTCTTAATGAAGTCCAATTGAAAGTGTAAACAAAAGACAAGGCGAAGTTGTGCTCGTACCTGGAAATTCCTACGGGGGGGTCACCACCTTGCCGTCTACGTCAGTCAACTCATCCTCCAAACGAATCGGGCGTCGAAGACACCCACAGAGTCAAACTCCAAGCAGGGTCATTCTCAGTTAAACCCTGAATTTCCACCGAAAACACGGATTATATTATTATTCCACGAGGACGTGAACCGACGTCTGCTAATTTCGTAATTTCCGACGCACTTCAACATGGCATAATCGTGGATTGTTTCAATGTCCCACGCAAAGAGTTGACACGACGTCGTGTATTAAACATATTTCATATATTCAGTTGAATACACGTATTTTTATGTAACATGTAACTGTGATCTGAACAATATGAAGTTCAACAAGTTCATCACTGCAGAGAAATACATCGAAAGCAATTAATAAAGAAATAAGTTACGAATATATTGTACTATACGGAAAACACAAAAGAAGTATGCGTTCGGTCATTGATAAAAGGTTTAAGTTAAATTTTGCTACTTTTAATGATTGCAGAACCCGGGTTGAATCACAATTAATATATCTTTTATATAAAGTTGTTACGACTTTACCAAATCCAAGTAAAGTCATAACAAAAATGAAATCCAAGAAATTACCTTTGACAGAATTCGTTTTGAGTGAAAGGCCGTGCACGCGATTTGAACGTGCTTTAATTTGATATAAAATTCTGCTTTTGTTTACCTCCAGTATGTACAAACCAACCGAATAAGTAAACTAAGTGTTACCTACATAAAACAGTGTTAGAAAAGTCACTTAAGGACACATAAACCGCAATATATATAATTTTTTGCATAACAACAATGAATTTATTGTGTAATTTGGAAGACTAAGACTTTGTGCAATGTTAAAAATTGATTGATGTACACCATATATAAAATAAGTCCAAAACCAACAGCTGGAGATCTGCGGAAATAAATAAGCCACAAAGTAAGAAAAATTTTTTTTTTTAGTAGATAAATCTAATAAATAGCCTACATATATTAATTCACAGTACACTAGTACCGGCATTTGTGGCACCCATTAAATATTTAGTATTATTATTTATTAATTAATTTATTGAAGTACATGAGCGTCGTTACGTTCCAACTACCTTAAAATATACCCAAAAAACCACGACGGTCGTACATAAATACGTACATAAGTAAAGCACATTACTATTTTACAAATTTAGTCTCCAATGGATCAGTTGCAGGCAGCTGAAATAAAAATTATTGTCCTGTTTTCACATTCAGGTAGATTTAAGGTTCGATATTGAAAAGTTGCTCGATTTCGACTGAGCAGACAATGAAATTTCATTTATTCAACCTTTTCCTCCTTTTCCCCTAAAAAAAAGGGAAAGGAAAGGCTGTAATGCAGTGATCACAAGAAGACAATAAAACCTTTTCCCGAGATTTAATCGGATTAAAAAAGTGCTGGCTCCGGGAATTTACAACGCGTAAAAGGTTCAAAACGTAAATCACAAATTGCAATTGTTTTTCCTTTTTAGAAATTAATCATGGTCGACCCGGTTTGTGAACGCCTTTTGAACAAACCTGATTTCGGAAGGTACGAGGTTCGCGTGGCAGGCTCGGTGAAGGGAAGAGAAGCTTTCCCGAAAACTTAAATTTGAGCGTACGAAGCGAAGCAGAATGCCAGAGGCTCATAACTTCACTTGATGACCCATGAATTTTGTATATACCCCCGTGATGTACAAGCACTCGCAGGCAGTTCGTCTGAGCAAAACATCCCTTCTCACCTGTTGACGAACTATAAATAAGAATGACGTTCGGTCAAGTGCGACTTTAATCATTTCGTTAAGGATTCTCATGAATACGGCAATTTGTCGGATCAGTGTTTGTTTCAGGAAAAAAAAAATAATGGTTCTTGGTTCCGGGTAAAATTCAGACGAAGTACTCGTTAATTGAGTGCTTTCCAACCGTGTCGGTGCTCAGTGGAATCTTTTACCCCTTCGAAAAGCCTATTTATTAATTCTTCTATTGAAATTTTTCCCTAAAACTTACACGTTTTTAGTATTTGCTTTTACTGAAACTCATTTATTACGTACGATCAAACGATTAAATATAAGTTACATTTCCGACCTACTGAATGGAGTACAGTGAATTGAGAAATAAAAGAAAACGTAAACATCGCTGGTTTATTCTTCACTAATTGATGAATAGATTAAAAGAGCTATAAAAAGTTAGACGAGCCATTATCTAATAAATAACAAGTTTCATTACCCTCATTTGTTGCTTATAAATATATAAACGGTTCTTGAGGTTTTTCGTGTACATCCAAGATCCGTTTCGAATTAATATTCAATAAGTTAATAAAATAAATACGGAAATGTCAGGATAAAAGTAAAAATACATAAAGAGATCTTAGCATGGTAATAAAATGATATATGCCAAGTGCATGCAGTAAGAGTCACTTGATTAGACACCAGTTAGTCAGCATTCTCGAGACAATATGAAGACAAAAGATAAGTTGAACGTGTGTACATTGGAAACCGTTTTTGTTTATTCTCAACTTAATTTTTCTCGGTAATAACGCATTTTCCCGTCGCACAGCCAGAGCAATTTCCGATGGAAGAAAACTCTTCTGGAAAAGTTATGAAAAAAAAAAAAGAAGATTTCATTTTCCTGTCGTTTTTCCTTTCTCGACGTTACCAACGTAGGGTGAAGGACAAGGCGTTTGCGGAACGGTTAAACGATCGAAGACGATTTTCCACCACCCGGCCCGTTCAAAGAAATTGTGAAAGTCAGAAGTTCCACGGGTGAAAGCTCGGGAAAAGCTCAGTCGCCGAAAAAAATGGAACGGGAGAATGAAATCGGCGAAATTTTCGGGGGACATAAAGGGAAACTGGCAGAATTGTGTTTTCACTTCAACAGTCTTTTTGTCTCGTGAATGTTTCAGAGGAGAAAAAAAATGGGAAGGTGGGGCAATAAGAATAAAAAGCACATCAAAGGAAAATTCCAAAAGGCAAAAGGGACAAAGGAACAGGCGGAAGGAATGGAAGTTTTCCTAACTACCCCAGAAGGGATGAAAACTGTGATGTTTACTTCGACTCTCCGGGCTCTTCTTCCACCTATCTCGGGGACTTTTTTGATTTCCTACCTCTTACACTTAAGACTTTTCCTTCGTCTTCGTTCCCGTCCACCTCGACGGAATGACTTTACCTTTTTGAGTTTTTCGGGTTATTTTTTCCTTCTTTCTTTCTTTTTTTACTCTCTCTCTCTCTCTCTCTCGACGAGTAAAAGAAGCTCTCGGAAGAAAACTTTCAACCCAATGAATAAGGAAAAGAAAATGGATTGACATTATGTCATTCCGCCTGATTTCTCGAAACTTTTTAATTTAAAAGGGCAATAAAAACCTTTTCCTGTTGGAAACACGTATGCAAAAATAAAATCGTCTGCCTTGTTGGGAAGTCGACGTGCGAAAAAATCAGGTCGTTTCGACAAAATTCCACCCCATTTATAATTACCTACCCGATAGTAATGAGTACTTAGAGTTGTGCACACACTCCCTGCCAGTGTCCTCAACATGACAAAATTCCCCTATATACTTCCTTCTTAAGTTTTGGGTATTGCTCAGTTTAATGGCGTAGAATTCTTCGGTCACCAGCCCTGCAATACAAAAGTAAATGTTAACATGTACATTATTGTTTTTGGAGTATTCCAACTTAGGAAAAAGAAAAACAATTTTGAAAACTCACTCTATTTACATAAGTCCTCGTCTGGGTTGTTGTTTAGAAATTTTTGACTTCGGTCGGATTTTTGTATTTGTTTTGGTGAATAAAAAGAAGAAATTTTTATATAAATATATTTTGTGTATAAGGCGTAACGTTGATTTCATTTGATTCATTTGACAGCTAGCCTATTCCCTTTGGTTACATTATTTACTTTTTTTGACACTTTTATAAAAATATTTCTGCTTTAGATTGGAGAGGATAAAATGTTTATGTGCATACAGGTGTAGGCTGTTGTTGCTGTTGTTGTTCTCCTTGTTATTTCTCTTTTGACAATATTTGTTTTGTAATTCTTTTTTGCGGTTTGTGAACGAGAAATGGGAAAGAGAGAGAGAGAGAGAGACAAAGAGAGAGAAACGAGCTTGGTTGTTCGTGTCAAATTATCGACAACTTTAATTTACGTAACTTGAATTTCAATTAAACACTGTAACAGCACTACAACTATACTCTGTTAATTTCTATGAATTTCTGGAAAGTTTTTGCTGGGTAAAACGCATTCGTTTCATATGTAATTATTTATCTGCTGAAGTTGTGTAGTTGGAGTTGTTCATTTTATTAAGTATACTCTATCACTTCTGAGAACTCTTAATATTAATTAAAAAAAACACTCCAACTTTACATGTATCCTTCTCTCTTATCGCTTTCGTAAAAGTACCGAAAGTACCGAAATTATTACACGTATTACGGAGTTAATTGTAAAACTATTTTCCCAGTGAATCATACGGTTAATATAAACGTGAAGATTATATTGGGAGTGCAGGAGGATGAACAGGGTTTAAAACCCAGAGATAACGACTAAATATTGCCTAATGATTAGTTAATATGGTTCTCCGGAATTTAATTACAATTGTCGTTGTGCTTAATTAAGGTCCCTTCCTAAAACCGGCAACACGGCGTTAATTGAACTTAAACGGATGATGAAAACCGTTCACTTGTTTAACATCCGCATTCAGAGAAAAACCAATACAATTTCCGTTGAGTATATTTGTCGATGTATGTAGACAACTTAAATATTTATTCAGGACGGTATTTTATGTGGGATAAGTACGAGTTGACAAATTCAACTTGGACACTTCAAAACTGACCGACGAATTGTACATAGACACAAAGATATCTTCTTATTTGTACTCCTCCTAGACTTCGTGCTGACTGAACATCCACCTTCATCAGTCTTACTGTCAATCGTCTCATTGTTTTTTTTTTTACGTCACAATATTAATACAACAGATGACGAGCGTCGTAACCGGCTAGTCATTGACTATTGAAGTTAGGTAATGTTTAAGTTAAATATTAACTTGGAATGACTCTTGACATTCCACTTGCATCTAATTTGAAACCGTTAACTTGAAACACGACACGTTGAGAGTCGGTTTAAACGTGTCAATAGACGCATAGGAAACAATGGACGCTGTAGAGAAACTTACTGTGCTTGTATCACTCAGAGTAATTTCTACCACTTCACCTAACCTAAAATATTTACTAAAACGTTGATTACTGTTGGGTACTCACAAGAATAAATAAAAAACAATAACAATTATTTAGGTTGCCCTTAATACATGGTATGGCACTCGGCACGTCAATACTGCAAAGGTTTTTATTAATTTTTGATATTGTTGGTATTACAAGAGAGTAATTTATACTTTTTTACTGGATACTGGATAGATTATTAGATATTGTGGCCATTGATATTATTTATAAAACGTGTTTAATGATTAAGCTTAAAAGTTAAATTGATGTTCACTGCACTACACCTACGATTTCTTCATGTTTCCTTTAAAGAAAATCATTACTTCGATTTTAACTCAATACTTTTTGAAATTGGACGCTTAAGAATTCTTACAATATTCAAAAGCTTTACATTAAGTATTCTCTACATGAGTTTTATATTGAGCCATACCCAATGAGACATGCCAGACAACATCAAAAAAGAACCGTAGGCTGAAAATATTAAATGTTTCATAAGTTACTTGGACGTTTAATACTTGTCCCAGGTGTATCGCACATCTCGTAACTTCAATTTCATTCAATTTTAATTTTTAGTAGTAACAGTCGGAACGAATGCAACGACAGATTCCGGACTGTCACACTGCTACACGTTTAGCCGAATTGCTTTTTTATTGGAAAAAAAAAACTATTCCGAGTATAAATCACAAAAAACGAAAGGGTGGAACACAGAATTCCGTTACGAAACGAATGAAGTGCCGTGCGGGGACATTTAACCGTCTCTTATTTACAAGTTTGTTCACCTGATGCCACGTCTCCAGTCTTATGAACCAAAGGAAACGAAAGACGTTCATAGTCTGCAGCTTAGAGACAAAGACAAATTGAAAAGGGAGTAGGACGGAAGTAAAGAAAAATAGAAAACCTTTTTCCCATTAGGAGAAAAATACAAAAGCAAAAAAAGGTCAGTGTAAATCACAGGTAAATTTTCGATTGGATGTAACTCTGGGTGACTGCGGACGTCCTCCGGAGTTACTTCCGCGGTTTAGATTCTTATTTCCATGAATTTCGAATCGGAAAAAGCACCTGGAAAGGTACTCGTTGACCAGACGGAAAATAGAAAATTCCAGAAAAAAACATGCATTCGGGTGTGTAGCTCGAGGAAATTACCAAACGGAATTGACATTGCATTCTTTATGTTTTTCCTCACGTCACATTTCCAATAAGTTTATTTATTATTACACAAGGTTTAAATATATACATATATTTTTTACGGTACATATATATTCTACCATATTCAAGCGTCAGGGTTTTTGAGTATCTTTTCCAATTACTGGCAGTCTAATTAAGCTCTGGAGTTAAAATCGCGATTTATTTATTTATTTCTATCGACAAATAGGCAGAATCTAAGTTTTTGAAATGATTCTTTATGAAAAGCTTTTTTTTTCCTACCCGACAACACCAATCCATATTAATTTGCGTCACGTAATTGATGCAAGTGGAAACACGTGCCTGACTCACCGTAAAAATTAAATGCAAAATTAAAAAAAACAAATAGTTTTAAGTGCCTGCTATTAGACAGGTGTTGTAGTTAATGCAAGAAGTGTGATTTTCTTTTTCCAGGGAAATGCACCCAGAGAAAACTTTTGAGCTTTCTTACATAACTGGCAGGAAAGCTCAAGCTAAAGATTTTCCTCTTTACGTGCACGAAAATAAGAATCGTCCTGCATGAAAACCGTTTGGGGTTGTGGTTATTAAAACGCAAAAATAAAATGTCACGAATGTAGGAATCAGTTAAGAAATTTATAGTTTTTCTTTTGGTTAACCAACGGAAAGTGAATATAAAAATAAAGTAGTTAGTAGTTTATTGGTCCGGTTACAACAACCCGGTTGGATATTGGAACAACACATGTAAACAGCGAGTTATATATGATATATATTAATCAATCGCATGTTTACATTCGATACGAGCTTATAATTACTTTATTTTTAAATTCCCGGACATGTCTAAGTGAGTAATCTTTCACTTGGAGTAAGTCAAGCAAAAACAAGCGAGTTAGATCCACGAGGCCGTTATTACGATAAATTATATTTACTTTTTCTATAATACATAAGATGTGAATGTAATACGACGCATAACTTCGGTGGAAGTATTCGATAGCATTCGGGAGAACATAACATAAATATCCGATCAGTTTCTTTTACTTCTTTGGGTTCCATGAAGGTAAAAACAATGAATAATACATAAACCGAAAGTGTCACGCCGAATGTGATCATCTTCCGTTAGAACTCTTGGGTAAAATGAACTTTTAAATAATGTCAAACATGGCTGGATGGTTTTCGTACTCCTACGAGTACCAAATCATGGTCATTTCACCGAGTCTTCGACGCGGAAAGTGACGCAGCCGTGAAAGTTCAAGGTTCAAACGGAACTACTGTTGGAGGGGAACACCGAGGTCGGTCTACGAGATCAATGGGAAAGGTTAAGAGCGAGACCTTCTCGGAAGCAACAAGCACAATTTAAATTTATCATTAGCCAACAGAGTGACTGGTAACAAGTCAAAGGCCCTAAAAACAAAGCTTAAGACTTAAGACAACGAACGGAGTGATCATTACCCTTCATTTGTCGAGCTTTGAAACCTCCAAAACTAGTTACATTCTACTTTTGAGCCGGCAAGTCTCCTTGCCGGAAAGGTTCTCCTCGGAAGTATATCTTAATTAAAGTTTTTAATCTACGGAAAACAATACATAACAACGCAACCTTTGAAATAGTATCGGCTTAGAACTTTGGTTCAGTTACTTCAACTGTGCACGGGGAACTTTTAGTTTCTTTGTGCTACCTTCATAGAATCTTTTCTATTTTTCTTAAGTAAGAGAAATGAACAATTTGCTAATGAAACGTGCTTTATGTCATTATAATTACAAGTTTTGTGTAGTCAGATCAAATGAACGAAAGAAGCGAAGTAGGTAACGCAATTTAACTAAACAAAGTAAAAAATAGAAATATGATTCGAGAGTTACGAATCCGAGAGACTTGAAATTTTGTTAACTTTTTTTTTAATGTACGAAGAAAAACTTTTACAGTACACAACCTGCATTCATATAATTTTAATGTTTCAGGTTATGGTAGCGTGGCTCCAAGAACTCCCTGGGGAAAACTGACCAGCATCCTGTATGCCATCATCGGCATTCCACTTATGCTCATCTACCTCTCAACGACCGGGGAGATACTCTCTAGTTACTTCCGAGCTTTCTACGCCAAAGTGTTTTGCATAAATAGAAAGAAACCCAAATCGGAGAAGAAAAGTAAAACGAAAAGCAAGACGAGAACGGAGGCGACGTTTCTGAACGCGAGTTACGGGCCCAAACACAACAGCATCGCCGACGGAAAAATTCCCCTGACGACGGGTAGCACGGAGGAAATGATGAAAGACAGAAGTGGAATTTACGACTGCACAACGGACGTGCCTGCCCTGAAACACGTCTGTCCGCATCATGCGACCGTAAACGTTCCAATTTCCTTCTGTTTGATCATCGTCCTCATGTACATCTGCGGCGGTGCTTACCTCTTCCACTATATAGAAAATTGGACTTATCTCGAAAGTACTTTCTTTTGTTTCGTTAGTTTGAGCACCATCGGTTTCGGTGACCTCATGCCGGGACTGAATCACAACATGAACTTGTCTAAGAGATCGTCCGCGACCGGCGAGATCATTTCCGTCGCCATTGCGAGCACTTACATACTGATGGGCATGGCAATGATCGCCATGTGCTTCAACTTAGTCCAGGAACAGGCCGTCGTGACCATTCGAAAAATGACCAAATTCTTCGGGGTCGCGGGTCACAACCCTGAGGATAAGGACGAGCTCGAGGGTATATCAATGTCTTTCGTGTCGTCCACCACATCTTGACAAAATCAGGTCGAGAGGATAGACGAGCCCGACAAGAACCACGTCGGGTTCGGCCAGGAGAAGAAAAACCTCGTGCCCATCCTGAAACAGCCGAACAAAATCCTGCAGACGCACACTCTGCCCCGTAGAGGACGAGAGGACGACAAGGCGAGGATTCGATTCGACGAGTTCCAAAGGGGTTCGAGTACCCGTTGCTCGGGTAGTTCTCTCATCAAATCACCGGGTAGCACCGAGGCCTTGGAATATTTCGTACCTCGCAGCGTCAGCGAGTTCAACCTGGCGGGTATCGTCACGGACGTCGTTCTGATACCACCGCCTCCCCAGGCGGTCATCAGGCCCTCGTCGGCGGCCAGTGTCCTTCGAACGGGACGTCTGGGAGATCCAATTCTCATTGGAAATGGTAAAACGAAAGAGAAAATGGTCACATTCGAGGACGATGCTCTCACCGTGGCCAATAGGAAGAATTTAACGGCCATAGAAGATGTGTTCATGTGACAAAATAGTTTTCCCAACGGGATGTACACTTGACAGGAATAAATAGGAGAATACATACATAGGTATTGAAGAATCGTGTTAACCGTCTTTTTTTTTACATAATTCAAGTTAACAGAACGAGCTGGTGGAGACACCACGGTGGTGAGACTTGAGTCAAATAATTGTTTCTTTTCACGAAAAATAAATAAATAAAATAAAAACCTGAGGTAAAATAGAGAATAAATGGAGTCTCGTCCCCAGAAGGAATGACTCTTTATTAAAATAAATTATGTAACTTTCTAAATTGCGACAGCGAGTTAGAAGAAAAAACAACAGAAATTTTTATATCATTGGCTGAAGTTCAAAACGATTTTTCTTTCTTCGAACTTTAACTTACGTTCGCAGAGTTTTCAGATTGTTTTTCTTTTCTTTAAGTCGTTTTAAAATAGAAAATTTTATACTGAAATGAGCACACGTGACTTCTTTAAGTAACCCAGTAAAAATAATTTGGTGTCATTGCCTAACTAGCGATAGAGGGATGTTGGGATGGTAGTGTTAGAAAGTGTTAGAAAGTATGCTGTTGATGTACGGAGTACGTACATTCCGTTTATCACCACAGGTAAGTACACAATGCGTGGAGTAGATAGAAGTAACTTGTCTTCCGTTCACTCCGACAATTTCAGAGAGACGATTGCAAACGATGTAATTTACGAAATCAAAGGACCGTTTTTATATTTTCGAAGAGAAACAACATCAGAGTTGACAACCGTAGCAAAAAGTGTCATTCAGGAATATGTGTAAGCAAAAAAACTTCATATATCACATCTTATCTTGAAGCTTTTCTCGCCTCCCTCCACAAAAAAAAGAGTTCTCGGGCGGACATCAGGTCTCGAGAAGGAGAAGACAGAAGATTTGTGACGAGCACGCGTCTGACAACAAATTTCTGTGTGTACTACGTGTGGCAGAGTGAAAAGAAGTAGAAGAAGAAGAAGGAGAGTCCAAGAGAAAAAAAAATTGAGTTTCAAAGAAGTCAGATGAAAAATGAAGAGAAGAATAGAAGGTTGGTTCACGGAAGGGTAGTTCCTCGGCGGCCATGTCTTTTCGACTGCTGTTGGCACAAGAAAATCCACCGAACACGTCCTAAGGTTTACAAAAACAAATCCCCGTCTGTTTTCTTATTGAACTTTCGACAGAACTCATCCCGGTGTTTAATTTCTCGCAGGAATCCCTTCTTTAACGGGACCGTCTGTTTGTTGTCGCCAGATTGCAGAAGTCGACTAAACTCGACACTCCTAAGTGTGAAATCAATGTTTCTGAAAAATTCCTCGGCTTTCGAGAAAAGTTGTTGTTGTTGTTGTTGTTGCCGTTAGTTCGACAAAAACTTTTTAATTTCCTTCTTTCTGTCTTTCCATCTACCTCGGTGAAGGTAAAAAAAAAAGAAAATAAAGATCGGAAAGAAGCAACGTTTCGCAAAATGCGACAAAGGCGGTGGTGACTCCTCTAATTATCGACCCGGTGGAGACGAAAATTACTTTCCTCGGCTTAGTCTGGAGTATCCACTTAGGTAGATTTTTTTTGTCAAGCCGTCATAAATGATTAATTTTCGCAGTTGAAGTTGAATGGTGCGATGTAGGCAGTGAAAGAGGGCACATGCACACACCTGAGAGCTTTGTTCTGCTCCGCCACTGCTTGAGTGTAGAGAAGGTTGGATGTAATTATGTCCCCTGTACGACGAAGAATATAAAAAAAACACAATGACTCCGGGGAAGATGCGAATGCTAAAAAGAAACTCTGGAGAAAATGAAAAATCACAAGCAACAGAGACAGCTTGAATTGAACAAGAAAACCGTGGAGTTCGTTAGGGAAGAAGCGAATTCATCGAGTAGAACGACGTCTTGCTTAAACAGTCGAGCTTAATTCCGAACTTAAGTTAAAGACACGGGGAATTTAATCGGTTCGAAATTATTGTTCGGATCTGTTATTATATAGGAAAACACATGCTATTCAGGGGTGTGTACAAATGTTCTCGTTCGATCGACAACTTCCCCCTCGGTTAACTTCCTTCCCGTATTATGTAAATGAGAAGAAAAAGTTTAAGGCCGGCAATGTTTCGTGAATTTCTAAACTTTCGCTTACGTCCGACAGGTAACTTTAGAAAAATTCTCGCGGAAAGGTTTCATTTAACATCGGGAAGGGGAAAAGTTGGAGAGGTTGCCACGTTCTGAGACAACAGAGCAATAAAACCAAATCCAGTCAATCTTCTGCCGGGGGAGCTTAATCGTCCGAATAAAAACCAACCGAAACCTGAGAAAAGTTAAGTGAAAGGTTCCACGGAAGGTTGACTGATTAAAGGGCCGGAGGATTGCCGTCACGGTCAGGAGTTTAGATGTGCGATAAAAAAATTTATTGGAGAAAAAGGAAACTCAACGAAGCAGAAAAGAGAATTCAAAATTTAAACGGAAAACACCTGAGGAAATTGTAGTGAAAATCCAAAGCTGATTAATTTTGTAAATAGAATTATCGAGAGATTTCCAAGTTTAGAAAGAAATTCCTGTTGCAGAGAAGAGAAACCGTCACACGTGAGCACGTTAGGGTAGTGTCGTTACTGGAAGTAACCGGTCACGTTGCTAAGTTTGCAAACTACACTTTCGACTACACTCAATAGAGAAACAGGTAGGTAAAAGAGGCAAAACAAGTAGTTTGACCAACAGGAGAGAGTTCAGGGGTAGTCTCATGCAGGTAACTCCAAATTCATCAACATCACTATACTGCCGCGGCCATCACTTCATGGGAACAGGCACGTCATCACCATCACCTCGAGTCACCTCCACAGTACGTTTCTTCTGCGGTTTCTAAATCGAATTCTCCGCACCGCAACCTTCTGCTCAACTCCCAGAAATAAAAAGAAAACAAACAAACGCAGGAGCGAAATTAAACGTCGATAAAGAAGCAATTTTTTTCTTTCTGACGTTGCCCACCTTTCCCGGACTTACGTACTTTACCTGACGTTTGTTTTATGGCATTCATGGTAAGGAAAGTCTTCGGCCGTGCCCTGGAGGCTCCGGTAAAAAAGTTGAGAAACATGAGAACTCCGATTTGCTATCGACACATCCGGGAAATCCATATTTGTCGCTTTGCTTTGCCGTCCGCTTTATTGAATCGCAACTAATTGCTAATTACCTTTTGTGTGTGTCGTTTCGTTCATGCGTCTCTTTAATCTTCGACTGCGTACATATTATAAATACACATATACATTTCAACCAGATTAATACAGGGTGTGCGATGTGGAATCTTTGTAGCGAAACAATCAATTTCTCTTATTATAAAATTCGTATATAATTCCAGGTAGTCGAGTCCCGACATGTAGGACCCCGTTCCCGAAATCCCTTCGCCGGTGTTCATCTTTCTTTTCATAGGTGAAAGAAGAAGAGGAGACCCAGGGCTGGGAGGCGGTGGGGGGGATAGTAGTAGAGAACGGGGAATAAAAATAGCTAAACTTAGCTGAAAGTTAAATATTTCATTTTCTACGAGATGTCATCCGCAGATTTGAATAAAATGAAAAAGTTGATTATGCGTCTTGTTTCTTTCAGAAAACGTGCCGGTAATAATATTTGACAATTCTGAAAATTGTCGTCATGCTTCAATATTCGATATGACACTGTCTTTTCGAAACGGGTTTCTATTAATAGTGACGTACCAAAAAAAAAACTCCTCCGTGGGAAGGAAAGCATAGCGAGAGTAATAAAATCATTCCACTGTTTGTCATGCGAATTTTGAAAAGGTAAAGGTTTCCCGGTACTTCCCGACTCGAAGTAGAAAAAACCCCCTTTTCCTCGTATAATTTGAGGTTAACGTCAGTCAAACCGTACGTAGCATCACTACGTTAAAAATCCGAGCCTCGTGACCGTAGCTACGAACCGATTTTTAATGTAATAATTAAATAAAATCGACAATGTAGTGTTGCGAGACACACGTGTGTACACACAACTCTTATGAACCTTTTTGGAGTATTAATAATAATTATAAGTGTACAGTAATAATTAAAAAACTTTGAATATTTGCACGGCGCTTGAAAAACATACAGAAAGTACTAGTTTCTTATTAGAGACAGTTTAGAGGTTTCAACGGTACACAATTGTAGAGAGAAGTTGTGAATTTTGCAAGAAATCCGTTAATGTCAATGACTACAATTTACCTACTAATTCCTGTGATGTAAAAATTTTAGTTTAGAAATTTGTATAACGCTGCCGGTGTTCTACTGCAGCAGCTTTTAGTAACCTTTTTTTGTACCCAGGAAAAACGCCCACGCAGAAAGGACCCCGTTGGGACGGAAATGTGGGACTCGAACCCACTAAAAAACCTAAGGAGACCACATTCCTATGTGGAGAGGTGAAACTACAGTGAGGTATTGTTTGTAGTTGTCGTGTCCGAAGCCTCGAAAGGACCCAGGTCTCTTCTCGTGGATTCCGGCATGGATGGAATGGCAATTCCACCGTTTTCCCACCGGGTGAGAGCAGGATCTCTTGCTCCTGCCCCCACGATCCGTGGAGTGCAAGGAACAACCCCAACATCCTTGCACCCTTGTCTCCGTTGACACATTAGTCGTCTTCTACGACACCCGGCGCGTAGGTTGGTCCTACTCTGTCCCGAAAACCACACGGGCCAGCTTGCAGTATCCTCCCTCAACGGTCAATTATTTCAAATATAAAACGCACATCTCTTACAGCAATCCGTTTCGTTGTACAGTATCTTTGACAAACGTCACTCGTGTAAGAGAACGACACTCTAAACTTTACACTAATTTTAAAAAAGTAATAAATTTGCTACTAGCGTCATGACGTGTTAGCAATGTAGAGAAAAGTTCAAGTCGAACTTCCCTTTTCCCTGCCCACGTCAGAATGTGAATGATTCTCAGAAAATCAGTCGTAGACAGTATGTATAGTTTTCCTTACATGGTGCAACTGAAGAGAATTGCAACACGTTCTCTGGAAAATGACTTGATGTTAACCTCTTGACCTGTCCTGCTACATTTCGAGACAAATCAACGCACGAATAAGATTTATAAATCGTATTTTACTTTAATATTATAATGTTACAATTATTATAATAAAGGTTAATTAACCTTCTCGACTGCCGAGTTTATTGACTGTTTATTTTTATTTTGTTTATTATTTGTAATGTGACACCCCGAACAACCGTGGAATCTGGAGCACTTATTTCACACATCAACTGAAGGAATCGTTTGTTGGTCAGTCTGTAATTACAAATCTGTAGAAAGTATAAACAGATAAAGACTCATTTAGCAAACCAGATCTTATCACCCCTGAGCAGAACTAAACGTTCGACCTTAAACCACTTACGGAGTTATCGGTCTCGTGATCCATACTCTCGCGATGATTAGTTGTAATCCGGTGTAGTTAACTACCACACCGTTCTTTAGTACGCCAACACCTTTGACTTCAAACAACATTGTCGAGTTGCCATTTTTGCCAATTTCGAAATTGCATCATCGAGTCGAGGGTTCCATTCAAAAAAAATCGTAACTATAATTTATAAAGACAACAAAGAGTTGACACAAGAACTTCACAACCTCCTCTCTCTCAAAAAAAAAAGAAAAAGAAAAGAAACAAAAGCATAAATCTTTTGCTGCGAATCATTGCCGCGAAATGTGGTGAAAAAAGTATTCTTTTATTTATTGAATTCCTCCTTACGAAAAAGCTGTGTTTCTCGAGTTCTCCTTTTGTTTTATTAAATTTCAGCAAATACGTGCCTGAGTCACAACAGTGTTGAGTCGGTTGCCTTCCAAGTATCCGACAACAAACTAAAACTTCAATGGATATTTATTAAATAAACAAAAGAAAATATAATAAATGGAAGAAAATAAGTAGAAAAACAAGCAATAAATAAAATTACGCGCGTAATCCTTGGCAAAAAAATTTAGTATTTTTTAATAAAAACGACTGATCGCTTTATACATTAATTATTGTTGTGCTCTATCTGAATATAATGGACGAAAGAAAAATAGAAACAAGTAAAGAAAATATCGATGTATCGATAAATAAATCAATCAAATTTGTAAATAAGTTGTTTAAGGATTTCCTAATAAAACGAATGCAACAACTTCTTTAAGTACATAACCGACATTAAAAATAAATAACAATTTTCTTTACCACCAACAAGTCTAGTAATAGTAATATTGTAGTGTTATGAGTGTACTAGTAAATTTAATAAGCAATCTACCGTATTGACAGAACGATAGTAACCAAACTACACCAGCGGTCTGCGGTTCCTACTTTCTCCTTCAGTCAAATCAATGCAAAAAAAAGTATTCAATTGGTCACCGGTCGGGGTTGGTGGTATGTTGAAGCAAATCAAAGCTCCCTAGCGAAAAAAAAGAGACCTTGCTAATTAATTCCGTTTGAAAAATTAAACGTGACATGAAATCGTCTCATTACCTCCCGTGTAATTCCAAACAGAAATTGAAAGCTCGCCGGAGCTTCTGGAGATCTTCCCTTCCGCTCAATACGGTCGTGCGGAGCCTTCTAGGAAAACCCATTTTCTTCGCTTTCTGACCTGTGCGATGATTAATCTAATTTAGCTTTTTCCTAAATTACCGCCTAACAAATTTCTTCGGGTGAAATCGACGAGTTGCACTACTTTTATAATTTCCACTGCGACCGACGAAGCTCTCTCTCCGGGTGGAAAAAATTAAATTTGTTTCTCTCCGGTTGGCGCGGCAAAATGGCGAAGTTTTCTTGTCAAATCCACCGTAGGGGGTGGTGAGAGCCGGGCACCCCGAGAAACGGACATCGTAAACTACAAAAGCTTGATTTATGCGAGCGTCTCGGGCGTACCAAATGGATCGGTGAATCTGATGAGAAATCGATTTATCGGTGAACATCGGAAATAACCGATACTACCAACGTCTGAGTAACATTTGGCCATATCCGAGTGTGGAAAACGACGGAAAGAAAACAACAAGACCGTTAAACCCCCACGGGATAGAGAACAGTTATCGTTTCCCTTTTTGTGCCATTGGACAAAATCAATCAGTACTTGTTATTGAATTACCTGATTAGCGTTTAGCACTGGTACCACCGTCTGAGAGTGTCGTACAGTGCAAACTGGAGGTGAACTCGTCGGTTTTGCTTTTGGGAAACGGTCGGATTCCAAGTCGGAGTGGGAGACAGAGAAAAGTTATATAATAATTTATGCGTTTCCTCACGGGTGTTTCAGTTGGTACCTGAACATTTCTAGGTATCGACACTCGTTCAAAGTGATTTCGCGTGGTTTTTTGCTCTATTGAAGATCGCGACACAGGTGAGTGTGGAGTTGTCAGAAGAAAAGTGTCTTCCTCGATGAACAGCAGGGATCCTCTCAAACTTAGTCCTCGCACTTTCCTTTTGTTGTTCTTCGTGTGCGATGCGAGCATGTTACGTGTTATTTTCCGTCATCGGGTTACTATATACATATTATTTTGCTTTCGCTAATTAAAAAGACCGTTGAAATGAAGCTGTCCCGGTGAACTTGCTTAATATTGATTGTATAACTCTTGTATAATTAGTTTTTCATTGATTTTGTAAGCGATTGCTCATTCTCATTTGTCGGTTTAAACAATTTAATTTGAGTTTACTCTCGTTCCTTTCTTGAATTTGAAATTTTCCGGTTGTGTTCGACGTCACATTGCTTTTTCCGCGTTTTCGAGTATGAAAATTTCAAGATTTTGTGCATGTGTCTCGGATAGAAAGCTCTTTAAATGACAAAAGTTAAGATGAAAATTTACTTCCCGCGTAAAATTTTTCAAATAGAATCGTTCAATTGTAGTTTCATATTTATATGTCTAAAAAATTGCTCAGCATTATGACACAGGTTTATAGTATAATTATACAAGTTTAACTTTCATAATATTACAAGAAAATGTGACTCACAAAAAAACTACAAAGCTCTTATTTATTATATAAATAGTGAACTAATTAAAATTGGTATATGTCTGATGTAGTTGTAAAGTGACAATGTGTATGTTTTTTATTTACCAACAATGCTTAATTAATAACGTGTATCCGCTATATACCGCAGTAACGTATTTAAAAAGGTATAACTTGTAAGTCCGGGTCATTGAGTGTCTGTGTAATAAGTGATTCCTCCTTAAGTAAAACGTTTTTTAATAACAAACCATTCTCAAACTATGACTCGTCGTGTTCGACTCAAAGAACTACAACTCTCAATATAAAGGGTCGGATTACGATATTCAATAGACCACCCTAAAAAGGAGGGAGACTGGAAATTATCTTGGAATTGTGTTGCTTAGGTAATATCGGGCTTTCCAGTGAATGAGCGAAATTTTAAAGACGACGATTGCAGACGACAGGAGACAACAGAATTCCCATTAGGAGCACGTGTAACATAAAATAGCGCGTGTCGGTCAAACAGACAGTCAAAACTGTAAGGTAACAGTAGAACTAATTTTGGAGACAGTTTAACTGGGAGAACCGAGAGAATTTCACAAAATGAGAATTACTTAATTAGCTAATTATTTACGTACTAATTATGTACAATGTCGTTTGATCGGCCGAAAATCCCACTGAGTTTTAAACGAAAACACGGAGGACCCATTTATTACGGTGGAAGCGGGTTAAAAAGTAGGTTACAAGTAATGAAAAAAAAGACAGTCATTAACCTATTATTTTTGCAATCTAAAGGTTAACTTGGATGATTTATTGGCCTAACTATCAACTGAGGCCTCAAACCAAATTGATTAAGGTGGACAGGTACTGAAAAAGCGAATGTGTCTGTTCGGTTAAGCACTATTTGCTTACCCAGGTGAGGAAGAACGAATACTGTGTTTATGACTTTGCACGAACCAGTACAATTAAGATGTCCTACAAGGACTAGAGTCTTTAAATGTAGAAAATCAGAGTGGTGGGGAAACAGGATTTCAAACGAAAATTAGGTAAACGAAAAATGCCCCGAGCAGTTTCCCTCTTACCATAATAAAGAACTTCCCACAAATATATAAAACATATACCAACCGACCTTAAATTGCGTTTTTAAAACATCTGAAGGGTGAAGTATAAGTCACACGAACCCAACATTACAAGATCCCACTACGATACATGAATCTTATAAGACCATCAGTAACATAACTACAACAACTATATTAATATAATAACTACTACTACTAATTGAACTTAACACTATTTCTCCAACATATTAAAAGGAAAAGAAATAATCAGATGCATCAGTGTAATACTTGCGTAACAGAAGAATGTTACTGAGTAGTATGTTTCACTCAAAACTACAAAATAATGGGTATCAGTAGTGGGTAGCTGTTAATGCTGGAAAACAATAAAAAATAACTTTAGTTTAGCTAAACGAATCCAAGAAATAAATATTGCAAAAATACCCGTGAACCAGTACCAGATACCTTGCGTGGCCTTGCCCCAAGCCCAAAACACATTAAATAGAGAAAAAAAACAACATCAATGACCCGTGCGAATTTTTAATGATCTTGATTCGCGATCGATCTCCTAAACTTTCGTCTTCACCAGGGCCGTTTGCAGGCAACTATCAATCAAAGTCACGCAAAGGAAAAAAAAAAAACTAAGCCATGGAGAAACTTTAACTGTAAAACAGAGCCACTGTTTTGGCACATCCATTCATTCACAATGAAGTCTCCGGTGATCAAATCGAGCGTGTTCAATTCACAGGTTCATCATGTCAATGCTAAAGAAGTTGAATCCTCACGATGACTTGCTCAAAAACAGCGAGAAGATTCTCTGCAAGATCGGAGAAAGACGACTCTCCATAACGCAGGTGTTCAGCGAGACCGAGCTGGAACTCTGGAAGAAGAGTCAATCAAAGGAACTGATCACTCTTAGGGAATGGCTGAAGAAGCAACCTCACCTTCCGCAAGGAGTGAGCGACCAACAACTGCTGGCTCTGTTGCACAGTTGCTCCAACAGCATAGAGCAAACCAAAGGGAAAATCGACTCTTACTACACAATACGAACTCATGCCCCGGAGATATTCTTTAACAGATCCGTCACGTCAAAACAAATGGTTCTGGCACGCAAAATAACGTGAGTGAACTATTATTATTATTATTATTATTAATACGTGAATTAGGTAAGTTCAGTGCACGACAAAATAAGAATATACACATAGGCGTTCTCAAAGGAAAGAGCCAGCGTTCTCAGTCGGAAAAGCCCGAAAGGTACAGCTGACAGAGACAGAGCTCCGTCAAATCCCCAGGTGAAACCTCGCAAAGTCCTGTGAAGTTGTGGTGACAGAGTTGAAACTCTTCACTCGCAACGAGGTGATGTTCGTCAGACTTAAAGTACGGTATAACGTGAACCTTGAGCCGTCACTGCAACACCTCCGAGCCTAATCATTTTAGGTACGTCTTGACGTTTTCACTAATTAATCCCTCGGATCCGGTGAACACAACCGTGTTTGACATCAATCAAACCTGTTCTTTCAATGCGAGCTTTTGTAGTGAGGAGACGTCACTACGTGAAACATCATCAATCACTCATCTCGTAAGGATGGCAGAGCCTGAAAAAGTTTTTTGTGGCGGCCAGTCAAAAACGATCTGACGTGTCCTGACCGAACTTCTTCCTCCCAAAATTACAAATTTTAAGTAACTCAGACGTGGAGAACATTAAATTCGCCTCGTTAACACGAACGTTTATAATTTAAGTTCGAGTCAAGTTGGCCACATGTGGAACCCGTCCGTACCACTGAAATTATTAGTTCTATCCTACTCTTTTAGAAGCAGATATCTTCCAGAAGTAGCAGACAAGACGCCGTGACATTTTTAAGCAACTTCGATTTGTCGCAATAAACCAAGAACACAAGCCCGTGTAAACTTAACCGGAAATGGTTCCAGCAGATGATGTTTTACGACCGCTGCGACCCAGCTCTCCTGTGTAAAAAGTAGCAGCGATGCTGAAACTCAGCTACGCAGGTGCACTTATTTAAGAAATCTAAGCAATTTCCAAGACGAATTCTTTTGACAAGGGTCGCACGCGAGATACCAGTGAAAGTAGACCGTTCTCCACTTGAGGTTACTACTAATAGTAATAGTACGAAAGCGACGACATACAAACTAGATATTAACGAGTGTTGTACACCTTTTAAATGAAGTGACGCAACGTGACAAAACGTCAACTGGAAAACACTCAATTTGTCCGCCTAATGAGACAATTATGAAAGGTAAATGAACCAGAGCAAATTTACAATTATTTTCGCAAAATATGAAGTTTGACTTTGCGTTTGGCAAGCGCGCTGGTCCCGTGACAAGTCCGTCCGAAAATTAAACTGTCGCTTAATGAAAACTTAATCACGTCGTGTTATTTTTCTGTTAACGCAGGTATCGATCACCTGCAACTGCAGATCTCTGGTGCAGATCACTTGTAATGTAAAGCGTCCGAAGTGGACGTCACTAAAAGTTGCAATTCTTTAGAATTTATTGCTACGGACGGGACGTCCTTTTCTTATAAAATTTTACGAGTGCCGGTCTGTGACTTTATGGAAGATGTCCGCCCTAGCTAAAGACGGTGCCTCGAGTGCCTGAATCGCGACCGAAATCACGACCTCGAGTGGTAGCATGGTCGACCTTGTGTGCGTTTTGTACAAAGCAAAAGAAAAATTCGTTTGCGGTCACGAATTTGAGAGTAGCAAATGTACTTATTTGTCAGTTGGACACCCGCCCAAAAAGCAAAAGACACGGTGAAAGCACATGGTTTTACTCACCTGTCATCCAACTAATTTTTCTTTTACATTTCAGACGGATTTCTCCTCTGCGTTTTGCCACGCCGGAAGGCTACAACGCCATTTTCATAGATTCGGTCGATCCCGACGTTGCCAACTACAGTTTTGTTGAAGCCATGAAGATAGCCAGCCTTGCCATCGACGTTCTGGGTATATTTTTTTTTATATAGAACACATTTCTCTTCTGTCTTCTTCTCTTCCTCCTCCGTCGTCTGTCTTTTTCGGACTATTTTCACCTCACCTGTCGGTGAATTTCAATTGTGAACTCATCAAAATTGACAAATCGTGTCGTGTCAAAGGGGTTAATCAACGGTTGATGTATACAAAAAAGAACACGTTATTTAACGGGGGACCCAATTACGGGGATTTGCTTTTGGATTTTCTCATGCATTGTGTAATCAATTTTTGTTGTTGTTTTTGTCGCGCAAGTGTAAATCCTTCACTTGTTACGACTTGCACACAATGCACCGTGAAATTATTCAAATTGAATGGAAAGTGACGATTGTTTGAGTGTAAAAACGAGCGTGGTCGGACGGTACGGATTTACGCCCGCGTGAGAAGCCTTGCGGAAGTCGCCAAAGTGAGGATTTCCATCGGAACCGGCTAGGCAAAAGGCATTTCGATTGTACAAAACCGGACCCAAGTTTAATCGCTTTGACAAACTTTCGACACGGGGCCGGCTGTAATTTAAAGGGAAACTTTCGAGGAACTGAAAAGCCGGGAGGTTTCCTTCCCCGGGAAAGTTCCCCAGAGAGGAGGTGCGGTCACCGAAAAGTCTCACTCCCAAAATATGTTTTCTTCTCATCTGGGTCTTTTACTTTTGCAGTTCACTGCTTTCCCCAGGAGAAAGGCAACGTTCTCGTCTTCGACATGAAAAACTCGGCGGTCGCCCATGTGATCAAGACGAATTTGACCACCCTGAAGAAAGCTATGGTCTACGTGCAGAAAGCTCTGCCTTTCGTCCTCAAGCAAATTCACGTCATCAATGCGTTTCCGCTTATTCAACAGATACAGCTGTTAATTAAACCGTTCGTCGACGACAACCTAAGTAAAATGGTAATTCTGTTCCCATTTAATTAAAATTTGAGCCCGTTCAGGTCCGGAATTTTTTTTTTGGAGTCGGAAAATTTTCAACGGCCTTGGGGGTCACCGGATTATATAGGGATTTGTATTATCCGTCACTAGATCATTCCTTTGTAATCGGAGCACGCGTCGGACCCGTTATTATTATTTCATTCAGTCTGCATATTAATTACAGAACGCGTGCATCGATTGTATATAATTTTCTGTATTTTTATATACTTGGATATTCCACCGATCACCGAGAGAAGACACACAAACTAAACCTGTATTCATTCTGTACGGTTAGTTACATAAGTGCACAAAAATTTTCATTTGAAACACGTGTTGGACTTAAACAGAACCCACGGGAATTTATTTTATGCATTTAAGTAGTCACCTTTTGTACAATTTTAATTCAGGCAGAGAGGGTTAATTCGGCCGAATTAAAATGGTACAACTGAGACTTTTTAAATGCGGGTATTAAAGTAATGTAGAAGAGTACCTGATAGCCGATGAGTATTTAAATTCTGATTTCTTGTTAGATACATATTCACATGCAAGACAACATGGAGAGTTTCTACGAATTCATTCCGAGGAAGTCGCTACCCAAGGACTACGGAGGTGAAGCGGATTCCCTGCAAGATTTAAATGGTAATTTTAGTTGTGCTTTGTACTCGTTGCCGAGTTTAAGATAAGATGCATACATTAAGAGGGCATTCTAAACATTAGCTCAGAAGTACAAAACGAGTGGTATCAGATAGATAAAAATATAAATGTTGTAAAGATGCGTGAAACAGTTTTTATTTCCAAATTTCTTTCTTCGTTCGGCAGCGTCCCGATTATCATTTCAAGCTGATCGAAATACTAAAAAAAATAAATAAATAATCACTGGCAGAGAGCATTTTTAAATAGATAAATTATGATAGAGTGTAACACTCAAATTTTTAAAACACAATAATTTAAGTAATAATTCAAGCTTCGAGGAAGATGGCAGTCGACGCGAAAATCATTTTTCAAAAACCTCCGCACCCAAAAATAATTAGAAATAATAATAAATAGTAATTGCATGGCATTGCAACATGGTACGAAGACATACGGCCTGCTAATAAAATCCATAAAAAGAAAATTAAAAAATCGAAAAAGCAGCCTGCGATGATTGAGTCAATGACAAAGTCCTACGTGTGCGACAAAAACAATGCATTTATGAGTTTCTTTTACTTTTTACAGAAAAGCTTTATCAACTTATGCTCAACTACGATCCATTCCTCAAGAGCATGGATGCCTTGGTGGTAGACGAAAACAAGAGAACAAGTGCGTCGCCAATTTCGGGAGATTTATTCGGCGTCCAGGGATCCTTTAGGAAACTCGACTTGGATTAAAATATTAGTTAATTATTACCCTAAGAAAACGAATTAAGTTCGCACTCGTTACACGTTCAACCTCATGATTCAATTCATTGAATAATAAACAATACTAGTAAAATTATTTAAAATTTCCGAGGCTGCAAGTAACGTAATAGCCTAGTGTATTCCTAGGTTTTTCAGTATGAAAGCAAATACTTCAACCAAGTAAATTATGTATGTATGTATGTATTTATGTATATGTAAATAAGTAAAACTGTCGGCAATCTGGGAGCAAGGCATTCATTTATTTTTTGTTTAAATAAACTCAACTCTCGAGCATAGAAGTCTCACGTGACGAGGAACCCTCGAATTTATTAATTCTCTATTAATTATTAAATTAAGTATAAGTTGATTTAACATGAGAAAATTCATCGTGTGCGCATAAATATCAACAAAGAAAAACAAAACCAAGTGTAACAAATAATTTGTCGGCGTACAATCTTGTAAAATTTAAAATATAAAAACATGAATGTATAAGTACACTTCGTGTCCGGTGTAACAAATCTTATACCGTTCGCGTTAAAGTCGAACATAATTTTTTTTAACAAAAAAACAATACATATATATATATATGTATGTATATATGTAAAATAAATGACTCGTAGGTAAATATATACCTTTTTAATCTAAAAAAATAAATAAATATATAAAAAATATGTATCTAAGTTTATACAAGTGCAGTTCGGTGAGCGTCACCTTCGGTACATAACAATGGACGTCTCAATGGAGACTATTACAAAAATATACACATGTCTATAAAATGACTACAAATCCATCATGGCGGTATGATAGGTACGCAATAACGTACGGTGCATTTCAATTATTCTTGAGCTTCTGAACGAACTCGAATCGAGAACGTTTAAACTACAACTCGACTGGATTAAAAGTACAAAATGCGAGAGCTTTCGGGTCGAAGATTCTTTGTCGATTCGCAAACTCCCTTCTGGAACCTGAGTGCCATCGACTCGAGCGGAGAGACCTCGACTCTTCTCATTTTGTCTTTTAAGTCACTCATTTTAGAATCTGAAAAAAAAATATTTTTATTGGAAAGCGATAAAATTGGTTCTTATTACTAACCGGACAGTCCGTACCTTACTTAAAGGGTTTTATTTATATATTGTAGTAGCGGGAAGTTGTAAATTATTTTTTTTAATTACCCCAATGAACCGTGTACGATTACTGTTATTACGTAGTGATACGACTAAAACAATCACTTATTAAATATTTAGTACTACTCAATTAATTTCGTAAAATTCTTTGTAGTAATCTCGTAGAGTTGATTACAAATGGTACACGCCTCAACCGTATCCCATCATACATCATATCATCATACGAAGAGAACGAAATGAGGAAACAGGATGGTATGGATCCGATGAAAAGAAATGAAGAAAGAAAGAATGATTTGTAATTTTACAAACAGCACAAAAGTAGTAATAAGAAAGTTAAGAAAGTTTAATAAAAAAGGAGGTGAAAGAAAATAAGAAGATGAAAGGTAGAGCGGACAAACTATTTTTCGACTCCATAAATTTGCACATACTTCATTCGTATATAGTAATAATTATGTCCATTCTACAAATCGTCGAGAAAATCTAAATTTCAAATAGAAGGGGCTTTGACGTTTCTAGTTGGTTGTCCATCCACTCAAAGAAAGAGTTGTACTACTACCTTTCCCGACCTCGTTGCGCCTTTCCGTCAGTTCTTCAACTAAAACCTCCACGTCATTTGCATTGTCGCTTTTGCTCTTCGTCATGTAAAACACGCAGTATTTCTTTGGAGTGCTTTGATAAGAACCAGTCTGACCTCCGGGACTGCTTACGCGTTCTCCCCGTCCAGATTCTTTTCCTCGTGAGTAGTACCTTTGATTGTCAGCGAAATTTCGACCATTGGGACTGTCGTTGTCAGTTCTATTTGCTCGGTGAGGACACGGTCCCTTCGTTCCTGAAAGAATACAAGTCATCAGTACTTGATGATGGTCGTTGAGATTGAGTACCCCGAGTGAGCACTCGCATACCTTTGCATCCTTGTGATTCTGCTCTTCGTGAACATGGCTGCCCGTTTTCCTGACTAGGAAAATAGTTTTCATTCATTTCTGGCCCATTGACCGTACGATTTCGCGTTGGAGAACTTCTGTCGTATGAGTTTGTTTGATCGTTCGCTTTCTTCAGAGAACAATGGCAACATCTCGCTTTGCAAGGACTTTTAATTTCCTCTAAGTAATTTTCTTGCTTCGATCGGGCTGTAGAGTTTTGATGGTCGGTACATCTCATTTGCATCGAGTCTTTCACCCTGTTCGCACTTGAAGATCTCTGCCCCGAGAACTGGTTCTGATATTCTCCGCTTGGAGATCTCCTGGCATCATATTGAGTTCTTGTTCTCGGCCTGGTGTCTGACGGAGATCGCGGACTCATCTGTCCGAAAACTGAAGACTGTGTTCTAACTGGTAGCATCTCTTCTCTGGCATTATTCCCACTGCTTGTTGGTTGGTATCTGTTGCCGCCACCCTTCGAATTTTGAGTTTTGTGACAACAGCATTCGGTGCTTGGCTTGACGACACCGTTTGGCACGTTATTCCTTCCTGATGTGGCTCTTTGGTACCCCCGTGACGAAGTGTCTTGCACGCTTTCTTCGTTTCGTACCGATGCGGGACGAGTGGGGTTCCTCGGTGACCTTCCCTTTGAATTCAAACCTTCCGAATCGTGTCTACAGGTGCAACAAGGATTATTCGTGCAACTTTTGTCCCTGTATGATGATGGAATTACATCTACTTTTATGAACGGTGACTCTTTTGGTGTTTGATTCTTTCTGTAAGCTATATCCTTATATTCCGTGGCGTCTAATGAGGACAAATTCCCTCGACCTGTGGAGAGAGGAGATAAAGAGTAATTCAATTCAGGCATTTTCTCATTCTTTTGCGGCAGCAGTAACCGTTCAAAAGAGAAATAACCTGGTGTATTGTTTTTCGCCCTCAGTTTTCGGTCTGAATGGTCTACACTGATGTACCTTTCAATTTCATCACATGCTCGATCCTTCTGATATCTCGTCTGACTTCTGCTATCTGGATATTGCAGCATCAGGTCCTTAACTCTGGTCGAGGATTCGTCGCACTCTTGCTGCCTGACCTGATCTCTCGTTCTCCTGTTCGCCGAATGCTGCGTTCGACCTGGCGATGGGTTTGATTGAAAAACTTCCACGTCGTCGTCGTTTCTCTCTGTGACATTTGAAAGCAAATCCTGAGCGGAGTGGGCACGTCGAAAGTTGGGGTCGTACCTCTGCGACGGTTTGTTAACCGGTGACCTCGATGGAGAAGCATACCTACGACATGAAACAACAATAAGCATCTTTTTTGGATACCTCTATAACAGGGAACATAATCGATTTTACACCGTCACCTCCAGCATCTGTCACAAGATGTTTCGTATGGTTTTTTAAGACTAGGCTCGAAGTTTTCTTGCGAGTGACATTTCTCACTGCCGTTAGATTTTTTTCTTCTTCCCCTACATTTCACTCGTTTTTTCGACCTCGACACATGTTGAGACTTCGACTTTTGTTTCTTCCCATGTGAGTCTCTTTCATTGTAATAATCATCCATATTTTGCGATTCTTCTCCTGTATTGTTTCTGTTGTAATCTTCCTCGTTCAAACACGGTCCCATGTTTGTCAAAACATTTTTTAGTTCGTCGACTACACTTCTGCAGGTTTTGACTATTCGATTAATACCATTTCTTTCCCCTTCCTGTTCGGAACAACACCGGCATGATCCGTAGGTCTGATTGGATTCTTGGTTATCTGCAGTAAATCCTTGGTTGTGCAGCAACTCTAGAAGTTTTATGATTTCTGTTGATTTGACAATACACTCCTGAGTAGAAAAAGAAGATTGAAATTGTTTGGTATTCATTTAATGAACTGTTATACACAACTTGAACCAATGTTATTTATGTTTGAATATATTACCTGACAGACCCTTGGCACCATGCTATGATTTTCATTAGCACTAAAGCTTCTTTGTTTCTGATTTTTATCCGAACACTTACAATTACATTGTGCACTAAATTTTCTCAGGAACTCAGACTGGGGTATGTAGTCAATCGACTCCCTTGCCTGTTTGATCAAATTTCCTCCTCCCCCATTGTTCCTGTTCTGACAATTGGAAGGGTTGCAACAAGATTCTGCTTCTGAGGAACAATCTGACTGTGAAATGATGAATCTGCAAGCTTTCTGTCTCATTGCTGAAAGTAAAGTTTAAATTAGTCAAAAACCAAATATGATTAATTTTAACAAAAATGTGAACAAGAATTGGAGACTCACATGAGAGTTGCTGTTTTGTTCTCTCATCGATAGGATCTCGTTGAGAACTTGAATACTCAGACTTTCTTTCTCCAAACTTGTTTCCATACCCTTCATCTCTGATTGTACTCACGCTTTCAAAATTTCTGCTCAAATTATTCCTGTTATTACTGCACTGACAATTGCATTGAGGCCCCTGAGAATAACTATTTTGCCTTCTCATAATAATTTACTACAACAAATTAAAGTAACAAATAAATTTTAATTAACATTAATATTCATCATGTAAATAGTAATATCAATGTTAGTTTAGAATAACTCACATTCTATAAAACTTTAGAACCCCATTCTCCTTGGTACAATTTTAATCAGGCTCCAAGTGGCAGCAGAGGCCTAAAACAAAAATAGCAATTAATAATTTAAAAAGTTGATAAAGACCTGCATTTGCTATTGTAAATTTGTAACAGAATCATTTTGATGTCTCATTTTCATTCATGAAAATTAAAAACTCTGACAAAACAAAACACTCAGCCATGTTTAATAAGAATTAATAGGTTTTAAATTCTGAATGATATTACCATACTTGTTTTGATACTGGGTTAAACAAGCCAGTAAATATTAATAGTAATTCCATAAATCAATGTGTATTTTTCTATTAACAGTTCAAATATATGTAAAACATAAAACATTACTTTAAGTTGCTTAATTCTTGCAGTTACTTACATTATCATACAAAATAATTTCGTGGTTTAAGTGAGTTTTATGAATAGGTAATTCAATTGTTCATTTATTTAATACTTCTCACCATACTCTTGTGTTACCGGTTCTTCGCATAAAATTTTTAAGTTGTAATCAATTCGGTCAAATGTCAAAAGACAACTTACTCTCATGTGGAGGTGTCAATAAAATTGCATAACAAAACAAAACACAGAAGGAATGCAACTATTTAATTTCGACTTATAATTCACAGATATATTTAACAAGTGCTCATCAAAGTAAAGTGCAATATCAAAGGACAACATAATTATTTACCTGAATTGTTTGTCAACTTTGATTAAGTCAATGAGTACCGCCGCCATTTTTGTTTTGATTTCAACGGGATTGCTAGGAAACAGGGCGCCATTTTCTTTTCGGTTACAAAGGATCGTTGTATCTTTCGAGTTTATTACTGACCTGTTTCGAATTTTTATCTTCTCCTGGTTCAAATATCAAAATCGCCAAGTACCTGTTTTATGGATATATCAGATTTTATTTCCACCCCTTTGAAACGCAGCCTCTAACATTGATTTTCCCTTAACGAACACCAGACGTTTACAACTGGACGTTCTTCTTCCTTAACTCGGAAACGGGACTTTTTCAGAGCTCCCAGGTTCTGAATTTCCGAGAAAGTTTTTAACGACGTTGTTTCCGTGACGCGATCTTTCGGTCCAGCTCAATTGTCACGTTGGAACGTTTTCATTGGAGGACTTGAAATTTATTTCCCATCTTTTTGGACATTCCGGTTATTCTGGTCCTCTACTTCTTCGGAATTATATTCATATTCTTAGATGAGGGGAATAGTATTCTGTACGTCAGAAGAAATTAAGTAATGCCCTAGACAAACTAGTAATTGTGAACAATAAAAGATGCTTGACCTAGTAATAATTAAATTAATTAGAACCAGATGGGGAACTGGAGAACCCTCCAAGAACAATTTACCTGCGGTCTACCCGAGACCTTCAACTTGTGACCACTCGAACACCTTAAATACCTAAGTTTTGTTTATTATTCAAATCCCTCATTGTTACCACATCTTACATCTTTCTTCTGGGGTTTACAAAACATTGCAGTTTTGTAGTCAGCCGACACACGCAACTACTCTAATTTTACTCACGAAGACTACAAATTGCGCAAGTAAACATAAACAGTTAAAATTTATTAATAATTTTGATGATCTTATGATGTTTATAAAATCAATTTCATTTCATTAAACTAACCAACGTTAAAATCGCACAAGTTTTCACATTAGAGCACAATGATTTCACTTGTTCACTAATATTCTTCCGGACGTTGATGATACAAGCTTTATGTAGACATGAATATGTTGAGCCATCATGAAAACGGATTTGTGAAATTGTTTGTATTTAATGGTTTCAATACAAGATCGTCATAAAAATAGCATAAAACCAATCGCAAAAATATCGTATACGTCGTTGAGAATGAATCCTTTCGAATTACCCTAACACTTTACTTCAACAAATTAAATACGAAATCTGTGTCTGTCGAATAAGAAGCAAAGGGACATCTTTGTGTTTTACTTCCACGTGACATAATTCAGTGGCTTCACCAGCAATAAATTCCTGTAGAGTTTCGAGCTCGGTACCTTCAAATCATCCATCAGATTATATATTTTACATGTGACCGGTCCCGTGATGATTTTCTCCTTCAGCAAGTTATCGAAAATAAAGTGAAGTTGATCGGCGGACGTCATATTGGATGTTTTCTCCAACTGGAGGAGAACTCTGTAGGAAAATCCCTAAAAAATAATGACATTTTCACTACGGCTCCTTCCATAATTTCCTCGGTGCACGAGTTAAATAAGTTATAGTAGTAGATCCGTTTTATATTTAAATAATAGTGCCACGTCACTTCTAACGTTAACTATTATGTATTACAACAGTTTAACTATATACTTAATTATTTAATGTAAATAAATAATTTTTAAGAACATGTTCCGCCAGTAGAACTTGTCTAGACAATACTACTATTTTTTATTGTACATTATTAATGTTAATATTGTTACAAGCAAGTTCGAAATAAATATTTACCTGAAACTCTTGCAGGTTTTTATTTTTAGCCTCAATGTACAGGTCCTTCAACAAACGGCTGAAGCTGGAATCCGTTGGAAAAACGCAAAAATCCGCTCCCTCGGGAACCGAAATGAAAGTGCCATTTTCCAATTTTCTACTAACGTCGCCATCCTTCGCAATTTCTGTTTCAAAAAATAAATCGACAGAATTAGTTCGGTTTAGCAAAAACATCGACGACCTGACCGCCCTACCTGTTTCCTTAGGTTTCCTTGAGTTTCCGAAACGGCAAACGGTCGAGAACGCGTACGGGTAGTACCTTCTCAGTTGATCTTTGTAGTGATGTAAAATTTGAATGGTGGCTGGCAGGTATGAGTGAAGGGGTCCTCTTGATCTCGTAGGCAAGCAAGCGTCGTTTTCCCCTAACTGAAAACCCACAGATTCGACATTTTTCTACAGAACCACAGCGGAAATCACAGCGGGCGAAAACACTCACCGAGAGCAAAACGACTTGCAAAATAAAAACTATTTTCATCATTGAAATAAATCTGCACACTTCGAGAAATGGTTCCGACTACTTTTGTGTCCGTTAAGGTGTATTTTGGTAACACCCTTGAACCATCATAAATTTCCAGAACGTGACAGGTACCTTAGAAACTGTACCGTACCTGATACTTTAAGCCGGACACCTTTTTAATAGTTTTTCCTTGTTTTGTTACGTATCTAATCGTTAAATACATGTAAAATAACTTTTACAACTTCTTTACAGGGATACAAGCAGGAGTATTTTAGTATTTATTTTTTAATGTTATTATTGGTAAGCGCAGTTCCTGTCCTACAAACAGGAGATGTGATTTAAGGAGCTGCGGAAGAAGTTTTGATGAGAGAGAGAGAGAGAGAGAGAGAGATGCACACTCTAGAAGATCTTCTCCAGGAATCTTCAGAGCCTCTAGGAGTTTACAGAGTCAGAGGAAGTAGAGATAGAATTTGAAATTAAGTGACACGTTCCTCTTGAGAATATATGTGAACGCAAGAACATCTCGGGGAATTTGGGTACTTACCTTCGAGAGAATACTAAAACATTTCTTTGGTGTACTCTCCGCGTTAACTGGGGAACATTTAAAATTCCAATTTGAGCATTCCTACAGCTGCACTTCTAACTATTTATGTAACTCTAATTAATATCGGTTAATAAATTTCGCTTGTTGTTGTCTAATGGGCACTTAATCGTAAAAATAGAAAATTCATTTGCATCTCTTGAGTTTCTGTACGATCAATTTCTATTTCCCTTCAAGTATTTCTATGGGAAAATTAAAACAAAAGTCAATTTTATTAAAATGATTGAGTTGATTTGCTTTCTGGTTAACTTTTACGTTATTCTTGCAGGGTGATTATATATATATATTTTTTTTAATAATGGCGGATCTATTTTTGCCGCCGGGTAATTTAATATTTTGTTTTACTATTCTTCGAATTATATTATTGATATTCTTATTTTTCAGTTATTGTTTTTTAAACCGGGTACTAAATATTACATGTTATGTATTGTACACACTACTAACAGCAATCCTCTCTATGTTAACTTGTAGTATTACTATTACAGTGTACTGTATTACAGTACTACCAAAGATGAATAACTTCAATATTAAAATAAAATTTCAAAATATCCAGCCTTTTGTAAAGGAAATGGGTTATGATTAAGTATTACAAATTAATAATTATTTTCGTACGAAGTATTTAACTAGAGGCTCACCTCAAACTCTAAAAATAATTGATCTGTGTAATGTAATTTTAGATATAAAAAACTAATGAAGTTATAAAATAATAATAAATAACTAATAAAACTTGAAGTGGTAATTTCAAGTTAACATTTAAAGCTAAATGTATGTAATGCATTTATGTACAAATGTAAATGGGGTAAAGTAATATATTACGCTTATTATGTATTATGTATGAAATACATAACCCTCGTTCAATTGTGAAAAGTAAGGGTAAAAAAACCAAGTTTTGAATGAAGAAGAGTCGTAAAAAAGGCAAAAATAAATTTATATTCAAGAGTTAGCAGACGTGGCGGATGGATAAATAAATAGACTGAAACGTTTAATAATGTAATTAAAACGATACTTGAAAAAGTATTTTCAAATGACGAAAGTAAAGTAAACAAACAACGACGGGACCCCAAAGGAAGAATACAAAATGAAGTTCACAAAATTGTCATTTTCTCTAATGTCACGTCGCAAGTTGTTTTTCTCTTGCTGAATGCGTCGACGGGGTACCTGGTTAACCGGGTACCTGTGCTCTCTGTCAGACTCACACAATAAAGGCGTCAATGAAAGTTTTAATTGTTTTTTCGTGTACGTCTAACTGACAACATCAACTCCACTTAGCCACAGGCGGAATCTTTCAAAACTTTTCAATAAATGCTTCAGTTTTGGGAAAATTGCGGTGCGACAAACAAAATTTCAAGAAAACAAAATTGTCATCTCTCATTTATTTCCAGGCTGGAGGTTCTCGTGGGACTTCCATAACTTCATTTCATTGTGGGCTTTTTTATTAACAAAAATACCCCTTGGTCGTTTATTTTTTCGTTCCATTGGAAGTTCAGATCGGTTCCATAGGCGCGCAATCACCCGGTAAATGTGACACTGTCGCTTTGGTAAGAATTTTATGACTACACTTTCTGAAGTCTTATAATTAGTAGCAAACAATAGTTGGCAATACAATAATTTTAATTATATAAAATTAACACCAATGTTCGTATTAGATGTGGAGGTGTAACGCAACTGTTGCACTTCCAGAATCATACTTTGCCTCGTTGAATGTTCTCATACATCTCTGGTGTCCTTACAGTTGTAGTAGAGTAGGTACCAGATATTACAATGCCCAACGGTAGGACCTCCACACTATCTAGTAATGCAATTAGCAATATGAATTGTTACCAAAACACTGGGCAGTGATAAATGAAAATATCAACTCTTGCTCCCAAAAATCAGGCCCAAACCCAGTTAATTTCCCATTAAAAGTAAAATTTTAGTTTCACGAGGTCTCATACAGACGACGGAGTGACGTACAAGTTAAAAAAAAAACATTCTCACCTGTCATGAGCCCTACAATTCATAAACAGCCGGTCTATTAATTCACTCTTTTGACACTTAATTGAACACACTTGGATGAGTGTTATTTATTCTTCGACTGTCGATCTCACCTGTTCATCGGTTTTCGTTCTAATCATTTGAAAATAAAGAAAATTTGAAATGAAGAGATTTGTTGATGACAATTTGCTGGTGGACAAAATCTCGCAAAAACGAATAGTAGTGGTTGTAATAGTACTAATAGTTATTGAAGTAGGGGATCTGAGTTATCAAATTGAGTCAATTCATAGAAATCGGCTTATTATTAAAATCTTTCTGAAGGATTATTGAGTTTAGCTATAAGTTAATAAAATTAAATAACCGTTATCGATTATTTAAATTAACTACAGGTTATTAAATACGATTATTAAATAAAGTACAGGTAATTAAACCTTATCAGGGTAGTAAAATTCAAGTTTTAATATTTTATATAATTTCAGTATATAATTTCATACATCAAATACATATATGTAATTTATTAAAAGGAAATAGCCAAGTACAAGACGTAAATTACAAATTATTTGCATTGTTTTGTTTAAAATAAATAAATGAGGACAGTTGTAAGAAAAAAGATATCAAAAGATCTCTGATCTCGAGAGAAATTTGTTCTCTCCGACTCTCAAAAAAGGATCACATGGATTGGATAATGAAATAGACAGAATGTTAGAGTACACTTTTTACTGTCAATTTCGCGAAACAAAGCAGAATTTTAGATTCCCTTGAGCCAAAATAAATAAATTAGCGACGAAAGCTCCGTAAAAAGATCGCATCAGATCGAAAACATCTGAAGAACGGGGGGGTAAGAAAAATCTTTAGTTGTGATCCACCGGTAAGAAAAAATTATCTCTGTCCAAAATAATTGAGTTAATTAGTTAATAGATCGGAAGATTTTGAAGTAACCCAATTTTGACTTGCTCCCGCGGGCCAGGGATCTCGTGCGGATCAAACTGCGATCGCCAGATGAAAAGCAACGTTTTCGGACGTTTTTCTCCCAAAATTAATTTTTGTGTTACGTCCGATCCGTTGACCGAATTTTTAATTAAGCCGATTTGACTTTTTTCGCCAAAATGGAATTCAAATACGAAATTGCGTTCAAATAATTCAGATTTTTAGCTTTTCTTCCTGCTGCTCTGTCGGCGTTGACTTGGTCGTGGTCGACCTCGTCGTTCGATTCTGCTCCCGACGAATTCGATGAGGAATCGATTGATTCTTCACCTGTAATGTCGAACGATTCATGTAAGTGCTTACGATTGAGGACATCTAATTGCATTTACTAAATACATAATAAGTATTAGTATACTAAAAACAACGTGCGATTGTTGTGTCGCATTGTTATTAAAATAAATTTATTCTGATTTATTACACGCAATTGCGGGAAAATACTTTCGGTTTGAATTTAATTGTGTGGCGTGACTCGTACGACCTAATTTATTAATTAAATTCAAAAGGCGTTGCATTGAGAGTGGAAAACTCAGGACATTAAATATAAATCGTCCGTTCCTTTTTAATTGGCCTTTTCCACTCCTCCGCATGACTTGAGATAAATCGCTGTGGGATGGCAAAAACAGATGAGCTTGACTTATGTACTTATTTATTGTGACTTATGTAAGCCATCGTTTCAAAAAAATATAATTACGAGACTGCATGTAATGCTACATTTCTTGCGCTGTAGGGAAGGTTGAGAGAACTCAACGCAAGTCAATAAGAATTTGACTCTGAATTGAATCACCGAATTCAACTTCGATATTTTATACTCTAATAATTCGATTCACATACTACTTTATTATTTATATTGTAGGCTTTTAACGGCAAATATTAAATATCTCTTTTAGTTAAAAGAGCTTCTTCAAGTACTCCTAGTTGCCCAAAGTGTGTTAAGTGCCCAGAAAATGTATGTTTGGATTTAAAATAAAAATAACTAGAATGAAGTGATTTTTATTATTAGTACAGGATTTGGATGTAGTCTTATTGGAATTATTATTGCAGCACAGTCTTACTGATTACCTCCCCAAAGTACTACCCCTTACAGTTAGGGTAAACGTTCCTAACTGTACTGAAACAGAAGTTCTTTTTATTGGGGGTTGTTCTCCCTTTCAATAGGATTGTTTGAATTTGTTGTTTAGCTTAGTGTGGTTTCCAACAACTAGTGTGATATGAAATTCCCTGTGTAGTTCAATGTAATATAAATTTCAATAAATAAATAAAATTATAGTAATTCTTTAGAAGGATGAAATCATGTACCTAAAAAAAAAGTCAACGATTTTTGAAAGCCATAACGAACTGTCGTACGGACGGTCTCCGTTTATTACAACTAAAATGGTAGTTTTTAGTTTTTTAAGTTATAAATTGTTGTTTAATAACTTCTTAGAAACTTGTAAAAATTGTCCTTTTCTAATAGGAAATATCGCTTCGTGGGGGAGAAACCCAAGTTTGGCTTTGAAATTTTTCAATAATTACAGAGTTCTTGTAGTAGTTGCAGACCAAGTTTTGTCGTCCACGTTGTAATTTGTTTCCTGTTAATGTTGTTATTGTCGGTTTGATGTCTTGTTAACTTCTTCGTTTATAATTTGTGTACATTGTTAAAAGTTGATTCAAAATTATTTCGATATTGGACGTGTAATATATATATATGAACAGTCTTAATAATAGCACTACAAATTTGTGATGCAGTTGAAATTAATTAAAATACTATTAAAAATGTCTGTCGTCGTAACAGAAATTTTAGACATAATTTTTTAATGTTATTATCGAGATTATTATAGAAAACTGAAACAAAGAAATTAATTTAACTCACCGGTGTCAACCTCATCAAGAGCATCTGCAAATGCTGAAATGGCCAGTTGCAAGTTGGTGGCATCGTCCAAATGTGGATTTAGAAATTTTGAATTTGGCGCCATTGTCGGACGAAAATATTCTTTGTTTTCTCCACCATCTTCTTTTGCAATGCTTGCCGACACACTTGCAAGAGCCTGTGCAGAAGAGGAACAACAGACTTGAAAAAACTACCGATACAAGAAGTTAAAAACATTCACAGAAACATAAAAAAATAGTATATATTGTTCAGTATGATTTTGTATATATAAAAGTTAGCGTGTATAAATTTGAACGTACCAATGTCACTAACAAAACAAACACGCAATAATCCATTCTAATTTCTTTCACCGTCCAGTTGTCGCACCGTCAAAACCTGAGAATGTTTAAAGAGAAATAATACTTAATAGATTGTTAAAAAAAATTGAAATAAATAAAAAATAATCCGAAAAATCATGCGAGTACTCACTTGAGAGAGAGAATTTCTGCGATACCCGACCCGAGAGAGACCTTACTTAATTGAAGTTCCTAGTGGTCGATGTGAGCATTTTATTGTGTGCGGGAGCATCAGAAACAACACAACTATTACAAAATGTCACAAAAATGTGGGTATCTAATAGATGAATGTCCGTGATGAAATCGTATAACGGCCGACTCTAACTAGAAAAAGGAAAATTGTCATGCAGGTATTGCGAATTTTCACAAAATTGTTTTTGCTTGTCGCAGGTTATGCAGGATTTCACACATCGGCGACACTGAAAGTTTTACTGCCGACACACACACACACACACACACACACCACACACACACACACACACACACACACACACACCTGCTTCTCTAAATGTTGGCACTCTGAGACTGGTCAACTATATCAATTACAAAACAGTGTGTCTGTGCATCACGTAAACATAAAACTTTTTGATGGAACATAACAAGCAGTTACAAGCTCAAATTCCCACACTACAGTTGTAGTAGTCCAAAGGCGACGCAGCTGGCACTACTCTGACAGTTTTGCAACTCAAAGTATTCATCACACTCAAAATCCGTTTGAGAAAACCTATAATCGCAGGATTTACCTAAAAGATGCGTATTATATAATATGATATAATATTATTTGTTATACTGTAACACTCGGGTCGATATTAACACATACTCGTAGCAAATAGTATGTAATTGACACGACTGAATTCATTACCGACACTGAAAGTATCGTTTCTAATTTTTTATATTTTTTCTAATAATTAATAAACCATTTTAAAATTTAACAATAGTTGTAATTTATTTTGATTGATAAGGTAAAAAGTTATTCAAAATTAAATTGCATAATTTCAATTTGTAAACGGTTAACAGTTAGGGATAATAGATATTGTAGTAGTTAGTAGTTAAGTATTCTATTTTTAAAAGCCTTTATAAACTGATTACATATACTAGACTATATACAAATTCCAACTGGCCGTACACCTTTATTTATTTATTTATAAGTTAATTTATCGTATCAGTTATCAATAAAACTTACCAAAATTTTTATGGCATTTCTACGTATACATAATGTAATTAACAATTCACCAGTATTTAGTAGTTTAGTTAGAATCAACTTAGATAAATAGTTTTACAAAACCTCAAAATACTATACATAAACGGTGCGTTTACCGCAGGATTGATTGCTTTTGACGTAAATTTCAGTCTATTAAACTAAGTAATAGTTTCGCACTAAATAATAGAAAATAGAAGTTGGAGCGCAGACCACACGAGACGGATAGCTCTAATTCACGGGAATTTTCTACCCTCATTTTCTCTTAGTTAAATCTTATTTTGGACTTTTCAATTTAGTTCATCTGCGGGATATCACTTTTTTACTTCAGTTTCTTTGTGGTCGTGTCCGGCGGGAGCAAAATGTCCGACGAGACCACACCAGTAAATCTTCATTAGTGTTAATCTCGGTTGAAGGCGGATTCATAACAAATTGTAACGGATCGCGTTTTAAATTGAATTCGGCAGACCGCAAACCGACTTAACTTTGATTTTTGCCTTTTTCTCCTGGTCCCGAGCCTATTTATTTTTTAATTTCTCTAATGGACACGTGAACAACGTCTAGTGTTTTCCAGTGTGTCTCCCTCTAGCCCATCCATCCATACCTCCTCGAACTTGATTAAATTGCCTCCTCGGTTTAAGTTTTTGAAAATTTCCAGGGTTGTGGGACAACGGGACAGGGAACGTTGTCATCATAGACAGAATTAATCCGAAGGGGGTTGCTTTTGGGTTTTGTTCTATCCAACGATCACTTCGTCTAATTTATTTCGACATGTTCGATGCAAATTTCCCGCAGATTTGTTGCACAACGAAGCGACCCTGACCGTTTTGGGAGAAGAATGCGGGAGAATTTCGACTCCTCCGACAAGGTGGCATTTAACCGGAGGTGGATTTCATCCGACGGGAAAATGTGACTTTTGATTTCAGGTGCAACAAAGCATTAAATGTTCTCTCTCCGGGGACGAAAACATAATATTAAGTAATTACATAAGGGTACATAAGAAGTGTGCCGCCATTATCGCGGTGAGCAGTTCTCCGATATTAAATTTAATGAGACGTTCGAATGCCACTTTATAACTCTCCTTTTTTTTATCGGAGAGAAGTGAAGTTTAATTTAAAAAATAAAATAATAAAAATAATAAAATAAAAATAAAAAAAAGTAACCCTTTTCAATGTGACACTCTACAAATGATTGTGTACGCATTTTGACCTTTAACTAAAAACGAATTATTTTAACTTTGAGCAGAATGTTTCGTAAGGAAATTGAAATTACTCAAAAAATAATCAGAAACTTTTATTTTACATTACTTTCTATTATTCACATTGTCCTTACTTTTTATTTATGTATTTAGTTAGACCTTGCGTTTTTCCGAATGATTGCGCGTTGTTTCCAACTGTTTTAATTGTTGGGCATAAATACCGTTAATGTATTATTAAAAAGATATTTGTTTATTTTTTAAAACAATCGTCGTAAATATTGTTGTATGATTATTGTTATTTTAATATTAAAAATTGTTATTCTTAAAAGTAGAGTTATGTAACACTGTAACACTTTAAACTAGTACAACACGGGCACTGAATTAATCACAGTAACGATGGTAATTAAACATAATATTTTTCTCCTTTATTATTCTTTATTAATAAAATAAATTTTCATGTTCTGCGTTTTGAATCGACTGAAGGAGACATCGACAAGGATATTGGTACTAAGTATCAACTTAATTGTATAATCATATATATATAATGTATAACTTTATTCTTTTGCCCAGGGGGTTTCAAAATATAATCTCTAGAACGCAGCTACGACCAGGAACACTTTAAATATATTTAACTGGTTTAAAATTTTTCAAGATGAACTCCGTGACCTGAGAAAAAATTTAGTATATTGACGTACCGGAACAAATCAGAATTTTAAGAACTTTAAATTGTTCCCAACGTTTTTTCTGAAGGAAAAATGAACAAGCTAGAAAAAGTTAATAAAAACTGCAGTGCAGTTACCTGCTGCACTACTTTAATGTGAGCACTACACAGGTGATCTTGACCTGATTGAGAGGTAATACCATGATTTATAGAAAAGCTATTACGCATCGCGATGTATCTAATATTATTATCGTAAATATAATGTACGACGGACTCAGGGCCGTGAAATGCGCCTGTTTGTAGTCAGTTGTGATGTAGGAATTGTATATATTAACTTAAAAAAATCTATTTAAATTTTTTTAGGTAAATTAAAATTTAACATGATGTCTCAGGTGGTATGGTAAGGGAACCAAATAATTCTCGTTGACTTTATAACTAGTGTTGGAATATTATAGCTTAAATAATGAAAGTTGAGTGTATTCAGCCCATGAGTTCAGTTACTAAAATAGTGAAATTATCATCAATACGGAAGTTAACCTCTCCACTGACTCCTTTAAGTTTCAAACAAAGAGAACAAAAATTTTCAACTTGTTTAAAAATACTTCTTTCCCGTTAATTTTTCATGACAAAATCAACTCAACTTCTCTGTTAAACAAGAGTTCCTTTTGTTGAAGGCCACCTTTGAACTCACAATAACCGTCCTTGAAGTAATTTTACAAATATAAAGCGATATTCACACCAAAATTAAAAACAAAATCAGTGTATTAAATGCGACGTCACAAGTGGAAATTCAAACGAAGGTTAGGCAACACGAAGAACTTTAATGTAAAGAGGTAAACGTAGTGTCGAAATGCAGTATTTTCACATCCGAACTATTAATGGAATGGAATGTGAGTAATTAACTATTATTAACGTTACATTTAGCGGTTATTTATTAATCTATTTATTAAATTAATTTTCCTTCATGAAATTATAAGTATGTAGGATTAGTTGTAAAAGTAGAAGAGTTCCAGATCCCGACAAGAGGCTCACCAATAGTTGAAACATATTTTTATAAATAATTATAATAATTGTAATAAATAATATAAAAATCAATAATTATAATAATTAATAAAATTATCCGTATAATATGAAAGGGATATGTACGTATCACTAATAGTCAATAATTACTTCTCTCATTGTCGTATACAGCTAGCTACCGTTCTAGAAAATCAATTCCAATAATGACAGAACATTCAACTCTCACTAAAAAGATTTCTCACTTCTATTTCAGTAAGCTTAAGAGTCCTGAAGTTCATTTTCTTGTCAGTTCGACCGAGTTTTGAAAGGACACGTGACGACTTTTTTTCTAAAACGATTCTATCATATTTCACAGCAAAGGTTTCGAGAAATTTCTTACGGGACAATTCAATTCTAGTTCCAGAGTAATTGCGAAACTGCGATGATTTGTGCAAAAAACAGCCTAAAACTTCTGAAATTGAAACCGCAAGGGCACTATTTTTACTTGCTTTGAGTACTTGAGTAGCACTTGATGTTTCCAGTTAGTAATTTCAAACCTGTCAGATTTATCCTTCCCCTGTTGTAACTGCAACTGACTGTATTTTTATACAATAAGCAATAGCTAACATACAACGAAAATATGTCATATATACAGACTACATTTTACAGTTCTTCAATACAAACTACAAACAACGTAGTGTTCCATTAAGGCAAGCAATTGGTTATTGAAAGGCAATTGAATCGGTGCAAGCAGTGTACGTCAACAACTACATTTTTATACAATACAAAATAGACAAGATATAATGTAGTATGCAATATATACTACACTGTATAAAAATAGGAAGTGTAGGAAAGTAGAGCAACCTAAAATTATAACACGATCATAATTATTAATCAATAAAATTTATTTATAAAGCCAATCAATTTGTAAAATCATACTCAAAATTAAATAAATACTTACAGACGCAAACTAATTCAGCTTTCCATTTTCAATAGAGAATCTATAGAGGATCAAAAACCAATGTACTAAATAATAAATCAATTTGTTACGATTCATATTCATAAATTTTATCAGAAAGCCTCTGGGGCAAGTCACTAGAAGACAACAAAAAAAATCTAAAAAGAAACATTTGTAAAATTCAAATGTACGGATAATCAAATCATAAAAACTTTATTCAACTAAGATTTGCGTGTATGTACCTCCGTCAAGTTATGAAAGTTATGAAAAAAAATTTTTTTCCCCAAAATTCCGACACGCTCAACAAGCGTAAGCCCGGCGACTTTTCAAACGATTCCTCTAGCTGTTCGGCCGTAACAAATTGCTCACTCTGAATTTGTAGTGAATGGTAGTCTCGAACGGGTCCGCACTTAAAGACTTTGCAGATTTAATGAAAATCGTCAAGCGAAATGGAAGAGAATTAAACATTCAAAAGATTTGCATTCAAAATGGGAAAACATTAATTTTACTTCGCACAGTCAACCGGTGTGCAAAGCCGTGAAGATTTCTGTCGGTCGATTAAGCGCTGCCTTTTGTGAAAATTACTGCTGCATAGGAAAATTTCATTCGCGAACAAAACAAAACATAAATCGCCCGCTGTTTTTTTTTGTTTCACTCGATACCACTGGACACATGCGATCCCTCTTTTTTACGCAATTAAAACGGACTGTATCGAATCGAAATGTGCAACAATAAATTAGACGGTGAGGGAAGTTTTCAGTTGGAAGTACTCGGTCGTTTCCCCGACACTTTCAGGTGTTTTTTGTGCTGCTGTAGCCGTGGGAAATGAGTGTGTGTCACCGACATACAGAGTTACTACACCATTCTGTAAAATAGTCTATGCGCAACTAATAAAATCAACGCAGTGAAAGTTAGACGAAAAATCACTGCCTTGTGATAATGATATACATACTTATGTTACATTACATTATATGGTGTGTATAAGTTTCTATTGACTAAATCTCGTGTGGTAGTAGACGAGTGTAAGGAATCCTGGGAAAGATTTGTTTTATGGTACTTGTCTGTTGTTAAATTGTGAAAAATTTCACATTGCATAATGTAATGTTTTGTAAAGGAGAAATAATAGAAATTTTTTAAATTTTACATGTTCTTGAGATTGAGTTATTACTCATCTGCCACTCAAACAACAGGAGTTATTGCATTGGCAAGGAGGACAGACTAAATGTCTAGGATTAAGCTTTACTAAAATAGAAATTAGAACATGAAATTGTTGGGACTTTTATGACAAAGAAAAATATCTGGATGGGCACGAAAGGTAGTGTGTGTCTGTGTGTGTCTCGGTCAATTTGGCAGTGAAGAGCACAAGTTCTGCTTTTCAAAGACGAGATTTCCGATAGAGGTGTTAAGTTTTGAATCAAAGGAAATGATGCACCATTACAGAGCGAAAGAAAAAGAGGAAAGTGTGAAATTGAAGTTGTAAAGTTCCGGCTGGTCCTTTGTACTAATTTTAGTGTTCGCTAGGAGAAAGGAAATTTTTGTTTGAGCTCGAGTTTGAACAGAAGAAGAAAATGGTCTCACCGTAAGAATAATTCCACGAGTTGAATGAAAGTGGTGAAGGGACGACAAAGACTCAAGTGCTCATTAGAACTCTTTTGACCGATTAAAATAAGTTCTCATCCCTGTACGACTCCTGTATGAATTTAACAAACACGGCGGTTGTTTGCGGTACTTAAACTTTTAGGAAAAAAGATTAGGAAATAGCTCTGGCACAGTTACTACGAGTGCGCATGTAAAGAATTAGGAAGTTCCATGACTTGAATACGCCGAAGAAGAAGAAGAAGAAGGAAAAAAACAGTTTCACATTCATGGAATACTAATATTTGAGGGATGAGTTTTTGAAAAATTATTAATCCGCGGGGAATATTGAGAACTTCGTCGGAACTCATCATCCTCTTTGAGAGTTCTCGAAAAACTTAACTTTCTAAAGGTGTAAAGTTTTAAATGAAGAACTCGACGTCTTCTGCGATGGTGATGGGTAGGAATGTGATTTTTGTCTCACTTGTTACACCTCGGATGACGACGAGAATTCCAAATTTCAGCTCCGATCTCATCTGGAACGTTAGATCACTCGTCTACTCCACTTCAATTCCCCAAGATCGGGAGGTTTGACCCAACAACTTTCTTTTTTTTTTTGTTGAGTTACCCTGTGACAAAACGTATATAGAATTATGTGGTCGGTTCGACCTTGCTCTGTGACAGTTATGATAAGCTGTTATCAGTCATCAGACGGAAGAACAACTCTCTGTTGTTATACGGTTTTGTATTTTCTCCTCGCCGGATCGCGACACGACCAGATCTTTTTCCTTTTCTCATCGGATTTCCCTCTGGGCGTGTCCTTTTCCCCAAAAACCGAACGTTTGCAATTTGTTTTCCCACGGTTGCATCTTTCTGCGCTCTTCTTATTTCCTCCGACCGCAGACCTTTGCCAATTTTCCCGTTCCGAAAGTTAAACGGGCTTTCGGCTAACCTCTTGAGGTTTCGTTTTCTTCCACCCACCAGAGTCGAACCCTTTTCTCTGCCCAGACGAATCGTCTCACGTCATCTTCGATTTAATGGTGAAGAATTCGAAAGGCGGGATGAGAAGATGTCTTCTCGGAGTGATACAGTAAAATGATTGACCTCTGACACGAAAACTTGAAACTTAAGTTACCTGACGGTCCTGTTATTTTTGTTTAAGTCAGATCCCCCGAAACGAGATTACCCCGCTTTCTCCCTGGTCCCCTGCATTTCCCCCATTTCGCTATTTCATTGTTTGTCACCAATTTCCTCTCTGCTGAACGTTTTGCACCTGCTTCCTTTGTTTCTCTAATAGAACAAATTAGATTTATATTATTTATTATTGTTTTCCAATCTGAATTAATCTATCTCGAAATCTAATTTCGAAAAATATAAAATTTTATTACGAGTTCTTATAATGCTCGCCATTTATATTATTGAAGCACACTCGAGCAACAATTAGTAAAGGATTTTAATTATTATTGCCCCGTTTAAACTTCCCTTGCCATTTATACTTTTTCAAGGCATTAGTTGAAAAAAGATAGTAGTAGTAGTAGTAATAATAACAATAATAATAATAAAAAAAAACGGCAACCTTTAGAATGGAGATAATAATTAACTGAGCAGGCATACAATGAGTAGGGTAGAAAAATCTTATAGCAGGCAAGAGAAACTGTAAGTTAGTTGTATTCTTTTGTGTTGCGTGAGTGTAAACTACTTTAGCCTAAAATACAAAAAACTGCAGAACTGTATTTGGCAACGTAATAAATTTAAACATAACTCTCGATCTACTACATAACTGTACTACTTTTGTTTTTAAATAAATTTAATTTCCTTTTACTTTTTAAAGTTCTAATAAATAAAAGAATAAAAAATAACAAATAAAACGTTTGCCCGTGTCCCAATTCTCCTGAACTACAATTTATACTACATAAGTTTTTCCTAAATACAATTTTGAATGTTTAATTTAATTATTATTATTGAAGAATCACACTGTTTTTATTTGTACAATCCGCATTATTAATTATGTTTGTACGTTAATAATGACGCGACTGCGTCACCGACTACTTCGTGTAGTAGGCAATTTAATAAAAAAAATCGAAAAAAAAGACACGGCATTCTTCTGCGAGCTTTCAATAAGTCTTTTCCCGTTCGGTGGCAAAGCTCAAAAATCACCCACTCAGAAGCTTTCCAGACGTAAAAGGCATTGAAGCCCATTCAACCGTGGGAAAGTCACCGCCTCGAGCCAATTTCACTTATCCCGTAACGTCTGACACGTAACACGTTTTTTATTTTAATAGAAATGTGTGATTTTTGTGTAAGACAAAGTGTTACTCTCCGTGATGGAGAAAAAATCCGGGAAGAGTCAATCGCAGATTACACCGGTATGAATCGAAGTCGACGAAGTTGAACTCAACGTGCAAAGCATTTTCCTTTATAGTAATAAACCCGTGGCAATCACCTGCGTGACGTTGAAGTTGTTCCCGTACAAATTGTGAAAACAATTCGAAAACGTTCGACTACTAGATAACTAGAAAAAAAAGGGAACGCGGTGTTAACACCGTCGTCGGCAGTTACAATCCGAGTGATGTATTGAACTATAAAAATAACTTAAACGACACTCGTCGGAATGAATTTACCATTCACGGCAACTTCAGTTTAACTCCTCACATTTTCAATTAAACTTATTAAAAAAGTCTTAACGTCTATGTAAATGTTTGCGCTTCGGTTTGCGACCTTCTTTGTTGACCTCAATCAACCTGAGTCCCGGTGAATTTTCTTCGCATGTCTGCCGTGTGGCAGTCGCTTTAATTTATGTTCACGTTTCCCCCAGTGAACTTCACACGTTTTTCTTCTCATTCATTTTGTTATAACAAAAAAATTATATACATATATATGTTTTGTGGTTGGAAGCGGATGGAACTTAATAATTCCTCATTTCGAATGGTGTCCAATAAATGTCTCGACTAACGTCAGGTAACCTTAATTAAACCACCTGGAAAATCCGACTAGAAACACGTACAGGCGTGTGCTACTTGACTATGCTCGACCTGTACTTATACAGAAACTGTAAAAAAAGCTCCCCGTAACTCATTTTGGCCATTACGCCTCGAATCTCGCTAATTAATTAAATACATTATTAGTTTGATCCGAATTTTAATTATCATATTTCCGTTTATGTAAATAAAACATTCGTTTGGGTTTTTATTACGTACGAGTCAGATTAATTCCACTGGGCTGGGCTTCGACATGTCCGGGAGGTGTGTGTGTGTGTGTGTGTGTGTCTGTGTGTGTAGTGCCTTCAGCCTGCCCATCCATTGCCGACGGGTATGTGTAGGAACTCCTTAAGGTACGTTTCTTCTAATTATAATTAGAAGATGTGACGGATTGTAAGGTACTACAAGCGTTAGAGCAGAGCAACATTGAATTTTTAGTTTTTACTATATACGTTTTTCACTGTTGCGTAAATTCAACATGTCGTGTTTTATCTTTTGCCAACGCTCTTCCCCGGGAAGTACATTAAACTAGATAATTGTTATGTATGTAATCCTATTAAACTGTTAAATACTTATTATGATCTAATTGGCACGTTTTAATGTTCCCAAAGAACCTTAACGGATTAATAGAAATTAAGGGAACGCGACATAATTTACTTACAAGGTTTAATAATATATATTTTACGTTTGCATGAGTACTCAAATTTGCATAAACTAATACATCTGTTACTGTTAACTCTCTCTCTCTCTCTCACTCTTTATTAAATTTCTCATTCTTCGTTTCACATACCTTTTACTATGTCACCTCGTATCCGTTCCGAATAATCAAAATCGAATAATAATAATAAAGTTATATTATTCGTAATATTGTTAATATGTAAATGTGGTGTGTGTGTCGTATGTACATGTGATTTTATCCAACACTGGCCTGCTCGATATTAACAACAGTTTCATGCTTCATAAATTTATTTAAATACATATGCCGAGAGCGTCAAAACAGCGATAGCAGTGTAGTACATCAAGCATTGGTAGGTGCAGTTGTCATTATTTACTTTTATGTATAACCGAGCACGACATTTTAATGAATTGCACCTCTGTTTCGGCATTTTAATTAGAGGTTAACTCTCGCAACGGCATTTTTATGTGTTAAATATAGTACGGTGTATGTAGTACTAAATATTCTTTAATACCAGTTCTAATTAATAAGGTAAAACCAAGAGTAGCACCCTAATAATAACACGTGAGTTATGCATCATAAAGAACTCATTAAAAGTACATTTTTATTTAATTCGTACGATTCGTGACGATAAAAAACAATGTATGAAGAAAAAAGTAAGAATGTTTCTCCTCGGTGTAACCTCCGGAGACATCAACCTTCGTGTGGCCAAACCTTCGTGTGAAATCCAGAGATCCAGAGACGAAGGAAATGATATTTCCCTCGAGTGTTCGAAATTTCCATGAGCTAATTGAAAATCGTAATTGAATGGTTAATTAATTTCAAAGTTTTACGAAAGCGATCTCGGGGTTATGAAACAGTTAAGAATTCTCCCGGACGGAGTTTCCCCCCACGGATTGACCCGTACGGTCCGTCCAAATCCGACTCCGACGTACGACGGCCCCGGAGGATCTCGACCGTCTGCTCCTCTTCCAACCTGAAAAATTTTCAGGTTCTCTAAGGTACGCCTAACCAGAGAATGAACGTTGACTGCGAGTTTAAGATGAATATTCGTAACTCGAGGAAAGACAACGCGAAAGAAGAAGATGGGGAATCCGCGCGTGTTAAACATGGGAGCGAATTTTTCCTCCCGAATCGAGTTAATTGACTGACTAAACATAGGTGAAAATAAGTTTTTATAGTTCAGGTGTTCACCGGTTGCCTTCGTAGCGGCCAAACTATCGGATTTTGTTTAGTGTCGAGACTGTCGTGCGGTCGGCCAAGTCGACTCTTCCGAACCTGTGAATTTTCTATTGAATGAGAAATTGCTCAGACGTAGCCTCCGGAATTTTGTGTCGTTTTCGAGACTGCTGGATTCTTTCATTTTGAACCTGGAATTTACGCACGCGTACCCGCAAATCCCCTCGCACACGGTAAGAGAACGGTTTAGTATTAAAGTTCGAATTTTAAATTTTCACGGCGTATTTTCACTATTTTTGTTTTTGGTGACGGCGGTTGCCCCCTGTCCAATTCGACAAAAAAATACATAGATACACAAAATACACACAAAAAAAGTTTAGTATTATGTATTTTTATGTAAACAAGGAACTGACGAAAACACGCTGTTGTTTCGTTGTTTTTGTTTTGATTTGAGTTCCACTGCGAAACGACCCGTTCGAGTCAAAATAGAAGATTTACTGTCATAACTCCGCTTCGTATCTTTGAATGTTTCGTAAATTTTTGACTGTGTGTACCGAGTTGTTGACTTGTCTTAGTGGAATTCTTAAAGCGTGACTTAATTGGCAGTTAAATTTTTAAGGTTTTCGTGGTGGTGTACCGACCTGCAGGACTCAAGGACTCAACTGCACTTTTTCTGGGCTAGTGTTCCTACGAACGAGTAGCTTAAACATCAATGATTTTGACGGTGTAACTATGTTAGAAACGACGTCGACAGGACCGCTATATATATGTATATACACTGACCACTATATAGAGACTATACATGCAGAACCATCACCCATGCTTCTGTTTCTTATATAGTAAAATACTCCCAACGTATTTGTTCGCAAATTATTTAAAGCCCCCTTATAAAAATTTAATAAGCTTTAGTCTTTCGTTGTCAACAATATGTCGAACACTGGCCCCCCTTTTTTTTGTTCGGATGAAACTTTCAAGTAGGAATCCCTCAACACAAGTAAAATTAAGCAAACGGTGAACATAAAATCGTAATAAAATCTACCGCACCGCCTTATCTACCTTTTGCACCCGGCTGATGGACCCTTTCCTTGTACATAAATATTATTTAATAATTATTAATTCTGCACATGTTGAACATCTTCATCTTTGTTTATTTTCAAAAATTAAAAGTGATTGTTTGTGTTCGGTCTCGGTTAACTCGTGAACATATTTTATTTGCATATATTTTTGCATTAAACTTTTGAATGGTAACGTATATTCTGTTTACGTTCTCGGGAAGATGAGAAAATTAACTTTTAAACTTTGAATGAATTACGTATCACTTGTTTTTTTTTTTAAAGACTTCAACTCTGGCATTTTTACTGCAAGTTTCACTTCAAGATTCATTGCTTAATTTTATAATTTATTTATTATTAATTTGAAACGAATTGTGCGATTAAATAAGCTTTGTTCCTTGTATTGTATCTGTGGTGGTGCGTTTTGTACTCCATCTTGCTCGATTTAGGCTGGGTATGTAGAAGTTCCAGAGAAAAATTAACTATTTTTGTGGAACTTGTTAACTTGTGTTAGAAAGTAAAGGCTCGTGTACTTTATAACCTATTGTGTTCACTCCCTCGCTTGATACTTAGAACACCGAGGCCGACAGTCCAACGTGCAAGCCCAAAATAAATTTCTAATTTTATTCAGAATAAAGTCCAGTCCTCGGTCGAACTGCATAATTATTTTTTATGTTGTCGTATAATAAAATACTTAAAGTCACGTGCTTGTTTGTCTTGTTACGGAAAATAAAACTGTACGGAGAGTATTAAAGTGCACGCAAGTGTAAAATGCTAAAACTGATGAAAGCAACTACGTATTTTCAGCACATGAAGTAACTTAAAGTTAAATAAAATTTATTTAAATAGATTAATTTAAACGATTACTATAGATTTATACGATAAAACTGTTTCTCAAACTTATTTATTTTTTGCTTGAGTTTGACTAATTCCAACTGTATGTAGAAATTTTTTATGAGTCACAGAACTGACTTTCTGTTATGTATGTCTCTGTGTCTCTGCGTAAGGTCGGAAAAGTTTGAAGAATAAATGCGAGGAGGCAAAATGGTTAATGCCGAGATCCCCGGGAGAATAAAGTGTCGGAAGGCTTTAGAAAGACTTAAGGAATTTCTAGTTACCTGACTTAGTAGTGTAATGTGAAAGAGAAAGTATTAGAAAGGGCACTCCTGTCCAGAAAAACTTTTCAAAGTCTTCTCCAAGGAAAAACCGACGAAAGGGAAAATATTAAGGTCCTACTAACTGGACCGTGTACTTCCCACGAATCAGACGTACCAGACGTATTAGACGAAATTTTCTCAAAAAGGCAAGCTTAAGGTGATCTGGCAAAGCTCTCGGATGACGTAAAGTGAAAACATTTCTTAAAAAGAGATGTGCCGAAGCAGAAGTTTTGAAATTTGAAAGTCAACATGGTCATTCGCTAAAACTTGAGTTTTCAAAGTAGAGAAATTTCTAATAAAAAAGTAAAGGCTCCGAGAGATGATTTTTTTCTGTTTGGGGTTTGACTATATAGAAAAATAACACGGGTTTTAACTGCTGAACGAAAGCTGCAGAAAAGCTGCAGAAAACACGTATTACCTATGCTAATTAATTTGGGAAAGGTTTACTGCATAATCGAAATTCTCATCATAGCTGAAGTGATGTTGATGTTGTGGTGAACGACAATCCTCTCACGCTATCGCCTGGATAACCGAGGTAGAATGGCAAACAATTTCAGGTTGTACCTAAACATAAATCGGTGGGTGGCCTCACCTTCGTTTACTCGAGAGGACCACTACAAAAAAGGTAGATTTGCTATTGGAAACGTAGGTACAACACTTCCGTGGAAATGTAACGAGCGATAATTGAAGAGTTGTCGTTTACGGGGATCGTTAACTTGATCTCTCCTTGATGTATTCAAGATCACACTGATCGGTCCGGGTTAACCCAACGACGTGGGTTTTCAAATTTGCCGTAACTATCTCCAAACTATCACGTAACCGTTTTCAAACAGTTGCGACCCGTTCGAATGAAATGTCTTTCATAAATACGTGGATAGTTATGTACATAACGTGCTGCCTGCTCGGGTCAAAACGATCGATCACACCGAACGAACATCCTCATTTATTTTGACACGAATCGATCGAACTTGTGAGTTTTCTTAACTTTCTGACGAATGACGTCGGCTTGGATAATTTCAAGTGTAAACAGCACGTAGCTTAGTTCTAAACATTTCGCAAATTTTCTAATTAATTGGAATATTTGCTTCGTGCACGGGTCTGCGAGTTAACTATTTAACTAAAAAATTTTCGTCGTGAAAGGTTTTACAAATGTAAAAGGCAAGCTCAACGGTCAAGGATGCATCGAAGACCGTCTTCAGGTGTGCACAACCCAACAAGTAGGTAGGTCTACGAGGTCTAGGATTCCCTACAAGAGTTCTATTCCTTTTACATGTCAGAGTCATTTCTGGGAAGCTCGGTCCAACGTGTCATTTTCAACAACAGAATTTTATAGTTAAAATCTCTCTCCCTTTCCTATTTGTCCATTTATGTACTGAGTTATTTATGTACTGTTACATGCGTTACGTACTATGTACCACAACGATTTGTTAAAGATGTCAGTTCGTTCACAAACTTGTTACTATTTATTATTATGTCATTATTACTTGTTATTATTAGTTGTGTATTATTTTAAGTTGTGTTATTTATTTCTGGCAGAACTGTCGAGTACCCGACAACAAATTACCACCCATGGATGAGCGTAGCTATTTTTGGACACGGAAAAATTCATCACGAACAGCCGGTTACTAAACTATTTGACTTTAACAAAATTTCTGCTTTATGAAACGTCACGTGGTTTCGTCACGGCCGTAAAAAAACTCCGGCGTCGAGGTGAAGACGGGTAATGTGAAAAAAGCAGGTTTACGTATCATTTAATTAATTATGCATCACCGTAAATAAATAAGTTTAATAAATTTGTCGCCGGGCGAATAAATAACGAGTAATGATTTTTATGGGACCCGGTTGATAAATACGCGAAATCCAGGCGGCTTCGTCGAAACGATTCGTCTTCCAGGGCAGAGGGTCGATTAAAAGGACTTCGGAGAGATCCAATTAACGTAACGGGGGATGAATTACCACCCGGGTAATAAAAAAAGAAATTGACAGCGACTCCACAGCGTCGGCAAAAGTCCATTCAAATCAATTTAATTCAAAATCAATTTTGTTACTCGAGGTCCCTGGGGACAAAGTCGGGCTCAGGTACGCCGGAACTTTTCCACGGGTGCAACAGTTCAGGGGACCCTTCCCCACGGTTTTCGGTTTGGTCTCTGCATCCTCCGACGAGCCGGTGAGACAACGTAACTTCCAGGTACCCATTTTAGGTACCGACGACTAAGGTACAAGGTAATCAAGGTCATTAACTGCACCACTCGGGTATTGAGGAGGTACCCGGGCACGACACACGAGACGTCTCACAATCCAAATAAAAAGTCCGTTTTTCGTTGCGTCTGGGCGTACCTCGGCGCTCCGACGCTGTCCTACCTGGGCGCTTGGGTGGTTTTTTGGCAATCCTGGCGATCTTTTCGAACACGTGGCTTGCCGAAAACTGACTCGACCAAATTTGGAAATGAAGCGTCGGAGTCGGACAGTCGGTCGGTCGGTTTCAACCTGAGTTTTTCAGGTTTGGCATTCGACCGGGGAGTTTTGCTCCGAGGCGGAACGCGTTGTCTGTGGGAACCAGCAGATGGGTCGTTTTTCCTGACCTCTAAGGTTTCCATTTCTACCGTTTCAATGCCGAACACAAATAGACGCCGGTAATGGAATTTAGCTATTTTTTTGTCGAACTTCTACCGAGTGATGTAGCAGCGCCTAATGAAATGAAGTAAATTAAGTGGAAGTAAATTGCAGAAAACATCAACTGCAATAATGTGCTTTCTGGTTTCCCCCACCTCCTCTCTCCCATACGTAAAAGCATAAATGTATTTTCGTATATTACATAAGTTTGTGTTACATTAAACTTAATTTAAGGGAAGTACGTACGACAGAAATAGTATTTGAGAGTGTTGTAAAAACATCTTGGCAAGTCACCACCGATACCCTGGGGTGCTGCTCCTTCCTTGTGTCGGTCGTGTTTTTTTGGTTTACTAAAAAATAAGCACAGAATACAGTACTGATTAACCCGAACCGAGTCGTAGTGTGAAGGAACAATTAGGTAAATTCAGGTACGTCATTGTTTGAGGGCAACCGTCACATCCCACGATGGCCAGCGGTTTCCGTTTACGGTCAATTCAAATTCAACGCAGAACGTAATTTAAACCATTTGGTCGACGTCAACCTGAAATTGGGATGACGTCAAACAATCAAAAAACGAAAGTGAATACCCGGCAGGAAATGAGGAGAGAGAGAGAGAGAGAGAGAGAGAGAGAGAGATGAGAGAGAGAGAGAGAGAGAGATTTTAGTTCAACTCTCCTGTGACCGTCAACTATTAGTAGTTGACCGAAAAGTTGTAAATGGAAAAAAAAGTTGTACAAGACCAACTGGGGATTCGCTCAACCCATCAGCAGTATACGTTTTCGCGTATATTTTCTCAAGTTGTTGTGTTCATCACAGGTAGCGTTGATCCTAACTGGTTGACTTGGAGAATGCGTAACCACACAATCGTAGAGCAGTCGTTGTAGTGAAGTCGGTATTAACGTATCGATTCAACTTTTAAACGTCCCACGCCAGAAGTTCTCAAGAAACCGACACTGCCGCCGCTCGCGTGTGCGTGTATTTATGTATACATAACTCGAAGAAACACTCAAGCACTTGATAAACGAACGAGATCTTAAAGGTATTCTTATGTTTCAAAATTAGTTCGAGAGACTCTTACTAGGACGAGGTGTTAACCGTTACTGTTGCCAACTTAACCCGTGTATATTTTATACATTGTACTGTATATTTTACATCACCGGTATTATATAAAGTTACAAAAACTACCATTCAGTGAACTAGAAGGTAGACGTACAGTTGCCAAACACACTGTGCCCGGCCTGTGTGCATACGAGCTGAACTTGTTATGTGTAAGAAACCGTAATGCATACATGGAAAGTATGCCAGTGTGTATGTATGTATGTAATAAACCCCATTTTTTTACTTAGAGATAGAAGCAGTTAAAAGTGAAAACATTAAGCGTCGTTTTACAACAAGGTAATTAAACAAAACGTTAAGTAGTTTCTCTTTACTACACATATGTAACATATATATGTACATATAATTAATATAATATACATTAAATTTGATTCGAACTGTTATAAAATTAAAACTTTACGAATACGAATACATTTGTACTTCTTTTTTATGCTTTTTACTCGACCTCATTTCTGTAAGTACATTGTATTTACTTATTTTTATATTTATAATATTATATATTCTCATTTTTATTTCTATATTTACATAATTACGTGTACACAACTTCCAACCGGCTGTAAGCCTCGTGTTAAACTGAGATATATATATTATCTATTGAATTTTTCTTATATATAATGCTATGTGACGTTAGCAAACTTTTTAGTAAAAATGTAGTTTTCCCTTGTATTTCTTTTGTTGTTCTTTCTATTCCTATTTAGTCAATGTGTTCTATTCGTAGTAAAGTCGGACCAGGATCAGGAGGGAAATTAAACTCGGTTTTGTATTTCCGCGTGGCGAATTGCAGTTGCAGTCAGCCGGGTGAATTCCATTAAAAAAGTTAGTCGAAATAAGAGAAATTCCACCGGTGCGAAGCGGAGTGAAGTTGGAACTTTGGAAGTCACTGAAAAAAGGCCCTTAACCGAGCAACAAGGGCAATTAAGAAGTGCAGAAACAATTGGAGCTCAGGTAAAACTCTCTCGGATGTTTCACAGGTGAAGGTTTCTCCCACTTTCGTTAGCATTTTGTGACCCCTTCAAAGTGACAAAACCGACTTTCAACAATGGAAAGAGTCCCGTTGATGTGATGTTAATTATGCCCAGTCAGGAGTTTGGCGAGTTGTTGATGTTTTGACACTCGCTCAATGCATAGTTCCACCGCAAATAAAATTAATTTTAACGTCCGAAGTATCGGTATGAGTTCGGATCTCGCCACTCGGATTCAAGCCGTGTCACCTTTGACTCTGTGATGTGTTTTTTTGTATACACGAATTGTGTGGAAACATATTTTGTAGTGCGGTTGGACGGTGCGTCAACTCTCGTAGAGTTGAGTGCGAGAGTTGTACTATTTTTTTTTATTATTATAAAATTATTTGTACTACTTGCTTGCTTGTTGACAATCACGTCTGCTAGATTTTAGAAGCGAAAATGAGTTGTAGTTGAGTGCAGTCTGATTGAAATGAAGTCGACGGCATTCTTCTACATCAAAACGTCACTCCCCGGACTACAACGCAAATTATCCAACGTAATGCGTAGCGCACAAGAGCGTGGGCAAACCACAAGTTCGTGTTTTGTTCAGACGGAACCGGAAGGTTCGCTTCCAACTTCGGACCCATTCGGACCAGTTTCGGTCTTCAGAGGAAGAAAAACAATCAGTGGAATTATGTTAAGTGGATAGTTGAAAGTTTTAATTTCGTGTACTCGGGCAACTGACACGAAATCCAATTACGTACGAAAGGAAGACAATGCGAAAGTACTCACTTCGTGGCAATGGCAATCTAATTACTTTTTAAACGTTCCTTTCCTTCTTTTGTCTACCTGCTACCTTCGCTGTGATGTGATGTCGGTGACGTTGTCAGATTTATACAAACTTGCTAACGACCCGCAAAAACGTCCCGGCATCCGTTTTTTCTTTCTTTTTTAATTTTCATTTCCTCATAGTTGCGAGTGATGAGTTTTTTTTATGGCTCGAAACGAGTGCGCGCCATGACGCGTTTTACGGCGACATAAAAGTGTTATAATTTTACTTTGCTTCTGTTAATACTGAAACGATTATTGCTGTCGTTCACCGCCGTTATCCGGTAGAATCCTCCTACAATGATGTCTCTCCTCTCTCTCTCTCTCTCTCATTTAATTCGGTGGTTGACCGTAAGTTTAGGTGTTCAAACCCACCCATCGGTGCTCTTTAGGTTCCCTCGCCGTTCTAAAACACTTGTAAAGGAACTTATTTATTAAGAAACTTAATAGATTTAATAAATTTTGTAATTTCAGGCTTAAATGGTCACCGTTCCCACTCGCGCTCGATCAGACACATGGTTCAAGTATTCAGTTTCACCTAGAACTGTAAGTATGACTTATATCGTGCTCATTTTTCTATTAACTGCAACTGTACATTTTGTGGAAAATACGGTTATATAAATGTATGAATAAAATATTAATAATTAATAACAGTAAAAGTGATGTTTTAGTGTTTTGTAGTACAGGGATGTGTTGTCAAAACCGTACTCCTCTTGACTTTTTGGGTATGAAACTTCTCGCATTGGGAGTACAAACACAAAGAAATGAAAACTCGAATACGTTGCATACTTAGCAATGATATAACATATTAATTTTTATCCAACAGGGTAGACTAAAACTGACAATATCGATAATATAAAATCAAAAAAGTCACAACTGCCAAACTCTAGGCGAAATAAGTAAAACAGCCGGCAGGTTGGTTAGTTATTATGTATACATATATATTCTAACTCATATATTGTATAACTCTTACAATGTGTATTGAAACTACTTCAGGCGAGCAAAGGAACTTTATATTATTTGCAACAAATATTTGCTATCATGTATGAGTTACCAATAGAATGTTGATTTATTTATTAATAGAAGCTCGATTTTCCTTCGTAGGCTGAACTTGTGTTTGCACTCAAAACGTGAAACAGCGAATTAAAATGGCTACCGTTGTGGTCGTACAAATCGGGCTTTTCCAAGCAAAACGAACCGGGTCAAAAACCTTGACACCGATGTTGTCATCGAATGTGCTGACATAATTTAATTCTGGTAAATGTCAACATTTTGCTCTTCTTCAGTACGGTCCACCTTTTACTCAGGTATCCACTCGCGTCGAAATAAAATGTCAACAACTCTCGGGAATCGAACTTGATAAAAAAAAGAACGTCATCGAGTTAACAGGAGTTATGAAAGATTGTTTGAACGGTAGCAAACTCACCTTATTGTCAATGTCGTTCGGCTTGCTCGAAGCAAAATTTCAGGTCGAACAGTGCACACTCGGAATGAGAAATTTTGCTTTTGTCACTTCGCTTCCGTCCAGTTGTAACTTGGATTTTTCACTTAATTTGCCATCCGTCAAAGTTTGATTTTGCTTAAGGACACGATGGGGAAATCAAGTTCGCTGTCTGAAATTTTGTCTTATTCGTCGCAAAACCTTTTGGACTTGGTCTGTCTCTGAATAGTTTAACATTCGACCCGGAACTAGTTCACCTCTACTTCCATCAGACGTCTTTCTCACGTGGGCTTTTCTATAGGGGACAATGTTTTTTAATATTTTCATGACTTTTGCCATAAATCATTTCCCGGGTTGACACATCCTGCCGTGATTTTTTGCCGGAGTTCTTTATAATACATAAATATTAATGCCGTGAAGCACCGTATTATTATTTGCTTGTCTCTTCCCAGGTTTATATTTTTCACGTTTGTTTACCTAGCGCATTTCATAAAAAAACCACGGAGGTATCGGTTACTCTGGTACCCGGAGGAGCACGTCTTTGATTTTCCGTTAACTCGACTAGTTTTCGGTTAGTTTTGGTTTTTTATTTCAACATGGGAATTGAGAGTTGGACGATCGTAGAAATTCCATCCAAATTTATTTATTCAATTATTTACCTTTAACTCATTTGACTCATAACTTATTTGAAGCGTATGGAATAAACTATTGATGTAATACAGTGCACGTAATGTTTAAGATACTATCAGACAACTAACTCGGTAGTTATCTCTTGTTGGGTTTTTAGTAGAAGAACCGTTTCGCTGGTTTCTTGATTGTTTTCGTGTAAATTTAGTTTGAACTCCTGAAATTATTTAATTATTTGTAAACATTCGTTTATTTAGTGGAAAAAAATGCTCGCAACACTTGTGAAACAAAATGCACTCTAATGGAAACAATTACAATTGAATATATTATAATTATGCAGTAAAATAGTACAGAACCATTGGTGTCAAAAACACGAATAATAACTCAATAATAAAATAACTTAATAAAAAGGCCGTGGCAACTATAATTAATATTAGTAATTTGTATTACAATCCGTAAAATCTTTATTATGTAGGTCGTGCGTAAATCACTATTAATTAATATATTGTTATAAATTAAGTTTGAGAAATGTTTACTCGTGCAAGTTTGAGCTGCGCCCATCGGTCGGTTAATCTTGTCCTATATTCCTATTGCAAAGTAAATAGTTTAGTTTACATTATTAGCACCTTACATAGATATGTAATTATTGTCGCTATTATTAGTAACCCTACTTTTTAAAATGTCAAACTGTTTTTTTAATGTTCTCATTTGTCCAAACTTCCTGGCAAACATTTTCTTACCAAGTTTTATTCATTTCCTTTAACTTGAGGAGGCGAAGAAATTTTCTGTTGACAAGTGTACGCAGTTCTCATTAGAGCTGAAAGCAAAACATTTCCCACAGCAAAATGATGAAATGAAAACATGTTGTTTCCTCTTGCCTGGATTTTTTTCTTTTTTTTCAGGTTTTCTTTCTTTCCATTGTGATACTGAATCAATTATACATTCTCAATGTTTCATTCTGATAGATCCATTGCCATGTTTAACTCATTCTTCTCTTTGCTCTTCTTCTTTTTCCTCTTCTTCCACCTCCGGTATTAATTCATTAAAAATTTTAGAATAATTCTGACAAAGTCAAATATTCAAATTTTCCAAATTACAAAGGCAGATTATTCGTTTCTTGTGTATAAATTTAAAAGTTGGTTCTTCCTCCTCAGTCAAAGTGATCTTTCCACTGGTTTTTCTTGTGGCATCAAGTCAAAGCTTACTCGTTGTGATATTCTCTCATGTTATCATTCGCTCAGGGATGAAACTTTGGTATTTTTCTTGTCTTCATTCATTTAAAAATTTTTCAGAGTTTAGAGAGAAGGAACGAAGAAATTCGGTAAGTCCATAAACGCCAGGTCGTGTTTTTGTTATTTTGGCGATGAGCACTTCTCAGGTGCAGGTACCCGGGGATGATACTTTTTGGTTCGATTTTGCAAAAAGAACCGGTTTCGCTGTTCGTGGAGGAAAAAGCGGAAACTGTCAGAGTGAGAATACCCAAAGCGAAGCAACACAACCGTAACGGAATTCTTCTCCTTTTGAGCGGAGATGTTGCCGAATACCCTGGGGTACGGTTAAATCCACGTAGGTTTTATCTGAGAGATATCTGTGCGTTTCGGATTGGCAGGTTAAGATGGTTCACGCGATGTCCGGGAACAGGAAATACCTGTACTTTTCCCAGGTGTTGTCCGCGTGTGACTCTGAGGCGTCTTCTTGCACACCCTGGCCTTTGGCAAACCCTGGCAACTTCAATCTAATCGCGGACGATAGGCTCGAACGGAATCGCCTCCCTTTCTTCCTTCGGTCAGATGATTTCAGACGATAACCGGTCATTTTTGCGCAATTTTGAATAAATTGTAAACAAAAAAGATTAATTGCAAACAAACTCCGATTGGCAAACTAGCGTTTTTTTTGCGAATTATCATTTGTCAAGGGCGGCAAGCGGTCATGTTCGATTCACGACGCGTCCGCACGGTTCTTGCAGCATTACACTGAGAGAGATGGAAAGTCGAACTTTTTTCCACTAGACGATAGTTCTAGATCCAGCGGAATCGGTTTGTCTGACTCTGACGGAAGATGTACGTCCGGTCGGTTTCCTCCTGCTGGAAACGACCAACTGGCGGGTAAGACTTTTTAAGACATCCTAGAACAGATCTGTTACTCAGCACCAATGGTAAAACATTCTAAAAGTGGTAGTGTTTTGTAGTTGCTCGGAATGTTTCCATTCCGAGGTCCACTCAATGGTTCGCGACGATATCCATGGATTTATTCGCACTAAATGTTGTACGTACTCTTTCTCTAAACAGCCCGACTTTGAATTTGAATGTTCGCGTTGTCAACTCGTCACATTTGCTTGATATTTTTCGTCGTCGTGTCCTCACTTGTTTTTATTTTTATTCGGCCTTAAGAGAGGACAATTTCATAAATGTTAGCGCGTAATTATTGTCACCCAACTAAATTAAAGACTCAGTCGAAATTGACATCAATGACGAAATCAAAAAACAAGGTTCGGAACCCAAAAAAAATAGGCGTTACACAAACTCTGACGGCCACCTTTCCAAAATATACATAACTATGTTTTCCGTCAACGACTTAAGCTATTAATCGACAGCTTATTGATGTTAGTTAAGTTAAAATCACCTGTTTTGGTCAAATTCAGAGTGTCGCACCCGGTCGAAACGCTTATGTCGTCGGAGTGAGCACAGTAACACCGGCAAAACTTTATATTATTTTACGAAACGGTGGATTACGTTGAAACAACTTCGGAACTAAAAGTTTAGTGTCCGCAACGGGTACTTTTAAGTTTTAAATGACGCCATTCATGTGTGATAAATCGAGAAAATTGATACATTAGGGGAAAAGCAAAAGGTTGCCGATAACGATAGGAAAGGGCAGTTGAAAAATTCAACTTTGGACGTCGAAGGCAGGAGAACAAGAGATTTTAAATTTTTGGTCGAAGTGCCGCGAGAGTTTCGGGCTGTAATCGGTCAATTTCACTAGAATTATCAGTGGGGCCTGTAAAGTTTCGACGGAAGCGGTTAACTTGAGACCATGACGACCGCAAAATTATGTGTGTGTTGAAGTTGATTTGATTTTCTTCTACTTCGTCAACGTCCCACCTGTTTCGGTGACACGAAACTCATGTTTCGAAATGAAACTATCGATTGCCTAAACCAGTGCCGTCTCGTCTATTCTATTTAGAGATTTCACGCATGAACTTCTTCTGCCTCCCTCCAATGGCGTCCACCCGGTTCACCTCATGCGAATTTCCTCAATTTTATATATAGTTTTTGCGTTTGTCAACTCCAGGCAAACCTTTTTTTTTTACCTGTGGCTGTGCCTTTGTCTCGGAGTTCTCCGATCGCCGCCTCTTCAAATCTAGTCTTTTTTTTCCTGTCTCCCGCGAATAGTTTAATGAATCTTATTGGGTTTTAAGGGAAAGGTGAAAGTACTAACTAGTTATTGATGTCACGTAGCTGAGACACACAAATTGAACCGGACGATAACAACAGTAGTCCATTCGTACGTGCTTTACCCCCGATGATTTCCTCTCGGTCGGATTGGTTTAGTTCGTTGTGAGCAAACCTTTTCTGTGTCCGGCTTAGATTTTCCTGACCACGCTCACTCGCTTACTACACACGGGGTGTGGTGTTTACTCTAACACGCCGTGAAGATTTGTTCTTGATGGACTGCTTCATGCTTTAACAAAAAAAGTTGTATATAAAAGCCACTCGACGGGTACAGGTGGGTAGAAAAGCATGGAAGTTTCGTTTTACTTTCTATATACTATTTTAAGTATAAGATTCGTAGGTTTAATGCGCGAGATTATATTCTCTGACGAGTTTCAGCTTGAACAGGTTTATTAAGTAGACGGTCAATAATTTTTATACCGTTTTTATTGGATTAACCTTTTCCGGGTCATTCAATAAGGACTTTTGCTACGAACAACAACAACATAATTGTTATTTTGTTACAACTTTACGACTGTTTTTTGTTATGAAAATAAAAATCTACTCAAGGAAAGTGGCAAATAATGATAAATTAAATAAGGAAGAGTACATAGTCCGTCGAATACTAATGAGATTGTTTCTAAAATTTGAACAGAAATTTTGTAGAAAGTTAAGTTGGGAATCGGAACTGTTGCGTGACGTCGTTCAATGGAAAATTACCTACCAAGGTAGGAACTTTTGATTTCCACGTGGGTAACTTCCTTGGCGCTCAACTATGAAAATATCCGGGATTTTGTAAATCCACTCTCACGACCGGTTCGCCAAAAATAACCAAATAAATTGATTAGATCGGTCTTTGTAAAATCACGCGAGAGATCTTAGCCGACGGTGGACAAATTCGCTCGGTCGACAACGTGTAATTTGCACCAACCGGTGACACTGACATTGAAGTTCTACCCTTTAGCCTTTTCCCCGTGTTAATTTTCTATATAGTTGCATTCTAACTGAGAGATTCTCGCTTTCTCAACTAAGAAGGTTGGTTGTATTGGTTACGTAGAAACTCATTCTCAAAATGAAGGACAATTAACACAACACAAATCAAAAACACAACTTGGGTGTGATCTCTGGGAGGAGACGCACCAGAACTCAACATCACGACGAACCCAAAATTAAGTATGACAAAGATTTCTTTCGTCGACACTTTTCCATACGCGGATTGTTTTAGATCGCAGCTTCCAGCTGAATGGATCTCGCACGATCTTACGATAGAGTCCAACCAACGCATCACCTGCATCAACATCCCAACTGATTATTTTTATGGTTAAAACCTTCAAAAATGTCGTCAGAATTCCGTCTCAAGGCTAACCGGTCGGACGGTATAAATTTCGGCGGGGTATCCATCACCCGGGACACCAACTGCAACTCTCAGTTCACTCAAACAGGTTCTCACAGGTGTAATAAATATTATTGAGGAACAACTATTTTAATAAATTAAGTAGTAATGCGTGGCTGATAAAAGTATTCGACCGTTACCCGGTACCCGGGGAGATGAATAAATCGAACTTAATGAGAGATTTTCTTAAATTGAAATGGAAATTTAAATTGGCGACGGAGTCGGTGGACTTTAAGCGTTTGAGTACTTATGTATTATGTACGTAAGTGTACATGCACACTGCTCGAGGACGTGATGAGTTAAGTGGACATTCGAGGTACATAAATCTTTTCTCGTCACCTTTGACAAGTCTTAGGCGAGTCTTATTGTCGCGGTCTGATTATCTCCTACCTGGTACTCCCATTAGACGCTTCATTTCCTATTATTTTGCACGTAATAATATGGCGTCAAATTTCCTACTAAACCTCCAGGATCTTCTTCTTGGACTAGTCTTTCTCCTGTTGAGTTCACTTCACTTCTCTTTACGACTGTCTTGCTTGGCTCTGACCAACTGAGCATAAAAAGCCAGTCTTTAAGCTCCAATGACTTGTGCGGCATTGGATCTATTCAAAATTTGTCTTTTTCCCCCTGAAACGAACTTAAAGTTTTTCACTGATTTACTTTGTAAAACTTCATTATTTTTTTCACTTCGTAAAGAATTTTTTTTGGGCGCAATTTTACTCCTTCCCGATGAGTTATTAATTAACGTTGCGCTATTACCTACTTAACCGATTTTACGAGTTGATTTTTATGTATTTTTGATGGCACGACTTATTGTTTTGTTTGGTTAAACCTTACCCATCACCGTTCAGTCCTATTGTTCCATCCTTGGCATCTGCTATGTATATATAATTTTGTGTGTGAGGTTTCGGGTTAGGGGAAACCTCAGGGGAAACCACAGCACGCCACCACTTGAGGAAATGGAGTAGCTCGCACAGCTGAAAGTATACAAAGACAATACACAATAAACAAATAAATTAAGCGAATGATTTACAACTTAAACGTAAAGTCTACCCGAAAAAGTACCTGGCGAACATCATAACCGCTTTAAATTAAAATGACAATTAATTTTGCCACGGTTGACAGCAGGCCAGAAGAAAACAAGATTCCTTCGCTAATTTACATTTCACCACACGAGTGGGAGCCGAGAAAAATAGAAGTATAAATTATAAATTTAAGAAGGAGACTTTCTTTCGGAGATTTATTTGGTCGGTTCCCGCGTTAATTCCGAGTGACTCTCCGGTAGAACGATGGGGAGGAATGCGAAACCGCGGAAGAACCCGTGAAGTTTATAACGCATACATAGGTATGTACATAATACAGGAGTTTGGACTTTTCATGCAGTTCCTGCTCGTATACAGTAAATTATTGGTGTTATTCTCTCGGAGACCATTACCGATCTGGTTTAACCTAAATGGAAACTTGAACTTTTTAACGTGACTTAGACCGCTGTGTAGTTTATTAAAAAATTTGACGTTTTGATTTGTCAAATAAATACACTTATTAATACGTACACGACAGGAATTGTGTATTAATTGAAACAAATTAATTGAATCGTTTCGGTTAGGTCGGTGGGCAGTGGGCTCAGGCAAACGAACACCCGAAGCCTTCTTTTTTTAGTTTTAGAGACTTAATTTTTATTTAAAAGCACTTAGAAATTATTAGGTGCTCTACTCCATAAATAAACAAATAGAAAAATAATTGTGTTTCACCGGAGAAGAACTATTATGACGGAAAGTGTTCCAGTGTAACGTTTTTTTCAGTAATATATTAAGTTCTTTTATTAAAAGTTTTGTCGCGTTTAATATTATTTATATACTCTACGTGTTTTCTCTTATATTTTTGTAGTGAACAGCAAGAAGTACATAATTTCTCCTCATTCAAAAGCGAAACATTGAACAGAAATCATAATGTATAAAGAAATGTATAGTTATTAAACCCTCTGGATCAATTTTAAAGAGACTGAGTAGAGTTCTGGAACACAAACGCCGCTGTTGTATACCGCTGTTGTGTATTAATAAATACAAAAAAATTCTCGAATACGGTATTGAGATGCGTAATGTAAGAATGTAAATGGTTGAGGACTGATGAACGATCACCGCGGCAGGAAAATTGAGCAAAATCCAAGTTCCATTTTTTTTTATTCCACTCTTATACAGAATGACTCGAAATGACGAAATTTACATTCCTATTCTTCAAGTCATAAAGCTCACTCGTGCTCGAATCCTGACTTTTTAAAGCCGCGCTGTAATAATAAAACAATATGCGTCTAGAAAAGTAAATTCAATTCCCAGAGAGGATAGAATAGAAGGATAGGAATTTCTACAATGTGAAAGCTTGACGTATGCAACTACCACAAAACGGAAAGTGCGCGGCATTAGCAACGACATTAATAAAAATTACATAATGTACATTTTATTATGTACAAGTCAATCGGTTTGATTATCAGGGAGCTAAACGCGGTATAGAAAAAAGCAAATATTAAAATAATTGAGTAGTTTTGGTGCGCGGTATTTAATTAAAAAGAATCAATAACAACAATGGCAATTTTAATAAAAGGCAATAAATAAATCAAACCAAAAAAAAATTAATAATTTAAAACAAAACGCAGGACCCGGGAGAACGGTTGAATGGCCGAATAATTCTACTTTGTTGTTTATAATTTTGCGTTCACAAATATTATTTTTAATAACTTTAATAACTTAAAATCCATCCTGTGATGCGAGACGGTTAAACGAATGAAAAAATGGAGGCAAAAATCAGAGAGCATAAATTTATTAAAGGAAGTTTATTTATTTTTTTAGAAGATCATTTATTTTTTATCTGTTACATTTATTAAATTAGGGAAACAATAAAGAAGGACTCCGATGCAGTTAAACAATTTAAAATTTAGTTATTGACATTTTGTTTTTACCACTACGTGATGTTATGTATTAATATTTTATGTAATCTTTTGTTGTTGTGGTATTTTTTTATTATTTTATTGAGTAGAACGTCGTGCTATTTATACGTGTCTGAACTCCTTCCTTTTCTCATCTTCCAGAAGCACGTCTGTTTAATAAATATACTCGTACACGGCCATGTGTATGTGCGGATACATAACAATCACTTTATTCAACATTCGGTTTATTCAAAATTTAACTTTTCCAGAGAGAGAGAGAGAGAGAGAGAGGAGAGCGCCTTGGGTTCTCGTCCTGTTCGTGAGGTTATTAACAAATTTTAAGTTAATAATTCGTCCGGGTAAATAATTACTCTGTCCCGGCGAAACCCCTGCAACTTAATTATTATTTTAATTATTTTCGAGACTGGAAGACATCGTCTGAAACGCCGGACAGGTGAGTTCCAGCAAACACAAATACAATAAATAAGGGTGTCCCCGTCGAGGTAACTGGTTTCTCAGGGAACGCGGTGTCGCACTACAAAAATGGTTGTCTTTTCCCCGGTTCTTAGCAGGTGTAGTACAGGAAAAAAAGAATGTCGACCTATTAATGAATTCACGTTTTATTTTATTTTATTTTATTTTATTTTTTTGCATTCGGATTTAATTTTCACGTACGCGTCCAAGCCAATTTGTCGATTCGAATCCCCTTGACACGGTTGCGAACGGTAGAGGAATACAAATTTCGACTCGGCGATACAATAGACTGTTGCTTTTGTATTGTTGCTTTGAATTTGAGCAAAAACCCAAATTTTCCGACAAATTGCAACGTTTCCGAAACGGATTTTCCTCGTCTAATATATATTATTTTGTATACAATAGAATCAACGTCGACGAAAGGGAACGACAATAGGGAGAAAGAAAAAGACCCATCAGATGTGCTTTAATTTGTCTTTTTGTCAGGTGACGGAGTGGTGCTACGAGCAAGCGAATTAAGATAAACCGGATGGGAGTGATGAAAATGCAGTTTTATGTATGAAAATGAAAAAGTCCAGGCTTGAGGGAAGTTGAACGTTTACTGTTCGTAGCAAAAATCGGGAGTTGTTTGAAGTGTATTTTCATTGTATAGGAATTCACTTGGAGTGTGGAAGTGTGTAGAACAATACCTTGTGAACACGAGACTTACTGCTACGGTTCAGGAAGTAGTGTTACTATTTATATAAATAATATAGGTAACTGTACTGCACTTGCACTTCAGATTTTTATCATGGTCGGAGGAAATGACTCTCTTTGGCAGTGACACGTATGTTTGTCAACTTCTTATTCATATTTTGAGACAAAATGTCTCATTCCTTGGATGTAATAAACGTCGTGATGTTTTTAGAGGGACCAAAACTAAACAGCTAAATTTCCTACTATCTGCTGGTGTCATTCATCAAACTGTCAAGGAGATGTCAGTCCGTTCGACAGAATGGATTCTTGAAATTCTTTTTAAAAAAAGACGTATGTTTAAGTTTAATGATTTAAGTTCGGCTTGACACAGAAAAATAGGGAGGGTCACCGTGTGGGGCAAGTGGAGGTAACAAAGGAGTAACTCAGCTAACCTGACAGTAACTCAAGTAAGTGCAGAAATTGGCATTCTATTTGAAGTAGAATATAGTTAGTTACGTGACAAGAAGTGACGTAACCCTTAAGTGTAGTAAAGTAATGTTTTATATATACAATATTTAATGCAACACTATCTCTCTCTCTCTCTCTCTCTTGTAGAAGCCTCTACAATGACTTGTGTTGTGTGTTACAATGGCTAACATTCATAGTACAAGACAGTAACTTGTTGGTTGTTATTATTATTACGTTCTCACCGTTGTTGAAGTTTAAAAGCGGCAAGTCAGTTCTTGCAGGGTTGATTTGCACAATTCGAAAAGCCTCACTATCGATTAAATGTAAATAAATCTTTTGCTTGAAAGGTTCGAGTGAATTACATTTTAAAACTCGTGCAATTAAACTACTTTTTCGTTACGCAAGTTACCGTGAAATTCAACTGATCAAATTGTATTTTAAGAAAACTTAAATAGGAGATCGGATTTTGTCAGAATTGGATTTTAACGTACATAACCGATCGATTTATTTATTATTCGGAGAAAATTAAAAGCACACGTCGTATATTAAAATTAAAGGAAAGCACAGAGACTCGAATGAAGAGAAACGTTTTCTGTGACGGTCGTATACTCATAATACTATTAATAGATTTATTTACAGATCCAGAATAATAGAAAATGGTTTAGATAGATCTCTAATAAAATAAATTAATAACAAATTCAATTGTGTGTAATCGTCCGTTCTTAACTTGAATATTGTGCTAAGAATATAAAATTTTATATTTATATAGTTATTTTTATACATACATTACTTAAAAGAATTGACTGTATATTTATATCTCTTTAATAACCAAAGTGTCGATACGAAACGCCGATCATCTGCTGACGGATTAGGGAAAAGTCAATGAGAATATTTTTCCAAGCGCAAAAAAAAAAATAATAAAATTATTAAAATATTAAGTCTTTGCAAAAAATAATAAATATTTACAAAACACAGAAATAAAAGGATTAATAATACATCAGTACTTTTTTAAAATTAATTTTGTACTGATGACAACATCGAAACGTAACACAATTCTTAATGTAGGGTAGAGTAATAAAATAAGAATGCATAAATAAAAGACGTGGTGAAACGTCTGGTAATCGGCCCTAGGCCTCCGTGTCCGGCATTTATTGTGTGCGCCACATACATAATTTATTAAGAAACAATTTATGAATAGTATTTATCTGGCGAGCGGTTCTGCTCCTTCTCTTACATGTCGAATGAATGAAGTGAATTATTGGGTTTACAAACGTAATATTTTATTACTTCCTTCTGTCGGTTTTGTATTTCCGGTGAATTCGTCTCTACCTTGGGTGCAACGTGCGTGTTTTGCGAGATTTTTGCCTACCATCCGACTCGCGTTCGACTTAGACGCGTTTCGAAGGTTTGCAGCACTCGTAAGCCGAGGTTTCTTTAAGAGGAGCTCGTTTTTGCGGTCGTCAGAGCAAAACCGCTTTGCGAATTATTTCCTCCGCCACAATTTACATGCGCACGAGTAGAAAATTAATAATTTGGAAAAGGTTAAAATTAGGTCGAGTCAATTTGGGAGGACGAGGGAGACGCCAGCAAAAGACGGGGTAGCGACGTAGTAGCTTCTTTTAGAGGTGTAGCGGTTTCTGTTCACCTGAATTCCACCTGTTGGGAGTATTCGTCACGACGCGGGAGACATGAGGGCACGTCGCCAGAAAGCCAGGTGCCAACACTTGGAGGATGCGAACGTCACGAGTTAAGGAACGGCCTCGAACTAAAGAAGGATAATCGCCGGGCTGATGCGAAACCGCCAATTTAACTGGTACCTGTGTGATTTGTGGGGTCGATAGAAAATCAATTGATTGATCACGGGATCGGGTAACCTTCGGTGGGAAACTCGAAAGAGTTGCCTCGGTAAAAAATTGTACAGGTGACAAATTGCAGAAAGTGTCCGCGTTGTCCGATACCATCGGAGAGCTGTTGTAGTTTTAGTGTTGATTCTCCCCGTATGGGAAATCGTACTGTGCGGTCACGTCCTTGACTAGTTGAGATGTTATCACTACAACAACTAGCGGAGGGTGAAAAATATTAGTTTGAAATGACTTTTTAATGGCGGTTCTGCCAGCAACATACCTAATAAATTACGACAAAGTAAAAATTTTTACAATTCTTTAAAGTAAAGACTATAAATTTCATACTTTGAAGCAAATTAAGTTTTTCACTTGGGTTCTATTCATAATTTTTTTTTTTTTGGTGTCCCGAATGAATTCCTTTTGAAAAAGTTTGAGAGCCGGAAAAAGTTTGTCGTTACGACTAAATACCCTCCAGTTTGAAAACCGCAAATCAGATTGAGGTCGGACGCGGTTTTTTGGATGATTTCACTTGGAAAACCTCTTGAAATGCGTCCGGACCCTCGTCTCCGTTGAGCTTCGGCATTGAATTAGGTGTATGCAACGCCGCCATTTTGTTTTATTAACTTAGCGACAACAAATTTGGGGGTTTCGGGTAGGCGTGCGTTACTCGGTCAGACGTAACTGCAGAAGCGTCTGGACCGCGTCACAAAACATTTCTTCCCGGAGATGAAAACTGAGGATGTGGGACAGAAACATCAGTCGGTCACATCCCTCGGGACCTCGACGCGAAAAAAAAAACGCCCGAAATTGGTTTTCGGACGAAGGCAGGAGGAGAAGAACGCGAGCGAGCGAGCAGAGAAGAAAAAAATGAGCCGTTAAAACGTGCCATTTTAACGGTTTTTCGTCTTCGTCTGCGTCGATCGCCGTTTTCTCCTTCAGTTTTCCTTCCGGCGTCGAACATTTCGAACGGTCGACGTCGCCGACGCCATCGACAAATGTTTTCCCGAATGTTCACTTGTGTTTTCCGCGACAGACTTCGATTCGCGCAACACTTCAAGGGACGACCATAAATGATTTTTCGGCGGATCGGAAAAAGCGGGGTAAGTCGCCGTGTCCGTTTTGCTGCCGTTCAAATTTTCGGGTAATTTTTTTTTGCGGTCCCCAAACGAGACGTCCGACGAATTTTCAATTAACAAAGTAAATAAAATTTGACGACTTCGGTTAACGTCTCGACTAGTTCTATTTTCATTCGACTTGATCAAAAGAAATCTTTCATTCGTGTGAAATGGAATTCACGTAAAAATAGTTTTTGCGGGGCAATTGTTCGTAGCAAAATGTTTCTTTCTAACTGTTACCAACAGATTTTTCACTCCCCGTTACCGAATGAATTCTTCTCCTTCTCCTAAAAAATTCTATTTTACGCAACGCGACTAAAAGTAATTTCTGTAATATTCGTAGAGAACTTGAGTATAGTAAGAATCGCTACATTCTCGATAAAGAATTTGCTCTGAGCAAATAACACGACTTCACGTGGTTGGTTTTCATTCATCCAAACAATTCGCACAGCAAACTATTATTAAGTTGTTTATTACAACATATACTTAAACATTGTGGGATTTTTTTTAGCCTAAAATTATTAGAGTAAATTATATTTAATAAGTTGAGGTCTGCCCGGATGAAGTCGATATCAGAATTTATGTATCGAAATTGTACGTTGAGATAATCATCTTAAATTTGACATTTGAAGACTTAATAGATCGTCCCACGTGCTGGTTGAGCCGCGGTGCTGCTGCCGTTACATAACATGCAATAAAAATGAGGATGTGTGGCGCACACCTATGTACATAAACAGGAGCTCGCATCAGAATCCTACCGGTACTTCCACTCTATGTATTCACTTCACAAATTTTCCATTCACCTACATTTGCGCCGGTTGAAAGTAGTCGGCTAGAAACTATTGCATCGCGACATGCAACGTTTCCCTCCTTATCAATAAACTGCACTTATTCATTGCAGGTTTTTAATTTGCGAGTTTATGATCGGTTCTAATCGATTGAAAAGCATTTACGAAACGATTCAACCGTTATTAATTATTTGGGAAGAGAATGTTACGTATCTCGGACATGACCAGTTTCCATAATTGGAACGTTTTTTCTTTCACTTTTCCCCTTCCTAACCAAAAAAAAAGGATAACTGGGAACTGTCGACTGTTCAATCTGCGGTTTTCGTTATCTTCTTAAAACATGTTTTACGATCGACAGATTAAACACAATTATTCCCTTTCGAGACTAGAAATTTAATTCTTTTCTAGTTTAATAGAGTTCTAGGAATTCAGTTCGGAGAGAAAGATCGGTCGGGGTACTGCTTGTCAGGAAGGTCTACCGGGATTTTTGTAGGCAGTTGTCTGTTGGGTTTTTACTTGCTCTGGAAAACGTAATTAAACTACATTTAGCGAATGAAAAGTAAATAAGTAAATAAAAAACAACACTAAAAGGAACAGCGGTGTGTGCACTAAAATACTGGAACTTAATAACTTAGTAGCTCATACCGAAATGTTCATACACAACAAATGTAGTGAATTTAGAAGTATTAATTGTTGTGGAGAAAATTTAATTGTCACTTATAGGGAGGCCAGGTAAGAAAAGCCGTAGGTTTATACTTTTATTAAGTACTTGTGGCAATGAAACACATAAATAACTCATATTTATTAAATAACTTCTGCATTATGTACTCATATTACGTAGATACTTATTGTGTAAGTAAAGTACACATGTGTTTCCACTTGGTGTTTTTCCATAGAATGAGTGTTGAAATGTTTCAAAACCGAGTGGTTCTTGTTCTCACTCTTTACCATATAAGTAAATATTGAATACATCACAACCGAGTGATGATTTTTTTTGTAAGGGGTATATATAAGTATACAAGTATTGCTATACAACGTATAGAAAGCAGTGATGTGTTGTTCTCCGTAGTCTATGGATAAGTATAGAAAGGCGGAGAGAAGTAGTTTCTTCACTACATATCTATAAGTGAGTTTTGCGAATCAATCCGAGTAAATAATTTCAACTTAAGGAGTCTCGGGTCCACGATGCAATACTTTCGAAGTCGAAAAAATTGAAAATATGCACGGCCATTATAAAAAAATGTCGATGGTACAAGTCGATTACAAGAGCCCTGGAAATTTCGGAGGGATGGATACAGAAGGGGGTGAAAGTCTAATGGGAAAAGTTTGTTTCGACACAGGAACTAGAAAAACATTCAGTCGAGTTGGTTTCTTTTCAACATTCCAAGTTAAAAATTTAATGAGAAGAGATCGAAGTGAGCGTTAAGATACTCGCCCGAGGGTTCGTCAGACGCGATTAACTCCGGAGAAATCATAAAATTTTAATTTAGAAATGTAATACTTCGTCGCTGGAAAAATTTATCAGAAAAACTCATGGAATATGAATGGTCTCGTGTGAGGGGCCGAGAGGGAAAGGCCGGGTGAAGCACAACAACAAGAATCAATAAGTTTAAGAAAAATCGGAAAAAGTTGAGATCTACCGAGGCAGTAGCCACCCCCCGAGACGAACACCTGGTACCTGTCGCGCGGACGGGGTACCCGTTCGGACATCCCGCCACCTAAAACCCTGCATAGGAGAAAATCGATGGTGGTGCGTGCAATCGAAGAGTTAATGAACTCACGAGCGGAATTATTTAGGCAAATCCATAGGAACAGTACCCGAAAACACGGAAAAAACCGTTAACCCGAATGCCGGGAAAATGGCGACGTTCCTAGATATTTTTTTCTTCCGGCGACGGTTCCCAAGTTTGACGGACGTCGTGAATTTTAAGTTCAACCCAAGACAACAAGAAGAACAAGCAACAGTTTTGCGTTTTTAAGAGAATCGCCAAGGCGTCACCCAACACACACACACACACCACCTGGGGGCTACTTGACCGGGTGGTTTTGACACGCGAGTACTCGGAAGTACCCGCCGAAATGCTCGGTGATCGATCGATCGGTCGATCAATCGCTAGGATTTCATCACGTGCGACGAATTAAAAGACCGGAAGTTTGTCCCACGAAGGCAAATTATTTCGTGTTGGTGGTAATAGCGTCGGAAAATTAATTTTTTATCTATTTTCCTAGTTCCGTTAAAGCCAACGCCCAGTCGGAAAGGTTCGACGCAAAATGTTGAATTTAGTGAAGCGAAAAAAGACATTAAACAATTCCGTTAATATATTATTTAAAACATAAAAATGTGACTTCGGCATGTACATAATAATATAGTTCCGTGAGTGCGACAAACTGTACAATTATTTATGTATTAATGACCGTATAAATATATTAAGCATGACTTTGTTCAAGTCTCTCTTACAATATACGTTTTTTCAATGTAAAAAGCGTAGGTTCCACACCTAGACATGTAACGGAGTAACTGTCGTTGGTTTTATTTAGTACTTAAATTACAGTGTCCGACAGAATTGTTTTGGGCAAGAAATACAAATTATACAGGGAGGAGAGAATACAATAAATAAAGAGAACTCTCTTTTTTTTAATGCTACACATGGAAACGGAACAATTTCAATTAGTTTTAACGGCCGGAAAACGTCGCGATTCTTTTAGTAGTTCAATCGACCGAATGTCGCAGTGCGAATTGTTCGTTCCATTTCTCCAAATGTGAATGCTTCAACATATTTGCTGGTTAATTAACTATTTGGACTGGCGGCTGCAACAGCAGCAGCAGCAGCACAGCACCAAAGCCGCACGTTGCAAAATCAATTAGTCGGCCGAAACGAAAATAAAATTTGCGTGAAACATTAATTAAATGAATGCGTTCACATGAATAAGATATGAAATTTTAAAATAATGTTTGTTAAACATTAATTTTATTTCCGGGAGAAATGCTGTCGTTTACGTTTCCGATGTATTATTATTTTTTAAGATGTCTTGATGCTTTTTTTACTGTTTTTTTCTGTCGGAAATGCAATTGATTTCTGGCAGACAACCTTTTTTAAATTTAGTTTGTTTTATTATGTGGCATGTACTGCCCCTGTATAATTCATTAGTAGTTATTAGTTGGGTTCGAGTAGTCGTGTTGCATTTTTAGGGCACCCGTGGAATTTCGTTTAAAGTTGTCGTTTTTGTAGTTAGAATTTTAAATCTTCTTACTTTCCCACACGGATGTAACGAAATGTTGCTGTCGGTTTAATTTGAGTAAAGATCGCGGAGATCGTTCGGTTAGGGAAGCCGTTTCGTATCCTACGGTCAGCAGAAGGTTTTCCTCGGAATTTTTAATTTTTTCGTTTTTGGAAAAAAATACAAAGAAGAGAGCGAGAATGAAGGGGCCTTTACCCGGAAACAGAAAAAGAAACTCGTCGGAGAACCGTCCTGCTTCTGACTTTTACTTCAGGAACAACACAAGGATTTTCCATTTTAATTAGCGGGTGGGTTGTTGTTTTTTTTTTTTTTTTTGGGGAGAGGGACCTTTCCAACGGGAAGTTATTTCCTTTGAAATTTTAAAACAGTCAGAAGTGGCAATGGCGGACGATGAAAGTCAGAAAACCATGAGACAAGCACTCTGCAGTTGAAAAAGGAAAAAAAAACTGAAAGGCTAATTATTGAGTAGGACCTTTGACTGCCTCCTGTACTCAACAACTCGACTACTTAACTTCTGGCCTTTTTTTTGCTTTTCCCTCTGTTGGAGAAGTACTCGCGGGTTCTACTCGAAGTACTCTCCTGCCACGTCCGGGTACCCACTTCTCGGACGGATTTGTCACGAGGGGAATCGGGTAATAATCGGGTTGGCCATTTATCGCGGATTAATTTCGGGTTAATGGCGGGGGTGAACCAGAGTGAAACTTCACCCGGAAAGACGTGATTTATGTCGGGGAAACTGCTCCGAGGGAATTTTGAACGGCAGAATTTGGGTCGGGGTTTTTTTTTCCATGTGCCACTCGACTTTGTCGTGACTCCGTGGAAAAAAAGGAACTGCTGTTCGATGTTTAAAATTCAAGGGAAATAATGTCAAGTTTAAAATGGCCGCCATTGTTGATTCGAACCCGACCGAAGGTAGAATTATATTTAAATTCTTCCCGGATATTAATATTAGAATAAATTACAAAAAAAAACCTAGAAATAGATTACTTTGTAGGTCATGGCGACTTCCAACCACACCGTTTTGATATCGTAGAAAACAATGTGTAATTTGGCAGGACCCTGACGATGATGAGGTCCCCTGAATTTTTATTTGTTTTTCACGTTTCTTGTCAATAAGACGAAAATATTAAATAAATAAATGTAATGGTACTAATAACCTGCAAATCATTTTAAGCAAATCAAGATGTTAATACGTAAATTTTAGGGATCGAACACGATTTTACGAAATAAATAACTTGTTTGATTGTTGAATGAATTTGAACTGAACATTCTGAACGCGTCACAACACTAAAAAAATAATGCAATCAGACACAAATAGTTAAATAAGTCAACAGCACTCCTCCAAAGTCATCCCCCACACCCGACTACAATACCAAAAACTACAACAAAGTTTGACTGGACTAGTCGTCGGGTGTTAACCTGCTCCGAAAAATTTCACAATGTCGTCTCACGTTGATCGCACACCGTTAAATTTCTACACGTAACTTGAGGTGAAAAAAAACCAATGTTTTTTTTTTCTTAGCCAGAAGCCAGAAAATTCTTGAAAAGAACTCAACGCACACAATTTTGACGGCTGCGTTATTCTTTTATAATTTGGCAGTAATTATTATTTTCGGTAACAATTTCGGCCTTGTTACAAAGCAGACACGTGTACGATGCGAAATTACATCCGTCAAACCTACTTTTCTCGTTCTTATCCAAAGTTGGTCTTATTCTCTTCCCAGACAATGTAAGATCGACCACTCATGGTAACTTGGTCCATGATTTCGCGACAAAAACTCTACTGAGCTATTCTTTTTTGCGTAAATGAAGTGTAGTGTAAGTGTAAATAATTTCCTTTAATTGCGTTCTATATAATTTAAAACTTCGAAACTACACCGCTCGTGGTTTCTGAAACTTTCTGGCAAGAACGGGTACTTGTAGTGGCACGTGAAACAGTGCAATTTTATTAACACAACGACATTTGTTCTTGTTTGCTTTACCTTTTCTGTGTGCCCTCTCTCTCTTTCTCTGTCTAAAGCTCAAATTTTGTCAAGGGAACATTCTAGAATGCATAAGGATTCTCTCATTGTCTTATCGCGTGTCAAGCGATAAATCAAAAAGTTGAAGGGAAAGAGAGAGAGAGAGAGAGAGAGAGAGAGAAGGTTTTGTTTGATTAGAATCCAAATAGGAAAATTTCAACGGTTTTTATGTAACCGGTCGGAAGGCGGGGGGCTTTCCTCGAGAACCAAGTTCTTCGGGGATCACGGCCATGTGGGTCTCATAGAAAGAGAAACAACTGGGTCAGGAAGTTGCGCGGTTAACTAACATTCAACTAGATCCATATCTAACCCTATTTACCTATTTGAATTATAACAAAGGGTCTTACAGGGCCGATGAGTTGCGTGGAATCCAATGGAGGCAAAATCTCCGAAGGACAGTCACGTTTGAGTGTGATTTTGTGAAACGAACGGAGGCTTTGTGTTGTTCAGATTTTTTTTTACTGGACCTGTTCTCGATTTTGTGGGAACCTGACCTACCCCGAAATTTACTTTTTGTTGGAGGAATTTAATTGCACGTCTGAGTTCAATACAAGACAACTCAGTGTTGCACGAGAAGACGCTATCTTCGTACTCGTAGAAGTACGACTCGTGATGCCTGTTAATAAAAGTTGTACACAAATATTCCGCCATTATAACAATATGTAGATAAGTGCAATTGTAAAAATTGTAATGGGAAACTGATGGTAATTAAATCGGAAAGTTGCGGAAAGTCTGCCAAAACGCGCTGCCGTCCCTACAGCAATGCAGATTTTTTTCATCTCTGCACAACCCCTAAATTTCACCGCCTTCTTATCTCGAAGACCTCCGCAACAGCCTCGTACCAAAACAATAGTTTATACTTTCCACAACCCTCTCAGTATCAACCACCATGTAATTACAGATAAATTTTTAATAGTTGAATTATTATTACTCGAACACGATTATTACAATCAATTTTTCTCTTTTCTTCTGATGTTACAAACTAAGAAAGCAGTTTTCTTAAATTAATTGGACTTTTTAAAAAGTTTTTTTTACTTTTTTACACGTGTTTAAAATATATAGAAAACACGTGGATCTGCCAGGAGTCATTCGAAACAGAAAACATTTGCTGTTGTAGTGAACACTTTTCGGTAAGGTTACTCCTTAGTCTAAGGTACGTGCGATTTCCTCAACCGTGAATGTTTGGTACTTGGCTTGGCTGAAGGGTTACACCTGGAGATACCTCAACCAAAAACAACTTTGTTTCGGTCATCAGACCTCTCACCTGAAAAACTAACCTTCCCTAATCGAGTTCTATGCTTCTACTGAAGGAACACAAGCCCGAAGTGAGGGTCTCATCGAAGTGTTCTACATGTCTCGGATGCAACAGACGTCACGTCCCGTGAATTTTGTGGACTTTCCACAACTTCAGAAATATTAAAAAAAAATCAATGTGTTCCCCTACAGCGGTGTAGTCGATTTAGTAAGAAGTCAAGCACCACAGTGAAGTTGTACAACTGGAACTAGACACGCCGCTCGCTCCCATCCGGAACCATTATTACTTAATAAGTTTTTCTTTTCCGTTAATAGATTTTCTCAGAGAATGTCTGGGCCCTCGCGACTTCGACTAGTTAAAATATTCAATCTTTTCTTCTGACGCAAACTCATCTAAAACCAAGTAAATGGCGGTTGTCAGGCTTGATGTTCTCTCCCATCACACTTACATCAACATAAAAATCGTTAAAGCATAAAATCAGTCATCCGTGGATGAATTTCTTTTCTCTTTCAATCTTATTCATCTCTTCTTCTCTCCTTTCTTATGCGAGGGAAAAACTCCAACCAGACAATATTTTATATATTATAAGTAAAATTGTAAATATATATATATATTATACATTGAATTAAATCTCTACTAATACAGAATAATAAAACATTTCTGTAAAAAAGGAGAAAAATCTGAGAGGAATCGATTTGAAATGATTTGTTTGATCTAATCATAATTCGACCTTGACCGAAGTACCAACGACACGCTTTTTTTCTGCTACGAACGAAAAATCCGATGTATTCTTTTCACAAAATAGTCGCTAACTACCTGCATAATAAATTCTTAGAGTAATTTAATTATACTTAAAGGATATTATGTACGGTAAATAGATAACAGATAACTCGGAAAAGAATACTTGCCAAGAACTTAACAATAAACCCTCAGAACTAATATAATTTTGTCGTTATTCGGATAGTTGTAGTGATGGGTACAGTACCTGAGTGGTTTCCAAATTAATAAAAGAAATATTATATATAAATTTATAAATATATTTTTGTATACTGTGGTGAGAAATAGGCTTTGTGTTTCACATGAACTATATATGTATATTTTTAGTCATTCACGATGTGGAGTACGAGGCACAAGTTCCGATTAGTTAAAAACCTCATGTCAGGTGCCACGTAGCAAGTACGTTAGCATCTAAAGAATATTTTTTTGTTTTTGATACTGAAATCAAGGAAAGTACATTCTCGTAGTGAAGCTTTTTAAGTTTGTAGTGTTTCAAACGAAACATTTAAACTGTGCGGTTGTAAAAATTTAAAAATACAGCATTCAAGTTGCTACAGACAATTAAGAAACGGTGTTATTTTATAGTAAAAAAATAACATAAAATATTTAATAATATAGAAAAGTTAATTCGATATACTTTCAGCACAGCACAGACTTGTCAGGGAGTAATCGCTCGATGTTTTTAAATGAAGCTTTAACTTTGAGAAAAATAATTTTATCAAACTCTGTTAATTTTCAGAATGATAAACAAAAGTTCAGTGTTTTCTGCACGGAACCTGGAACTCTTTCACGTTGTTAACGTACGGGGAATCAGAAAATTCAAGTTTGTTCACGTTTCCTCCTCGTCCTACGAGAGAGTTGAACGGAGGGAACGGCCAAGGACGCACCAACCGAAAACGTTGCACCTTTCCCCAAAATTACCGTGAATAACCCCAAATTAGTCGATAAATCAAAGTGGACATCGAAACTCCAATTATGACGTGGCCCTTAATAAGTTCGCGGGAGTTGCGAAATAAAAACCTATTAACGGAAGTCGAAATGCGACGCGTTTAAATAACCATTTTCCCAAGTTTTATTACTTCGAATGAAACAAGTTCGACCGTTCAATATCGAGTTACATAAAACATAAAATGGGTGTTTTGTTCTAAGTAACGTAACTTAATCAGGGACTCGAGTCTTTTTTATTCGGCTAACATCATCATCATCATCATCATTGTTATTATTATTATTGCTTTTATTGGTGGTTGTGTCCATGTACATGTTAATCTTAATAAATCTTCCTAAATACCCTCTTTTATTTCTGTTTTCTTTTCTCACCATCGCCATTTCTGAATTTTTTCATAGCTCGGGAGAGCAGTTTGTTCTCGCGTCAGTTAAATTTTAGCAAGCGAGAAGTGGAGTTCTGGTCGACAAGTACTGGGATGGAAGATTTTAAATGAAAAGTAATGTAAACCGAAGCATTCTGCTGATTTTTTAATTGTACTACTGCTTCTAAACCCCTTAAAATACCACCACCTATGAACTACCCTCTTAGAGTTGTGCACAATGGTAATTGTGAGACTGAAGATTCTGTACGACATATTGTATGTTTGTATATATATTTTACATATGTTTGTAGAATACACTCCACCAATTAAGAAAGTAACGTATCATGTAAAATGTACAGCTAGATTTTCCAAAATATACGAACTTCGAATAAGTCGACCGTCGTCTGAACAAAAAAATAATTTTAAATGAGAAAAACTCACTGTCGCCTTAATTAACTTGTTAATTTTATAAAGTTGTACTTAAATCTGTAATTCAAAGCAACTTATAACTTATACTAAGTAGATCATAATGATTTAATACTTATATATTATTGTACATTTAATAAAAAAGCAATGTCAACGACACGAAAAGGTACCAACTCGATCTAATAATAATAACCACTGCGTTACATAGCTACTTGGTTGTATCAATAAGTTAGTTTAATAAGTCTTTCATTACTCTTATGTTACAGGGATGCCAACTACCATTGTTCCTTTTTTCACACATTTTCACGTGCGTTAATTTCAAATAACTAGTTATTTCTCGCTGAACCGTTTTTTTTTCTCGCTCTTCGTGAGTTTTTCAGTGAACCTTTTCCCGGGTTATCGACGGTTGAGGTCGGACGCGGGTAAATCAAAATCCAACGGCACAAACAACCTTTATCAAGTAATATTTTATCACAGCCTTGGGTATCATAAATTTATGAAAGGGACAGCGCAGCGCCGCGTACACACGGCTAAATACTCGAGGGAGGCGTTTGCAAATTTTTCAGAGGAAGGTACGTTCACGTCCAGGTGTTTTCGTGCCCGTGGCCAGACACGCATAAGTCACAGAAACACTTGTCCGCAAGAACGTGTAATTACGAAACCTGAATTTCGGACGAAGGAAAGTTCCAGGCAAAATGTCAGATATAGAATTTCACATGGTTCTTTTTATGTATTTGTTTAACTCCGCTTAACTGACACGGCAAACATAAAAACATTAATTGGTACACGTAATTATCTTTAATCTAGGTTTAAGTGGACCAGGTTTATGTACGACTTTATGGACTCCAGCTACGTATCCGTGATGTCTATATTTTTTTTTATCGAAGAATAAATCACGGTTTATTTGCTCGTATTATTTGTTTTTTTCAGGAAATTAATACTGAAATTTATTTATTAACGTGACGCGGGGAATTTTATTATACCCAAATTTTACGAATTCAACACTTTTGCCAAGTTGCAGTCGATTTTAATTTCACACGTTTTAACGTTCGTTTGATGGGTCCTGATTTTGTGAACTGATTTGTACAAGTATCGATTACGATAAAATAATTTATGTGAGGTCGGAGAACGTCAGGTGACCCGTATGTGTCCGCTTGCAGGTGCGTGGTAGTGTTGCTGTACGAAAAGAAACTATTCGTCTTGCAGGAAATGTGTAGGATTGGTTATACAGTAGCAACATATCAGATGCTTTCTTCTGTTACAAAACGTCCTAAAGTATAGATTTTTGTAGTGCGTAAAAATTAAACATTAGAAATGTATACAGGCTGGAAGTATTTTGTATTCACCTAGTGTGGTTCCTACACAACAGCAAACACACCGCAGCCTGTACAGCCTCCTGGTAGAGCAGTTAGCGTGTCTCTGCAAACCCCGACAAACATTTCTATTGAAAAAACTGAAAACGTGAAGAGTTAACGTTCACTACACCAATCCTTGGCTTGAAGCTTTCAACACGAAAAACGAAAAATCCTCAAAAAGAGTGGGGCCAAAAAAAAAATGGATAGCTGAAAATGTAAAAGAACACACTTGAAAGGGAGCGTAGCGGGCAGAAGATTAACCTGTAACTTAATTTTAAAAATAAATTACATTATTGAAAACTTAAAAATAAGTTAAAATAAAGTTAAAAAGAATGGGAGGAGCCCTTTGCGCTTCGTTTGAATCCCAAAGTTGAAAATTTTATGTATGTATAAAATTTTTAGGGTAAAAAGTTTTTGATTTGGCGAAGGTAAAAAACAGGCGGGAATTTTAAATAAGTTGCGTAGGAGATACATAATTTAAAATACATAACAGGAATCAGAGTCAAAATCAAGAGTCGTGCAAGTACAGACACACACACACACACACACACTCTCGTATTTATTTTTAAGCGTTTAACCCCACTGTTGTTCTCTGTCGCCTTTGTTTTCATTTTATAAAACCGTCAAATTTTACGGTCAAATTATTTCTTTTAATATTCTAACTCTGAGTTCTGGGAAACACACAAAAACCGATCAAACGTTACTCAAATAGACAAATTGGTTTATTTATATTGTCTCTCTGTCGTCTGTAGACGCGATCAGAAGATGAAACAATTTCTACATGGAGAAAGTTTATGTTTACCTAAAGTAACCTTCGGCATTCTGTCGTACATTTTTGAGTTTCCTCTCACGTCAGCGCGACCGCCTTAATAGAAACGCCGGTGTGTTTGCTCGTGTTCGATAAAATATTTCTATTAATTTAATAAATAACCGAACTCGTACTAAGTACATCATTATCTGTGTATGCGGCGAAGTAATAACTCAGGGTTTTACTTATTGATATTTGGTAAACCTTTATACTGAATTCGGTAGAACACAAGAGAGACAATACCGAACATTCAGTTACGTACTTTACCTATACATAAAATTGTATTAAAAAAAAAGCAATTAAATAAGTTATATTATAAATGTTACAATGGCAAGAGTTAAATAAGGCGACCTTTCTTTCTTTAGTTAGCAAACTGTCGGAAAAGAAAGTTGTTCAAATTGAATTTATTTGTTAGGAAATCCAATCAAAGAGCTGAGATGGATTCCTCGGCAGACAGCAAATTTGCTCAAAAAAGAAAGTTTAATTCTTTTTTAAATGACCAGAGCAAATAAAAGCCGAGCAGAACGAGTTAATCAAAAAAGTTTGGGAGAATGTTTTTGTTTTTTCTTTTTTAGTTGCAACGGAGGATTTGTTGGAAAGGATTTTCAAATTCCCAATCGGTTCAAATCGCGTGATTCTCCACCCGTACTTTTTGAACATCCTTCGCGGGAGTGTACAGGCAGGGTGAGAATTGAATAAAAGTACCTGCTCGCGGGTGTTCCACGCGAGTTTCTCTTCCTCGGGAACGCACCCAGACTCCTGCTGGTGTCACCTGAGACGGCCATTTTCGTTGTTTTTACCTGACGAGAGGCACCTGGACTTTATCCTCCGCCTGATAACCCGAAAAAAAAAGGAATTTTTTTGCTCTACAATGGATGTAATTTTTTTTTTCTTTCAAAGATAGCAAAATTGAAATGTGAAGCACTCGCGAGAGGAAACTAAAAGTGTGCATGAAAGACACGCGGAATGAATAACTTATCACTTCCATCTGGGTTTTTTCTTTTAGTTTTGATGTTCTGAGAAAATAAGAGAAGACGAATTGGGTGCTACGAATAGACAAGTCGTTCTACTTTGCTCCTACAAAAATAAGTCTCATGGATGTCTCTCTAACATTGAAACATTTCGTATAAATCTATTGTTAATACCCCTTTCATAATTCATATTGATGTTACATATATAACACCTTATTGATTTTATATCACATATATAAAAACACTAATTCTTATACTGAAAAATTTACTATATATATTTTTAAAATTTACACACAGCTTGTGAGTTTCTGTTTAGAAAATTCACTTCCATGGATTTATTTATATAAATTATTGTACTACGTCAACTAAGTTTTAATTAAACTTAACTAAGAATACTAAACTAACTCAATTAAGTAACTAAGTTTCAACTGAGTGCAACTCCCCTGTCACAATGGTACAATTACTAAACAACTATAATGTATTGTATACAATTGGTAACCTATTATTATGAGATTTTACCTGTAGCCACTTGCAATTTCTACATATTGACATCAAGTTGGTCAGCTAATTTTATATATCAAGTATATAAATGTAAATAAAACGTGACTTTGTGGTGACGGTTGTATTCTTCATACTTCGTACGCAATGTATTTATTCTCTAATGGTGTCACATCGATAGTTTCCCACATTACTCAACCTATTAGTTACATAACTACTCTTCAAGATGTTATTAATTAACCAGTTAAATTCTTGTATATTCAAATTCGCGGGACTCGTCTTCACCGTTTTAATTAATAACTGTCCTGCGAAAACAAATTGCACAACAAACAAATTACCACAAGTGTTGAAACGAACGCAAAACGCGTTCTCCAATGAGTCGTTTACTATTGCTCTGTCACCGACACTTTGCAAATACACCGAAATAAAATTCAGTTTTGTCTACTTCCCTCGGGAGGAGATTTTTCATACCCTGCGCCCAGTCATTCTTCTGACAAGAAGTATAGACAAGTAGTATATGTATAATATGTATGTATGCACACGTGAGAAACTTGAAAGCAGGATAGGAGAAAAGTGTTTCGGGAAGCGTTCGGTTAAATTGAAAACCGCCGATTCCGTATCAAGTCTTTCCATTTCTCGTGATCTAGATAAAAAGCTCCGAGGAATGAATAATTCAAACCAATTGATTCTCACGGTCGGATCAGATAATGGACGCAGGTGTACGCATAAATTTTACATATTCAATATAAATTGTTTTCGTCTGAGGGAGAATCAATATGTAGTCCATCAGAGTGTGCTCGTGCCGCGTCCTCTGCAACTAAAGCGAATCAAATGCCTCAGACGTGTCGAGCGAGCATTGGGCTTTTGTAAAAATTAAATTGAAATTTAATTTGCGAATCGAATTCGAGCCTCTTCCTGCAGGTCCGGAGTCTTTCGAACGAATTTAAATTAAACCCTGCATTTTATTTTATTACTTCTCTATTACTCTTTTTTCTTTTACTCTCCCCCCTCAATTTTCTAATACTCCTCTCCTACCCTTTGAACCATCTCTTAAAATTTTAAATCGCGAAAATCACACACAGGTGAGAGAGAATGAGATTTCGAACTTTTTGAACGCTCAGTAAAAAGATTTGAATTGCCCGGGCAGGTAGACGTTGGGATTTTTCACCAGGCCTGTGTGTTGGATTAATGAAATTATGTACAATTTAATGGTGGACTGACGTAAAGGAGGAAGTGTTCGTCCGTGACTAACATAGTCAACTATTGAACGCAGTCGAATTCTAAATTTAAAAGAAAACTTAATTTATTTATTAAAGTTACTGTGCCCGGCAGACGACACCATGAGTTGTGTGAAGATGTTCACAATATATTAATTAATTGTAGTTTTTGTTGTGACTAACATCGGAGCAGTGCAGGATTCCCGCGGGTGGGTTGTAGGATGCCAAAACTACTATGATTTTACACACAACTTGGACCTCCCGGTTCCTCGACAAAAACTGTCAGGTTCAACAACCATTTGCAGAGATGCAGAGAACCATCATTTAGTTTTCGATTAGAAAAAAAAATGAAACTAGTGTTGGTGCAAAACTATAATTATTGTATTTTGACTGCCACGGTCGTATGATTAATTTTCTACCGGGTACCACCTCTCGCACGCAACCGGGTGCAAATCGAAAACGAAATAAAATAATAAACCCGAGAGAATCCGAGGGAAGGTGATAGTTTTCGTAGGAAAATGGGTGCGAAACTATTTTCCGGCGTTTTAGTTTTTTGTTTTTGTTGTTGTTGTCAGGTTCATTGCGCTTGGTCAGATGATCTGGATGGAAGCGCACGCTTTACGCAACTTCGGTTGCATCCCGACGTTTCCACATTTTGTACTCCTCTTATCAGACCACTCAGTCGGTTGAATAGTTTCACTATTGCTCTATGCAGTTTTAGTTGTCGTCGTGATTTAGTTTATGATTTTCGCGCGAACCTGAACACCACACGAACGAAAGCTGTGGGAAGTCAATCGTAAGTAATCGACGAGGGAGCTGAACGCCTCTGCGTGTCCGCGTCTGGTTTTGAAAGGTTACCTCCTCACTGACACGCAATTTCCCTATATTGTTTAATTTGTTCCGGGTTTTTTTTATTAAGGACCAGAACCAGGGCCTTTGATACATCGTTTCGTTCACTTTCACATGCAAATTTTTTGCTCTTTTACTGCTGCGGTTTCTTCGTGCTGATGGAAAATCGAACGCGTGTGGAAACATCGGAAGACGTCAGGATTTGTTTGTAAATTCCGTTAGAGAAGTCGTGGAATAAAAAATTGTATCAGAAACTACTGATAATTAGTTTTGATATGGGACACTACTGAAGTGGTTTAATCGGACGGCTCATGCCATTCCACAGCAGGTTTTTTTTTTTTTTTACTTTTTAATTACATAAAAAGGAATGTACGCCATGTGAATGTTTAATCATCGGGACACGGTGCGGGTCAGACGGTGAAGTTGTTTTTCAGAGAGTCAACACTGTAAAAGTACTTTTCCTATGGGTTTCCTATTAATTCAAGTTCATTAATAAGCGGCCCGTGAACGCGCTGAACTTTGATAGCAATCGATCGGAACGTGACCTTTGACCCGTTGGGAATATTACGAATGTAGGAAGTAACTTTGATTTGACGGAAAACTATTTCTAACGTTCATAATTTCGTGGAAAACCACTCCGGTTGTGTTATATTTTCTCGGGTACCTAATTTTGGTGACTAGGTTTTTCGGTTCTCGGTCTACGCATTTCTACTAATTTATATTTAGGTGTATCTACATCGTGGACAATTAGTAATGTTCGTAGACAAACTTCACTTGTGTCTATGTCTCGAATCTAAACTTTCGAACTCTTGAGGAAGGAAAAGCGTGGAACAAAAAGTTAACATTATTTTTTTAACGAATGACTAATTCAGTTGGCTAAGAACTAGAACTACTGAACTAGAACTGTTTTGCAGAACTCTTATTATAATATCATATGTGTGACGGTCGGAGAATAATAAGCGAAGCAAAGGGACTTATTGTATGGGGTTATTGGTGCACGCTGACAACCATTACAGAAGCGAACATCACACCATTCTTAAATGTGTAAACGATAGCATATGTATAGTTTTTAATAAATTCGTACACGGTCCGAACGCGACAACTTCATTAGCAGTAAATAAATAAATAGATAAAAAATAGAACGTGTGAACCACTTGAGTGATCAACTTTAAGTATCACCGACGGTTTGGTCGACACTTCAGGTACGTCAGAAGTTAACGAGTATTACTGAAATCCTCAGTTCAACCTCGAAATTTGTTATTGTCTAATCCAACCCTTTGATCATCTACTTTAGCTAACTGCCTAAGACTTGACAGAATTAAATCAGAGAAAAGAGAGAGAGAGAGAGAGAGAGAGAGACAATACGATTAAAGAAGAACATCACGGATTTAGCGAGGTCCTTAATCTTCTCAAAGTCTAACTTTGGAGCCGAGTTTTTGTTTCATGGTAGTTTTTGAACTTTAAAATTGTTTACAATAAAATTAAGGTGGTAATATGCAGGCGTAGGAGTAACGTTACGTTCGAGACAATAATAATAATAATACATAAATGGTTTTGCAGAATGGCGGCAATATTTAAAAAGGGTAACACGTGCCGGTGACATTTTGTTTTAAGGGTTTTTTTTGTATTCAGAGAGCGGGCTCGTCCCGGCATAAATCGACACGTAAGACCGTGGAAAGCTCCGTAATATTTAAATTCTTACGGTAATAAATGAATCATTCGAAGAAAAAATTACGAACCTCCGATGGGTAATTCCGCACAGACTAGAAGACTAACGGAGGGCGATGTTTTCCGATATTCTCTGATCTGTTGGACTTTTAACCCTTTCCCCGTTCAGGATTATTCCTCTTGTTAAATCTCGATGGTTGGGTTTTTCAACCCCCTCAAAACCATCGGGATACTTTACAAAACCTTTCAAACTCTTAGGAATTTGAAGTGGCCGCGTGACACTGAGCCTTTCATCGGACTCGGACCTCTTAAATTTCATCCCTTTGAAACGGTGTCCAGTTCTTAATTTAATTTAATTTTCATCAAAACTTTAATGGAATTGTTGAATTGAGTCTTTTGATGTGTTCATTTTGCAGCACGCCCGTCGTCCGCCATCGTTTAATAAAATACGTACGCTACTACATAACTTTATACATTTTTCAATTAAGTAAATTGCTACGGTGGACTTTCGATGCATTTTTCTCTACTCGTGACTTTTTTTTAACTTTTTTTTGTGTGGGGCGGATGTCTTCTAATCCCCTAACCGTCGTGGTGGTTTTGTTACGGCCGACCCACAAACTGAACTGAAGGAGAAAGAAATAAACTAATTTGCTGAGAAATTTCCGCCGAGTCGTTCCGCTCTGAAAATTGTAGTTGGCTCACTACACAACTACCACTAGAATTCATTCATTTCCGATTGTTGGAGAAAGCTCCACGCCGGAGCGGCACAGACAATTAATAATAATTCCAGGTGCTTGAGTTTAGCACGTAAGTCTGATGCATGAGATTTCTTTTTTTCTTGGTAGTCACGAGGAGTTACAATGGAGTTAAGCAGAGTTAATGATGTGAAATTTTATTTACTAATTTGTTTTTGCTACGAGACAGTCTCCCTCGTCGAGCTTTTGAAATTTTTTTTCAATGGGAAAAAAGGAACTTATGGAAATGGCGGAATGCAGAATTACAAATAAAGCTCGGACACAAAACAAAGCGTGCATGACACACGTAAAGTCTCATGATGTTTTGCTGTTGCTCGAGAAAGAATTTCGGGCTGCAGTTGTGCGTCGCAAAAAAAAAATATTTGCCCCGGAAAATGCTGGAACTGAGAGCTTTAGAAGTTTCGACTGGGTCAAATGGGAAAATAAAATTTTTTGGGACAATTGTCATTGACACAGATTCATGGGCATGTAGACGGGGGGATTGCCGGGGTTGCCGGGGGTCGTTGGATTTCCAGACGGTAGCTCCTTTACTCCTGGAAAGATCTCGTTTTCCAGGATAAGATCTTAGCTTATATTTGGCAGACCGATGAGTCGTTGTCTGCGGTTCATTATTAACCCATAATTTAAGTAGCTTTTTTGCTGTTGACAGGCTGAGTATTTGAAATTAGTTGAATTTATTTCCCTTTTCTCTCTCTCTCTCTCTAACACACACACACTCTGGTAAGCGATGGGACTGCTACATCGGGTCATTAAGAGCACGAGCTTGAGTATTACAAGGCAAACCTTTACTTTCTTGAACGTGTGAAACGATGAAGTGTCTACGTAAAATTATAAAGTAACGTTCCATCGAAATATTCCCTCGAATTTTTTGATATACAAAGTTATTGAGAGTGAAACGCATTGAATGTTACATTTATAATTTATATTTGGCATGAAGTTTAATTAAACCACGTCTGGAAGTCGGAACTTTTTTAATACCCTCAGTTTTTCTCGTTGAAGATTGTAAATTCTACATCCTTAGGCTAGGCTTACGTAACTGTACAAAAACTTACAGAACGATTTTTTGTATCGTAACATAATAAGCTCTTATTAACCATTTATAAATCATAACAGTCCTCTAAAATGTTCTAAGACATCACAGGTCTTTGATTTGGTCAACTAAGGGAACATTCGACACTGTCCGACTAGACGAGATGGATAATAGACAAACAGTTTTCTTCACAACTTCTCTTTCTCGCCTCCCTATAATTTGATATTCCTAGAGGTCTCCAAAAAGGTTCGATTATTTTAATGGGAAAACAACACCTTCCGACAGCTTGCTTCTCTCACCTCACTCCACTCTAAATTAACTTAAATTTTTTAGGAAACGTTGAAACCGAGCTCTAGTTATTTTCTAACCATTAGACTGTTATCAAGACGTAATATGCCGTTGTAGAAGATGAAACTACCAAAAAACCAGCAGCAGTCGTCAGCAGCGAGCATTCCCCCGATCTTACGTTACCAAATGACGATATATGTTTTTCAATAAAATATCTATTTCAGCTGACCGCACCATAAAATTCGTGTGTCCGTGTACTCTGTCAGTATTTCACATCGTTTGAAGTTCCTCGTTAATACCAATTATTCTTCCCACACGGTTTGGGTGGAAACGGTTAACGAAATTGCGACAAAAGTACCATTTCCACGAGAGAAGAACGACTTTAAAGAGCGAAATCGAGAGAAGATCAAAAGGCTTTCCCCGAAAACCTTTCCGTGTACATGTGACTACTAGATCATTCAAATTACATCCGTTGCGAAGCGAAACGTTAAAATAAAATGTCTTCGACCGCATACAGCAACGGAAATAAACACTAATTAAGACAGTGAAACTCAATAAGTGAAAATATGTTAATAATAACTATGTTAACCTACAACTTCTAGGAGAGTCGAAAGCCCGGAAGAGGCTGAAGGTTTTGTCTCCTGCTTGAAAAGTTTTCGCTTTCCCCATCCGATCGCAATGTAGCGACGACAAGTGTGAAGTGTGAAGTCAGGTGTCGAGAAGAATGGATGTGACCGAAAGGACGAATCGTTCAAATGATGTCACCGAAATGTGTCGTTACAAATTATTCCAAACGATATGTTTCGCAATTTCAGGTTTTTTTTTGCATTTGACTCGAATCGACACAATTGGCCGTGGCAACACCTTGAAAGTTTAATGAAGAGCTCCTTTACGCGCGAGGTAAATGGGTGACACCTTTCCATCGGGGACGAGTGTCGACTTAAACGAAGCTTGAAAGGTCTCAACCTTAAATTAAATATGTTTTTTTTTCTCTGTTTTCGAGAGTCGCTTTCAAGTGCTTTTGGTTCTCCTTTGATACTTCACTGCATACGTTTGTTTGCGCCTTGCGTTCGCGACGTGTTATTGACTCTTTGAATTTTCAAAGTCTCTTTGATGAAATGCAAACATTTCGTGTTCGACCTGAGTTCATTCGTTAAGGATTTTTAACGTATTTACCTGTAACTGCACTCAAGACGCAGTTACACGGCGGTGTGCTCCCTTAGGTTGTGTAGGTGACGGTCTAATTGGGGCTCTTTCAAATTTTTTCGTGGGCTTATGAATTACATAAATTATGTACTTCCCTAGAAATGTGACTAGTTTTGTAGTCGCGTTTTGATGTGATAAAACGTTGCAATGATACAGTTTTACTGAAACGAATGACTAAACTGACGGAAATCGTGATTGTTCTCCGCATTGGAAGGAGTCAAAAAGGCTGAAACGTAAATCTATAATCTGTTCAACACAACTGAACGAAAGCAATAACTCTATGGAAGTACGTTATGTGGGTCTATAACGTAAATTCCTATACAGTTACGTTTCTTCGATTGCGGGCAAGGAAGCAAAGGAAATGATCGGATGAAAACCGTTCGCGTCCGAAACACATTATTTTTGATTTATGAAAGCGTTCAGGTTGGTAAGCTTCCTTGGCAGATTCCCCTTTTAGGGACACGGGCTTGAAACCTTTTCAAATTCGACGTGTCGACCTTTCATAGAAATAGTTAAAGATCTGGGGAAAGCAACCTAAAATGCATTCACAAAGGAAACTTCCATTGAGAAAATTCATTTTCCTCGAATAATTTATGATATAAAGGGAAGGAACACGATAAGGCTATTCCAATAGTAATTTTCCTATTTTTTATGCTTCAATCTTTGGACGAGAAAGATATTTTCCGCTTTCTAACATTATCCAATATAGGTTTTCATTTTTTTTCGGCGGTCATGATCAGTTTCCCGAGTTATTTCCGTCAAATTGAAATGGCCTTTTCATAGCTTTTCGTAGCTGTTTTCTTGGGTTTCGTCTCTCTCTCTCTCACTGTCTATCTCTCTCACTCTCTCTCTCACTGTCTCTCTCACTGTCTCTCTCTCTACCTCTCAGGACCATCATCCAAATTTTAAAAGAAACCCCTTTTTTGCAGTGGTGTTTTTCAACGTGCTTGAGAAAATTTAGCACGACAACTTTCAAGAGTTTTCCGGTCGAAACAACTAATTAGCTTTCGTTTGGTGTGAGTTTCTCAGGGCGAAAATCAAAAGGATCGAAATCTCTTTACCCTTCGGTACCCGGAGTCCATAAAAGTCAGTCCAACAATTCGTTAGTCCTTTTTCCTTTTGATATTTTTAGACGGATGTAATTGGATTACCTTTCTTAATTGAATTACACCGGCAAACAGATAGTGTCCGAAGGTTTTTATTACCCTCAACTAAAATTGCCAGTTGCCGAAGTGATAGCGTACTAATTGGATATTCAGGGAAGGATGCAGCGGTGGAAAAAGAGGAAGCAGTCAGGTGGTGTTCTAGTGATGTTTCGAACGACCGAGCTCATTGATAGGGAATTTTAAAGTTTGCTTTCTTCACCTCAAGTATTACGAGAGAAGACAATTGTACAGAAGGAAAATTAGTTATCTGTGTTGTCTATTAAAAGTAACTACTACTATAAAAATTGACTATATTGAAAAAGGTTTCACGGCTAATTAACCTATGAAAACAGCTGTATATAAAATATTTATGGGAGCGTTAAATTGAGCATAAAACTAATATATAGCATACGATATTTTTAGGCAACTGTTTGGTCGTGTTTTTATTTATAATAGTAGTGCACCAGAACCATTGCTGTAATTTAAGTTCCACGTATCCATCCACATAAAAATAAAATATTACCGCGAGCATGGGAGATGAAAAATCAATCGCATAAGTCATTTAACGATAGATCGATCAACCTCACGGATAAGTGTTACTTTTTCTGTTTCAGACAGGCCGATTTGGAGAGAAAAATCTTCGTAGAAGTGGCTGCCGATGATGGTTCCAGAGCGGGAGGAAAATTCAAAAAAACGGAAAAAATTCTGGAGTCTGACACGTTTTTCGGGTGTAAACACCGCGAAGGGAATGACGTGACCCGAGCGACAAATCCCGGACAGGTGACAAAACTCGGTAATCTGACACCTGAAATTCGGGTACCCGCATCCCTGGCGTCGTCAAAGATGACCTACGAAAAATTCGGTTTGCCCGAAACGGAAGAGAGGGAGGTCGACACGTCCCACGGTGAGAAAGTACCCGGCAAAAATAATTCTGTGATATTAGAGCGAAACCATGGTAGGTATGGTAGCGAGATTCAAGATGTCGTCCAAATAAATAGTAGCAATAAAAATGATTCGGGCAAATTTATAAGTTCGAACCCGTTCGCGGACGGGAACGCGTCAAGTTGCAACCCATTCCTGAGCAGTTCAAATCCGTTTTTAACGAACGACCGCTTGAACAACCCGTTTTCCACAATGTCGAACAACCTGTACAGATCGAATTGCGCGAGCAAAAATCCGTTTTTACAAAACCAAACGAATTCTTCTGAGCCGGAGAAGAACTGGAAAAGCGTGGAAAGAGACCTACAAGGAGACGACAGGATGAGCTTCGGAATGTCTTCGGTTAGTCCTCTGGTCTCGCCAGGTTCGTCGCCGAGGCCTTCAAGGAGTCGAATGTTTAAGGAAAGCAGGAGGATAAGCATCGACAAGACTGGTCATCACCTTCACTTGAACCAATATCGTCTTCTGGACTGTATAGGAGAGGTGAGTTTGTGGTGTTTTTTTTTTTTAACTCATGGACCGTTAGGCATGGATTAAAACTCGACTTAAGTTAGAATTGCAGATTAAGCAAATAAGTTACCTTTTAAGTAAATTTTGATCTTCACACTAAAATATCCTAAGATCCCCTTAATACTAAAATCTCCTAATACTAATACCATATATAAAAGCTTCGACCACTGACATTTCGTATTTTAACCTAACTTTAAAACTACAAAAAAAACACTTGCCATCACATTTTGTATTGTACATTACACTACTACTAATGCACCGCCCATTTCATCTACAAAAGGCGAGTAGATTAAGTCGGCATTAAGTTGTAAAAATTACTGCTAATTTCATAACACGAGTGTTTGTTGAACACTGTAGTTGACACTGCAATACTAAGACCTAAAAACATAACAATGAAACAAAACCTATCCATGTAATTCTAAACACGTATCACAACTATAATTTGTAGTGGAACGTGATGATTCCACCGCATTCAAACATTCAGTTCAACAAAAAAACCTTTGATTCACTTCTGAGTGGATAAAACGCCATTTTCATCAAAAATTCATAACTTTAACCGATGATTCTATTATCTGTATAATCATTTGTAAAATAATCTTTGATTTATTTCTAAGTATAGCAAAACACAACTTCCCATTACAATTCTCGGTATGTTTTATTAATTCCACACATGAAACCCGAGTTCCTTGTCTGTCCTTTTTTGGGTTTTTCCTCACCCGACTCAATTAAATCCGACTCATTTTCCCAATGACGGGAAAATTCCTTAGAGAAGCCTGGAATCCTGAAAATTTATAGGAATTTATGAAATAAGCGCTTGTGAAAACATTGCTTTCCTGTTCTCAAAACAAAAACCTTTCCTCTCCCATCGCTTATTAAATGGATTTCACGCAAAAACCCCGAGCTTTTCGTACCCCACATTTTGGAAAAATTCACTCGTCGGATTCATCTGTACCGAAAATTTGGCGATTCGACGATGAGAAGCCCCACAAACGCGGAGGGTGCGACTGCAGTGTTGGTAGTGGTGGTGGTCTTTTTCTACCTACAACATCTCAACCTCACGTAGAAGAAAAGGTTAAAGGTCAGGGTGAACGTCGGTGGGGAACACTTTCGAGGAAAAGCTTTTGTGGTTCTCGTCGGACACTTTTCCTACCCCCATTTGTTCCTCCCTCTTTAAAACCGAAGCATTCGCTATATAAAAAATGAAATTTTCGCTAATAACTTAAAATAGTGAGTGAGAAAACTATGCCTTAATAAAGGAAAACTAAACGGGGGAAGTGACTTTTATTGGTAATTGTTGTCGGGAGTGTAATCCCCGGGAAAAGAAAGTAGTAAAATCCGAGAAAAGCGTCCTCTTTCACTTCGCTCAAAGGGGGATGGAAGATTTCAATCGAATCGCAAACTCCAACTTTTCACCGGTTTATAAATAAATCTTTTCGAATTATTCGTAGAAAGCAGAAATAACGTAAATCGGCTTAGAAAATCTATTAACGTGAAACATCGTCAACATGGTTCCCGTCTTACATCGAGACCTCCGAGCAAGTGTTTTCAAATATTAATGCCACTTTGACAAGTGCGAATCTTCCGCGGTGAGGCGTCTACCTGAGCTCGAGTACCTGAAACCGCTCGATCCCGTCACCGAGAATTCAAATTCATACATACGTAGGCCATTAATCAGATTTGGATGGGTCACGTCCAACTATCAAAATACGACTCGGATTTATTGTAGTGGAAGGTGTGTCGAAATCCACGTGAACTTGAGTTTTGTATTTATGTTTTAATATCGCGACGAAACTGATAATTTGCCGAAAGTGTTACGTGTGCGTTACAGGTGTTCCCTCGCGGGTCACGAATACAATACCTTTGTAGTACCACACAATTACTTTTCCTATTATAGTTTGTTCCGGTCTTCTCATCTAATTTATGGCCCCTCAGGTGACGTAATTTCTGGACTGTTCGCGCGAGAACGCTTATTATCATATCCTTATTGAAAATATTTTATCCTTTATCCCACCTTACAACACCTATATTATCACGCATTCCAACCAATTATACCTTCAATTATAAAACTTTTTGAAAGTTCTCTTCTGCGCACCACTTCTCCTTCCCGTACGCCTCCAAAGTTAAGTGAACCAACACCCTTAAGACATTTGTAATGAAAAATGTGACATTTTCCTGTGATTATGGAAACTTTAAATTGTTCGTAATGAAAGTTATCAAATCAGAGTTCACCCCAACACAAAAAATAAATAAATATAACAATAATAATATTGACTTTTGGTAGTAACTCAAGTACCAATAATACGGAAATTGTTTCGAAATTAGCGTTGCGTTGGAGACTCCGACTGCATAATAAATTAAACTCTACATTAGTTCAATGTAAATATTATGGAAATTATATTCTACTTCGTATTGAACCCAATACTCGGTACTGCAGACTTTTGCCTGCTTCTATTAACCAGAGTTTATGTATTAAATGTATTAGTAAGAAAAAAAACATAAAAAACCAAAAAATAACAAAATAACGATACATCTGTCCAGCTAACCGACTCTCTTAAGGTTATTGTTTTCCACTTCTAGAGTTACTTGTAATTCACTGTCGTACCTAATGGTACGCCACGAAACAACACTACAATAGAAAAACAACAACACTGAAACTATAAAAAAACTAAAAAGAAACAGTTCAAAAGGTGAATGGAACAAAAAAGGCAAATTACCCGGGGCAGGCGTGTTCTACTTTCCAGTGTAATTAATTTGTATTATAAGTTAATAAACATTAACTATCCTCCAGGAATGCTGGAGAAGTCTTGGTGTTTTCAAGAAAGGATATAAGAAAAGAATTTTCGCGTTGGAAAAACGAATCCGTCGAACTGACTGACAAAAATCAATAGTAAATTTGAACGGTAAACGGCCAGCAGGTTTTCATTCAGACAATTCGCTACGGGAAAAAGGAAAAGTCAACAGTTTATTAGAAAAGTTCACAGGTACCGTTTGGAATATTCTCGTGCAGGGAAATTCCTCCCGAATGCGATTTCAGTTCATTTCACGTCAGATCAGATCACTGATCGCAGATTACCGGTTCGTTAAATTGTCAAAATATTAATTCAATATTTAACTTACAACTTCATGTTTCCCCTTGCCAATTACGTTGTTTTCGGTATCCACGTCCATAAATCATATTAATCTGATTTGTATCTTTGGCGTTTTCGTTTTCGAAGCTATTTCTACTGATCGGAGGGAACACACAAAAAAAAGAAACTTATTCAAATGTTCAATTTGAAAACTTGTATTTGTGTCGAGTTATTTCGTTTTGGGGGTGAGAACCCGGATGAGATGAGTCCATTGGAGTGAATTTTAATTTCCAGTCGTTTAGACCCAAACTAAAGAGAGCAAACCAGTTGTTAAGTGAGTAACCTAAAACCGAATCGTTTGCCGAGAACTTTTATAGATATTATCGTGTCAATAATTAAAAATAATTAATGTAATTATTTAATAAAACAGAGAATAATAATAAATAATTCGGAGGTAGATAAATAAATTTTGACAGCGCGTAATAAAAGCGGCAGATATTCCTGGTATTCTCTCGAGATGTCAGTGCAGTTAGATGGTCAGTTCAATAAATTAATAAGTAGATAACCTATAAAATTAAATAACCTCAGTAATTATTATTTGTGTGTTGCTATACATTACATTTTTTCTTATTGCAATTGATTTATTGTTGATTCACATTTAATGTGGGTTTAGCATTTTGAAATTAATTCCCATTAGGACGGATTATTAATCTTCGAATCTATTGACTTTCGAGACTTATTTATAATTTATTGCGGTGTATTTAATAAGTAGTAGAACTTCTGGAAAATAAAAATCCTTACCGGTTGATGTCAATCATGTACGCCTTCATTAATCGCAAAAAATAGTTGACGTTTCTTCATTAATATTTTATCGGAACTTCATTATTTAAATAATATCTGAATGACGAAGACTAGAATGTGCTAGAAAGTAGGGAAAATGGGAGAAACACGTAGAAAGACTTCTATTCCGTTCATAATTTTCCGCTGTGCTAAAATAAATATACCGACAGGCTTTCATAATCGTGTAACTGACACTAATGGACACTTAACGTTTAATTGGACACGAACATTAATTATTTCCACTTAAATTTTTTTTCCCAGCAGAATCTTACCGTCGAAAAAAATTCAATATATTCAATTATGTTTTCATTTACATTTTAAATAATTAAATTAACTCTACGATGCAAAAAATAAATTCGCGCTGTCGGAAATAAACCCCGAGCCTTGGTTGTTACTTAGTAAGACCGAACGGTCCACACCACCTGGGGAATCATTGAAACGCTTTGTGTACCTCTGATGGTTTAACATACCCTGCAAACAGTCAACTGAGTCAACAGGGAATGGGTGGCCCAGTATGGTGTCTTATTATGTAGCTGTCGTGAAAGCTGAGTGCATTGTGTTCGACGATCCCCGGGGAACTAAACAGTCACCTGCCGAGTTCTCATTTCAAATCTCGATCATCATCTGAATCTTATACATTCCATAAAAGTCAGTAATACAACGTAATTCGTGCCTCGTGGAGCTACTACAACGTGTACAACAAGTCCTGTACCTCCTTCTCCGGCGAAACATCAAAGCATCTTGAAAATGAAATATTTTTATTTTGATTCAATATGAATCGGAGGCATGCAACAAATTTCAACTTTATTACGCGTCATGTCGAATGGTTTTAACTATATAATTAACATTTCAAAACCTCGTGTTTCGAAATCGATGATTGATTAAATCTATACGCAGAGCAAGATGATTCCAGATTTAAAATTGGTTGCATTAGGAGTGGTTCGACAGCAATTATCAATCAAAATTTACATAAACTCGTTTATTAAATTGTCTTGCGATGTAAATCACGGGCCGATGATTATCAGTCCGTGATAAGACCGATGTATCGATGTTCACTTGAGTAATGACAGGAAGGAGCAATCAATGATTCGCGACCGTACACATTTTTATGTAAATTTCATCGAGCCCCATGTATCAACTACAGTATGAAATACAGAGAAATTTACGCCGAAAAAGTGAACAGTCACCGTAGAAGTGTGCTGTCTTTTTTACAGAAGTGTAGAAAATTGGGTTGGAAGGACCGAACGGTTCTTTCCTTGCTCTACGACCGACTCCTGTTACACCCGACACATTTTAAACAATATAGTCGCGTGTAAAGTGTTCTCCGTCCTTTTGTCCTCCATTAAATTTATTTTTACGGCTTCGATTTTATTAATAATCAATGAAATTTAACTTTCCCGTTGGAAAAGGACAATCACTGCATTTTACCAGAGAGAGAGAGAGAGAGAGAGAGAGAGACGGCTCAGGGAAGAGGTGTTAATTCGAGAACATAAATTTAATTAATTGAAAGCTTCGAGGAAAGCTTCATTAGAAGAGACCACTTTCGATTATCCAGTACCTTTTTTAAATAATCAATACAATTCGATGAAATTCTATGAGCCGTTTCCCACTGCAGCGGGGGTACGGTAGAAGAAAATTGAAAGCCATCATTAGTCATGTCTTAACGAGACGTTAAAATTCTCAAATTGCACGTTCGGGAGAACGTCAAGTGGTTCGAGTTGAACGGAGGCAGAAGAAATTACAGTCGGTTTTGCAAGAGTCCGAGACCGTTTCTGTAGGTGAATCCCGAGAAAAGTTCCTAATTTTTTCCGGTGAAAATGGAGACAACCAGGAAGTCCTCACGGTAATGATTGGGGGGCATTACCGCTGCCAAATTCACTACAATTTACATTGCTTTTGAGCATGGGAATTAGCAGATGAAAAATTATTGCGTGACCAACAGGAACGGGCAAAAGAAAAACCAGATTGTTAACTTAATGTTTCGAGTCGAGTACCCTCGACGACACCGACGACGTCGGAAGTGCGACTCCAAGGTGTGTACTTTTAATGTTTTCTGTGGTTTTTCTCAAAGGACGTAATTGAAATTGAATTTTCTGTCGTTTCACCTAATGACACGGCCCTCGTTCATTGTTCGTGCTCCATGCGAGGAGTCTTTTAAAAGTTGACGAATCGATAATTTACTTGCTTGGGTGAACGATGAGCACAAGTCCTCTCGAAACCTTCGACAAATAAACCCGGGTGATGATGAAACTTATTAATAACGTAACATCTCTTGCAGTTGAATAATTACTGAACCTTCTCAAGACGGAGAAATTGGGCGGGCTTTCAAACGAACGAAATTATTAATTGCATTCTTTGGAGTTTTAGTTGTTGTGCTTTTTTTTTGCCCGAAAGGCAAAATTTGTAATTCTATTTTATGGTACCTTTTAATTAAGGACTTAATTTTTGTAGAAGGAGGCCGAACCGGGAAATTAATCAAGGTAACTTATACCGATCGAGCTTTATACAACATTGTTACGTTTTATACTCTATATAGAGTTCGATTATTTTTGTGCAGACGGCTTCGTACGAACCGAAACAATTTTAACGTACTGCCAGTTCGTCACTTTAATTGTTTTATATTCGAGCAAATTATCCAATACACTAAAATTTTTATTCTTCTAGTATGAATATTCAATTGTTAAAGAGACATTAAAACTTGTAATAAAAACTGGAGAATTACCCCTTCAGAAATTCTTTTTTTTAAAATATTTTGTAGTATATTTCTATATTTTTATAGCAACTTGCAGAATTGACTTCTCTAATACAATCCATCAGAATTATTTATTACTCGAGTGACTTCTGCTAGTACCAAAAGATTGACCGTGTAATCCTATCTCTCTCCTGATTTTTCGTAGACAACACACGTCTCGGTAATTTTTCATTTTCGACAAAACCATTGAATTCAAATCAAACATTACAAACATTTGTTTCACACTGCGCTTTGTATCATGCGGTACGGTGAAATTAAATTAAGTTAACGTAACACGGTGAGTGTTTTGTTGGACTATCATAATTCTGTTAAATCTCCGGCATGGAGAAAAGCCTAGAAATATAATTATTGAGCGTGGGGATGAAATTCTGTCTAGACGTCTGTAAATACGGAACGGTGAGAAGTTCGTCAGCATGCAAAATTACGCGGTAAACCCCGAGGATGATTGGAGGTAAAACAGAGCTCCCATCTGAAGAGGCCGAGCACCAGCCGCGAAAACGGATTATCCCGAGGGAATCGGATACCACGTATTTATCATAACAAAGCAGTACTCGCATAAATTTCTAATAAGATCGGAAACGGCGTGATACTTATTGATCCTAGCGCTGGGAGTACGTACTTAGGGCCGTACATAGGGCCCAGACCAATCAGGCATTTCCTATTTATCCTTTCGGAGCAATTCATAAATAAGTTGATAATAAAACCCGGAATACTTCCTTCACGGCGTACGCAAGTTGGGAACGCAAAATATCCAGGGCATGAACGGCCATTTAGCAATACAGTCAAACAGTTAAAGCATTTTTACGAGTGGAATAAACGAAACGGAAGTGCACGGGAAATCTCGGTGCATTCGCCGCCATTACTCCCGAATAATATAGTTTTGTTTTTTCATCCGAAGAATTTGTGCAATAGTTGAACTCGATGCATTCGTATTTCATTATACTGGGAAAATCGATAATCCAAAGATTTTTAGGTCAAACTCTTTTCGCTTTTAGCCAACTTTAGGGCAATGGAAACGTTTCCCGGGGATGGGGGCGAATTCACGTGTTTCACAAAAATCGTTCGCAGGGGCAACTGGCGGGGGAATGCACTCCACATGTGTACGACACGGCTCACGTCGTGTCGTTAATTGTACTTATGTAAAGGTACTTAATTATTATAGAAGAATAATTTTATTTTCAGGGTTCCTACGGTCTCGTCAAATTGGCTTACAATGAAGAAGACAGCACGTATTACGTAAGTTCGTTTACTTCTTTTTTCACGTGGGTTCCATGGTTTTTTCATTAGTTTTTAATTTAAATTTACCTGCGCGTACGTGTGGGAGAGGGTTGTGCGGGCTTCTCTTAATTAAACTTTGAATTTTGTTTTTGAACTTGAAGTTATCAATAAGTAAAAATTCCGCTTTGCACGCCGTTAAAACGGACAGCGAATGAAACTCTTTCAATAACTCCGTGTACCCTCAACTCCTTTATGATTTTTGAAAATTTTTCGAAAAGGCAAAAAGTTTCAAACGGTTTCCATTACCTGGGAAAAGTGAATTTAAATAAAAAAAAAGTTTTATCCCGCACACCGCTTCGGGATGGCGTTTCATAAATCTTTTAACTTTAGATGAAATTTATGATTTTTTTTGGGGGGAGAAATTGAGTGATTGTTAATTCGTTTGCAGGCAATGAAAGTTCTCTCAAAGAAAAAACTGTTGAAAAAAGCCGGAGTCTTTGGACGAACCATTCCGAACAGGAAAGATCCGAGCAAACCCTACAGGAATTCACCGCTTGAGAAAGTGTACAGAGAAATTGCCATATTGAAAAAGTTAGATCATCCGAACGTTGTTAAGCTGATGGAAGTGCTTGACGATCCGGTGGAAGACAATTTATACTTGGGTAAGTAAACAAATGCAGGTAATTAACCGTGTCACAGAGAGCAGTTACATTTTATATAGGAGGGATAAGTGAAGTTCACTTCTGGAAAGCTATAAGTCAGAATAAGTCAATTGCAGAATAAGTAATAATAGAATAAGTCACAATTCAATAAATTCATAGAATTCAAGCAACACAATGAAAAAGTCTCAAACTGTTTCTTTGCTTCCAAGAATAATCTTCTACACGTGCACACGAAATTATTGTTCCCTCGACTTTCTGTCATTTTGTGCAACTATCTCGTACTCAAATTTAATTATTAACCTGTTTTAACGGTAGTGTTCGAGCTCGTCGAAAAGGGTGAAGTTCTACACATTCCGACAGAACAGCCGTTGTCAGAAAGAGAAACCTGGGGATATTTCAGAAATATTATTCTCGGAATTGAATACCGTAAGTACAAAAAAAAAAATTTTTTTCTCCCTTGGCTTCGGCATTGGAAGTGTCAATTGACCCAATAAGAGTATATTTGTGTTCGTTGAAAGCCTTCACCCACGAAGGTTTACTCAAATAAGTAAATAAATGGGAAAGACGTGGAAAAGACTCGATCGCACAAACTCTAGAAATCGATGACTTCGGTCGTAGTTCACGTAAGCCGCAGAACAAAACATACCCTGCGATTTTTACAGAGATCAGAACTAGTCGTAAACTTTGTTACATTTCATTACATTTCTCAGAAGGGTCCAGGTGTCCGATGAAAATTCGTACGCAGGTACACCTAGGCGAATTATTTGCCTCATTAATTTCGAGTAACATCATGGGAAATGTACGGAGAGGACATTTTGCTTGTTATCATTGCGATATCAATGGATCACATAAAATACATAAGATTATCATTCAAAATTTTTCACTATTTGATTTATACTATCTAAAGAAAGTAGAGAAAAAATTACCTACTAAAATCTGTTTCCAGGCTTACAATGCCAAACGAGTAAGAAAAGTGAACTGTATAAAGCGTTACATGAGATGAATACGTAAAACTAAAACAAATACGGAAACTGATTATAAAAATTTCTAGTTTATCTGCACGGTGAAGGTTATGTGTTTTTGTTTGGAACTAGACCATGTCGTCTGAATAAGATAAGCTTGAGGAAAAGGTCACGGCTTCTGCTGTTGGAATTTATTCAGGCCCTTTAAAATATCACTAAGTTACAAATGTTTCGCAGAAGACAAATAAAGAGTTTGTAATATGACGACAGACGTATGAGAAACGTACAAGGAATGAAATGTAATTCAGCAATGAGTGTACGTTACTTTCATCCGAATTGATCGGATTAATTCGAGATCTTTGGTGTTGCAGTTCACTACCAGAGAATAATTCACCGCGACATAAAGCCGTCCAACCTTTTACTAAGCAATACCGGACAGATTAAAATAGCAGATTTTGGGGTTTGCAATGAATTCGACGGGAACGATGCTTTTTTAAGCACAACAGCCGGAACTCCGGCCTTCTTAGCACCCGAAGCTCTGGGAAATAAAAAATTCAGCGGAAAGGTAGCCGAAACGGGTGAATTTTGATGAATTTCAGAGTAAACACGGTACACTGGTGGTTAACGATTTCAATTTTACAGGCATCAGACATTTGGTCCATTGGGATCACAATGTACAGCTTCATTTACGGGAACGTTCCCTTCACCGACACCAACATCATCGGACTCTATTCGAAGATACAAAATGAACCCATTCAGTTTCCATCGAAACCGGAAGTTAGCGAAGATCTGAAAGATCTCATAAAGAACATGCTTCACAAGGATCCCTCACAGAGACTGAACCTTTCAGAAATTAAGGTAAAGTTGAGGAACCGAAAGGTCACATTTTACGTCCGCCACGGTTTGATTTACCGGATTTTCTACTTTCAGGAACATCCCTGGGTGACGTCTTACGGTAAATATCCGTTGCCCACGGAAGAAGAAAACTGTTCGTTAATTGAAGTCACCGAAGAGGACATGATGAAAGTGGTCACCTCAGTTCCGAAATTGAAAACTTTAATTTTAGTAAAAGCAATGCTCAAAAAACACTCATTCCAGGTTAGAACTTTACTTAAATGTTTACAATTCGTTCGAGGGAATTTCGAAGTGATTTGATACTTTCGTTCCCGGACGAGTCAACGAAAGAAAGTTTTGTGTCTTCCTTCCACGTCGTAACGGTTAAAAATATTTTAACCTACTAAATATTCCGTAACAGTAATTCTAATACATTTGGGTATTCTTGCGGGTATTCTTAAAAACTACCCAGGGCTTATAGGCCTGAGTCGAACTGATGGATGTTTTCATATTCAAATTTCAGAACCCTTTCTGCAAAGGTGTGAGGGGCGAAAAGTTCGGCAGTTCAGGTAGAAGTCTGTCAGCGCCTGATTCCTACGATTTTCCCCCTAGAAGAAGGCCACAACAGGAAACGGTCAATTTGCCGTCGATGACGGAGGGAAATCAGCAAGAGAAAAGATGATCACTGGCCGAAGATTATGATTTTTTAATTCACTTTGTGCGTTGTTTTCGCTTTGGCTTTCGGTTCGGATCTTTGCTCAGTGAAAAAGAATTGGCAATTGAAGAGTGCGTGAGAGAGAGAGAGAGATCAACAGATCGGCACAAACAGATCAAATTCTTTTTATGTGCAAGCCAAAACAAAGAGGACGTAATGTCGACAAGAATGTTAAAAAGCCATACCGTTTACCTTTCAAATTATACTTTATTTGTTTTACCACAATGTTAACGTGCCTCATTGTAATTTAATAGACAATTATTTCGTCAAATTGAACAGTTAATATATAATATGGAAAATTTATAAATTATTTATAATGAATTCAATTTCACACACATTGTAGTGGAAGTCTGTGTGTGTATGTGTGTGTGTATGTGCACGTATATAAAATTTTAAAAGAAGTAGTGCGTTTGTGCTGTTTCGGCAGAAAGAGAAACTTCTATACATATATTTACATGACGTTAGCAGGTTGCTAAGCTTCCTTTCCTATAACCCACACGTATGACTATCAACATGGAAAATAATCTCAAAGGTGTAAAACGGGTAACGGCGAAAAGAAACGTAACAAACGCTTTTCTTTATATGTTTGGTTACATGTTTACAAAGCATGGGGTCCACCCCTAAAAATCACAACTAATGTTCCACTGTACAAAACAACCTGAGATGCTTCAACTCGTAACTAAACATTAAAAACTCCAACCCGAAGAAATTCACATTTTCATTGCGTTACTTTCACAGCCCTCGGTTCGGGTATTTTTTACTTATGGAGAACTGATAAATGTGATTTATGATCTGTGCAATCGACCACCATGACACGTCGAGAGGTAGAGATATATCATTTCGTTTTAAAATCAATAACTTCGAACGGAATTTATTGTTCGCTCACCGAGAACTTGACGGTTGAAAATCGGTTTGGGAAATTTTAATCGGAAAATGCACACACTTACGGCGGGCAGTTTACTTTTCAAATTTGATTCTAAAATTTTACGCGCACATTTAAGAGTTTATTTACAATCATGTACAATAATTAATTATGAAATAATATAAAAAATACATCATTAAACGTGATCAGTTTTATGTAATTATGGCGGCGAAGGTGGGTGCCCGAAACAAACGTCTCAAGCGCATCGTAAAGGTCCTATTGCGAAATTCTCCATTGTCCTTAAGTTTTACTCAAACTACATTCAACTAGTTGAGAAGACTGACAGTTTTGGTTGAGTTAATTTTCCAATATATTACTTCAGGCTGTTGAATAATTTGTCTGCTTTGGAAGGGTTTTTATCAGGCAGGAGTGAGGGATACATAAAGGTAAGTCAAGAAGTCCATCTGGAGGATGAAACTCTAAGTATCTGAGAGGCGAACCAGACGATAGTTTTTATGTCTGATGATAGTGGCGTGTGTCTACGTCGTTCTGAGAAAGCAATATGAAAATACTTGAGCTCCAAGCTTCGACGTTCAGTTAGAACGTGGAATAACTCGCAAATAGATACAAGTATAGTAATTTAGCAATTTAGTAATTTAACTGCAGTTACACTTCTAAGTGTGAACCTAACTTCCTACCTAACCTAAGTTTAGTATCGTCTCGTCATCTCAAGACATCAAATGATATCGTCACGAGATGTGGGTAATGCTATCGAACGAGTGACTGAAAAACCCAACAAGAAGTAAACTTTGGATGGGCCATGGAAAAAAAGTTTCAAAAGAATCAAAGGTCATTCACATGCCACGAGAGACGTGGCACGAGAAAACTCGTTAACTCCAGCGAAACTTCCGTTAACCGGAACGTTCTAAATTATTCTTTATAACTAGGAAATTCCTTCTTTGTACACATTTTAAAAATGTTTTCAAGATCTGGTAAGTTTCTATCGTTTCGTGGTACTTTTTTGGGCCGGGTGGATTGTTCAAGTTCCTTATTTGGTTAAATGCCGACCAATTTCAATTAAAGGCAAATCAGTTTAAAGTTATTTTGCCAATCAGTTATTTGGCGCATATTTGCAAGTATTAAAACTAGTAATAGTAATTAGTAGGTAATTTCAGAATTTAAAAAGTCCAAAATTTTTGTTACGGCCTGAAGAAAGCAAGTCAATGGGAGCACTCAGTTTAAAGAAGAGTCATTATGAATCATTTTAAAAATGAAGTCTGTAAATTTACACAACTAACTGCTGAACATTAGGAGATAATTGGCATTACAATATTGTCACTGACACTATGTTGATATTGTCTTGCACATATAATTCATGGATGTGAACCATCGTACACAGAAATTGAATTGAATTTATATATAAATATGAACTTCATGATCATTGCACTTTGAACTTTGACAGGACATGTTTTAACAGTTTAAATATAGTTTTCAGAAGTTGCATCAACTATGGCACATTCAATAGAGAAATTGTATCTGTAGCATCTCTTCCTGAAACCCATCAAATGCTTAAAAAAACATGCAGGGATTTTGCAGACAATGAGTTGAAACCTATCGCTGCCAAAATTGATAAGGAACATTTGTTTCCAAAGGATCAAATTAAAATGATGGGGGAATTAGGGTAAGTAACTCTATTACGCCATGGAAGTTTCAGAATTTCTCACTTCTTAAATTCCAGAGTTTGGATGCAGTTTACATTTGCACAGACAAGTCGACCAATCAAAAAAGCAGAATATTAAATGATTTCCATTATTTTCCCAATAGATTCTGGGTACAAAATGATAAACTCAAATCTTTTCTGTGTAATGTATAATTATATTATAATTCCAGATTAATGGCAATTGATACACCAGAAAATCTGGGTGGTACAGGATTAGACTATCTCGCTTATTCAATTGCAATGGAGGAAGTTTCCAGGGGTTGTGCTTCTGCTGGAGTTATTATGAGTGTTAACAATTCTCTTTACCTGGGCCCCATTATTAAATTTGGTACGGAGGAACAAAAAAAGAAATTTGTGACACCTTTCACAACAGGAGAAAGAGTAGGATGTTTTGCACTTAGTGAGCCAGGTTGGTATTTATTTCTAAAGTTCTGCTCTTGTCTTAAGGATCAATTTAGTAATTTGAAGAATGTACAAAACATTGCATTTGAACAATTTATTTTCATACAATTCTTCTGTGCTTTTGTAGGAAATGGTAGTGATGCAGGAGCAGCCAGCACTACAGGTGTAGAACAAAGTGATGGCTTCATTTTAAATGGAACCAAAGCTTGGATCACAAATGGATTTGAATCGGAGGCCACAGTTGTATTTGCAACAACTGATAAAAGTCTAAAACATAAAGGAATAAGTGCCTTTCTTGTGCCAAAACCCACAGAAGGTTTATCTTTAGGAAAGAAAGAAGATAAGCTAGGAATTCGTGGAAGTTCCACGTGCAATTTAATTTTCGAAGACTGCAAGATCCCTATGGATTCACTTTTGGGTAGGAATGTAGCGGTCGAATCTGCTGGTCGGTCACTCATTGTGACAAGTGCACAAGTAAACAAAGTTTTTCTTTTGTAGGTCAACCCGGACTGGGATTTAAAATTGCCATGATGACACTGGACGCCGGTCGCATTGGCATTGCATCACAAGCCCTAGGAATAGCACAAGCCTCGCTCGACTGTGCCGTGGAATACGCTGCAAAAAGAGTTGCATTCGGAAAATCAATTTTGAAGTTGCAGACAATACAGGTAATTCTTTCATATTTTGACACATCCTAACACCGCTTTCTACATAACATCTATGACCGTCAGTTTTACTCTATGCAAAATGGTCAACCGAGATATGTCACGTCCCTGCTGACTCCCAGCAAAAGCACATTCTACACATCCCGTGCGGGTAATTAATTGGGATCAGCTGGCATGATGATGATGATGATGATGATGAGACGGAGAGAATGAAATTTCTAACGTGTCTCCCGGAATTTTCAACCAGACACGACTCTGGCATAAATATAGAAGAGTTTGATGTGTGCGCCGTTGTGTTCGCACGGGTGTCGCCTTGCACCACGCAAGTCAATGCCTAGACAGGCTGGACTCCTTACATATAACTTACGTGGTGGCTGTTCTTCGTTTCCCGCCAGTTTTCCCTGACATCGTCTGCTTTCTCATCGGACCGTCTAACTAAACGCCATTTTCCACATGCTAAACACGCCGGGGAATCCCCTTCTAAGGGCCGTGGCCATTGGGTGAAATTATTATTTTACGCCAGCTAAATTTTTGGCTATTTTTTTTACTTTTTTCGTTTCTTTTTTCTAGTTTTTTTTGTTAGTACTACACGACAGGGTTTTCGTTCGAAAATTTTCCTAGTTTTCGTTTCGATTCGGTATTTTTTTAGTTATCGTTTTGTAATAGTAAAGAAAAAACGAGTGTGTCGAGAATATGTAACAGTAATCGAGATCGTCGACGAAGAGCAACAAATTTCGAAAAAGAGATTTTTCATTTCTCTTCAGTGCCTCATTCCTTATTAAGTGTCTATTTTTAGTGTGTGCGTGAATGGCGTGTATGCGTGCGTATGTCTGCCTGTTCGGTTGTGTTTTATTCATTCATCGTTATGTTCTTGGCTTCGTGGGAAGGAAACCTGAAAGAAAAAGGCCAAACCAAATCTGTCTGTGATAAGTACTCATTCAGATTTATATCAGTCGCATGCTTACATAGGAACAGGGAATCCAATCACCAATGGTCAAAAATAAATGCGAACCCGACAACATACATACAATATGTACACTTTATTCGAGATGTAGTCGTCGATTAATTAAATCTGTATTTATACGAAAAGTTCGTAACAATCAACAATCAATAAACAATCATTAATAAGTTCGTGATGTACAGACCGAAAAAAAATGTGATTTCCCTGTAACAGTCTACCTCTAATTGAATTAGCTCAGTGCAAAATAATTGCATTGTGCCATACTTATGTACATACATTTAACTACATACGTGTATATGTGTTTGGGTTCTGGCTCACCTCCAAAAATTGTGTGAGAAAATGACCAGAACGCCGGAGAGATTTTCTCCGGGGCAAAGATAGAGTGTACGAGAAAGAGAAATCTATTTCAAAATAATTTGCAACCAGCAGAAAACGGTTTACTTAACCGTTAAGTGATGTTTAAGGGAAGGCTGTGGCAGATTATTTTCAACAAAGGGAAGAAGAGTTGTATAGAATCTTAGACGGCGTCGTGATAAAACTCCTTTACGCTATCTTTCTGAGGTTGGCGATAACAAAGACGTTTAGGAGAAAGAAGGGATGAAACAGGAGAGTGACACATTGATTTTAAGCAATTTCACGGTGAAATATCTCGGGCAGAAGATTTTAATTCAAGTTCTTCATTCCGCGGATTTGCTCGATTCAAGCTGACGGGTCTAACAAGAATGGGAGAGAAGCTGTGAGAGTGGTATAAATACCCCTGGGGGCGCTACGAAGAGAGAGAGAGAGAGAGATTGCCATTTTATTGTGTGCATTTTATTTTTTACATAGCTAAAAGAGACGGTGAAGTCTCAACAAGACAAATTATTTATATCCAAACGATGAGAGAATATTCAGAAGTGTAGCGAATGCAGCTTTGGAGACGTTAGAGGAATTGTTCGGACCAAATTACCTGTGTTAGAAATCGTTTTGTCGTCTACCGTGTCTCCGGGCACACTCGCAAATTTTGCCATTAGCGCTAATTATTTTTAGAAGAAAGGCCAAAAGCAATTACTGAGTCTAATTAAGATGCGGACCGGCATTAAAAAGGTGTTAAGAGATGAGTTCTGAAGAGAGAAAGAGAGAAGAGGCACTGAATAACCCAAGAAGTGGAAGCGTTTCTTTTTTCCTACAGTTCACAACGGTAGAAAATTTTTTTGCTAGTCGAGGTGAGCTGACCAGTGCAGCGTGCATTAAGACCTAACTTGGGATGCAAAAGAATGTAATCTAATTCTCTCAAGCATCGTGCACTCTTTAGTTGACGTTTTATGAAACAAATGGTGTTACGTCCAGTTTTTGGACCTTATGTTCGCTAGTAATAGGTGGGCGACCAACGCAAAATTCATTGATTTTAAAAACCTCAATGTGCTTAGTCACAACAATCGTAAATATTGCTTGACTAACACATGAGTAAGGTAACTATTTATGTTAAAAATAGTGTAATTTTTATTAAGTTTAATTTTCTTGAAAGAAGTTGTACTCCATTTGGCATATCAGAAATTAATTGTTTGTAATTTTTGTTGTTAATTCTCGGTCGATAATCAAAGTGTGGCGCGAAGAAGGAGTATGACCCACAGGTGAATAACAAAAAATTAATGCAACACGGGATTTTTGGTAATCTTCAGGTTGGCAACTTCTCCTGCGAACGGTGAAACGCCCTAGAAAATTTTCCGGTAAATCCCCGTTTTTTTAAACATAATTTAATTCACGAGGGAAAATTGAGTTCTTTATCTTTTCCATTTTCCATTCTGGGACAAATGGAATTAGTGGAAAATGTGCCTCAGATGCCAGACGCACCCCACCAGCTCAAGGGATTGGTAAGTCTGTAAGATTCACGGTGTTTGGAAGTCACCCCTGTCGTAAATTGGCGAAGAAGGTGGTGCTTACTCTTGCACAACATGGTATCGAAGGCCTGCGACCTGCCTGGTCTTTCTCTATTCTCCTTTTGATTGACGCCACGTCTAAAACTCATAAATTAATCATTTTTAAAGTGATTTCCACGGTCTACAAAAATAGACCATTTTAATTTTCCTTAAAGAGGTAATGAAAATTTGAGTGAAATTGCCGGGGAGTTTGCACGGGGGCCGTTTTCTATGGGGTAGTTTTGTTTTGGACAAAGTTTTCATTCTTCCATTCAAATTCCTAATAGTCTCGACAATTTAGTCGTCAATATTCCGGTATCGATTTTATTCTGATCCGTAAAATAAGGAAATATTGCCAAACCAAACAAATTTCTTTTCATGTTTGTTTTCCCTTGGCGGAGGTGTTTTCTCCGTGCTCCCTGTTGTTCAACCGAATTCTCCATTACGTTTTCCAGACAGTTCAGTGTGGTAACCCTAGTTCCAGGGCTACGGTCAACTTTTGACAAGTACTTTTCGCCATAATCCGACAGGAAGAAAGGCAGAAAGGTTGGTGACATTTTCTCGTGGTGCCGTTCCACTCAACACTCCCTAAATACCGTCTGCTTCTTCCCCAGGGGAACCTTTTCAACTCTGAATGTGTTGCATATTTTTCGGATTCACTGCACGTTAATGAAATGCCAGAGGTCACTCCTTCCATCTTTCATTGCCTGATTTTGACGTCACAAATTCCAGGAGAAACGACACGTTCCGGACATACAAGTAGAATTGTATTACAGTCGCCTACACCTGGCATCCCGAAGGAAAGTTGACCGGGTTTGCGTTATGTACTAATGTGCAAAATCTGGAAGGGACCATTTAAACTATTTAGTTTTCGACACGTTAACATAATTGCTTTGTTGTAGATTTTCCACGGAATTGTATTCGTGAATGTATGAGTACACGCAGAATACGTAATGGCTGGTGAACGAAAGCCCTGACGAATCGACATCAATGTAATTTCTATTTATTGACTCATGACCAATATTTTTTCGCTTCCTCAGAGTTTAATGTGCGCTTTGTTATGGGTTTAAACAAATTCTTTTTTTTCGGAGGGGCAATGCAGTCGCTTACAACGATAGCGTGATGAAAAGGACATAATAATTTTACGAGCTCGGTCAATGGAAAATGTCTTATTCATCGAATTTCCTTTTCTTTTCCCTAGCTGACACACTTCGCTCTGCGTTTGGCAGATTTTTTTTCCTCCATCTCCTGTTGCCCTTAAACGAGTTTACCTTTTTTCAAGCTCCACAACTGAAATAGAATGTAGGAATTGTCGGTCGTATTATTTTGTCATCTTCCTGAGCTTCCCGATAAATAAAGACGTGAAACTTGGCAAAGTCCTTTAATTACTTACCCAACGAAACCGAAGGCGAGCTGAAAATTAGAATTGTACAACGGGACACTCGGGGCAGTCAGAGAGCGGAGAGGAAGAATAGACAAAAACTAACATGTTTAACGAAACTGTCCTGTGGTCTTGAGTCAAATTGTTCTATTTGTTTTAGATCGACTTATTGTTTTTACGAGTTAACATTGCTTCGAGAGATGACCGCCGAGCATCTTTTTAAATAGATACAGACCAATGACTTTGTACTCTCTAATATAAGGAAACGTTGAATTGTTTAGTATTTTCATACGCGATCTGAAGTATGTTGTGCAACTATACTTCATCCTCATAAGCAGTTATATTCACTAATTTTCTGTTATCTGTCTTTTTTGGTTGTTCCATTATTAGTATTAGAAAGCTAAATGACGCGTAATGTTCTCATTGTTAAAATTCTATATCTTATCGTATATCTTTTTCATATAGTCTTCTTTTATTATACCTTTATCTCTCCTTGCCATAAGTAAGAATAATCAAGAGCCACCAGAGGCATTACATTTGAATATCAAATTTGAATATCTACTGTTCTACATCCTTAAATTTCTCTCTTGTACTACTCACGAGCCTGTGTGGGTTTTCTTTTTTAGGAAATTTTTCCCTCTGCTAGTCTCGTTGTGCATGTGCAGTAGACTAATCTACTGGTTTGTTATAACTCATGGTGTGTGCGGTTCTTCTGTTTGGCGACAGCGTTTAATGTTTACTTAAAACTTGTGGGTTATGTTTTTGTTTCATTATGCCTGACTGTTGTTCTAGTCTTTGACGAAATAAGTCGTAAAGTTACGACTCGTTTCCTGGCCGCAGATTACAAAACTATTTTTCAATGCAAGGGATTACATCAAAGGGGTGACGAATTGAGTTTGAATTCTACGTAGACACCTGATAATCACGTGGCGATCGGGAGTGATTGATGTCTGTTAAATCAAACGTAACTATTGCCTGTTACGACGTGAAATTTCCGGAAAGAAAATTATCCACTCACCCAAATAATTTCTCCAAATGTATTTGTTCGGAAAAATTTAGGCACGTGACGAGTTTAATCCTCGGAACTTCGTCAGGGACGTTGATGAATGCTCCTGTTGCCATGTTGACCAGCTTGCAGGTTCCAGTGGTCTGTTATGGAAAAGAAAGACTCACTGGAAAAAAAAAAGGAAACAATTACTGTTGATGTCCACTTGAACGGAAAATAACACGTAGGAGGAGGTCAAAGCCGTTGCCATTTTAACCTTTTGTGCCTTCGTGGCACGGTTTATGTCATGGATCCATCGCCGTAAATAACTTCAGGTGTATTACACAAAATTATCTCTTTTCCCACATGTAAATAATTCATTTGATTATTACACGGGTAACCAAAATTGATTCTCCTATGACTGACTTGGATCACCAAAAAAAAAGTTGCAGAAATTTCGGGGAATCCTCCCGATGTCATGAAAAATTCCTGTGGTGAATGCGCGTGGGTCAGTGGTTAACTACGTTTATTAGAAACGGCTAATGCACATTTTAGCGTGTGTTTGTTTATTTATTTATTTATTTATTTATTATGTTTTACTTTAAGAAAATTGTGCATCGTCATATCCCTACGGTCAACCCTTTTCTACTCAAGGTTGCGTCATTCAAAGCTGCACAGCTTGTATATATATATATTATGTATAAAAATAAATATTTACTTTTGAGTGTGTATTCATTATATCGGCCTCTGTCGGCTTTGATGATTTAAAAAAAATTAAAACATCCCTAACACTCCACACTCCGGTTGAGTGCTTCTGGGTGAATTAGAGCAAATGTCATCAAATGCCAGTTTCAAAGGGATGTGTTTTATTTAAACAATTCGACATCAAAATTATGTCGATTTTGCTGTAGAATTTAATTTTCTGTAGTCGTATGCACTCTTGATGGTGATGTATAGGGTGGTGCCAAAGCTCAAGTGCCACGTAGTCACTGAGGGCTGCACATGGAAAGTAAATGAAAGGATGAAAATGCTATTCTCTGCTGTGGGAACTCCTTTATGCCCAGTGCCCGGATCGCAAGTCAGATGAATGGGACTTTAAATCCGGAACAACACTAAAAATAAATTTTTGACTGCTTCTGATATGCTTAAATCTGTGTATGCGTGTGCACGCGTGTGTGAGTTCCTCAGTGGTGTGTGCAGTTAATTAATGGGTCACATTCTTTTTAGTCGGGTTGTAACGTTTAAAATGTTGAGCATCTCTCCGGTTACCGATGAATTTTTGTCTTTCCCTTGAATGTTTGATGCAGAAGTAGAAAAAAAGGAGATGCATTCACGACAAATACTCTGTAGTTTTAACCGTTTGGAAATCACTGTACGATGCGATATATTATACCGGATAAATTAACTCATGCCACAAAGTAATTAGTGATGTTCGAAATGCACAGAATGGCGTTCCAAATGGATTTCTAATAATCGAGCCCGGAAATGATTTCTTAATGCCGCATAATTGATCGAATTTCAGATCCTTTAAACAAGGACAAAATGATTCTCATCCGGTTGTAGTTGACAAAACCACAAGAAACTTTCAAACTTTAAGTGTAAATGAGGACACTACTAACGTTATGGGATTCAAATGTCTTTATTTTCTCTCTGGTGATGCCAATCAATCGCATTTTACAAAATGCGATTGAAGACAACATTTTGTTCACGTCACTTCTATCTGACTCTCTGTAGTGTGGAGCTCACGACAGGAACTAAACCGAAGTTGGAAATGAAGCCATTCCTTCGAAAAGATTCATTGGGATTTTAATGGATCGTTAGTTTACCGCCGTGTTGACGAAAATCCCAAAAAGAAGCGTACTCAAAGCCATTCTTCTTCTTCTTCTTCTTCATCATCATCTTTGCAGAGCTAAATTCATTAACGAAAAGTTAAAGGTTCTTAGAAGGTAAACCATTTTCCCGGGAACCAAATTTTGAATGAGCCACACCTCAGAAACAAATCTAAAGAATTAATTGGATTTTCAATAAATTCGTTGACTTTTGTTTGAATTTCGGTGGATGAAAATGCAAATTTAAGGAAGCTGGGAAAGATCGGTCACCGAGTAGCGGTATGGAAAGCTCCATCAGACTGGGCGTTGAATTTTCCCCGGAACATCTCGTTTTCATTTAATTCTGTCAAATCGTGGCAGGCATGGTCGAAGCAATTGGAAGTGTAGCGACTATTTCCAGTAAAGATTGACTGCCTCCATGAACAAACAGTATTTTCTAATTTTAACTTACATCTTTTTCTGTGATTTATGGTACCTCAAATCGTCAAAAACTAAAAGAATTAGCCTTCTTACTTTTTTTAGGAAGGTCTCGGTTTTGGTTTGGGCATATTTCAAAGAATCTGAGCGTTAGTCATTTACAATAGGACTTCATCCCTACTTAAAGTAACACACCAAATTCTAGTGATGTCGTCCATCAAAATTCATTCAGTTTTGAGTTGTACTTTGCATTCGTATGCTTGTGTTGGATTTTAGTTTTTTGTTAATTGATTTGAATGTGAGTTTTGTAATTATGCTGTGCGATTCTATTTTCTTTTGTAAATACTACAAGTTTATTGAGACCTTACTTAACAGCTTAACTTATGTAGAAGCTTAAATTCAGGTACTTGTGTTCTTTGTCGTTCCTTGATTGGAATTCGACCCGTGGGCAAGAAATGTGAATATAAAAGAATATGATGTGCTGTTGTTGGAAACTCAATTTCTGTTCCGACACTTTGGTAAAAACTAAATTGGAGGAGAAACCCTTTCAAAATTAATTAAAGGATTTTCTCGCGTCCGTTTGAAATTAAATTACTGATTTTATGGCTTTCGAGACGAAAAACAAACCTCGAGCAATTCGTAGGATTGAAACCTCAGTGTAAGTCACTCGCCTCATCATCTTGCTTCATCTTCCAATTGCTTGTTTAACAAATATTTTTGCCGGGTATTTCGTATTCAGTTTTCCGGCTCGGAGTGCATGTGCAACTTTCGTGCAGGCAATGTGTGCGGAGTCTATCGATTCGGAACGTTGAAAGTGAGGGTGTCCTTCGTTTTAAAATTTAAGTTCATTTACAGAGGCGCCAGGCATTTCAGGTGGAGTACATGAGTACTGCCACGGTCAGCACTGGTAGTTTTGCTGGTGCTGATGCTGTTGCTGCTCCCGCTCCTGATGCCTCTGCTTTGTTGCTAAAACGACGTTGAATTTCAGCCAATTGACCATTCTTTCAAGAAAGAAAATACGTGAATTCCTGCCAAGTTGTTCATTTAGCGAAATTTTATGAAAATCGAAGGACGTTTACCCTAATAAATATTTTCTCAGTTGTTCCCACGAAAAGTACACCATTCGAGAGAACTAATTATTTATGTTCACCGAAAGTCACGCCGTGTTAATTCCTGCTGGAGTGGTTTTGAGTGTTTTCCATTGCCCCGCGGCTATGCGGTGATGAAACCACTTTAAGCGTTTTTTATTATTCAACGTAAAATTATTCCGATGTACATGCTCCGTCAGCTTAGATGAACTATGTCGGGGTAGATGGATGTGTAGTTTTTTGAGCAGCATTTCGTTAAACATTCAAAAGGAAGGAACTTGTCGCCTTTCCGCAGTGTTTCGTGCCCGCGAAAAGGCATCGATGTCGCCAGTGAAAAATGATGGAATATGAAATTTAAATGATGTTTAATTTATGCGACAATAGAATTTTCTAAACAAAACGAGTCGGTTACGGAAAAAAGGGCTTACCAATGAATACCCGGTCTAAGTCACACAACTCAAAACGAGATAATAGGCTTTTCCTCTCGTTCCTTCTCTCTGCGACGACCTGAACAAAAGAGGTCCCGAGGAAATTTACGGTTTATTTACTGCCTGACGGGGGTGTGTAACGCGACAAACTCATGGCCGGAAAAACATTTTGGCCTTTCTTCTTCGGGGCCCCATTACGGCCGTTTGAAGTCAGTAGATGCAAAAATTATTAATTACACGTTGAAAATGGGTCCGGCAATTAAGGCAAAGCCGGGCCGGCCTCTCTGACCAAGTTGAGAGTTACATTCGTCTAGCATAAAAGTTACTCAAATTTTCGTGCAAGAGTAGGTTAGTAGCGAGCTTGATGGTGATGGAAAACCCTCAACCTTCCAAACAGTAAATTAAATTACACTCTTGAAACACGTAAGTTTTTGTTCCGTTTGCTTGTTTGTTTTCGTGGTCTCTCAATCACTGAAAAGAACGACTGTAGGATTTTCAAGAGCCAGACTTATGTGTAATTTAAAGGAAATAAGTTCCTTTTGCCCACCGAAATTCCGACCCGGAAGTTTAAGAATAAAACCCAAAGTTTCTGTTAGGAACGCGCGTGATATTAGAAATAGTGCCGTAGGAGAGTACAAAATTCCGGATGAAAATAAGGTGACCAAATAGAAAATAAATGATCCGCAAAATATAATAAATAAGATGTCGTTTCTCCGCGAATAAAACCACTTTTAATTTGCTTAATTTGGCGTTATGATTCGTAACGCGCCACGAGACTTACGAAACTCTAGGCAAATGAAATTATTTGAGATGTGAGATGGGCTCGGAAAGGTAAAATTTGAGGGGCACAAGTGTTTGGTCGGGAAATTTACTTCGGAGTTGTTTTGTCACAGCAGGAAACATCTGAGATGTGACGTTGAAGGCATTAAATAATATGTTATTTCTCATGATTACATAAAACGCGTCCCGCAATTAGATTGATTGATTAAACGAACGGAAATTCAATACAGTCTTCAAAGGCGAGAGTTTTCTTTGAACTCGCGCGTCTTATTCAACTATTTTACCTGAACTATTCTTTTTTTTTCTCTCTCTTTTTCTCACCGCGTCATTCGGCGAAATCCGGAATCGAACACCGATCAATCGTGTACCAACTCGGAGAGAGGATCCCTGTGACAAAATTATTTTAAATTTTCGAGAACTTGGCCTCAAAATCCGGTCGTCCTTGTTCTCATAAAAATCTTGTACTTTGTTGCCCGTGCCGTGGACTGAGCAAATGCTTTACTCTGCATTTTTAACGGAGCCACCGATCAATTTGTACGCGGGGATGTATAAATTTGAGTTTTTCTCTCGGCTTGGGAATGAGTTTAAAAATAAATAAAGCTAAAAGAATGAAGAAGAATGAAGAAAGAATCTTATTTGATGACAAAGATTTTCTAGTAGCAAAAATTTTCTCTCTTTCTCTCTCTCTCTCTCTTTTTTTATTATCACTTTCTCCGTTTTCCATTACTTCGATTTGGAGACGTCAAAGACATAGAGTTAGGGTTTTTGTTTTAAATATTTGTTTTCATGTTTTAATTCTCTCAGTGCCCGTTTGGGATTTTTACTTGAGTTTGGTTGGTTGAATTGATAGAAGTTATTTTAATTATTGTCTGTCTCTTGATAAGATTTCCGGATGGGTACGACAAAATCAATGTTAGTATATTCACTATTATTTTTTTTTGTTACTCCCCATTGGAATGACTCCGCTCAATAATTAAGTATAAATTATTAAATGTGATGGGTCGTCACATGTGGTAAAGTCAAAATTATCACCAAGTAACAAAATCTGAAGGGAAACTGTAAAACAATATCTCTGTTTCAGTCATTTTGGTACGCTTTTGGGTTTCGATCACGATCCCTGGGACGGACCTTATTAAAGGGATTTTTACAGATCTGTGATCTTCGGTTATTTAAGGCGAGAAAATTTCATCAACGGGAAAATATCATGTTCTTATTACTTTCCCTTTTGTGAATACAATTTCTTCCGGGGTGTCTGCCGTGAAATTTCTATTTCACCCTCCTAAAGCCCATTCAAACGCTCTGAATTATATAGAAATTTGTGCTTTGTGCAGTGGGAAAAGTCCGAGCAATGAGATTTCGTCCACAATCGAAATGAGACTGTAATTTTATTAGGCTTGTAACCGTGGCCGGCATGTTTAGAGCCTCCTGAATTTTTCCTACCTTTCTCACTGAAATAACGTTAAGTTAAACTCGAACTTAAAGTCCCGGTACAAAGGGTTTGCTGAATTGATCAAAATCGGACAAGGATAGATTGATTTTGGCCAAGAATAACGATGAATTGAATGAGTGCACGACTTGGCGTTCAAAGATTCATGGATTTTTTTTCTGGATGTTTAGATGATGGAGAGTAATTGGTTGATTGCCACCGGAGAAAGGAACTTAGGAACCAAATCCCTCTAGAGAAAAGTGAAAAAAAAAATATATATGTATAAAATGAGAAACGAGGGAACAAATGAAGGACCAAAAGAATCTTTTAGTTATTTTAGATAGTATTAAAGTGACTAAATAGAAAATCGTATAGAATGAGCGTGAATGCGACAGCGGCTGAAACAGCCGCAACTCCGGCACCGGGGGGCCGTTCGGCCTACGACAGGCCACCTCCCGAACCACCCAAGAAACCACCCAGAAGAACCGGAAAACCCGTCCCAGAGCGTCCTCAACGTTCTCTCTTCTGTCTCACCCTAAAAAATCCTATTCGCAGACTCTGCATAGCCGTGGTTGAATGGAAACCGTTCGAGTATATGATCCTGCTCACCATCATGGCCAACTGCGTGGCTCTTGCCATATACACTCCGTATCCGAATGGCGATTCGAACAGCACCAACTTGAATTTGGAACAAGTCGAAATAGTATTCCTAGTCATATTCACAATAGAATGTTTCGGGAAGATCATAGCTCAGGGTTTTATAGCGCATCAGGGTGCATACCTTCGAAACGGGTGGAACTTGCTCGATTTTACCATCGTCGTCATCGGTTTGATTAGCACGGCCTTATCGAATGTGACGAAGGAAGGTTTCGACGTGAAGGCACTGCGAGCCTTTAGGGTACTTCGACCGCTTCGTCTGGTTTCGGGCGTTCCCAGTTTACAAGTCGTTTTAAATTCTATTCTCCTAGCCATGGTGCCTTTGCTTCATATTGCAATATTGGTTCTATTCGTTATTATTATATATGCAATAGTCGGATTGGAGCTATTTTCAGGCAAACTCCACACAACTTGTTACAATGTGAAAACGAGAGAACGCATGGACGATCCGCATCCTTGTGCCCTTAAGGGAACCGCCGGCTTTAATTGTTCACTGTTAGACACAGACACACAGCAGATGAAATGTTTCTCTGGTTGGGAAGGTCCGAACTACGGCATCACCAACTTCGACAACTTCGGATTGGCCATGCTGACTGTTTTTCAGTGCATCACCCTCGAAGGTTGGACGGACGTGATGTACTGGATCCAGGACGCGTCCGGAAACACGTGGCAATGGATATACTTCGTTTCTCTCGTCATTCTGGGAGCTTTCTTTGTTATGAACTTAATTCTCGGTGTGTTGTCCGGAGAGTTTTCCAAAGAGAGAGAAAAGGCGAAATCGCGGGGCGATTTCAAAAAACTGAGAGAAAAACAACAGATCGAAGAGGATTTGCGGGGTTACCTCGACTGGATCACCCAGGCGGAGGATATCGAGCCTGAGGGTGAGATGAACCAAGACAAAACAAAGTTGGTCAACACGGACTTGTTGGAAGGTGACGAATGCGAAGTCCAGCAGGAGAGCTTTTGGTGCAAGAAAAAGAAGGATTGGGATCGAGTCAACAGAAGACTGCGCAGAAGCTGCCGTAAAGCCGTAAAATCGCAGGCGTTTTATTGGCTGATCATTGTACTTGTCTTCCTGAACACGGTGGTGTTGGCAACGGAGCACTACAGACAACCTGAATGGCTGGATTCCTTCCAGGAGATAACAAATTTCGTATTCGTAGCTCTGTTCACATTTGAGATGCTAGTCAAAATGTATAGTTTAGGATTTCAAAGTTACTTCGTATCCTTATTTAATCGATTCGATTGTTTCGTAGTGATCGGTAGCATAGGAGAAATTCTACTGACCAAATTCGACGTTATGCCGCCTTTGGGCGTCTCCGTTCTCCGGTGCATCCGGTTGCTCCGAGTCTTCAAAGTTACCAGATATTGGCGATCTTTGTCAAATTTAGTTGCCTCTCTGTTGAATTCTATACAAGCAATCGCCTCTTTGTTGTTACTACTGTTTTTATTTATCGTTATTTTTGCCTTATTAGGAATGCAGGTGTTCGGGGGTAAATTTGATTTCGACAGCACCGAACCCAAGCCCCGTCACAACTTTGACTCCTTTTGGCAGAGTTTACTGACAGTGTTTCAAATACTTACTGGTGAGGATTGGAACGCCGTCATGTACGACGGGATTCGTGCTTACGGCGGCGTGTCTTCTATCGGCATCGTTGCCAGCATCTATTTCATAATTCTCTTCATCTGCGGCAATTATATTTTACTAAACGTTTTCTTGGCCATCGCCGTCGATAATTTGGCCGACGCGGATTCCCTGGGAGACGTCGAGAAAGAAGGAGACGGAGACAATCAGGAAGAGGATGGGGAAAACCGAAAAAGCATGTCCCCGAGGGACGACGTCAGGCTGGACATGGAAGGAGACACGGCGGGATGCGAGACCGACGACGAAGGGAAAACGGCCGAATGCTACGACGAAGGCGGGAGCGACAGAGACCGGTCATCCAGAGAGAAAACGGACGGAGAAGACTACGATGACGAGTACCAGGAGGAAGAAGAGGAAGAAGAAGAAGACGACGACGACGAGGACGAGGAAGAAGAAGAAGAAGAGGAAGAAGGAGGTGAAGCCGAGCGACAGGAAGAAAAACCGAGGGCCAGACCAAGAAGAAGACGTCTGTCGGAACCGGACGACCCGAACAAGATCGAACCCATTCCTAACACATCTTCATTCTTCATATTCGGACCAAAGAACCGATTTAGGGTCTTCTGCCATTGGTTGTGCAACCACAGCATCTTCGGCAATATTATTTTGGTCTGCATCCTTGTTTCGTCTGCCATGTTAGCAGCCGAAGATCCTCTCAGAGCGGAGTCGGAGCAAAACAAATTTTTATTACCCTTCGATTATTTCTTTACGACTGTTTTTACAATTGAATTGTTACTTAAGGTTATCTCCTATGGTTTTATATTACACCCCGGGTCGTTTTGTAGATCTTTTTTTAGCGTTCTAGACTTGTTAGTTGTTTGCGTTTCCTTAATTTCCATGTTTCGAAGTTCTTCCGCCGTGTCTTTCATAAAAATTCTCCGAGTTCTCAGAGTATTAAGGCCTTTGAGAGCCATAAATCGAGCCAAAGGACTGAAACGAGTCGTTCAGTGTGTCATCGTCTCCGTCAAAACAATCGGAAACATCGTTTTGGTCACCTGTTTGCTCCAGTTCATGTTTGCCGTAATCGGAGTTCAACTCTTCAAGGGTAAATTCTTCTCCTGCAACGACAAATCGAAGATGACGGAAGTGGATTGTCACGGGTCGTACATCGTTTTCAAAGACGGCGACATAAACAAGCCCGAAAGAAAGGAGAGAGAATGGTCGCCGAATAATTTTCACTTCGACAATGTCGCCAAAGCCATGTTGACCCTTTTCACGGTGTCCACGTTCGAGGGTTGGCCCAGTCTTCTCCACGTGTCTATCGATTCGAACGTGGAAGATTTCGGTCCGATCCACAATTTCAGACCCATCGTCGCCGCTTACTACATAATATACATAATCGTCATAGCTTTCTTCATGATTAACATTTTCGTCGGTTTCGTCATCGTTACGTTTCAGAACGAGGGCGAGCAGGAGTACAAGAACGTCGATTTGGACAAGAACCAGAGGAACTGCATAGAGTTCGCGTTGAACGCGAAACCCGTTCGCCGGTACATCCCAAAGGACAGGGTCCAATACAAAATTTGGTGGTTCGTGACGTCTCAACCGTTCGAGTACACCCTATTTTTTCTCATAATGGCGAACACCGTCACTCTGGCCATGAAATACTACGGACAATCAAAGGTTTACTCAGAAATTTTGGATGCTTTGAACATGTTTTTCACTGCGGTTTTCGCTCTCGAATTTGTTTTAAAGCTGGCGGCTTTCCGTTTTCGAAATTATTTTGGAGACGCCTGGAATACTTTAGATTTTGTAATTGTTTTGGGGAGTTTCATAGACATAATAATGGACAAAGTCGTTCATCATGGCGGAGATGGGATGATATCCATTACTTTTTTCCGACTTTTCCGTGTTATGCGATTGATTAAGCTGTTGAGCAAAGGGGAAGGTATTCGTACCTTGCTGTGGACTTTCATGAAGTCATTTCAAGCGCTGCCTTACGTCGCTCTTCTGATCGTCATGTTGTTTTTCATTTACGCCGTTATCGGCATGCAGGTCTTCGGTAAAATCGCGTTAGATCCCGAAACAAACATAAATAGAAATAACAATTTTCAGAGTTTTCCCCAAAGCTTGTTGGTGCTTTTTAGATCGGCCACAGGAGAGGCCTGGCAAGAGATCATGCTGGACACCGTCGAAGCCAAGTGCGACAAAAATTCGGACGATGCAAACACGGACTCGTGCGGCTCCACAATTGCCTTTCCTTTCTTTATATCCTTCTACGTTATTTGCTCGTTCCTTATCCTCAACCTTTTCGTTGCCGTCATCATGGACAACTTCGATTATCTCACCCGCGATTGGTCCATTCTGGGTCCTCATCACTTGGACGAATTTATCAGGCTTTGGAGTGAGTACGATCCGGACGCGAAGGGCCGCATCAAGCACCTCGATGTAGTGACTCTTCTTCGTAAAATCTCGCCCCCGTTGGGCTTCGGCAAGCTGTGTCCTCATCGAGTGGCTTGCAAGCGACTCGTCAGCATGAACATGCCGCTGAACAGTGACGGAACCGTTTTATTTAATGCCACCCTGTTTGCGGTCGTGCGAACTTCATTAAAAATTAAAACAGAAGGTGTGATAGACGAGTGCAACGCCGAATTGCGGGCGATAATTCGTAAAGTTTGGAAAAAAACTAGCACAAAACTCTTGGACCAAGTAGTGCCTCCTCCGGGTGAAATTGACGACGTCACCGTAGGGAAATTTTACGCCACAGTGTTGATACAGGATTATTTTAGGAGGTTCAAGAAGAGAAAAGACCAGCTCCGAGACGGGGAGAAAGACCACTGCAACACGGTCACTCTGACAGCTGGTCTACGTCAATTATTGGAAGCCGATCCAGAACTGAAACGGGCCATATCGGGTAACCTGGAGGAACTCTTCGAGGACAATCCCGAACCAATGCACAGAAGAAATCATTCCTTGTTCGGAAAAGCTTGGTCCTCGGTGAAAAGAGGTCGATCGTTCAAAGCGATCCAAAGGAGCCATGCCCTGGCTCGGTCCAATTCCATGGAGTCCCTACAGCGAGCAGTGACCGATCACATTGCCCAAATGGCCAAGAACGGACTTATACCTCAGAATTCCGTTTCTATGCAGAACATGGGCGGGTTCATGAACAAAGTGGATAGCGTTCAAACGAACGGAGATCCTCGGCGGAACCTCGAACTGAGAGACCTGACGGCCCTCAAGGAAAACCCACCGTTGCTGTCGGACATGAGTGCACGTGCCAGACGTCACCAACAGGCGAAGGATCAGTCAGCGAACGACTCAAACGAGAAATTCGAAGCTTTTTAGCAGGAAAATAGTTCCGACGAAATGTGATTTTGTTTTTATCACCATTTGAAAATTTGGATTGTGTTTTACTTTTTCTAGTCCCATCTATCTCAAAACCTGCGCTCTTAAACCGTGGTAAGTGCGACCGAGATGCATCCAACAATGCATTTTCTCTCCATTGCACATGGAGTCTGGGCTGCTGCATTTGTGTCGTCAAATCACTAAAATTGTTCACGTTTGCCCTAAAGAAAATGTTTTAAAAGCATACAAATACATTTTTTTGCAGAGAGTGTGCTTAACAATGTCTTCTTGTTATTGTTGCAGCAAAAAATAGCAGACATGGCATTGAGAATTGAAAGCGCAAGACTTCTGACTTGGAGAGCTGCTCATTTAAAGGATTTAAAACAGCCATTCACGAAAGAAGCAGCAATGGCCAAACTGGCTGCTTCTGAAACCGCAACTTTTTGCGCACACCAGTGTATACAGGTTTGTATTACCGTCCGTGTTGGATACAAAAGGTGTAGGGTTGAGAGAAATCGCTTAAGCAGAACGCCGCGATAAAAGTTCTTTGTTCGCCGAATAATGGTGAACTACGGAAAAAAGGTTTCATGAGCCCGACTCACTTCTGGTTCTATTAAAATGGCGTACCGTAACAATGGCGCAAGGTGGAAATTTTTCTAACAAACAACCCATAATTTATTTCAACAGATATTAGGTGGAATGGGTTACGTGACCGACATGCCTGCTGAGCGTCATTACCGGGATGCAAGAATCACTGAAATCTACGAAGGAACATCAGAAATACAAAAACTTGTGATTTCGGCCAACGTAATTAAGGAATACGACGTTTGATGGTCTGCAATGAATTCACTCACCGTGCTCTCTGCCGGGAAAACAACTGGAAGGCAGCCACAAGGCTCACACCCTAGAACTTCAAAGTTAACGGATATAATTTCGAGTACGATATTAAAGTTGTCAGAAGTCCTATTCAATCTGGTAAAAGTTCAATTTTGAAATCAACTTCAACAGTACATTTACAATAAAGACGATGAAGAATACAATTGTAAGTCACGGAACGCTGGCCCTAGTCACTCTGTCGCTCATTCTCGGCCAACTCGTAGTGCTCTACTCGAAACAGACTGAAAAAATTGAAACTGCAAATAGTTTTGGGAACACTTATCACGGTCCTTATTAGAGCGAAAGGCATTTAGGCGGTAGTTGTAGGGCTCTTTCCCGAAAGACATTGTAAAAAAATTAAATACGCAGGTTAGAATGATAGAGAGAAAACTAAGCAACTAGAAAAATAGTACTAATTGTTCGTGCAGGAAAATCCGGTTATAGCGAACTTGCAGACTCGTCGTCGATTAGATAAAAATTAGAAGTCGGCGAGAGCGAGAGATTCGATCACCTCAACGATCAACGTCGTTATAACCGGATTCTACCGCATTCGTTATATTTATATATATATATAGAAAGGCAGAGAAAATATAATTTATATATTTCTTATATATATATATACGAACGTTAAAATGAAAGGTTTGATAGGAGAACTGATTTTTTAAGACTTAATGGGATTACCCTCCAAGACATTTTTTAATCGATTTTTACTGAAAGCTTTTTATCTTATCATTGAATCACTAAGCTAAGCGTACCAAGCTTATTATCTATCAATTAAACAAATATTTAGAAGGATACGGAATTTTAATCATTTTGTACGAGTGCATATGTACTAGAGTGTGCACGCGCAGTGATGTTCCCATTTTCAAAAGCACAACGTTTAACTTTACTCTAACGAACGATCGTTTTTTTATTTGAAGATTTACATAATATTGTTTGAAATACTGTTTATTGTATTTTATTATTATTTTACCCGTGTACAAGATTTAATGTTTTGCGTGTCCATATTTGTTCGATGTACTTTTTACTCGTGAAGGAATCTCGCCGTGCGAAACAGTTTGTTTTTAAATTCTGTTCGAAACATTATTCGAGTTCTTCGTTTGTCTGTTTCGTCAGTTCGGAACACAACCGGAAAATGTTTTCGTCAAATTTTGGAACCAAAAAAAATTATAAGTTTATAAAAAATAGGGAATTATTGTAGAGAGATTATTATTTTGTTTGACGTCGGTCATGAAACCCACAAATTTTAATTTAAATTCTAGTATTCAAATTCTAAAATCAATCAGTTGAAATTGTGACGAAATTAGCTGCCTTTTTATAATTTTGATGAACTAAAAATTTTAAAAATACTAACAGAACGAGAAATGAAATCGTGGCAGCTTGCAACCTTTTCTACAAGTAGAATTTTTTTATTTCTTACACAGAAACGAACTTGTTTTTACTTCCAAAGACAACAAATTTAAACATTATTATATTATTGTAACTTAATGGGAACAATCTCGACATTTTACGGTTGTTGTTCGTACAGTTTTTCTTTTATAAAAATAAAATAAATGAAATTAATTATGTTAAAATTTGATTTTTGACTAGACTCTAACTAAACTGCCCTTCCTTTGGGCGAACGTTCTGCCAATTCTTACTAAATTAGTCAGGAGGCGGAAAATTTAACCGAATCGTCTGAGAAACACCTGAACCCTTCAAACCGGCCAAATTGTGGATGTGAAAAATATCTCCTATCAATCTGTTTTGTTTTCATTAATTAGAGCTTGTAAAATTTTTACGTTGACTCCTTATTGTGCCACATGAAAATTATTTTCTCTGCTCTCGGGAAACTCACTCGGATTCTGATGGACATACGATTTATTCCCGTGTCTGGCGTGAGGAAATAGTCAGAAGCGCGTTAATTATTAAGATGGTGATGATGGCTACGTCTACAATAAATAACTTAAAATGAGATGAATCGTTAATTAAGATGCCAAAATTTGTCAAATAGTAAAATTAATTATTGTGTAGTTGGTATAGTATTTTGGAATTTTTTGTGACTTAGATAGAATCGTTGTTTATTATTGGAAGAATATGTAACCAAGTAAATTGAAATTTACAATGATGATATAATTTCCCTTTTAGAAGAAAGTTGTTGTCACGATTTGTGGTAAAGTCTTAAAATGTATAAACATATATATCGAGTTTAAAGACGTACCTTTGTATACCCGCGTACCGCGTTAATATTTAATAGAAACCAAACAAATTGTGAGTAATTGTTTTTCGTTTACTTGAACTTTCTCTGGGTTTTGTAAAATCGCCGTCTCCACACTTTTTTGTGCAAAATACTCGTTTATTTTTTTAAACGGTGTTTATCATCCACTATTAAATCGATGATTGTTATAGATGTACGAAAAAAGGATAGATAAGGTTAATTGAATCAAAGGGTTAATTGAATTGATGTTAATAAGAATTAAAATTTTGACGAGAAATAAATTTTGTTCGATTGGCGTTGGTCACCGCAAACAATTTGTAACCTAACCGAGACGAAGACTCATTCAGCCAAAAACTTGTTCGTACGAAAATTACCTTTCCCGCCCTACTTAAGAGTGTCAAATATATTTTAACAAGTGACTTATAGTACAAAATCGCAAAATAAACTACATTAAGGAGTTTTTAAAAAATAATTGCATCCTCCGTGACGTGGAGTGACAATGTAAACCTGCCGTTCGATGCATTAATGTAGCCATTTACTACGACTAAATAAGACTTTAAAGTATTCACAACTGTTTGTGCCAGCATTAAAAACACGCATTGTAGTGTCTCACTTTTGTGTACTGTATCGGTTAATGTCTTTCAATGTTTTATTTGTGAATTTGGCCACTGTCAAGTTAACTCTTTGATTCCTATTAATCGTTGAATGTTTTTCAAATGAACTTTTAATAAAATGTTGGGAAAACGAAATTCGGAGAACCTCATGAGTTAAGCTACGCAAAACAAAAGGGAAATTTACTTAAGTAACATTCATAAGTCAACTCATTTTCTAAATAAAACTTTATAATTTGCTCAATGGTAAAAAAATTTATATATAAAACTTTCCTCCGTAAGTTAACAAGGGATGTAGTTTCATTATTCAATTAATTCAGGTCTTTTTTTTAGTTCACGACTTAAGTAAAGTTCATTAGTGGCCCGCACACCCGAGGAATTATTTTTGTTTCAAATTTTTAAAGAGTTTTATATGCGATATTTTTTTATTTGTATGTTATTATTACTACTAGGACGTTTTTTACTTGGGAATTGCCTTTAAAGTTTACAATTGAATTTTTGAATACTTCAATTGCGAGAAAAAAATATATATGGAATTAATTGATTAATTGAAGAGTAGTAGAAATTATTAAATTTACATTACTTACCTATTAATAAAGATTTTTTGACAAATGTCGTGGTCCACGTAATGGCAGAGATGTAACTGCTAGGTTGTTCTTGCCTAATTAATTTTTAATTGTTGAGAACAGATTTACTCCGCCGCTTTTGGCCGCGATTTAAAAAAGCTGGAAAACAAAAGGGAACAAAAATTTCCAGGTATATTATTTTTATTAATACCGCAGGTTTTAGTGTTCCTAATCTGGGTATTTTAATTTAAGTTTGAATATTTATCAAAATTTCCCAACATGTGTAAATAAAAACAAAAAATTTATATGTATATAAATACATGTGAATGTAATTTAATTTTTATTGTTATAAATGTGTTATGGGTGTTAATAAAAGTCTGCAATACCCGATAGTTTTCAAAGTAAAGCAATTGATTTATTAATTGACTTGGTCTTTTTTATTGTATTTTTCTCGAACCATCCGACGTTTCACTTGCGATTTTTGGAAATGCAGAGTTGAAAGTTATGCCTTGCATGTAGAATTCCGTTTGGCCTTAAATTATTGATTTTAATAAAAATTGATTAATAATAAAAAAAACGTTAGTTTACTTTTATCTGCGTCCGAAGTAGTTTGTCATTTACACGAATCATGAACTTAATTTTGGGCAGAAGGATTGCAGTCAACGGTGTGAAAGTGTCAAATTAAAGTTCAGAAGAGATGCCGTTGAGCTACCTATAAAAAGCGAGTAGAATTTGGCGCGAAGTGAAGAATATTGCTTCTTTTGAAGCTTCTTAATTACTTTTAGAAAAAAGAACTTTGGTAGAATCATAAATTTAAAAGAGCCTTCAAATAAGGTTTCCGTTTATTAGGTATTCAAACCACGTACTAGTAGACTCAATAAAAGTACCTTCTTGTTCTCGTTTCTTGTTTTGTTAAATTTTGTTCTTGCTAAAATGAAATTAACAGTTTTTCTTCAGTTCATAACGCACATCAGATCATTTGTAAATATTTATTTGAATAAGACACAACAACAGTTAAAGGATTTCGAAGAGAGGCAACAAATGTGTGAAAAGCAAACGGCAAATCCGTTACGGCTGTGACACGATTGTTTTGAAACAAGGCATATTAGTCGGCGATTCGTGTTGTCTTGGAGAAGTTTTGAAACGCATGACGCAGAATGACGTCATGAGATTAATACTAGTGGCTCTCCGTACGCCCCATGTGTAAGAGTATCCAGAATGCTGATTAAAGAGTAGTAAGTAAAGTTTTGGATTTTAAATCGTAAAATTGAACGAGTGAAATCGGTGAGATCGAATTGCATTGTGTATGGAAAATTGTAATTTAAAATGGGAGCACAATTTCCAATACTATCGGTCCTGTTAATTTCGGCCGATTGACCGCTGACGAAGGAAAATTCACCCGATTTCACCCGTTCGATTTTTGCAAAGTGGTTCAACACATTATTTAACCCATCCATCGTAGTCCGCTATAAGGTATTTAGCATTTTTTTGCAACAAACTAAACCACGACGGGAATCGTGTCAAGGAGACTCGTTCCGAGTTGACACGGATTTTTCACTTCACCCTTTCCGATAAAATTTCCTGTTGACAGCAGGTTTCCACCTGCAGAAAGACAACCCTGCTAATTACATTAGAAATCATTATTTGATTTATCAATACTTTTACTTCCAATCAAAAGGTACCTGGATTTCAGATTTCCAGTAAGTTGTTCACTTTGAAAGATTCATACCTGCCAGAGTTTGGTTATTTCTCATCTATTGATCTGTTATTTTCCCATTTTAAATGTCGACGATTCCTATCTTGTTTTGTTTTGGTAAACATAATTTCCAAAAATGCGTTACACTTTTTGGTCAAATGAAACAGACTCTGTTTTTGTCATCAATTGCCTAGTTTTAATTTGGATAACAAATAAGTATTTACATGTATGTCAATATGAAATTCTGTTGTGTCACAACAGCATTTGATTGATTTTCAGTGCATTTGTGATGGTAGTCCTGTTGATAATTTTAGTGAAGGTTTTTATTTAGTGTTGCACTCTCAAATATTTTTCTTTTATTTTTTTCAGTCGAGTCACACTCCCCCTCTCTGTTGCAGAGGTAAGTCTAATATTAAATAATTAATATAATAGTTCACATTAAATGGTGCTGAGATGTTACCATTTACATTTTGTTTAATTCAAACATCTAATGTGAAAATTGAATATTTGGTAATTTGTGCAATGAATTTATTGGGTAATTCCTGCAATGAGTAATACTATTTATATAAAAATAATCATAATGCAGTAAGTTATGAAAGGAGTCCTTAAAAGTGACTTATTTAACACAAATCATTTTTGACCATAATGGGTTACTTTTATATGTTGTAAATTAATTATCACAAGATTAGGTTATGTTGTTCTAGGCAATAGACCACATTGGCAAATTCATCATTTGTAACATATGTCTCTGTTTTGTTAAATTTATTAAATTCAAAAATTAATTTCATTTTAAGAACAATCATTTCTGTTCATTCATTTTATTAATTTCACCATGATTCATTCATAAAACAAAATTTTAAGCTAAAATTCATTTTAAAATCAAATTTCTTTTAATGTAATATTACACCATATTGTGCTTTATTGTTACTCAAACACCCTTATCAGTGAAATTTAAAAAATTTAAAAAATGTAACTTTATTTTTTACTTTTAGTATGAAGTTGCACAACTATTTTGTGTGGCAGAAGCTTCCAAGGATAACACTGGTGGGGGAGAGGGTATTGAGGTGCTAAAAAATGAACCATTTGACAACCACCCATTACTAGGAGGTCAATACTCCAAGGGACAATATACTTATAAGATTTATCACATAGCAAGGTGAGCTACTTTTCCATTTTTTTTGTTGAAACCAAATATGGACATGTTTTAACTCAATACTATTTTCAGTGACAAATATCACACTATATGCAATATCAATTTCTAAAGTTGTTTATAACAAAAGTCTTGTAAATCAAGATGGTTGTAAGATATTTTTATTGAGTGATTTTTTTCACATACAAAAACCACCCAAAATTAGTCAAATGCTCTTCTGATTAATGTTAGAATCATTTTGTTTCATTGTAGCAAAGTTCCAGCATTCATTAGAATTTTTCTTCCAAAAGGATCATTGGAAGTTCACGAGGAGGCATGGAATGCTTATCCTTATTGTCGGACAGTGATAACTGTAAGTCTTCTTTTTCAGTGCTTTTGCAGTGCAAGTATTAAATCCAAGGCCAGTCTGACACCATTACTTTAGCCCTTATGCATTTCTTAGTCATTTCAAACCTGTAGAAGTGTAATTTCCTGTTCTGCACTATTTCAAATGCCTTCATCCTTATCATGTTCTGTAACCAAGGCCAACCAAAATTTAATCTGATTTTGATGAAAATAGTTTACACAATATTTTTATATAGTTGGCCACTTAAGTGTTTTCACGACTTTACAACAAATTTCCAAGAACCTTTACCCCATCCCTTTCCTTACTAACAAACATTAAATTTTTCAGAATCCTTTATTTTTGGGCCAAAAATTTACAATTTCCATTGATTCCATGCACTTGAAAGATGTTGGCAATTCTGAAAATGTAAGTGCCTAATGTTATTACGAAAGAGAAATATAGTTTCAGATGCCTCATCAGAAAAGAAGGGTTTCATTCATCTCTGAAAAAAGCAATCTAATAACCTACATTAATTCCAGCTAATCTGACACATAGTAAAGTAAAATATCCAATATACAGCACAAATTAATATAATATTTTTAATTTTATTTGTTTCATGCAACCAATCACAATTCATATTTGGGGTGGAAAATAAATTTAAAAACAGAATCCTGGATATATGAAACAATGTTTTGTAATTACGATTGAAACCTTTCATATAGATGACTCAGGAAATCAGGACAATGTAAGTTGGTACTATGCACATTAATTTGGTTTTGGTGACTGCTAATATTATGGGACATTGCAGGGGTGATGCATGCAAACTATTAATAATTTCCTTTGTCAATAAAATAAGCAAATATTTACAACAATATTACACATCAGTAGAACTTTCATTTTAAAATCCTAAACGTATTGAAGAATATTTGCAAATATATTGACTCTTTCACTTTGATGTAACATTAATGAGCAGTGATAACATTTTGTTGGATTAAGTCTTCACTCTAAAGACATCTTACTATCAGGATTTAGTTCAGTCATTTAATATCTTGTAAACAGTTTTTACGATGCTACGAACGAGCAGTAATCAATACCATCTAAAATGTGACAGTGAAGCATAATTTCATGTCGTTCTCAAGGTAATATTTACAAAACAAAGATTTTGTTTTCAAATGACTTTTAGTTGTTTTTATATGATGTAGTTTGTAATAAATGAAGTTTTAGTACTTCAAATATGGAGAATTATTTGACACTTCATATTTTTGAATTTGTAAATTACTTACAATAAGTTAAATTTAAGTGTATGACACTTAAATCTAAATTTCTCCTTGAGAGGTGGACACATGATCAGTGATTAATCAATATCAAAGTGTAACGTGCAATACAAGTGTTCGATTAAGTATCGAAGTAGCACTGATTTATATCTATAATTTGTATTTTTAATAATGGTAGTAGAAGATATGCCTCTTTCACAATTTGCGGGTCGCATAGGTCGCGTTTCACAGCTTTCATTGGTGACGTGATAAGCAATCGTAAAGTTGAAGACTTCAGGGCACATGAAGAAAATTTTAGACTTTTGCTTTTAGCCACGCAAGGAAAGAGCTCAAAGACCCGTTGAAATGGCAAGGAGAAGTAAACTCGCTATCTGAAACTATTTACTATACTATTAATTTTACACAAAGTAATTTCTTATAATGCTTTGGTCTTTGCTTAAAATATGCAGAAAATAATTATTTATTGACTGTGCAACTAATAAGCTTGTTGGGAAACCATTGAGGCTCTGTTTTTCCATTTGTTTTTCTCTTGTTATGTCCGGGGAACACTGTTTCAGTCAATTTTCTTTTTCTTCAGGTTCACCAGTTACCTCCCGAGAAACTGAAGCACCGCGATGTTGTTCACATAGACATCGCCAATGACAAAATTGAACCACGAGATTACATTAAGCATGAGGATCCGACACTTTTTCACTCTCAAAAAACTGGCCGTGGGCCGCTGGTCGGAAAATGGCAGGAACAGGTAATGTCAGTAAAATACTTGGCTAAAGCAAGAGAAACTGTGGTGTATTGTAAGTGTTAGAAAGCGATGAGGGAAGTACACCACCACATCGTAATGGTATCACTATACTATTGCCGGTACCACAATTGATCTGTTAGTGTAAGTTTCCTAATAGTTGATGAAGTAAAAGTTTTATTAAATTAGTCTCTAGTAAGCATTTTTGTGGTTCGAATGCTGAAATGGTAAATTAGTCGGAAAAGTTGGAAAAATTATTTGAGTTACATTTGCGAAATTGATAGTAACGAATTTATCGACCTGAGGCAAACCGAACATGATAGATTTGTTTTGTCAAGGATGAATTATTAGATTGAGCTCTTTACTTGGTCTTGATATTCCCTTTCTGATACTCGTAATGGAAATACCTGAAAATCGTTGATTAAACACCAATGGGATCGATATTTTGATATGAAGAAGTGTTTAGTATCAAACAATAACTCTAATAATATCTATGTGCACTTATGGAGAAATTCTATTTATCAAAATCGTAAACCCCCGTCGCCTAAGATCCCGTAATACATTAATGAACCGTGACGCGAACAATTTATTGGAATTAAGAGTCCAACGAAGGGCAAATTCAATTAGCCATGAAAAACGTGACTTATTGTAAAGATGAAGCATGTTAATGAATTATCCAGTGTGTGATACGACAACTGCGTATCATTTTTCAATACAGTTAATTTCTTATCATAAGACAATTAATACATTGTCAGGGCCTTCCTCTTTTACTGCGAGAAATCGTTTTACTATTATTGTAACTTTGGAAGTAAACGGGTCGAAACGTTATGCTGGTCACTTGACTTTTTTACTGTTTTATTTGTCATTCGTGATAGTACCACTCAATGGAATTTGGGGTCATGAATGACAGTTCACTCAAACACTAACCTGCTTGAACTGTCTTTGCCCTTGATGATAGTCCTACTGCTCTTATTATTTGGAACTACCCAGAAAGTTACTGTTTCTGCACTCGTTTCATTCGTGTCTTGTTCTTGTTTTCCCCAGGCAAAACCAGTTATGACGTGCTACAAATTAGTCACATGTGAATTTAAGTGGTTCGGACTCCAGAATAGGGTAGAAGAATTTATTCAAAGCTCAGAGCGAAGATTATTCACTACTTTCCACCGAAAGGTTTTCTGTTCGATAGACCGCTGGTACGGCCTTACGATGGCTGACATTCGAGCACTCGAAGAGAAAACGAAGCACGAGCTAGACAAGGTAATTATTATTATAATTATTTTCTGTCGGTTTGACTTTCCTAGCACCCAATTCGGGTAACAGAGAACTGTTTGGTATGTACGACTCCTTTTTCAACTGATTTTTTCATTTCAGCAACGGCATCAAGGAGAAGTCCGGGGATTGAAAGCTGATGCGGATTGAAGAGTTAATGAGGGAGTATCTCTTAAGAACCGACAAACAAAATAAACAAATACAAACACACATATACACACATACACACACACACCCAAAAACACGAAGTCACACAAGCATAGATACATTCAAAAACACACGAATATGATTTCTTCCTTTTTATAGACACTTTGGAATTTTAAAAAAGAAACTAAATAAAGATACATATTTTTACGGAAGTCTTTCTTCTGTAGAAAATTTCAACTGGTTATTGCATCGTTATTCCAAGTTGCCGGTGATTTGGTCCTTGTATGTTCTCCCAGTAACTCTAGGAAAGAAAGAAAGTTATTTAAAGTTTTTGTGAATTGTACGTTTTTAACGGGTAAAGATGCGTGCATTTCCATTTTCTTTTATATTATACGCTTAAATTGTATTGTTGCATCGAGTGCCGCAGCTACCAAACTGTTATTGGTAACGATAGTTTTGTATGGGTGGTTCAAATATTGATGGGAGGATAGTTTGAGTACGTACAAATAGTTTGGGAAAGTGATTACCCTCAGGGAAGTTGCTTTACGTAAATAGCGCGTAAGCGTACGATATTGCGAATTCAGTTAAGTTTGTTGGTGAAATTATTGTATACATAAATGTTATTTTTTTTCTTTTAAAGCGCTGTATTTAATGAATTGCATTCTGAAAAGAGTTCAATCATTACATTCCTGTACGGATGATGGGTTGGTCGGCCTTGTCTGTCGATTTCATCAATGTCCGTTGGTTATTTATTTATTGTTTTTTTTTTATGCTTCAAACAAAATCCTCCCGATCAATCTTTGACGCGACTTATTCTTCGGAACAAAAAATAATATAACTGTACCATTTTTATGTTGGTTATAATTTAAAAAATTGCACTCTGAATCTTCCTGTAACAGGCATATATATATACTTATATATATATACTTGAATTTACGCTCACACAGTATGTGTTTTTAATTTTGTACTAATTGTGACTAACGAATTTGTGGTGATCGGTCACAGAAAACACCAAATTTTCTTTATTAATGATTCAATTTGATTGGCGATGAAAAATTTGTTTGTTTACTTATGATGTTGATTTACCTTTTTGAGGGTTCGAGATTAACAAGCGGTGATTGTGATTTATTTGTACGAATGTAACCAGCAAACTTACACGTGTAACGTCGGATTTAAAGTAATTAATGTAAGCGTAACCGATCCAGATGAATTGAAATTTATACTTGCTTACGGGTTACCATCTGTATTCAAAGTGTCACTTTGTAATTCGTTTGTTTGTGGTTTGAAATGAGTTTAAAAATTTCGCCATACACCTGGTGATGGTCGGTTTTTTTTTTTTGCTTTTCCTCATCAAAGAATAGTCAAATTAAATTTTGTTGAATTTAATCGGATTTTCATTTATTTATTTTTTAAGATGCTTTGTTATTTGTTATTAATGTGCAAATTAATTATCAACCAAGTCCAATCCTGTAGCAAGTGGAGTTTGAGACCGCGACATTATCCGAATGACAAGGCGAAATGCTTCCGTGAAAACGACAATGTGGAAATTTAACATTTGACATGACAACATAAAGCGTCATCTTCATTACTCATAAATATCCACATTGTGGATTGAAATCAAACAAAGGACAATGACTAATATATACATTATATGTATATATAGTTCATGTCCCCACTCATTTTGTGATGGATTGCTTTAAGTTGATTGTGTCATACCACAAAGAAGCTTAGTTAACTTTTGGTGCCGTTAGTTAACTGTAAAGTAACGTTGGATTACCTCATTAATAAATAAAATCTATCGTTGGTTACCAGATACCAGCTTTGTGTGCAACCCTAAGCAAATATAAATTTGATGGAACTTTTAACACCACCATCGTATTTATTTCAATTTGTTACGATGTGGTTTGCGAGAGAGGACTTGGGTTTCGTATGTCTGGATGACACATAACAAATACTCCACTCTGTTGGAGTTTAGTGTGTTGACATGTAAACCGGTCCATGGTTTGTGAAACACCAATTTGCATTTGTTTTGCCGGTCAGCGAGATTACTTTCATGGCTGATTTGATTTATTTTATAACTGTTATTGATTTAATGCATTAATAATACAGTCATTTTTTTTTAAATATTTTTGTAACTTTGTTGATTTTCTGTTTGGCCAAACGTGGACTTTGGTCAAATCCGAAGAGACCGCTTTTTGATGTGAAAACACTCATAACTTCTGAACTGGAAGGTTCTCGGTTCTTAATTTTGAAGAAATTGACACCCAAAACAAATCACATTGTTTGACTTGTGAAAAGGAAACAAATACCGCAACTAGGAGTGTGACGTGGCATTTTGGTTTATATTAATTTGTTAATTCGATGATTCGACGGATTTAACAATACGTTGAACTTTGTCGGGCGCTAAACAAAACAAATTTTGTGCAGATTTGCGCAGAAAACATAGGCCCTGATTTAATTACTTCCATTGATTTAGTTGTTTTCAATCATCCCCGAGGCTTGACGTTCTTAACTAAGCGAAATTGAAGGGTTAAACTCTTGTAGGAGTCTTCGTGACACATTGTGCTGTGCAATAACCCAAAGAAAAACTATTATTAATGTAATAAAAAAACGCTGACGCGACACAGGAAAAATTAATTTCGATTCAACACCAATTTATGTATCGATATTTAATGTACGTTTATTATTAGGTGAATGTTCAATACACCTCGATATAAGACAAGTAATTGAATGTTACTACGATGGCAACGATACTCAGTTCCCCTTCTTGGAAATGTCTTCTCATCTTCCTGATCGAGTAACTTCTTACCGAGATTGTACAACGGCAACAAGTTTGCTGCTGGACACTAAAATTCATATATTGGTGAACAAATTTTGCGCAAAAATTGCACAATTGCAGGTTCCAATCACGGCGTGTGTGTAAAATCGTTACGTTTACCTTATTTACTAAGTACAGAAATAACATTTCATTGTATTTATTCTTACGTAAGGTCAAAACATAAACAAATACAATAAATAAATAAATTAACGGTTTGAAAAATATAACAGTGTGAAAATATCGAATGCGTAATAAGTAGAACTAACATGTAATTTTACGCACCTAACATAACCAGACGTTTTTTATTAGAAACAGTTTTATTTTTTACGACTTCCTCTGAGAAGCATGCACAATAAGGGTGTTGCCCAGTCTGAAGAAATTAATTGTACAATTTAATTTAATTTAATTGTTTAGACGTAATTCAAGCGTTTGCGAGTCGGCGATCGGCTGTTCGACAATTCCGTAACGCGTTTAATTGAAAACTATTGAATTGGGAAGTTGACTAATACATAAATGCAGTCTTCCTGAGAACGGTGAACTATGAACACGAAGAAAACGGTTACTCAAGGGAGAAGTATTAATAATTTCCTAAGCAATTTGTTGTTCATGATCGACTATAAATACAAGTATTTATTCACGTAGAGACATACATACATTTATATAAACACAATTAGGAGTACGTTATGTCCGCTTTGAAGTTAACTTTATATGTAAGTTTGTTTAATAAAACAGTGAGACAAATTGTTATCGGCTTTCGCTGCCCAAGTTAGTCGTTATCGAATGGGTTTCCGGTTGGTATACCATTTTACACGTCCTCGCCGAAACCTGAAATTTCGCTGAAATAGTTTTATGTAGGTATTAATTAAATAACGGATTGGAATTCGATGAGGATGGTACGCAGTACGAAGGAAAAGAAGAGAGAAGAACGAGTGTTTGCAATTATTTTTCTTTCTCTCTCACCGGCACTCGTGTTAATTATATTATTCTGTTCAGCTAGGTAACGAGTAATTTAAGTAGCCGTTTTTTTATAGTTTCATAGTTGGGTATTAGAACTTGTTGATTATCAGTATAATTAAAAAAAAAACATAAGCAAAAATTTCTAATGTTAGTTACGTGAATTCGACGGGAGAAGGAAACTAAATACGGCAAAGCTCCGATTTGGACTTGTTCGCGGTTGTTTCTCGGAGAAAGACTTTCACTTTCGGATAGTCGAATTTAGATTCTTTCTCCTGGTGATTCGTCTGCGGTTTATCGTGCAATTAAAATTTGTATAATTGAAATTTCCTACGTAATAAGTAGAGTGACAGTCAAACAATCTCGTTGTTGTTGTTGATGCTAATTATGTTTCACATAGGCTTGATTCGAAACCATTATTTCTTCTACTTATTACTAGTGCGAATACTATTGGTCGCGTACAAGCGAAACGTGATACCAACTATTTTTTTGGTAATATGATAATAAATAATATTTTTTTGTCTAAAGTTTAGAGGGTAGTAGGATAAGGATTTTGCCCAGTCTCATAGTGTTTTTCGAGTCACTGAATGTTTGTTATTGTAACTTGCAGAATTTAAGGGAAAAAAATTATTAGTAAGAATAGAAAATGGGTAAAAAGTGGAAACGGTTTTTATTTTTATTCGTACTCGTTTAGTGTTAAATGATTCTCTTTGTTCTTGTCGCGGTTTTTGCTGCCTTTTTCAGTTCGGGTTCACCTGAATGCCGAAACTAGTCACATTTGTTTGCCGGCGAAACGTAGCGGTGCTTTTTTTTTATATCCGGTGTGACAACACCTGATGAACATAGAAATGTTGTTTTTTTTTTCGTGACCATAACATATTTAGATGACGTTCCCGTTTTGTCTTACAATGTAATTGCCGGGTCTTGCAATCACAATTCATTCAAATTGTGATTCACGCATCGGAAAAATTTGAAACTTTAAAATTTGAATAGTTTGTTTGATTCATCCGTTACGGTTTATAGTCCTTGAAGTGAACATTAGTTTAGACATTTTAAATTGAGAAAAAACTTTTTAAAATATATGGATTAGAATAAGGTTTTGCGTTTTTACAATACTTTCTCCTACCTTCTCCAATGTACGTGTCATCTTAAAAAGTTTCCATTACATCAAATAGTAATGCGGATGCGAAGAGACGTGATATTAAAATATCAAACGACGGCATTGGACATGTACCTTTGACTGCAGTATTATTTCAAATTTGATTTTAAAAGGCTTCCAGGCTTTCATTACGTAATGTGGCACAATCAGTTAATTTGTGAATGTTAAAATATAAATTATTGTTCATTCAAATTAATCATTCAAATGTTGGGCAATCTTTAAATGGCAAATATTATTGGAAGTAGTAATGTTGTGACTAAAAAGCGATGATTTTTTATGGGGTACAAAGATCGAATGCAAATCAAGGCAACTCACTTAACAGTCGTGAAGGAGTTGCGCTAAGTAAAGAAGTTTGAAAATTCAATCAGGAAAGACAACAAAATTCTATTTGTTTTTATTTTCCATTCACGGATTTCTTGTTCTTAGAGATGAGATTTATTTTATTTGCTTTTTCTTCGACTGTCTAATTTGATTTTGCGTGGCAAAAACTGCGTGGCCGAGTCATGCAAAAAACTAGTGGAGGGAAATTCACTGCGGCCACGACGGTTTTGACGTGGCGTTAACGGAACCGTCTTATTCTCTTCCCATTAACCTTGCAAAGGTCGTTTCGTCGCGGATTTTTTCACTCCTACGTTTGATTAAAAGTTCAGAGAAAAAATGTTTGCCAAAACTGTGAGCGGAAGAGGCCTAGCTTTGTTGCAGGTTGCTTCAAAAAACTTCAGCACAACGTCCACGGTAAGGAACACAAGAAAACACGTACAAATTGTATTTTTATTGAAAGTTCGGTGGACCCCCTGGTTCCACTGATGTGAGCCCGGCGCTATAATTTCTTTGAACTTTTCAGAAAAATGTCAAAGTACAAGTTTCGGGAGCTTCAGGAGGAATTGGTCAACCTCTGTCCCTACTGCTCAAACAGTCGCCATTAATTACAGAATTGAATCTGTATGATGTTGTAAATACTCCCGGAGTAGCTGCTGATTTGTCTCACATTGAGACTCAAGCGCCAGTCAAAGGCTTCACGGGACCAAATGAGCTCAAGGTGAAGATTTTTTAAACAGATCAAACGTAGCTCTTATACACCCACATCATTGAAATCTAACAAAATTTTTCTGTTTATAATATTTAGGACTCCTTGAAAGGAGCTGAAATTGTAATTATACCTGCTGGTGTTCCGAGAAAACCAGGAATGACCAGAGATGATTTGTTTAACACAAATGCCTCTATTGTCAGAGATTTAATCCAAGCTGTAGCAGAAGTCTGTCCAAAAGCTCTTATTGGAATTATTTCCAATCCTGTGAGTATTTTTTAATTTTGCATCTTGCAGAGAACTAATAAAGCAAATTCATTGGAAATGTTTGAATTTCCATTAGTAGAATGTCACAAAATATCCAATCAGAAGGCAGCATTCTGTTTTTTTTTTGTTTTGAACTTTTCCACTTTACCCAGTACATAGCTGAATTATTTTATTTGAGACTCTTTACACTACATAGGTAAATAGTACAGTGCCAATTGCTGCTGAAGTCCTCAAAAAGGCAGGAGTTTTTGATCCAAATAGGCTTTTTGGTGTATCAACTCTAGATATAGTGAGAGCCAACACCTTTGTTGCTGAAGCAGCAAAATTGAATCCCAAAGATGTTAATGTGCCTGTCATTGGGGGACACTCTGGAGTCACAATAATCCCACTCCTCTCCCAGTGCAAGCCTGCTGTTTCTTTCCCTGCTGACAAGGTAGCAGCTTTAACACACAGAATACAGGAAGCTGGAACTGAGGTAATTTCCAAGTATAAATAAACAAGTGATTACAACATGAATAATTTACTTTTAATGAAGTATTAATATATATTACAATAGTCACAAGTTTAATATCAATTGTAATTATAATAAATATATATTGAAATGCTGAAAAGTCATCTGTCTGTGAAATTAATAAGATTTCTTGCATGTCCACAGGTTGTTAAAGCTAAAGCTGGTGCTGGATCAGCCACACTCTCAATGGCTTATGCTGGAGCAAGGTTTGTTTTTTCATTGTGCAAGGCAATGAAAGGAGAGCAAAACATTATTGAATGTGCCTATGTTCAGGCCAATGTCGAAAATGTTACTTATTTTGCTTCACCTATTCTTTTGGGGGTAAGACATACAATTTGAAAGAGATATGAATGTGAATTTGTACTTTTTTAATTGTATTATTGAGCTTTTTATATTTTGTTTGTTTTCTTTCAGCCCAATGGAATCAAGCAGAATTTGGGCATTGGAAAATTGAATGACTTTGAAAAGGAGCTTCTCAAGAAGGCTCTACCTGAATTGGCTGCCAACATTAAGAAGGGTGAAGACTTTGTCAATAAGAGTTAAACAAACTCAAATGTTAGCTCAGTAAAATATGGAGTATTTGCAAGTGAAGTGACTGTTCACTTGGGGAGGGACAAACGCAACTTTCACAGGGGGAAATCAGTGTTCTGTAAAACAGTTTCAAGAAGTGAAAATAAGTCAATCATGCTTTTCTTAAAAATAATAGCAAAACAGAGAATGGTATTCAAGTCTGCAACATGGTGTTCTTGTCATAGTTAATTCACTCTTTGTGTCTAACTATTATTTGTTTTTGTTGTTTAGCTCTGTATTTTATTATTTCAGCAGACTTCGTCCCTTCTAATACGCTTACACCCGCATTTATTTTAGGCATATATTTAGAAATGATCTTTTATTTATTTTTGCTTCTTCATTCATCTAGAGAGAATTTTTATTTGTGGTAATTTGTGGTAGTGTTCATCCAGGAAAGCAGAGAATATTACAAAAATATTACATCAAAATTATATAGTTGGAATTGTTTTTGTACGAAAATAACCGGTGTGATTAAATATGATACATATTCATAGTTAATGTGATAGAATGATAAGCAACTTGCAGTCCACCACAAGTGGAATATACTTCAGAATCTGAATATACAAAATATTTTAATTGAAACTATAATAAATATTGAGTGAGTATACTTTGTTTATACTACATTTATATATCCTCTTTCTCTAAAATTATATTTTCCTATTCCTATGTATGATGAAACCAACTACTTAAAAAAATAGGGAAACACCCAGATTATTGTCATATATTGATAGGCCCACGTTTAAGTTGAGTTTTTGATTTATTTGTAATTTTACATTTTTATTATTACAATATTAACTTAAGCATGAAACGTTTATCTATGTACACAGATATACTCCACTCACATGAGGAAGGTAGAATAATTAATTCGTTGAACTTCTGAGATCAGTGACGTTTTTTGAGTGTAAGTTGCCCCGAGAATTACATAAATTTACATCTTTTTCTTTTTTTTAATTATTTATTATTAACCCTGCTTTTCCTATTGCAATTTCCAGACAATGTTTACTACAGTTCTAATGCTGCTAAATGACAGCGGATTACTATCGTCAATACTGACAAGAAGTTTCTTTGAAGCTGAAATGAATTCGTAAGGTTAATTATAAGTTAATATTTATTGAACTTTAACTTTTGAATCCATTAAATTTAAAACACGAATGAAATAAATGTTTCGAAGATAAATAAATTTTGCTCAAGCGAATGTTACTTAAGTCAAGTAGGTCTCTTGAAGAACTTCAGAAGAAGTCCAGTATTTGAATACGAATGGTCAATGACAAGAGTCAAGTGGAAGTATAGAGAATAACAAAATTTTCCTAGTATAAGTGGGAGCTCCAATTACAAAGATTAAAAGACAAAGACAAGGCCTATTTTTAACTATTCGACATAAAAATAATAGAAAATTTGTTATTGTAAGTACTAGTGAAAATTTGAAAAGGGATGATGCGTCCCACGTGACAGGGTGGTTCGCACCCCTAAACAACAATTCGAGTTCTTCAAATGAAACAACTAAACATGTATTCCACGCACACGGTAGTTTAATTCAAGTAACCAGACAAGCACTTCTCGATCGAGTACATTTCAACACTAAAACTAGAAAGTTTTGATGTAGCGAACACACCAAATACCTCTAATCTGACAATCGAAGAAGTGTACCCGTGACTGAATGGACACAAATTTGAAGTTAATTATTTGACTACAAATTCTGTACGACAGAAATTTGTCAGTGAGAAAATGTAGGACGTATCATTCGGAGAAAGTCATAATTGTCAGCAGTATCGTAAATAAATATATTAAATTTAGACTTTTTTGTGACGAGCACAAAATAACTTCACACATAGAATGCCAAAAGTAGTCTAAAATAATAATAATAAAAAGAATGCCGAATCCTTGCGAAAGTTCCGACCTAACAAATCGGGGTAGTTCGTACAATTTCAGGAATGTGGAAAATAATACGACAGTAAATAACATTTACAGTTGAAGTCCTAATTGTGCCGTCATAGTAAAGTCGTTATCTAATTTTCGAGTAACTCATAACGGAATATCTTCTCTCTCTCGTCTAGATAAAGGCGTCTACGTCAATGGACACGACACTCCAATTATTAATATTCCACGGTGTGAGTTTACCTTTGCCTTGCCCCTGAGTTGCAGTATGCCTCCTCCTCCTCCTCCTCTCCTCCCCTCTCACTCTGACAAGTTTTGTTTAATTTGGGAAAAGGAACAAGCTCCTGTAGGGTTGTTATAAAACGAATGGGAGGTTCTGATATTCTACAAAAGTGGGAAGTTTTCTTGTTTGATTTCAGAGCGCAACGGCTTTCCCGTAGGAGATAAAAGGAACAGAACCTCTGACGAGTCTCTCATTTAGTTTCAGCATCTCGAACTCGGCAATCGCCTGACCAAAGTTCAACATATAAAAACTTATATATATACACACACACACACATACATACGTATTTCACCGTAAGTACTTATTAATCATATTATTTAAAGTTAATCAAACACCTTTGGTGGTTATACACACGGGAGGATAACTTTTGCAGGCTAAGTCGATTTCGTAGAGCACAATACGCTAGTTCTCTTTTTATTAACGTAAAACTTTTAATAACTTTTGATTAAATATACGACGACCGCTGCTTGAAATTTGAAACTTTGATTTGGTCGAGTAATATTAATTGTTGAAAGATTTAAGCATTTCTTAGTAACGCATTTTATATGTATGTTTACGTAACGTTTACCAAACTTTTAGCGCTTTTATTATTATTGTTATGTTACTCGTTTGTATTATTGGTGTTGGTGGTAGTACCGTTAATATCTATTTATATATTAATCGCGTCTTATAAAGTTTAAGTTTTCAATTAAAGACGTCAACGCCTACAGTAATTGTCATGATGTGTGTGCTTTAAGTTTAATAACTGCTTAATGAATTATGAATTTGTTGAATCCTCACGAGCAGTTTACACACCTGCACAGTCAAAATTAAAACGAAATATTAAGGTAAATAATGTCAATTTGACTTTGTTCCATAATATTTTGTGAAGGAATTTATCAAAGTAACTTTAGGAAGTTAACCGAAGAGTTAGGAAAAATTCAAAGGAATGTAATTATTTAATTATTTGAAAAAATTAACACATTTGAGGCACCATTAATAATAAAACTGCTGTTTATGTTACACCGACTATTTGTGTGAGAATTCTGTAGAGTCCGTAACAATCTAAAAAAAAACTGAATTATGTAGTTAAGTATGACGTTGTTTTGCTAGCTATAAATTTCACGATGTTCGTAGTGTAAAGTACCGCTAAAAGTACTGAAATATTATTTATGGAAAAAAGAAGATTTTATTTAGATCACATTTTTTCGCATCGTGTCATTTCACTGTAGCAAATTTTTTCTTTCTCTGAATTTGGCTGTGTGAGCTGACTGTCGTCTCGCAACTCCGTTACTCTGGTTAATATTCTGAATGTTTACGTTTTATTACATCCATTTTCTGCTTCTGTACATATAAACTGTGAATTAAACGAGGAGTTGTAATTATTGCCGGGGATCTTTCATTTGTTTTTCATTCGGGAAAACGACCCGTCGACAGGTGATGAGAATTTCTTCTGCCCAACTTTCTTCTTTTATGGCGCGTTAACTTATGTCAGACGAGGAATACTACTAATTGTCTCTGACATGATACATTTCAGGGATTCAGCTTAAATCAAAGTTAATGGTGATTGTATTTAAGAAAGGGTTGATTTTCAGTGTGGGTGCGAAACGCGAAACAAAGACCTTTTGTACCTCCCAAATGATCACACGTTTGGACATTGCAAATATTGTTCTCACCCGAACCGCTGAAGATAATATATATATATATACATATCGGACAGGTTTCCCGCGAACTTACAGCATCGCTATTACAGTAATTGTTGTGAAGTAAAGTGCAGTACAAATCATCGTCTGAGTACAGTCCATTAATGTAGTTTACAGACCTGAAAACTTCAACATAAAGACTTACTTCTTAACAAAGAAAGGCTTGTAATTGAACGGAATTCTTAATTAATGTATATGTAATTAAACTCTTGTTAATCATGTTCACACTTATTAACTACAAATCTTACATGAAACATCACGCACCGGCAATTAGTAAAAACTATATAAATATTTAAAACAAAAACTTCATATAGGCAGGAAGCGTATCTCAATAATCTTCTTAGTTTATGTATTCCAAATCTTCAATAACTGATATATACATTGCCATAGTACATCAATATGTTATTCTTCAGAAGTAATCTCCATAAACTAACGACAGTCGTACAAGAAATAAACAAATAATAAAAACTACACTACAAGAAAATTTAAAGAAAGTATAATTTTGCTTAAACAATAAAATAAACATACCAATCCGAACTTATGTTATTAATTGCCATCTTCATTAAGTAATAGTAAATTACTTATATATTATTTAACTTATTACTTTACTTTAACTTATTTTAACTTATTACACAAGGAATGGTAAATTACGTTAAATATAAAAACCTGATTTTATCGATTTATTAATTAAATTAAGTAACCCTTGAAGCCCATTCGTCAATTACATCGGTCGCATTAGCCCGAATTAATAATAATAGGAGTGAATAATCCTGATGGAAGATATCATTTTTTATTAGAAATAATAGAATGGTTTGACAGGGCCATGTAATACCAATGGTTCATTCAACACTGTCTAAATGCAAAAGTACCAAAGCCGCATGAAAAATTATAATTTAAATTCGACATAACAAATTCTTGAAACTGAACGGTTCAATTATTCTGCCGATTTGTTCGCATTCACGTGACAGTTTCCCGGAAAAACTTTTGATTAATAATGGAATTTTATTCATTATCAAATGTTCACGGAAATGAATTATTAATCTCTTTTGTATGGGGACAGCGTCTCTGTGAAAGCTTAAGCTGCCAATTCGGGCGAGTACCCACCCAAGTTACCTTTGGTATTCGTACGGGTACCAGACTGGTCCGTGCGATTTGCTCAGAACTTACATACCACAATTTATTATTCCTATCGAAGTTATTCGTTTTAGATAGCGTTTTATTTTTAGTTTAGAGTTGCGATGGAATTTGTATTTTATGTAAGTTTGAATAGTGGTCGTTGTAGGATTACACGAAACTCTGGTCGACCGTTAGAAAAAATAATATAGCAATTTACGTGTTGCGCTACAGAATGAATTGCTTAAGAAAGGCGAATTGTGGGGTGCTACTGTTTTGTAAACGTACAGTTAGTAACTTAACTTTAGTGTTACATCTGTTGCATTATAAACTTAAATTGAGGAAGTGAATTACTTTTTAAAAACAACTAGTAGGATATTAAAAATTGGCATGGATGAGTGGAACGTGAACAACAAGTAATAAATTTTATGCTTAATAATAAGTAGTAACTTAATAATAATAAGTAATTCTGTGTATTATACACAATTGTATAAACGAAATCGATGTTTGTAAGGAAGAATACAACCGCATTGCTTTATGTTATAATAATTATATTTTGTAGAAACTATTTCTTGTAAAAACTACTGTTACATTATGTAAGACGTTTATAGTTTATGTATCAACTTGTACATTATTATTATCGACACGCCATTTATTAATGCTTTTTGTTAAACTGGATTTTACAGGGTCAATTCAACATGCAAATCCAACCTTTCGCTTGCATCGTGGCGGGTCTCCTTCTCCTGTCCTGTACTCTCCAGACCTCCGTCGCCGAAGCAGACCATGGAAAAATGAAAAGCATGGCGGAAGTTCTCCAAATCCTGCAAAATTTGGATAAATATTACACTCAGGCGGCAAGACCTAGGTAATTCCACAGAGAAGAATTAAGTAGTAAGCGTGAATTTTAGTATTTTTTTTTGTCATCGGGGCCACCGCGGTACCTTTCCAATGTTCTTCAGGTGAAGTCACCTGCCAGGTAAAAACAGATTCAAACCATTTAGTGGGATTTTGAACGAAATGATTTTGACTTTGTGTGAAAATGCGGTTTTGGATATTCCCGGTAATCCCGCCTTTTGTTCTGGAGCTCTATAAAAAATTTTATTACCCTCCCGTTCGGAGTAATAACGAAGGATTTCTCACATTTCAACTTGACGACAATCCAAATTATTGCCATTTTTCAATCGAATGCGAGTTCGATTACCTGAACTTGACCGAGTGCCGGGTACCTGCCTCGATTCACCGGCCCTTCCTCAAACTGCATCTTGCTGTTGCTATTCCTAGTCCCGTTTGTCTATTTTTAAACGAATGCGATGGTGTTTTTTTCTGTTTATCTTACTGATAATGAAGAAAGATAACTGGAGATTTGGTTAATTAATTGCCAGTGGTTGTCTACGACGATGTCTCTACGATATCGATGACAAATATCGGAGGGAATCCTCCACTTCTCACATTCTGTGTGCCGTGTCACACCTTGATTGCGTTTCTCGATGGTTTAACAAATTGTAAAAACAACGAATTATTAATATTCTAAATTCGTTACAACACAGAGAAGGGTTACTATTACACCTTAGTTGTAGTGTAATGCACCGTATGTTTTTTATTTTGAAACAAAGCTCTGTTCGGGGTACACTGGTGTGTACTCCAAGTAAGTAATAAGTTTTTCGAGTGATTTGGAAGGTAGTGAGATGGTCGGTGCTAAAATTGTAGTTCGTTTCGTAGGGAACTTAACATTGTTAGGCTGAAACTACTTCAGACTTGGTGAGGTGGTCCAACAAGAAAGATTAACTCCTAAGTTAACATGGTTTAGTATGAATGGTAGACAGGAACCCTGGGTCACGTCGCCCGATATGAAATCTCTTTCTTATTAAAGTCAGTATTGATTTATCATAACAAAACCGAATCTTACTTAATTTTCCCAGTATAAACGTTTCAAGCACTTCCATCTTGCCGTTAACGAAATTTTAAAAGTCGAACTCGTTCATCTGATTCTGATGTTTTGTCAGATTAATCAGCCAGACGGAGACACACATGATGATAAAAAAGTTTCATGTTGTATAAAATGATCGGATGAAATTCCAATTTCTAGTTTTTATAGTCTTAAATTGTCCACCCTATTTAGTTTGTTTTGGACATAAATGGGACTGAGCAAAATTTCAACTCGGTTGATTAATTTTTAAATGTTTAAACTTTAGCATTTGTAGTTTGTAACTAAATCAAATAATTAAAAAGGAAAAATATTTTCTGTGAGAGACGCAAAACATTTCACGACCGATTAAGAAAATGAAGCGTTGACAGTGTTGTTACTGTGCTAAGGTGTAGTTTGGTATATAAGGAACATTGCACATACTGTATACTATTCATTCTGACTGAATTTGTGTTAAGTTAACTTTACGCTGGAAGTACTGCGAAACCAATAAATTAGACAAGAACAGGTAAAACGTGCAGCAGCAGTCTTCGGCAATGTTCAATCGAATTTGCAGGTACTCATCACCCGCCAACACGAATAGTCGGTACCCAGTAGGAATCAATAGATATTCTCTTGAAATTATTAAGACCAGTAAGCAGTCGGAAGTATCCGTTCCTGCCAAGTGTCTTCTCATCCGCGACAACGACAACAGTTTTATGGTTCCTGGAAAAGTCCTCACACAAACCGTTGCGTGTTAGAGTTTTACATTTTCCTTCTTTGTCTTTTTCGTGACCGATTTTTCTTACCGCGCAAACAATTCGACGTGTTGCAAATCCGTGTCTGAGATTATTGACGAAATTCGCCCGACACGAAGCTATATTGTGATTAGTTTGTTCCATGTCTCTTGTGTTTCTCCCTGATTAATCCTCGGTGGTACTTGCGGCACTCCGAACAGCAACGCATTAGGAACATTCAAATAGAAATAGGTGCAGATAATGTGGTAAACGTTCTCGTTTACTGGACACGTCATTGAGTATTTTGATGACAACTCCGATGACACAAATGAAATATTCTCTCATAAAACGGAAAACGGAGGCAGGTTGCATTTTCGCAACAGAAAAAAAAATTAATTAAAAATACGGAAAAGTGCTTATTAACTTGATTAGCCCTGCGCCACACGTGAGCCCATTAATCAAATGGGGCTATTTGACAAAAAAGAAAAAAATAAGTGGGCTAATAGTAAGAGTGCACCTCCCAACTGTCTGAAACGCCCGGAAAGATGATGATGATGTATCGAACCGTGGAAGTGTGGAACAGTGTCATTAGACTGATAGAGAAGATTTTTCCTTTTTCACATTCTGACAAAGTATGGCTTCGGTTAAAATCTCCTGTAGAGTCGGTTAAACGGATGGAATTCTCCCGCGAGATTTGTTGACGTCTTAATGCCCCGTCTCTGCCGGTTTTTGAGGATTTATTAGTTAAATCGCGATTTGAGCTTTTGTCTCACGTCAAATCTGACTGCCTACGTCTGGGGAATACTTTTGTAATGATACGGAAGCACTACAAGACCGAATTAATTAAATAATAGCGCTTTAATGATTTGATCTCTCGGGTGGAGCAACTTGGAAAGAATTAACGTTCTCGGGTCGGTTTGCCCTCATTCAAAGCCACACACACACACACACACACATGCTGGAAAATACGCAAAATGGTTAGGATTTTATGAGTGTGTTTTGGTTCGAGTAATTCCTGGAGCTCTACTAATCTCGTTGGATTACAATCCAAGCACATGTAGGGTTTTATCCATTAGAACAGTACACTCCAAATCGTTTGCGTAGTTTGGATTTTAAGAGGAAGACAATTACAAGTTAACTACGTGTCCATGATATCCGTTGTATATAATATTTAGCATCGCTCTTGAGACTCGGAATGTATACGATTTATCAATATTATAAAAATAAATTTTGTATGTACTAACAAGGCACCCGTCGTTATGATAATATTTATTGTATTAGTGTGATATATATTTTGATACAATAGGATAATATTTGTATTTGGGATGTTGGGTTACCTGACAACAGTACTACAGTTTTGTACTCGTGAAAGAGTTTGTACAGAGCAGACGAACTAACAAGTGAGAGTAAGTGTATATATGTACATAAAAAAACAACCCCGACGAACGGGAACATCGTGTTTCATCCAAAACGTTTACACCGAGATTGCCAGCAATATTAAAAGCAGAGCGACATTGTCTGCGCGAGACTTTTAATTAAATTCCTGGATTATTCAAAGCTGCATTTCATAAATCACAATAACGATCAAATTAATTTATTAAATGATTTCAATTGAATTAATATTGAATGCAAGTGAGGGAGTGGGAGTTTTAATTTAGACCTGCACCTGGTTACCCTCCCATCCTATCGCTCGCTCCACAATAACACGAATTCGAAACGCATCAAATCGCACTACTTGTCGTCCATCAATCAAACATAATTAGAAAATTTTCGTGTCCGTTACCTTCAGTCGGTTACAAAAAAAGGACACACACACACACACACACCACATACTCACACACACGGGGAAAAGAATTTGATGAGAACAAAAAACAAACAAACAAAACAAAGTTGCGTGAAGTAGGACAGACAGATACCAGAAAGCTATACCCTGCTTCTCGCTATAAAATTTCACTCGCGTACCTGTGCTACATAAAATCGATGTACCTCTGAGTAGAAAAAACAGTCGTAGTTCACGTTTCGGACTAGATATAAAATTTGGAGTTCCCTGAGTCACGGTCAGCCAATACATAAATTGACATTGAGTATGTAAAGTGAGTATGGCAATATCGATGAGTTAAGAATTTTTGTATCAAACACACCCCCACAAGAATTTTGTGATCGTTGGCTGTTAGATCACAGATCACATAAGATTATGTACCTGACGATCTGACTAACTGGGTTGCTTGTGGCAGGTAGTCCATTCGCGGACATATCTAAAATACAAGAAGCCGTACACAAGATTCGTCTTCGCGAGCTGGACAGAAATTATTTACAACGAACGAGACCGAGGTCAGTTTCATTTCTATATTATAACATATATATAAATGCATTTATTATACACACGAGCACATCACACACTTGTTATATATATATAATATGTATCGTATGTATATCATATATATATATATATAATTATAAACACACACCTTGTGAGTATTACCAATTTTCTGATTACTTCGCATTCCACATTTTTTTTTTAAATTATTTTTGTTAACTTCCTCTGACGTTGCTTTTTTGCTTTTTGTTTTTTTTTTATACAGTAAGGAAATGCGTATGGATATTTACAGCACCTGTACAGTTTTAGTTATTTTCCACGTGGCATGCAAGTCGCATTTTGAGTCGTCTTATCCCCTTTGATCCCATCACACGTACACACTTCTACTTTAGTCACCTGTCTTTTTTGTCTGAACAAACAATCGACATGGAGACACTTCACGCAACTTGAACAATTCCCGGGTGCCAGGATTATGGCACAACACTCGACTAACACGTTGTAACAATAAAACACTCGGTCATCTTCACTACGAAGTGGAACAACAGGGGGACTTCACTGGGGGAAGTTAAAATCGGCAGACCGTTTTGGTTGAATGACGGTGTGGCACACAAACAATGACAACAGGCAGCAGAAGGCACCCTGCAGTTGGCAAAGCTCCGAACTGCCCTTTTGGTTACTTCCTTTTTTTTTCGTATATTGTCACTGCTCCTTTGCGGTTCGAACTTTATTCGGGTCACAAAACACTCGGGCAACTGTAGATTTAATAATTTAAAAAACGGGGACAGATGTAACTTATTTATGTATGTAATAAAATAGATATGAAAACAGGGGTTAGTAAAAGGAGGGAAATGTACAGGAGTAGGTGATGAAAATAACAACAACGCTACGTGCTACATTCGTATACCACCCGATCAGTTGGGCAAACCTTGTTTATTTCCCCACCCAAGGTTTTCCTTGAACCGCAGCAAAATGTGCAAAAACATAATTAGTTTTTGATTTCTCGGGGTATGAAAGCATGCTATAAAGCGAATCAGTGGTGATGTTTTGTGGGTTCATCAGCCCCACGGGTGGATGGTCGTAAGAAAAATCTGACGGTTCATCATTAATAATCCGCGATCGACACGCACAGCAGGGAATGATAGCAAAATTTTCTAGTCGGACGACGAACAGAACGGGACAGATGAATTTTGGGTTGGGATGGAAGCGTCGCACTCCGAGTGATCATTTCGATTTGTCTTTTAAGTAACTCACCAGAAAGGACAAAATGTAACATAAACTGTAAAAACACAAATAGTAGGAGTAGTATCAATAATACTGTTGTAGTACTTGTTTCGGTAGTAATTTGATGCCCTTTGACTTCGCAAGATGGTGCGAATTATTTGCCAGGAGCCAGAAATTCTTTTGGGCACTACAATGTGGTTAATAAAAACTATATTTATTTTATAACTGTGCTATACTAACTTCGTACAAGAACGACTAGATTTTCTCAAATCCCTTGAGTATGAACTTGACTTTTACTTCATTTTCAGCACCATTAGTTAAGTACATAAATCTGTTAAATATATACACTTATTTACACCTATGGATTTTCTTTGTGACGAGTAGTAGTAAGATGGTTGGTCCTTTGTCTTTCCTTTGTCATTCGATTGATCTTTGACTTTAGTCTAGTGCTTCTTTTTTCGAGAAATTTACTTAGATTAGCTTTCGCTCAGTAGTAAAGTTATTAATTTTTTTTTATTTCAGGTTTGGTAAAAGAAACTACCCAGGCTTAGAGGAAGGCCTAATGGTGAGAACAACCGAACTATACTATTGATCTATGATTTTTTCTGATCTTTGAGTTTGTCTTATTGTTAGGAATTGAGTGTGACTTGTTAGCGTTTGACTAGTGAAACTATTTCTCGGTTTTCTGGTTCAACTTTTTCATTTTCAGAATCGAGAGGACGTGCCCATCGGTGACCGTCAGCTCTGGGAACGTTTCGTTCGGTGAAATAGATAGACTCCCGACTTGATACCAACTTCATTTGTTATGTACAATCCATGGTTATGTGTCTGTAGCACATAGACACGACATCTTCTTCTTATGTGGATTAGTTATTTCATCATCAGTTCGATTAATAATAGCCAAAAACGGACGGCGATAACCGACCAGGTTCAAGCACCCACCTGAGCTTTATGTATTTCTCTGTTGACACCTGTCCGAGACGGTCCCGTCTGTAAAATTCGTTCGCATGTTTTCATTAAGTTTACAGCATTCCACGTATGTTAAGTAGGACTATAAACGGTCTCGGAAACATTTAAATAAAGTCCATTTTAGAAGTTGTCTTGTTTTATTTGAACCATCTCCTGACTGCACCTAGCCCAAAACGAAACGGAAACCTGTGATACCTGTGATTTTCCCCTTCTTCGATGCAGTCAAATATGGCGGCCAATGTTAGGTATACATGGACTCGTCTAACGAGTCACGACAAAGTTTACTTCGCAGATAACAAATTTTCAACACGAACCCGTTATCAACAGTAATGAAAATAAGAATTTCACAACAGGTCGTCTGTTGATTTTCGACAGGAATTAATTTAACAGAAACTGATAGCGGTGAGGTGAACTAGTCACCAGGTGCGAAATTTACACCTGAAAGAAAAAAGCGTTGCCCCTAGCCCCGTGTTTTAAATATTAAATTCGCATTAGTCTGTGTTAGCAAGTTGTTGCTTTGTTCCTCAAGAACCTGAACAATAGACAGGAATATTTGAATTAATTCGTAATGAAACGGCTGATAATTGCCGTCCGCATTGTGACGTCACGCGCCTCCCCTGAAAAAAAAAAGGATTGAAAGGGAAGACTTTAGGGGATGCTCAATGGCCTGGAATTCTTTATTTGCCCTAATCGAGTCCAATTTTTATTTTCATTGGCCTTCAAAGTACGGGTTGTTTCTACTTGACTCATCGAAGTTTCATTGCGGTGACAGGTAAAGTTGTTTTTTGCTTTGAGGTCAGGTGTTCTGTTGGCCTCCTTTTGAGTCCTTCAACATCTCGGAACTCCGATGGCATCGTCTCCAGATAATTTTAAATTCCCCAAATTCCTCACGTGTGTGACATTCAAACAGTTGCTTTATTTAAAAGAAGACAATAGTAAAAGTAACGAACTGTTCGTTAATGAACTGAATATTTTTTTCATTTATTAAATTTTATTTTAAAAGCATCGAACACCATTCTCTTTCAGTGTGGACGACTGCGTGCTACCAAAAATTCACCACCAGGTAATTTTTATATTTCTCTTTCCACTGAGTCATACTTTGTTTCACAAGAAATTCGTTCGCCTGTAAGAAGTTTAAGCTTCTTCAGACTGGAACACTTTCACTTTTCCTTAGTCGTAATATAAGTTTTATACCCAACTCACATGAAAAATTTATAGGGAATTTAAAAAATTTAAACACCGTTCAAAAATAAATTCAGACCACACTAAAAATCTATGAATAATTTACTAGCCCGGTATATTATTATATATAAATGTAGGAACAGCCTTTGAGCTTGATGTTCTGTAGTATTACCTACTCTTAATAGTTTTACCTTCGCATGTGTATTGTTTCCGTCCGGTGTTTTTATGTTGCAGCAATTTAGAAAGTGGTGAATTTTCTGGAAAAGATGCAGGTTTCGACGTGTCTTCCGATCCAGTTGTCTTGTTAAAAGCGTCCTGATTCGGCTTATTGCTTTTTCTCGCCTTTAAAGCTTCTCAGCAACGCGAAAAAGGAGTAGGCCAAATGCATGACCTGTAAATTTCACTCCGAATAAAACCAAAGGAATATCGTCTGTTTTCCCGTCCACCAGAGACACAGTACTTGTGCATTCATTTCGGATGGTGTACTGCCTCTCCACGGCTTCGTTACCTTTGTCATGGTCGTCAGCGACACCTTGATGTAACTGCCACCTTTGAGTTGCACCGGCCGTTGAATACTAATAATAAAATTGACTAAAGTTTGACCCGATCTTTTGTTCAAGTGTTCTTCCCATGGCCTGAAGTAAATTCCCTCGCAGATTAATGAACCCTGCAAGACGTGTTGTTTATTAATTGTTAAAGTATTTTATTAAAACATTTCGTAAGGTGAAATAAAGCAGGACGTGGTTCCATAGGAAAGCTTTGTAATGTGACGTAACGTGCAGTGTAACTTAAAGTTCAAGGTTTAAACTACGCAATGGAGAGAAGGTGAAAGTAGAAAGTTCTCTACAGAGCATTGTAGGCAGTTCATTTAAAAGAAGAATTTATTTTTCCACAATTCAGCCTCCCGGCTGGACCTTTCATCTCCGTCAGATAAATGGCGAGACTCGACGAGTAAAATCGTTAACAAGAGTTTAATTCCATCGAAACAAGTAAAAATCGTTTTGATTAATGGTCGTCGGCCTGTAAAAATTACTTTGAGACCTTCTCAATTTCGTTTTCTCTTAACTGGAAAAACACTTCTTTCGAATGAATAAAAAATTACAAACAATTTTCGTGTCAGTTTGGAAGCGTTCGCTGTTGCCGCAGCAGCTTCGTGCTTAATTGTGAAAAATTAACTTCGGCAGGTGTGGGGGAAAGACAGAGATTCACGGAGAGTGCAAACGAGAATAAATGTTTTAAATTTAATTTTCAACTGTTCAATTAACTCACGCTCTGCATGAGGATTTCTCCGTACCAACAGTACATAAGCAGTTGACCGACTTTAAATAGGAGAAAGAAAACGCCTCCCAAATAAGTGAGGACATCGGTAACTTCCTGTTGGATGCAGAAATTTCTACAATGTAAATTTCATCCACACGTAATGTAAAAATTGCAGTTAACAAAATTTCTAATTTGTTAATAAATTTAATAAATAAACGGTAGAGAGCTACGGATTAGGTAAGACTCAGGGTTAATTTGAGTCATCTACATAAATAACTTTAATTCTTGCTTACAACCGCTGAAACATATTTTTCTCTATATCTCTCTGTCTATTGTCTATATTCTCTGCATCACCTCTACATCTAAAGTATCTCTAAGACACATGGAAAGCTGAAAAAATTCTTAATGTTTTTACTTATGGCTAACTGATTTAGACTACGAGCCACTTTGTCGTCCGACACGAGGACGGATAAAACGTCCTCAATTACTTTATTAAAAAAGTTATTAAAATAGTCATTAATTGCTTTAAATAGTACCAATAAGTAGTAATAATGAACAGGTCCACGCAAACGTTAGATCACAGTTAGTTTCAACAGACCATTCTATCCGCCTGTTTCTCTATTTATTAAATTTTATTAATTTCGTGTAAAACAGACTTTTATATTTAATAAATATGACAACGCCTATTTTCAGAGGTTTGCCATGTCTTCGATTTCATTTTACTCATTTGCTTACTCCGCTATTATAGTTACTTTTCATAACTCCTTCTTCCTGAAAATTTGTTCCTCGCACCCATGTATTTTCCAGGGACTTACTACAAACAAAAAGGTCGGGTCACGGTTTTCCTCGAAAAAGTCATTTATTGCACTATGTCGTCATGCATGGTGTCATTGGACTTATTGGATTCTCACATTTCTTCTTCTTCTTACAATTCAAATCGCACAGAAAAATCGGGTGCAACGCAACTTACCAATGTCACTTTGTACATGGCGACGCATATCAGGCCGGAGTTGACGCTGAGTTCGAGGAATAGAAAAGGGGAGTATATACTTTGAATTTGCCCGGTCATGCTGGAAATAAAAGGATAACTTCGTTTATCTTACCCCTTCCACGGTAAAGCACACCATTTTTTTCTTTTACAACTAGTCGTTGCAACGAAGTAACCTTCGTTTTGTCCGTGAAATACAACCTCACGATAACTTGGTGATCGTCCACGAATTTTCGGTTTAGTATTCCGGGCTCTTTCAAAATTCCATCCCTCAGGATTTCAAAGTGTTTGCTCACGCAGAATACGATGGAGTAGAACAAGGCGTCGCACAGGGGACCCAAGTGCGCCAGCGCGAAACCTATTATTATTTGGTGAATGAAAAATACGAAGAAGAGTACGCCCCGGGGTTGAAACGGGTACCAGTAGGGTAGTTTGTACTCTCCGGATGCTTTCGGTCTGAAACGGTCGATCGGCATGAGTCCACGAGCACCGACCGAGTTGTTTCCCGAGTACCGGTGGGTACCTACCTCAGTATGTTCCCGATTCCCCTGGCAATGTACGAGAAAGCAGTGGCGTAGCCAAGAAACAAGAGCGACACGTGAATTTTTTCTCGGCGGAGACAGGACTCGAACACGGACAGATCGTTCCCATTGAGAAATTTACTGTCCCGGAGATTCGAATTGATTCGATTTTTCAAATTTTCAATTTCTCTTTGGTGTTTGAGAGTTAAATAAATTTTCGCGAGCACAAAGACAACTGAAAGTTATGAAAATTTTGTTATGATAATTATTCTTACCCCACTGCTGACGTCTTCTTCATTACCGTTGCTTGGAGTTTAGTCACAATGTTTGGAATCATTGGTAACGATGTGATGGTTACAAAACCTCAATGGAATAGAAATCCCACTATTTCTATTTTACTTCTCCATGATAACCGGATAGTCACAAACACACACGTCTGAGTGTGCTCCGTCTCTGAACTTGTTTAACCAGAAGTGAAACAAAACCACAAGCACAACTTTCCTATAGACAAGAACCTAATTTTGCTTAATTTCTGCAGTGCTACGTAGTAAGTCCAATATAATTTTACATTTTATTTAATACAACATATTACTATCTTTAGATATATTTAGCGTTTTTATTACTGTTAGTGTTAGGTGTCTTAGTTCTTGTTAGGACCAAGTTGAAGTTACCATTAGTAAATTTTGGTACTTTAAATGATCATTGTCATTCGCACGTATCGTACAACGATCTGAACTAGAAGTAGTCGACATAGAGAACAATAGTGTATATAAAATTCTGAAACTAGTTGGGAGAAATGACCCATGAAGAGTTCCAGAATGAGTCCTGAAAGAACAGTCCACTAATTTTTATACTGCACAACTACCTAAAACGGACTATTGGAAATTTTATTACGAGGGCATGTTCGCACAACGCTACAGTACTTGTTACTTTATATATTTTTATTAAACTTATTTATTTATAATACTTATTATAATACTATTCCAACTGGTCGTAAGCCTTGTGTCAGAATTATTTTACTTTATATTGTGCAAAAATTATATTAAAGAGTGTAATTCTTCAAAGGTGGCTACACATCAGGATAGGATACTTTTAATTAAGGCAAATATTTATTAATGCAATCGTGAACAATCGCAAAAATTCTGCACAACCTAAGTATTTGTCTTCTCAAGGTACCCGCGGTTCGTGAGTAACAACAATTCCTAACAAAGTATTCAGTTCTGCGTGAAGAATTCAATTTCAGCTTAAGAAACTGTTGCATACAATGTTGCGTTGTATTGTCCGGGCCCGTGTATTGTTCCTAAGTCAAAACGAAGGAGTGTTCGTTTGTTTTTATGGCTCGAAAATAAAGATTAAAAAATCTTGAATAAGTCGAGACTTATGTACTTATGAATGAGACGCACAATTGAAAATTAATTAGTAATAAAAATAGAAACTAATTTTCGAAAAACGTGATTTTTTTCCACCCCCAAGCTGCTAACGAGGTTAGCGTACAAGAACACAAGTCGAATACAAAATCCGGAAATTAGAAGCAGACGACGGAAAATTAACTTCGGGTGCGTCTAAGAAAGGGAGGAAAAAGGTAAATTGAAGTCGTTTGGAGAACTCACCTGTGGAGGCAGCGAACATGTTCTCAACCCCTTCCTCCACCTTCGCCCAGAAGGATTTCTCAAAAAGCATCCAGTAGGTGACGGGTACTACGTAGGTGACATGGGTTAGGAGGAGGACTTTCGTGAAGAGGAAGTACCCGTCCCGGTACCAGGGTTTCTTCACCCGATCGTCTTTCCAGAAGTTGATTTTCTTGAAGAGACAAATGGTAAGGTCGAGACATTCTTCCGACGTCTTCTTCTCCTTCGTCTTCGATCCTTCCACGGTCGGTTCTAATTTTCCAAATTTGGTCTTGTCCTCTCTCACCGATGTCTCCATGTCGAGTTACCTTTTTGGAGTAATTGCGACGAATACTCCCGCTTTTTCTACGTTCGACGTGAATAATAAAACAAAAGATTGAAAATTCCGCGAAAGTAACCGAGTCTGAATAATGGACGTCGAATCAATGGAAACAAATCCATTGTCGCAAAATGGAATATTTAAAAAAAAATATCAACGTCTCCTCTAATCACAATTGAATTTATTATTAACCTTTCTTCCGGTGTTTTCTTTTCCTGCGAGCGAACACCGCGGAGGTGAAAAATATGACCCGAACTTAACTTTAAACGTACAAAGCAACGTCAAATTCAATACAGAAATTTTCATACAATTTTTAAATGGAAAACTTGAGTCTTTTCACCGACACGGTAACTTGCGGTGGTCGTCGAGTATTTGCAGACATATTTATGTGTGGGGTACTACGGTGTGTGCTATGTGCGTTATGTTATTTAAATATTGTTCGAGTCAAAACATAATGCAACAAGTTTTGTATTTTTTTCCCTTTTGCATTGGTCAAGTTCAGGTACTGACGTTAAGCTCTTCCCTGAAGCAACGTACTTTTAAAGCAATGGTTAAAGACCTATATAATGTGTGTAGTATGTAATATTATGTGTTGTAATATGTAATATTATGTATTTATTTCTTCTTTTATATTTTTTTGTACTTCCGATCTCCATCAAACAAATTTCACGTCCTGTTTCTTCCTTAGCATTATTTTCAAATTTCCATTATTTATTTGTATGTCCAGTTTATGGAGAGGTTTTCTTATTAATCTTATTTTTTCCCACTCCGTTACAATAAATTTTGTTTTTATAGTGGAATAACATACATAATATTTTGGCATTACATCAGAATAAATCAAATTTTTTTAAAGATTATCACAGCTAAGGTACTACTATTACTATTAATAGTAAAGTAGATGACTGCAGTACAGACAGTACTCTTATTATATACAGTATGTAATGGTAAACACTGAAATTAATACATAAATGTATGTTTGTGTTTAAATAGACTGAAGAACTTGTATCGATAATTTATTTATTACTTCACGGAGCAACTTACTTTCAAACTTATCAGAATTTGTTTTTGTAAACTTTCAAGTGCTCTGGAGGACTTTAGATGACGTCCATCTTCTTCCTGTAATTAATTAGCCATGTTTGACGACGATGAAACACAGGGAAATCCGACGTGGAACTTCTGCCTTCTGGGTTTTACGGGGTCCGAGAAGGACTCGTGTTGCATCCAGAGGTGGTGGCGTTGTTTTTTTTTACCTCCATTTCATCCCTCCAGCATCCTTCCCTGGAAAACGTGGGTAGTATTTTTATGCGTTTGCCTCATCCCCTCCCCGCGCAACTCCTGGTTTTCATCCTCATTTTCTACAGTGTAATTTTCATTCGCGCGTTTATTACAAGTCGTCACGTGAGAAGAAAACATGAAAATCGCCACCCAACAGACAAATCCAAATCGGTTGAATCGAAGCCGGCAGGAACGTTTCCTTTGACTTTCTCGTTCCTTTGAACGGAACACCCGCCGAGGACAACTCGTGTCAAACTTAAAATTTGGTTTTTGTCCAAATTTGCCAACGGGTCCGCCATAACTCTGCGTTCTTCTCTCTCTCTCTCGCTCCCTCGTGGTATCGAAGATTCGATTAGAACATATTAAACAGCAATCAATTACTTCTGAGAGATTATATTTGGAAATCAGGGCACGTACGAGCACTCCATGGAACACACAGACAAGTCTATCTTATTATAATGCTAATAGGCGGTGATAAATAAACTGGTAGAAACATCCGGTGAAAGGAAGTCGAAAGCAACTTGAGTTTCCTCCAGTGCACTGTAACCCTACAATTTTCATTTCGCTTTTCGGAACGAGCGATTTTCCAGGCAAATAATTACTCTGAGAAGAGCCTATTAACTCGGTTTTTATGATGACTTGATTAGAATACCTGTCACTTACCGGTGAAAATGATTATTAATCGACCAGGGTTGTGCCACAAGTCGAAATCGGAACGGCAGAAAAGGTTCAACAGGTTAACTGCCACCTTAACATTCGCCCGATCAAAGAGATACACGAAATTATACTGAAGGAATCCTTGGAGGACGTTTCGGTTTGACGTTTGATTCAGTGATGTGGAACCTCACGAGTCCACACCAATCAACGGGACTTAAACAAGGAAGACTAAGAACATCACACTTAAATCACGTAAAGTTATTATTTATTTATATAATCGGTATTCCGCGTACATAGCATAACTTAAATGGTTAGGTGAATGCAATGAATATAAATAATCAGTAATAATAAAATTTTATGTATAAAACATGTATTTAAAGGAAAAAGAAACTTCAAACTTGATGTACTTTCCAGGAGAAGGCACCCTCTTCCACTAGGAATGTACATAACTTATTTTATACAGGAGACATTGTACATAAGATTTTATACAATATTTGTTACAGGAATTTTGACAACTTCCCTGACACAGTCGACCGTTGTTGACGACGGGGAAGTACCTGACAAATAAATAAAGTACCAATAACCGAAACATAAATGGTGTGGGGACTGTAAATTGGTGGTGGAGCAAATAAAAAACAAAATAAAACTGCGTACGGTGAAGGTCTGCTAATTATATTTAAGTTTTGTTCACTCGCTGGGGTACTCATTTCCCGTACATCAAGTCTCTGTTGTCAGCTTACGGTAAACAATTCAGATACATTAGAGTTACTGTAAATTAGGAATTTGAAATCGTGTCGAAGAGTTTCGACTGTGAGGAAGAAAAAAACCAACAAAGACGAGCGTCCTTGTGCTCCTCGCTAAAAACTACGAAATAGTTGCTAGTTTACAATCGTTTTTGTTATATTGTTTTTGTTTTAATGAATTATCTTCGGATTTAAATAAGACAATTTAAATAAAACCTAACTGATTCGACATCGTCACAAACACGTCAACTCAAGCGAGTCGAACTTTTCAGGACTTTTTCAGTAAAAGACTAACTCCAGTACCCGTCTGGTAAGGAGGTCGATGGATTCTCACACAAAACTTAACTCCGGGCGGCCTCCTTTCCGTTCTCAAATTCTGGTTGAGGTTTGTTTTTGTTGTTTACGCGGGTACTGAAAATAAATAATAAATGGCGTTTATTAGAACCTTGTACTTAAATAAAAATAAAAAGGTTGTTCGAAACGAAAAGGTGTGATTGTAAAAGTGGAATGTCTCTTCGAAGCGTTCACCTTAAAAGTTAGGTTTGTACACTTGAAACACTTAAAAAAGTACCAACAAGAAGTTGTGCAAAACACGCTTTTACTGTCGTACTGTCGGGTACTGGGTGAAGGGGATTACTGTCTTACAGTACAGAGGTGTATTAACAATTGGTAGTGCAGAGGAAGGGATAACAATTCTAATAACTCAATAAGACACATGGACTGATGTGCAAACTTCTTCTCTTCCCATGGCAACTCAACGACCGAACGATCTGACAAGATCTCTCGATCTTGGTTGTTGATCCCAGCACATGTTCCAATCTATTCGTACCGTTCGGTTTGGAGCAAGAGACCCATCTACGACCGAATGGACGTTTTCAGCTGGAAGGAGGAGGTTGCGAAAAACCAGGGAGATTCTCCGGGCCGGTGTGAAGTGTGACGTTTTGACGTTGTCGACGTGTCACCAAGCCAAGTCCACGTCCTCGTTGACTCGTCGTCAATCACATTGAAACAATTTACTTTTTTAATTTCCATTTCTAATCAGTGTAATTTAATATTTCTCTCTTGATGTTGATTTTTCTGCTTTATTGCCCGTCAACTTTCCATTCGAATTTTCTCAATGGCGAAATATCGAAATGCGTCAGCTTTCGTGGGAAGCGTAAATTTTTTGGGGGGAAATTTCAGGTCCCACGGAGAGAATACCTGACGCAACGGCCCAAAAATCTTTTTGAAATATACAAAACATCCTTCATTGCTTTCCAAGTTCTATCTCTGACCCCTGACAGGAGATTTTGGTACGAAAGTTTAGAGGTTCCTACAGCTCAATTCTTTTAACATATCCTAACAACCTTAAACGGCAGCTCCTTACCTTTCTTTAACTTTCAAAACTTGTGACACAAACCGAACAATTCAAACAGAAAACAAACGTGTCAGTTTCGCGGAATTCTTTTAATTGAAAATTAACAAAGTGTTAAGTAATATTTCCCGCTGCGAGTTCGTTTTCAAAACATTCGAGTGAATTGTTTTTAGTCTGAGCGCCAACTTTCATTCTTGTGTGTAAGTTTTTCAATTAAAAAATAAAATATAAAATAAACTCTGTCGTGTGAGTGGGGAGCGTCTGTTCCAATTCTACTGCAGAGTTCATAGGCCCAACATAACAACATGATTTGGGTGCTGTTGTCATCTCTTCGGGTACCTTTCCTACCTGAAATCAATCGCCTGTAAAAGAAACCGGTTACGAAGGCAAATTTCAAAAATATATTTCACAATTGCTAGGTCCAATAAAATAAAACAGGTAGAAAAAAGTAGTTTTTTTAAAAAAAAAAGGATTGACTGGTTCGTACATTTGCGATTCGGACTTGCCCCCAGAAAGACACAACTTGAGGCGTTTGCCACGGGTTTTCCATTCAACGGCGACTTTCCTTCTCTCATTTTTTCTTAATTTTCGTCGTCGCTGGAAAATAACAGTACTTTTGGTTTTACCAGTTCGACAAGTCGGCCAACAAGAAAAACAACAGCAACGGCAGCAACAACAACAACAACAACAAAAAACGTTTTACGACGAACGAAATAAAACTGGAGAAATGTCAGAGAGCTGCCCAAAGGAACTTCCCATGGGGAACAACCTGAATGGAAGGTGTGCCGTCCTCCGGGAACTCAGGAACAGTCGGCTTCACTCGAATGATACTGAATTATCACTTAGTCGTTACGGTGTCGATTCGACAACATTCTGTCGCAAACAACACCCGGTCTACGCGGCCACGAGACTAACCCACCGCGGTCTTGTCGGCCGGTTCTATCCCAGGCAAAACCTTGTCGAACGTCGCCAGCCCGTCAAGCCAGGAGACAGGAATTGAGAGAAAGGAAAAAATCCACATTCACGTGGAAAGCATTTCACATTTAAAACACTCAATCTACTCTTACCATTTATTTCTCGAAAATGAAGAAGAAAAAAAAACAAACAGGTGTAATAAAAATGGTTTTTTGGATTTTGTCATTTACTTGAAGCAAATTTTCACTTCCTTCGCCCAACGAGTCCGGGCGAAAGATGATCGAATCACCGGTGAACATTTTCGCCGTAACAACACAGAACAAAACTCCTTCGAAACGAACGAACCTCTCTCGGACTGCGGTCGTCAGCCACCATCAACCAATCGATCGATCGATCGATCGCCGATCGATTTTACGTTTCCATCACGGGCACGACCTCTTCGGCTTGTCTCTCTCTCACTCTCTCTCGTCTCCCGAAGGAACTCCTTTGACATTCTCACCCGGACAAAACATTCAAACTCTCTATTATACTCATGTTATATTCATCTGTGTATTATTATCGTTATTATTATTGATATTACGAGACTAATTGCTTACGAATTAAACTTTTTTTCTGCTTTCGTAAAAACAGCTTCTACTCCTTATTTTAATGTAAATAATAAAATTTGCATGCTTTCATACTATTTAGTCCTTGCACAAAGAAAATTTCAGACTTTTTAGTTAATTATGTTTCCTTTCTTCTGTTAGCCACCCCTCTAGAAACAACCCCCTCCCCCCACATCCCCCTTGACACATATACATCTCGGACTCTTGTAGTTAATAATACGGTGTGGTTTTCCTCATTTCCGATGTTTCCCCCGTGGGTGTGCGTTTACGCAAAAACAAAAAAAAACATTTTACTTCGTTTCTCCTCGCGAGTAAAACCTTCATCTGCGTGTACTGTCCATCACTACTTTTGTCTCGTCAGTTTCGACCCTTTCCTCAGCAAGTGCTCGACGTTTTCCGGTCTCCGTTAAGGAAAGAAAAATATATGTGTATATATATATGTATGTAACAAACGGCGTGAAAACTTAAAAAAGAAAAATAGCAAAATAAAAAAAATCAACCCGGGGCTCTCCGTCAAGTTCCGTTTACGTTCTCCAGTTTTAAATGTGATGGATTATGGTTGTTGTTGCGTCATTGCCTCTCGGCGGAAAACAAAACAATTTTGTAGTTGTCTCTCGAACACACAAGTTGTGTACACAGAACACAGGCATGAACGCACTCACGCACGCACGACATTTTTGGAGGGAAAACGAGGGCGATTTTGACTGGTAATGCTATCATTGATTTTTTATAGCGGATGTCGAGGAAATGTCGCACCTAACCTGCAATTCCGGCGATAGCCTCGGAAGCGAAATATCGGACATCGACGTCATTGTCTACGTTCAATTTGTCTAAGACCGGCTTAATCTGAGATTGAATAACGCTGAAAAGAAGAAAAAAAGAACAAAATCAGTCATTAAATAAGTACCTTGACGAGTACGTTCGGTTACTCGTCGACAATGCGACACTTTTTTAGTTTGTACATCGCCCACGATTTCGCGTGATGAGACATCGCTGTGCCAAAGTAATCTGAGAATGACAAAGTTGTAAACAACGACAATTTGATAATAGTTTGATTCGAATCAATCGGCTGAACTCAACCAATAATAATTTGACATTTGCGATGGGAAACCGCTGCCAACATTTCCTTCACCGACTTTGAATTCTCTTCGGAGACAAACGTTCAATCTACTATTTATACTGCGGTCTCACAATGTAACCTTTGCATTGTCGCAAATGTTAAAAATAAAGTCACACTCTGAGGAATCAGGCCTTGTTTTCAAGGTGGCGACAGCTGGTCAAAACTTACTTTTGATCGAGAATTGGTCCAATCGTTTGAAGAGTCTTGGCTACATTAAACCTCACGTTGGGCACGTTATCCGCGGCCATGGTAATCACCGTCGGCAGCATGTGTTTTGCTGTTATGTCAGCTCCACAAGCCTCGGCCAGCACATTCACAGAGAACAGGCAGGTCATCCTGTGTAAATAATTTTGATCGCGTGACATTGCTAAAACTTTCGGTATTACTGTGTTCTGCGCCCAGTCTGGACCAAATTTTTCAACTAATTTTTTAAGATTCAACGTAGCAGCTTCTCTTATAGCGTAAACTGTAACAGAACAAATGGTAAATAAGTTTTCATCACTTTTCGGTGCGCCGTACATCCTGAATCTCATTAATTTACATACCGTGATCGACGAGCCAAGTCATACATAATGAATTCAGTTTTTCATCGAAAAATTCAACGCCCAATTGTCCAGCCAACAGCGGCATGTACTCGATGATGGCCAAACGCACACGCCATTTGGAATCTTCCGCCAATTCTACAATTGCCGGTAGCAGTGACTGAGACAACTGCTGAATTCCTATAACTTCATTAACACAATCCAAGTTGGAAATTATATTCAGGCGAACTTCTGGGCATTCGTCTTTCAGCTGCGATAAAAACAATGGCAGCAGATGTTCAATAGTACTGCAATAGAAAAGATGAACAAAATGTAGTGATTTGCATTTATTTCTTCTGGCAGGCAAGCAACCAGTACTCGTACTCGCAGTACTCGTTTCGGTTTGACCCGAAGGAATTCGACGAGCATCACAATCAACCGATTATCACACCTTATCAAAATAAGTGGCCTTGAATGTTTCCTTATTTAGGAACCAATCAAACACCAGCTCTTTAGGTGCTAAACCATTGAATTATTCCAAATTAATTACTCACTTGTGTTTTCCAAGTATTGGACTAAGACCCATGATTACACTTGCTAAAGCACTTTTTACATGTTGGTTGGGATCTGCCACTAATTCCTTTACACATGGTAAAATATTGCTCATAATTATGGTTTCCTGCTGAGCCGGATCCAGGTTTTGACAAAAATCTTTGACTTTGTTTGCTGCTGCTGCTCGTACTTCCGCTTCAACATCCTTCAAAAGAGCTTGGAAAGCTTGCACCAAATCTGTCTTTGTGATTTCAGGACCTGGAAGTGATCAATTATTTTTCACATATGTTCCAGGAGTAAATTACATCGCAAGGGGTAAGTTGTTCATTTTGAATACACACCTACAGCTTTTTGGAGTTCTGTGAACTTATCAGCAACCATGTACCTGACTCTCCAAGAGGTGTCACCAACACAGAGACGTAGTGTTGGCATTACCAATTGTTCAACATCTTCTTGTGGTAGTAATGTAGCAATTGTTACACATGCATCAACTGCCAAAAGCCTTACTGAGTCCTAAAACAATTTTATGTAAATATTGAGTCATTAAATTCAAATAAGAAAATTGTATAAGGGTTAATATAAATGACACACAACATACCTGTTCATCTTGTGACAGTGTAACAAACATTGGAATCAATTCACATTTAAGATATTCCAATTCAACCACCTTGGCAAATTCCCCTAACTTACAGGCTGCAGCTCTACGAACCATTGGAGTGTCATCCTGACATAATGTTCGGAAGTGAGATCTAAGTTCAGCTTTAACAGCTGAACTCACTCTTGGGTATGAGACTGAAAAAAGGGCACATGCAGATGTTCTGCAGGTGAACCAATCCCCTACAGCGAGACGATGAACGAGAGGCACAAAATGTGTCTCTAAATCACTTGGGCTGTGTTGGGCAGATATAATCCTCAGAGACTCAACTGCTTTGTCCCTTACAACTGTTTCCTCAACCATAGCTAAAGACTCAAGTGGAGGCTACAAATAAAAAAAAATAACAACATGATTAACATTCAATATTGTTTTATGAAAATTATTTTGTGAGGAATGACACAAATAAAGAAGCATTATTAAATAAAATAAATTCTAATTAATTGCTAGTCTAGTACTTACAAGGAGACAGTGAACATATTCTGAACCACCAATTAGGTCTGTAAAATTGCCAAGTTGCTCTGCAAGAGCCAATAATACTTCATCCTCATCATATATAGTTTCAGTCAAAAAAGGAATTAATTCCCTTCGTGTTCTTTCAACACCCAAAGCAAGAGCAATTGTTGAAAGTTTCTTCAAAGAATTTAATCGTAACTGCAACCAAATAGAATTCATTACTATGAGAACAAGACAAGATTGAATGCCACAAAAATTGTTTAACACATGAATTGAAAGTTCAATTAGTGTGAGCCAAATTCTCATGTCACTCGGGCTGTTATTATGAAAATTCATTAACAATGCAAATATTTGCAAAAATAAGTTAAGATACAATTGGAAAACATTATTTTTGCATGAAAAGACATTTATCTGCCTACAACCGGATTATTTGGAGCTCCCTCCTGACATGTACACACAAATGATGCCAATATGTGGCACTTTTACAAATGGAGTTTATTTGTCGGCAATAAATTACTTCATTCCTGGGAAATTTCAATCAACTGGGACCGACACGGACGTAACCGATATTTCCGCACTATATAAGGCGTACATAATCGTGCACCCACCGGTTTGGGTGAAACCGAAATTTGGAATGCTTGCTCTACAACCCGCCGCATATTACACTCAAATTAAGGCATCAAATGGGGCGCCGCCCGTCAATATTTTACGGCAAACGAAAGTAATGCGGTGGTAATGGAATTTACTCACCTGAACATCTTCGTTTTTGAGTTCATCAATTAAAACAGCTATAGGATAAAGGGAATCGTCACCCGATTGATCACTGGCGGCCATCTTTATAGTAAGCGCAGTTCTTAATAATTAACGTTTTTTATCAGCTTCCAAAGTACTTGTTTTCAAAACTGTTTTACTATATGTTGTCACAAATTTTATTCAAAATCGTATCATTTTAAATAACTTAACACAGAATCTTGAGTGAAAAGCATAATTTGATGAAACACCCACTTTCTTGATTTTAGTAAAACGAATATGGCGACCAAATAACGCAGCCTCCACTGTTCAACATTCCCGTTACCGCTTTGCTACGGCGCAGAGAATTTCGTCTCCTTCCCGTAGCAAATCTCGCTAGTATTATTATTATTATTATCATTCCAAATACCTCCATTGTCGTTACTTTTTCATTGGAATTGTGAAATATGTTTTTCTTTCATTAGGATCAGTTGATTTCGTTGTGGTTTTAAAATTTGTGAAAGGATCTTCTCTAAAGTCAATTATTTACTCCGTAAACTGTAAATTAAATCCAAGTGAGATTTTAGGGAAAATGTCCGACGTCAATTTACATCACACTCTCTTCCATTTATCGAATTGATGTAACCTTTAATTTAAAACAAACGAAAAAATTTTGGATGTAAAAAAAATTTATGTCATAAGAAATAAATAAAGCGGTCCGGGCGGTCTTGAAGCGAGTCGTGAATCACTCCACAAGAAATTAATAATAAACCAAGAGGAGTCGAAACTTTTTGTTTTACGAGAGCTCGTGGGAACCCTGAATGGGAATGACAAATGATTACATTGTAATCTAGCTGTGAAAGTTTTGTAACTTAATTTTTTCTTTACATTTCACTTTTATTCTCATTTTTTTCCACGTACTTTACCCCATCCTAACCTCGTATTTATTCAAATCTGAAGAGCCGGTGTCACACCGCGTGTTTCGTAGGAGTTCCCAGACGAGAACTGACATTTTTATTTTCACCCCGTCGAAAAGAGACCGTACACCAATGTTGACTTCTAACTCTGGCACAAACGAGGTATTTGCAGTAGCTCGATAGCTCGAACAATCATTTAATTAACATCGACTCGGGTTGAGAATGTGTGTCCAAAATAGAAGAGAATATCCAGTTTACCCGTGAAAGAAAAATTACAAGGCTCTCTGTGGTTTTAGCCACGTAGCTTTCATCTGAACGATACAAATCCTCGACCTGCAAACAAGACCCAGATCATTTTTGTATTTCTCTTTTTTAACTTATTTTCTTCCTCCGTAAGGGTCATGTTCGGGAAGGTCTCCTGTCCTTCTGGTCAAGCATACCTTTCCGTGTAACGATCAGTCCTTCATCACTTCATCTCAGGACTTCTTAACATCCTGAAAGCTTTTCCACTTCTCTTCACGACTCTAATATCTCAAAGTCATCTTATTAAAAGCCCCAAACCCCGAATCTCGTCCTACAAATAAATAAATTCAAACAAAATTCTTTAAATCCGGTTGATGTGATGAGAAGTGCAAATCGTGACGATACCGTACACATAGGACATTTTTTTTTATATTTTGTGTACTGAAGCACACAGTTTGAGTGTTAAACACCTGAGTAGGTCGATTTTGAAGGAGCTTGCAGTCACGAGTTTGCAAAATTATGGGAACTGAAAATATCTCACTTGGGTTTGTACTTTTCTTCAGACGAAAGAACTGCAGCATGTCGGGTAGGTTAACACAGACAACACGGGTACAGACACGTAGACAGAGAAATTCTTTCGGCACACTATCCTTTCTGCAATTCTGCAACCGAAACATATTCCGTACATCAAGCAGGTGTCAATAGTTTCGGACAGTTTAAATTAAAACAATAAATTCGATGGGAGCGAGAGAGTAGAAGCACAGCCGAGAGACGAAATTTGAAGTTCTACTTATTTGTACACGTGCAAAAATAGTTTCGTCCATTTAGAGTTGCTCATCTGACAGTACGGACCGTTTCGGTTCGTAACAGTTTTAATGATGCATAACAAGTCCAAGGAGTAAAAGGATTATTATCAAGTGCGATACTGAAATGCAAATCATGTTCACACGCTCATGTGGCTCTGGTTAATCACTGGTGTGTGATGTTGTGAAGTTTAACTTTTGATTTTGAGAACATTCCGTCGAGTTTTGTGTGTCGAACTCAACTCGGTCGAGTTGATGTTCTCGGTGAATGGGAAGAGACCGGCGCGACTTACGACTGAAATTCTGAAGAAAACTTTCTCGTTTTTCTATTATTTATAAATAAACCTTACTGTCCTGTCTCATCTTGTGAAATTAGAAACGATTAAAATTATTTAAAAATTAAGCAAAAGGAAAAAAATAAGTAACTTGTAACATACATACGGACTTACATATGTAAATATACATCAAGGGACACGAAACAATGATTTGAAAAATAAATGCACTTTAAATATTTGTATTTAATTAAACTTAAGTAACTCACCACGTAAAATATATGATTGTCGGACGAACAGGATAACTTTAATAAGACACACTTATTAAGTATCGTACCGTAGAAGTTCAGTTGCAATAACAAAATCAAGTTACTTTTGTACGGTTTTTTGTATGTAAAATATTATAAATAAGTGATAAAAATATTATAAAATATACGTGATAAATAAATGTACACACCTGGCCAACATTTACCTTACAAATGACTTAACTTAATAAAGTTAATAAGTTAATTAAAATTAACTTCTTATTACCTTTTTTCGGTGCGTGTATTATCTATTGTAAAAAAGAACAAGGCCTATCTTTGATCTTTGTGTTCGGAACTATTTACCATTTTGTCGTTACAAAATAAGAAACTCTTGGACCGTCAATTCATAAATTATTACAAATAAATAAATTACTAACAATACGGCAACGTACCCACGTGTGAGTACATAATAATAATATTTCAATTCATCTGTATGGTCCACACATTCGTACAGACAATAGTTCTAGGTCAATAAAATAGAAAGATATAGGAGGAAGGAAAATGTAACGTAATAAATAGAAAATGGGTCAATAAAATAGATTTAATGGGAGAGTAGACAGAATTCGAGTCGTCGGTCAATCTCCCATAATGAATTTTTAACAAAACAGCGTTTGTATTTGTATTTTTCCTACATCATCAGGTTTTGTAGCGGGACAGACTCGTCCATCGACGATTTGAATATCCGCCGTATTTCGTCTTTCATCAAAATCGTTCGGTTATTGTGGAGCAAACCGAAGCGGAAATGACTTTGAATTTCATTCGATGTTTCTTCCAAGGAAGGAGAAGATTGTCGTTGTTCGTTGGGGTTGGGATCTGGCCGTCCGCTTCTTCTACTTACCGTTCCCTGGAGTGGAACGACGGTCTGCACAGAACCATCGCAGACGGACCAGACGAGAAAGAGAAAAGACAGGAAACGTACGGGACCGTACGAAAACAACTTTGAATCCATCGTAAACTAACATCGACAACGTTCATCTATTTCTTAACAGTTAAAGCAAACAGACAACATACATAATCGTATCGTACACGTTTTAATTTTTTCAACTTCTCACAAGTATTGTTTTCCGTTCTCGCTACACACTATGAGTATTTAGAATCAAGTACTGATTTCTTTCGTATAAATAATTCTGCTTGTATGTACAACGCAAACTCTAAAACTTAGAGAATTCGTGACGGAGTCGAAATCGGCGGAAGGACGGACGGATACCTTAACTTGAACGTTTTACCTACCCGTACACGATTTCAGTGTAAATAAGTTAATAAGAAACGACTCCCTTACGTTAAGTTTATTAATTCAAAACAGGGGAATTCCGTTAGAGTGTGAAATTATTCCTGTCGTCCTGTATTGTTTGTATCCATGTGAGATAATTCCGTGGTACCTGAGAAGTAAGTTGGTTTCTATACATTTTTTTCCTCCGTTCAACCCGTTTATTTTACGATACATTATTTTTACACGCTCGTGTATGTACATAACTACATAGTAGGTCGTAGTGTAAAAAAAAATAAACAAGGAGTCGACATCGAAGTTTACGTTCTAATTAGAAATTGAAATCTTACGTTTATATTCGGTGTGTGAGAGAGAGAGAGAGAGAGAGAGGGAGAGAATAAATCCCGTTCAGGTACGACCTTGACTTGAGCGACTTTCAGTGGTAAGACAAGAAGTAAATACTTTCGGTCTGTCACATTTAAATTAAAAAAAAAAAAATCGAGAGACAAATATGTAAAATCGTACGGGGAGGTTTCAGGTTCAGGTTCGAACCTGCCAGGGAGACGGCTTATTCGACGTGCAAACCAAATGACTTATTCCTACGAAACAGAACATTCGAGATTACGTAAGTTTTAACGAAACCAAAATTTGATTCGAGTCGGTACTCATTTCAGGTACGACCTGGACCGAGTTAACCCTCGAACGAGAACGTTAAACCGGAACTGTTTTCGTCTAGAATTTCGGCTTTCATCCCTCGCTACCAGGTACGCGCAAGTGCTCCCGCCACGGCTTCATCTCTCTTCTTTACGACGTACAAATTAAATGCCCGGATGAGGTCGCGCCTGGTTAATACCTGAGTGGAAGGTACCCGACGAAAAATTCACCTTTTTTTTTCCTAGGCATCTCATAGATAAACTAATTTAAAATCTTTTTAATGAGTTTTAATCAAAAGCCGAAAATTACAGTTTTCAACAAACTGGCTTCTGTGCTTCTGTGCGCGGGGTGGTACCTGACCATCGTCCGTCGTACCTGACAAAGGTCTCCGACACGTCCTCCTCAGAAAACTCCCCGGTCCAGAATAATAAATTTGAAAATCCGTGACCGGGTTGGGTCACCTCATGCCTCCCCACGCCCATGCCTCCTATTCCCTTTTTTTATTATTGAAATAATTGTAATTTTTATTTGTGGTTTCCGTGAACCTGAAAACGGGGGATTTTCTCGTCGTACCTGAACCTGAGTTTCATTCCGTGAATTGTTCTCGTTTTCGAGTGAAGGCGTCAAACGATTAAACAGAATCGAGTCGTGCGTTTGCACTACGTCTATTTTCCTCAATGTTTCAGTTAGGAAATTGTTTTGAACGGTCAGAAACAGAACACCGCAGGTACGTAGGGCTCGGCAACATGGCGAAGAAGAAGAAGAACAAAATCTGTTTAACCGGCAAAAAATAAAGAACCCAGAATAGGACCACCTCAGCAGAAACTGCTGTTGGTGACCGACTCAACCGGATGTGCAGAGTACGTACACCTGCACGAAGAAGAAGGTACCCGAACGCAAGTAGACGGTTTGAGATTAAAATTTTTAAAAATTCAGGTTGAAACCAAATTTCTTTTTTTTTTATTATTCTTCTTCTTCTTCCTCGCCGTACGCACCTAATTGACAGTTTGGCGGAGTTGTACCTGAACCTGAAACGAAACCTCCGTGGAGAAAGACCCGTACGAATAAACAGAAAAAGTACGTAAGATAGAAACAACAAGCTCTAATTAATAATGAATGATAAAGGTGAACGCATTTTCTAGATTGATGGATGTGCGTGAAGGAGCGTTACAGATACCTGGCCGAAGCTACCGTACCTGACCCTCACATTGATTTAAGTGAATGTTACGGGTTTTCCCTGTCAGATTAATTACCTTAATGAGCTGGGCCATTTCTTCGACTTTGACGTGCGCTTCAAAACCTAAATCTCTTTTTGTCTGTGTGTGCACACACACACACACACACACGCAGGCATCGCAGGTACGCACGCGGACTCATGCACGGGTAGCCTGCCGTCGACCAACCCTTTCCAATTTTCACGGGTCCTTCGACCGGCTGCGACCGGGAAACGCGGACTAATTACAAATATCTTCGTCCATTTTGTTTCGCTTAAACATCCGGCGAGAGATCAAAACTTGAGAGTTTCATACATAAAACGCACGCAGGCGGACGCTCACGGGAGTACGCACTCGTCGCACGGGTCACTCGATTTCTTCCTCTTCCTCCTCCTCTTCCTCGTCCTGCATGAGGTTGCTCGAGTCTTCGCTGCCCGAGTCGTGGAGGACCGTCTTCTGGGTGTCTTTGATGAGGGGGAGGCCTTGGTTGGCAGCGTAGCAGGTGGAGCAGAAGCCATGGCTGATTTGATTCGAGGACGACAGGTAGACTTTTCCGCAGCGTACGCATTCCTCCTGTGGGTCACCTGCGAACAAGACAGAGGATCACCGTCATTGCTAGCCGCTCGTTGCTTCGCTCGGGTGAACATAAATCACCGGAATTTTTATTTTGGTGTACCTGTTTTTTCCCTGTGGTACCCAAGGTGGGAACCCCCTTCTTCCGTCCACGTTTGAAATTAAAATATTCAAAAAATTCTTTCAAATTATACAAATTTTAAAGGTGGCCCCCCTGGGGAGTTGATATTTACACGTCTATCCGACAAATTCCGGTATTGTACAATATTTCTTCGGTACCGGACCTTCCGTGGCGGGTACTCCGAAAAGGTACTCAACACGTCCGCCGTTTCCGTTCTTGTCCCATGCCCCCGCCCTTTCCAAAACAACTTAAAGTCAAGCGTATTTCACGAAGTCAAATAAGTTATAATTAAGTTGATGATGAGCACCGTGTACAGGTACCAGGAGGAGCCTTCCCGTACGAACCTTCCAGGCATAGATCAGCCCCCACCACCGTCTTCTCGGATCGATCCACCGCTCGATTCAACAAAATCCGAGAGAGAGAAAAAAGTAACGAAAATGTGACTCGTTAAAACCACGAATTATACCAAATATTTGTTGTCATTTAATTTAAAGGGCCAGACGGTCACGTAGTCAGATTGATCACCGTGATCCGATTGACCTCAAGGCAGATCTCTCTCTGTCTCGCTCACTCATCGTATTAATCATCAACCCCTCAATTTTCCTCTTTGTTCTGGGTACCATAAAATTGCCTCTTCCATATCCCACTGCATCATCCCGTGTATCATCTCGTTCTTCACTTTGGTTACCTTCAATTATTTCGTCTGCCTTTCGTTTTCCATTGCGAAACCCCGAGATCGACTCATCGGTACTTTGTTCTCGAGTTCCTCTGTGAGAAAAAATGAACGGGTAACAAATGTCTTGTTCGCGACCGGGGTGTACCCGTTCTTGAGCAGTGAACTTCTACCGCACGCACCAATCTCTTTTGTACCTAAGCCGTAGCCGAAGTCTATAAGAACAAAGAACAATTCTAACCTACTATAACTGGAAAAGCCGCAATAAATAGTTTCAGAGATTAACTATTCCAACTATCCTGGACAGTAATAAAAACATACATACACATAAACTTGAAACAATTGGATTGTTGTGCATTTTTTTCTACAATAAAAGATACTTTCAACGGAACGCTAAGACTAGTAGCTTAAACAGAGAGTTGGGTAGTTGAATGAGGCGTTTTCAAGTTCCGACCAGTTCTTTGACTTCTGAATTTTGCCAGAATCGCCAGAGACAGCACACGTAGTGCAGTTGTTTGGCCTTTTCCAGCTGCGCCTAGACAAATCCTATCAATAAATTTAACTCGAAAGTGAACAAGACGTTCCTATTTTTGCTTTACCTCTCCTTCCCGTCAGGTAAATTTTCATACTTAAAAAGGATTAGAACTTAATGTATGTAAAGTAATCCCCATTTTCTCATCCCGTTCGACACGCTTCACCAATTTAAGTTTTTTGCCCAACAGAGGTCAAATCTCGGGGTATTTCCAAGCTAAATGGTCGTCGCGGTCACAGTTCTGTACCATTTGGACGATTATTTTTTATCGATATAATATAATATTACAGTATAATATTTGGAAGGGTTACAAACATTAACCCAGTAAGTTTTTTGCTACTGGTAATTTTATTACTTCCCGTACCTTCCCAACAACCAGACAGGTACCCCAAAAACCTAAAGTACCATGTTTGCTGTGGGTTTAAGTCCTTTCCCGGTGTCCGGTACTTTAGTACACCCCAAAACATCTCTCTGGGTTTCTCTTACGACATTTTCGATTAACCCAGTTATTGAACTTGCAATACACCAGCCAGGTTCACAGGTATTTCGTACCTATCACGTAAGAGCAGACTCCAAAAAGAAGCACTTGGATTTGGGTTTTGCGATGGGTTTTGCCTCCCCTAAGAAATTTGTCTCAGGTTCCCGTAATAAATGACAAAATTGAAAACGAAAGGATACCCTTTTACGCATTTATAACGGGGTACCTTCCCAGGGATACCAACAGGTACCTAAGCCGGGGACAAATTATCAGTTTTGAGACAAAGAATTTAATTTAATTTATTTTATTTCCATTTACGTTTTGGGAGACAATACTAGACAAGGTGCAAGGGACAAATTAAGGTACGTTCAAAGCTCTAAATGATGCCTTTCATCCATTTCATTTCTGTCCTTTGCTATTAATTTACCACTCTACCATTTTTGTCGCCATTTTTTTCTCAGTACGCCTTTTTTAAAAACCATTATTTACTAGGTGTACTCGATATTTATTTCGTAGGAGTTTTTAGAAGGTGTCCTTCTGTCACTTTTGTCTCAGGCTTTGTGTCGGGCAGATGTTCTAGGCGTCCAGAGACGCCTCAGGTTTTCTCAGTATTTTACCTTCCCGTTGGAACGCCTGGGTCTGACGTACTTCATACCTGGTCACCCCGTACCTTACGTCTCATAAATTTCTAAAATCATTTATTCAAATTTGAATTTTCCACATCTCGCATTCTCAAAATTCCATTCCGTACCTTTTTTATTCGTAAGTCACATTCTCCCGTTCGGTACATAAAATTCCTACCGTTTCTTCTATTCGTCTCGTACAATTCCTGCACGTCATTGTACATTACGGTAGTTTTCTTAATTTTAAATTAACATCAGTCACCCAAATTACACTCAACAACCCGGTTTCTTTTCCCTCTCATAACAAAAACCAACTATCCTAGAAAGTTACAGCCTAATTAATTCGAACGTTGAATATTTAACGATACTCCCGGCGATTTTATGGGAGATCTTTCATCTTTTGTTTTCTTCTTCATCAACTCAAAAGATCATTCAAATGGTTCAATCAACGATGCGTAAGATCTATCATTTAAATTGTGTGATGTGTATTCTAGTCTACTCCGTTGTTCACATGTGTCTCGAGCAAAGCGTCACCCTGCTTTGTCGCGGTGCCTCCGACAATTCCCAGGACTGTAAAAATGCTCAAAGAGGTACAAAAAATTTAAGGTTGTGTCAGAAGTCGGTACCCGGCCTGAAAATCACCTGCTTACGGGTTAACTTCTCCAAAAGGTTCACCAAAATTAATATCCGGGCTATAAACTTTTAATTCGTAACGAAGGTTCTGCGACCTTTTCAGGAATTTCTTTTGTTTTAGCGGTACCTGAATTTCCCTAACGGTATTTCACGGCTGGTACCGACTCGAATTTGGCGTCGTCGACGCCTCCGGCCTCCGAAGTCACCAAACTGTCCCTTTTCCGTCCTTTTTCCTCCCATGTTATCATGATGCTACGTTATCATTAATGTCTGGTCCCAGCGCAACCGACCCACGATCCTGATTAATATTATTATCCGTGATATTTTGGTAATTTTTCGTTAATAAATTGCTCGCACGCCTAACTCGGTTTTAAAACCAAATTATTTTTTTTTCTTGTACAAAATGTCGTCAAACTTACCTTCGTGCGTCTTCATGTGAGCCCTCAGATTGCAAGCCAAAGCGAATTTTTTGTGACACAGTTCGCAGGAATGAGGTTTATCACCTGAAACGAACGAAAAATGGATTAATTGCTGTTGTTACTAATGCCCACATACAAGCCAAAACCTCACGGACGACTAATGAATTTTCACGGGTGTTTTTATTACTCGGTCGGTAGCCCTGTCATTACTCGCTCCACTGATTCCATACACACTCAAATTGGTAGTAAACTTTCGTTGACAGGATTTTAAATGGTTCACTTTAATTGGGGTGACTCCACATCAAAGCGATCTCACCATTCAATCAGAATTCGGAGAGAATGATTTGAGAATGAATCTTCTCGTCGGACGTCGAGAAGAAAATTACAACTGAGGTGTACCGATGAATCGATACCGGAAGAATTGTGTCCCACAAAGTAGAGGTAGATCAGGTGCGATTGAAATTCTGTTTACTCATGAAGGATGCTGGACGGGAATGAGATGACAGGACGCACAATAAAGTGAGTTTTCCTGTTGTGGGCTTTTGTCACGAACCGATCGGAAGACTTCGGTCTTTAGGTACCAGTCAACGTTTTTGGTAGGCGACTTTGAAAACCGACTGCGGCCGACCTTTTCTCTCCCTTTCTACCCGGCGTAAGAAAACCGTTAAGAATTTGATAAACAACAAACCGTATGTTACTTCCTTTCTTATTTATGTGCACCATCGGACGGAGGGCAAACAGGTGGAAAAGACGACGACTGCCTCATGGTTAACACTCAGTGTCCATAAAAATAAGTCGGGGGTAATTAAGGGAACCACAAGGCACCACCGGAAACACGGTTTGTCTTACACGAGTCGATCGATGGATTTGCGATTGGGTCGAGTGTGAATTGGACACGGCGTACCGACGAATTTGTGTTACCCCCGTGAGTGAACGGGTAGCCGGTACCCCGAGTATCTCGTTCCGTCCGGGTTCTCGACTCATGAGATTCTATTCCAATTGCACTGAATAATTAGCATGTTGACGAACGACTGCCCTTGAAATTTCAGACGTTTCCCTCATTGCTGAGGCACTCCCTACTGATTCCTACAAGTCCGTACACTTCGAGTCGGTGTAACTTGCATTCTCATACAAAATTTTATTCGACCGTGATTGATTGCTTGTCAATTGTGTGCATTCCCCCATTGAGATTATTAATTTGTGCCGGAGATTTACATGGATTTATGGTGGTCTTCCAGGTTTATGGTTCGTAGTCATCAAAATTTGATGAATTAGACGATGACCGAGAACACTAACGATGTGTCTAGCGTTCGTTCTCGTGTCTTTTCTTAGGGTACAAACGACTAGTACCAGTAGCCAGAAAATGTTACACGTCAACCCCTTCGTGAAACCATATTTCATTTCGGACGAGACAACCAGACATCAGCCCGGTCAGTCTTAGTACCATCCTGACATTTCGCCATTCAGGTCTTGGAGTTTACTTTTTTGGATTGTGAGGGCAGGTGAACAGAAAATGACAGGCGCCAAGCAGCAGCCAACTCCGCAGTCAAGTCGTTCAATGTCGTGATCCAGTGCAATTAGAAAAAAAAACAACGATATATCCAAACGATTTGCCATTTTCCAACAAAATGGCAGGGATCTCTGTGAATTCTTTGAATTATTCAAGAGAATCCATTTAGTAAAATTAAAGTACCGTTGAACGGTTCACTCACGCACCTCCTGAACGATCCTAATGGGTTCACAAAAATACCACCGTCTGATCTTTCCAGATGCCTACCGACTTATTAAAACAGAAAAACCGTCTAGAAGAGACAGAGAGGGAGGGAAACCATACCTTACAAGAACTACAACTCCCATGTCGAAAAAAAAAACTGACTGAAGAGAAACATAAAAACAGGTGAACGAGAACTGTCTAGTTCACCTGCCTAGATGTAATTCACAGATAGAAACTACTTTTTCAACCGTCCAAATTGCTCGTACCTGACCCTATGGGTCTTCAGAATTATGGACTTTAAGTTGGTTGTCATGCAAATCTACCGAATTCTCCACTGGCCAGGTTCTTCCCCAGGTTCTCCGTCAGTTTTTACACCCAACTACTAAACGAACTATCGGGAATTAATTTCTTTCGAATTCTACCTGTGCTTTTGTTTTCTGTTAATTAGTCCTACCAGTCATTTCTTCCACCAGCCTTTCCCGACTTTTTCTCAACTCATTTGAACCTTCTACCCTCTCAATGGAGTAGAAACTAAAAAGAATTAAGGAAAAGTAATAATGCACCTGCTCGGGAGGGCGTACCCGACGTTAATATTTCGGTTTTAAATAATGTAAAAAAATCTAATGAATGGGTTAGAAAGGGAAACGAGATTTTTATCTGGTCTCTAGGAAGCTAGAAAAATAGAAGAATATTTCATTCTCTCTCTTTTACCGAAACAAAAAAAATCGTCCGGTCGTACCTTACTGATTCAGGTTGAAGTTTAATTTACCCAAGGTGAACCTAACGGAGAATAGTTTTCAATCAAAACTTCTGCTGGTTCAACCTTTTAATTAGTGACTTCTAAACAAAGTAACATCTCTGATTTCCTCATGAAAGAATTTCCTGTTTGGTTCTAAGGTTCAGCAAACACAACCAAAACATCACAACAAATGTGTGTTGAAGATGAGATATCCTAATTAGGTACCCCACCGTAGGTACCGTACAAAAATTACCGTAACAACAACTAGTACAGTGTATAATCCCAACAGTAACAACATGTAGCGTAGTAAAACTACCAGAACTACAACGAAGCTTTGTTCATGTTCAATGAATAGAAATGAAGAAGAAGAACGCAAGAACATAGGAATGCTGTAGTCGGTTCGAGCACCTAAACTTTTAACGTAACAGAAGCGGATGTCCCAGAAGAACAACATCCTAAGCAGAATCGAAAAGAAACCGTCAAAAAGAACGGGTACGACCGAGACCATCAGAGCCTAACAACCGTAGTAATTTCTCTTTGACGTCAAATCCACTGCATAAATTAATTAAAAGTCGAAGTAAAAGGTGATGGAAGCAGGAGAGAAAATCAATTTGATTGAACTTCAGCACGTCGAATCGATCGATCGACAAAGACGTGCAACATCTGCAGAACAACATCATCTCCTGCTTGTGTCCCATTGTGTCCCTCCTCACGTTGCAGCTGTCCCAAAAAAAAAAAAATTTTATATCAAACGGAACAACTCCAAGGTACTCCTTTTACCTCGGCTCCTAATTTGAATCCACCGACAATGCCACACCGGGGGATTCCGAAAGGTTCGTTATTTTCTATGCGACAGGTATTTCCCAATTTCGATAATCGAGGTCAGAAGAGGTACGTACTCCCTTTCATTTTGGGGGCAACATTAGTCACGCCGGAGAGTAATGAACGTACGTGGTAAGCACCTGCTTCGTTCGATTAGAATTTGCCCGGGTGCACGCTTTCAGGTGTTTACGAAAACTGTTACACATGCTGCTCCGCGAATGACTCCCAGCTACATAAATGAAACATATGTCTCAATCACGGTGGACCACAAGTACCCACACTACATAAATCGAGATGATTTGAAACCAATTTTCAGTTCAGGTAAACAATCAACACTCTACAGGGAGATTATATTTTTAAGTACAATTTTATTTTTACTTATCCACTTCTGTGAAAAAGAGTTGTTCTGCTCTTAAAGAATGTTAAGATTCTTCGGTCGCAAATCTCAGGAATCGTTTTCAGTCAATTTAATTCTCAGGTACCCATTTCCACCTGAAACCTATTATCAGCGGTGACGAACTACCTTTTGTGGGTTGTGCCTTTCGACAAAATATATATATATAAAAAAAAAAGATGGCCCCGAAACGGTCGAAAGGAACGACAAAAATGTCAATTTGGCTCCGAGTTAAAACGTGAAATGGCCACACGAAGCAATTATCGTTATAAGCGGAATAATTATTTCTCGTGAACGGCAAGTGTTGTTTACGTTAAATTGTCCTTTCCCTTAACGGTCATTTTTATTGTCACCTATCGACCGGTTTTATTGATACCTTAACATTTACCGTAGCAATTGCTATCTATTAATAGCCGTTCTGAACATTTTAATTTCTTCATTTATATCTTATGTTTTGTAAACAGTACCTCGGCACTTAATGCCGGGGCTCTCCAAGGAATGTTCATGTAATTTATGTAATTGTTTGTTTGACCAACATCATCACATCTCAAGCGCACACTCTCTCAAGGTGCCTTTGTCCGTTTCGAATTGTCAAAAATGACTAGATTTCACTGAGACGGTTGTAACTCTTTCTTTTCTGCTTCTAAAGATTGACTTTACATAAGACCGAGTGTGAAAATACAACAAGTTGATTCTCCGGTCAATTCCATCATGTCTTTTAAGTATTCCATTATAATTGGACTGTCTAATCGTAACTTCTACGAGTTATGTAACAATGGCCTTATCAATTTATTTTGAACATCTTTATAACATCCGCGTAACAACCTATTTCACGTATTATAACTACAAAACGAAACAACTCTAGTATGTTAATAACAAGAACGGAGGGCGTGTGACTTATCAGAAGGATTCGAAAACAACACATAACAATGTTCTATTGGCCGTGTCTAATGTCTGACACAATCTTAAATGGTTTCACGGGGCAATACTGGCTCTTCAGTAGAACACCACTCAATCTCTCTTCAATCATTCAACTTGTTTAGTCATTCCACATCGACGGCATACAATTTCACCTTTTTTGTGACGAAGTTAAGTTGCCGTCTCGACTTAAAAATTTCTCATCATTCCAGTTTCTGTCCAGTTGTGTAAAAATTTGTTCCGCAGCATTCGCGGAAAATGCATTTCGTGTCACTTAAACGTGACGTCGAACTTAACTTTAAGTCGCCGGGTTTCGTCCATGAAAAACAACGTTCTTACATAAATTATGTGTCCACGTTCAGGTACCCGGCACGGAGTCGTGAATCAATGGCGGTTAAATACGTCTCTTTCAATTAAAACAACTTCTCCCGAGTGAGTTGCACCGTTTAATACGAAAAAAAAAAAATGAATCGGAAATTAATTTCACCACCCCTGTCACTCGTTTCCTACCTTGAATTCGAACTTGAAGAATTAATTCGATTTGGTCGGGAAGTGTCACCGTCTATACATGTATACCTGTGTGTTCGCTCCCTGACCGCCAAATCCGTGAAATTTTGCGCAATTAAAAGTTCTCCCCGTTTTCAAGTTGAAACGGGAAAAAGAGTTGAGTCGCAAACTCGTTTTCGGTAACTATTTCTGTATACGCACAATTACATAAATTAAACACTCACTTTCAAGTAGTCGAGTACTCGCTGCCCGTGTTAAAGACGTGTAAAAAAATGTTTGTGTACACGCGTGAACAAGGCATTAAACCGTAAATTTTTGATTTACGAGACCTGCGACCGGACCTGTGAATGTTTGTGTTGTGGTGAGGTACCCGGTGGTACCCGGTAATGCACAACGAACGACCAATCTGACCATTTTCGGTTGATGAGCACGCGAAAAAAAGACAAGTAGAAAATAAAAGTTCGGCGTGTTCAATGTTTCGGTTAGTCAGACTTAAGCATTGGGACAAACCGTCAATGTCGTCCGTGCACTTCCTCCCCAAGGAAGAAATCCGTACAATTATCCGACGGTGCAATTACACCCGAAAAAAATAAACCAACGTCCAACTAAAATAGACGAAAAAAGAAATTAATGAAATCCTGTGGAGACGGGCGAGCAGATGAAGCCATGATACTCGCCCTGAAACAACCGCAACACAAAAACAACAATAACCAGCTTCTGGCGTTTACTTACTGTCCTTTTTACTTAACCATTAATTATTAAACCCGGTTAATAAATTTATATGAAACGAGTACCCGGAAAGGGTGAGCAAAAACGCCTCAAGATTTCATTAAAATTGCTCGGAACCAAGATGAAAATCTCCTAGACGAAATTAATTTTTTCGGTTCCCCGGGTTAATTTGTAATACGCCCGGTACCTAACAGCGGAGGTCGCGCAGGACCTCACATCACTCCTCAACCACACGACTATTTGTTTCTTTCTAATGAATTGGCCGGGGATGAAGGGCCTGTTCGAAGTCGTTGGTGGTATGTCACCCACCAGCATGGACCAAAGGGGACGGCCTTCGAGAATGACTGCCGAGGGTGTTTCTCTTTTGCTACCCGTCATTACGTGGATGTGACAGGTGGGTATGTTAAACTATCTTCTACCCGAGGCCGCCAAGCAGGCAATTAGGCTCCGGTAGATTTGTAAAACAAATAAGGGAAGACCATAGGCTTTCGGTTGAAGTCAATCAGAGCTCACACTAAGTCGCAACTATGTACCACATACATTACTGTAGACATTATGATGACGTTACTAAATCAAAGTAAAACAAGTGTAGAGCAGCAAAATTCTGAGTGGCTTAAATTTAAAAGTTAAAATTCATTCATATAAATAATAAAAGGGTACGTAGTTATTGACACTAAAAAGGACAAGTTCCAGAAGCAGTTCATCGGTTCTTTGATAGAAACATTTATTACGTCAACATACAATTTGCTTGGAATTTGCAATGAGAAGATAAAATCAAACCACTTGGTGGAAACCCACGCGAAACGACTACATCTACTCGTAAAGTGCACTTCTAGCTAACCAAATTTGAAGTCGATCCAAATAAGAGAAGTGTTGAGTGATCAACTAGATAGAATACAAATTATCTAAAGGCAAGGTGAGACATAAAATTCGCGCAGCTCGGGGTGGCGCATCTGGTCCACACACGTGTCTTCCTCTGGTCACTAAAACAAAGACACAGACAAAGCTCTGTCTTCTGGTACGCTTGTAACACAATTCAAGTCTGTCCTCGTAAAAAAAGCTTTCGAGACACGTCATATTCCACTACATCAAGTCTAGAAATTTGGCATCAATTATGTACATCAATTTTACATTTTGTAAGGAGCTTCTTGCGGTGGGATGATGATGATGATGATGATGATAACGAGGAGGCGGAGGAACCGAAAAAGATGATACCACGCGTGTGCAAGACACCAGGAGGATCTCTGGAAGATCCCATTAACAAACAAAGAATTCACCTTCGTGCCGGACACGAAATTGATTACGCATGTGACGATGCAAAAATTTATGTTCACCATCGATTAACTTTGTTACATAAAAACAAATGTTCACACAAAAGTGATTTATTGGTTTTCCTCCTCTCGGTTCCACGAGACCGTCTATTTTCACACCTCGACCGTCTGCCAACGTTTTCCCGGCCGATTATTATTAGACGTAAGACAATTGACCCTAGTCAACGGTGTCATTCCCACAGTGAGTATGAGAATAACACTTACTAGTGGTAGTAAATTATTCTGAGGTAACCGAGAAGTCAACTCTGGTAGATGCAGAGACATTACAACGTGATGGGTTTTAGTACTCGTGTAATGGCGTCGTTTTCACTTACGGGAAACGGGAGTGTTAGGTGGCGCCTAACAGTTGTCTAATAAAGTCAGGAACACCTCAGTTGGGAAGCAAGTTTGAATTAAAATGACGGTTTCCGACACAATTTTCCCGATAAGTCGTGAGTGTGACGACCAAAACCTGACAGTACTTAAAGTAATAAAAATAGTAATAAAATAACTTACCCGTGTGAAGGAATAGATGATTCTTTAGATTTGTGTGTTTACTAAATCCGCGGTTGCAGATGTGACATTTGAACGGCCACGAGCCATTGTGAACGTACATGTGAGACTTGAGATCTCCTGGTGTTGGGAAAGACTTGGCGCAGAGTGTGCATTTGTGAGGTTTCTCCTGAAAGAAAGAAAGAAAGAAAGGTAATCAGATCAAGTCAGCTTTTGTGTACAAACAAGGGAGACAGAGAGACGTACACGTCAAAAGAAAAGAGCGAGAGAAAGAGAAATTTACATCTATGAATATTATTTATTAAGCAACCATGGAATTATGTACTTGGAATGTCCGTAATAACAACAACAATAATAATAATAATAATAACGATGATACTAATGACATTTGAAAAGAGACGCTACCGCGACCACCACCGATGCACAAACACATAAACACACAGCCTCCATCTTTCTTTCTTCTTCTTCTTCTCGTTTCTTTTCTTCAAAAAACTTCATTAACTAACCAAAGCGTATCGGAACCATGCCGAATTTAAAGATGAACCAACCTGTCAGGGGTTCTCACAAGACTAATGGCCCCGTAGCATGTCACTGTTCAATAGGTAGCCTCAGACGCATCACTCCAAAACTCACACGGGCAATCCTTTTAAGCGGGTACTGCCCTAAGGTTCGATTCGGGCAGTGGGCTGAAGTACCCGAACTACCCGAACTAGTTTCCAATCGTATCGATCAGGTCTTCTGCGCCCCTTTGACCGTAATGCGACAAGTCAGATGAGTCGGAACCTTTGTTTAGTTCGGTGAAGCGCGCACACACACACACAGACGCAAACGCACAAAGAGACAGGTTTGGGTTTTGTCAAACGTGGACGGCCCAAGGCTTTCCACTTTGGGGTGACACAAGTCCGTTTGTCTGAACCGACCGATGGTTTTACTATTTTTCTATAAGAACCTGTCGTCGGACTCGTCTGCAGGTGTGCGAAACCACGTCTGCTGCTGACGAACGCACGGACGTAGCTACGGGGTTGATTTTATCGATGACATTCGTCTGTGACATTTTAATGACCAACCCCCGATAGTTTTAGTGAAAATAAAGATAAATTTTTATGTACCTATTCCCTGCACGGTCCTTTTTCAGGTTCAAAGAGGTAGTCACTTCACCTGCCGTCATTAAAAATATTCCCATGACATAAAAAAAGAAGAAAACAATAAGAAATTTTTCTCTTATTGGAAAATTCAAGTCGTGGGTTTTCTTATCGAACCTGAAGAATCGTGTGGGGTAAACACGAAGGAATTCAGGTACGATACAGAAACCCGATACGGAACCTGAATGAAATTTTCTGGAACTGAGTGACCCGTCAAAATAAAAGGAATCAGGCACCGTGAAGAGGAGACCGAATAAAACCGCGTGAGAACCTCTGCCCGTACCTGAAAGTGATCCCAACAGCTTTGAACACTACTACTATCATCACCACTACTAATAGTGACTTTGGCATTAACGTGAATTAAATTAAAATTTTGAAACCTGTCGGAACTTCTCACCTGACTTGGCACGGGCACTTTTTCCACTTTTATTTATTCATAAAAACTACTTTGACTTTGTCTCTCTCTCTCTCTCCGTCTGCCTGCTAGTCTCCTGAAACCTTGATTTTTACCGCCCTCGTCTCGCGTACGGGGTGTCTTGTCTTTAAATCATTTCCCAAGGACGTCTAAACGAAATCTGTTTGGTGTTGAAAAGGAAGAAACAAATCAACGCCAGATGCCGAGCACGGCGACCGATCGGAAACCGACTGTTTTGTGTTCCTTTGTTTGTACAATTGTTGCCTGAGAGAATGACCAGAAGGTTCTACCCGGGTACTTTTACTCGTTACAATTATTTATTTACTCGCGTGATCGTTACCGGTACCCGTACGCCTATTAGTCTTCACCTGGACATGAAAAAATAACACGGGAAGATTCACCTGACGCTAAAAGTAATTATTTGATTGCCACGCATACCTGTATCATTGCTTCGACCGTGCCACTTCTCTCCTCCGTTGAGTCACTCCTTTTTGTGTAATTTGTATTTTCAGGTACGTGATATCGCACCGGGAGATGATTTACTCTTACGGTCAGCCGATTCAATGGCAATCTCGTGATTATCACCCGAATTCGAGTAATTCGAGTCGCATTAAGAAATGTGTCTTTCACGCCGTGTTACTGCCGTTTACCACCACACGGTCAGGTACTCGTCACCCGACCTACTACCTCGATTTAATACACCGAATTTTGTCGGGGTTTAATTTGTCCGGGTCGAGCAGGACGACCTGGACGATTCGATCCGGTAGTGTTCCGAACTGAGAGAAACCTCACGGGTGTCAGACGCTACACGACAAGACAAATTTATTATTTTCGTACTTAAATAACTTGTTTCTCAGCTCATCGTCGAGCCATCGTACGCAACTCGGCTTTCTTCATCCGTCGAAGAAAGAAACAATAAGGGGATTATATAGGTTTTTCCTGAAGTACAATCGCGGGTTTGTCATTTTTTCTGACGTGAAAGACAACTCTGAGAAGTTTCGCGGTTACTGGTGGGATTAACTTTTTAAGAAGTAAGGAAAAATCCATTTGTAGCATCGGTACGGTTACCTTACTCTGTCACACTTTTTGTTCTGCCGGCCGAACTTATAATTTTTACAAACAACATAAGAAATTTACCCTACCTGACCTTCAGAGACTCAACCTGGAAGAATCAAATCTAACTTCATTTAAATTTTGACAATGACAGAAAGACGAGAACTCAAAGTCAAATAGGACAAATAGCCAAAAGGGGTTTCGATACTTTGAGAGAAGGTGAAACGAATCGAGTCAATTGAAAAATCTCCGGTACGAGTTAGCCTGAATGATAACTTTTTCAGGTTTTCCACGTGCAGAACTTCATTTAGAAAACAAATTCAGGTTCGGGTGATGGAAGAACGAAAACGAATCAGGCGGACAACCGAAAATTGATTGCCCGCGACAGCGTGACCGTTTTCCTCTGGCCCACTGGTCTATTTGTCCTATTTGTCTCTCGCTCTCGGCCCGTCATGGAAAATTCCCGTCGAACAAATGCTACACCTAGAAATAGTCGAACTGACGACCGTAACCGAAGAAACGAATTTTTGCCGTAATGACCGACATACCAATTTAAATTTTACACTATGAAAATTATTTTTTTTTATCAAAGGGAACACTTACACATGATGAATATACATATATTAATTATTCCGAATTCTATTTGGAAGAAAAAATTGTGTGGTTTAATCTGCGAGAACAAGTGAGTCTTTGTGCCATTTTTACCATCGGGAGCTAAGAACTCCGACTCAAGTTCTGAAGTTCCGGGACTGGTGATGGGGTACGCAGAATACGTTCAGTTTTGTAGGCAGATGTGGGATGCCATTTGTATTTAATATTATTATAATTAAAAAGATTGATCTTTAGTGTATACATTAGCATCGGGTGCGTTGTATGTCCTTTGGTTTTTGCCAGCCTCCTGTACGGGTTTGTGTGCTCAACGAAATGCTAAACGAATTGTATGAAACATTTAGTGAAAATTTAGAGAAAAGCAAATGTTTCTACCATTAAGAGATATTTATTTTATTCTCGGCTGGGAGTAGTTCAACTAATACGCGAGGCAAAACTATTTGTTTAAATGGCGCGAGAGAAAGTCTGACACTAATGAATGAAAATATATATATTTATAATTTTATTGTTGCGACCTTTGGCACTTCCACATCGGCGAGTGCTCTCGCGTCTTAACGAGGCTACTCGAACCATCCGACAGACGTCGAGGAAGTTATTCGTCATCGGTTGGCGGGTATCGACACGCGCGCCCGAGACATACCTGAATTTCGTCGTGTGTGCTCGAAATGGGAAACCAAGAGGAAAACCGGGTGAGTGGCTGATACCTCCGACCTGGTCTCCGACGTGGAACTAACGCAATTAGACAAAAACAAGGTGAACTGTCAATCTCTACCCCTTCGTCTGTCACGGCCCGTGAACCCCTTCCGCGTACCTAATTCCGCCTTGATACCTTAATGGCAGCCCTGTCTTCCGACCGCTTCTTCCACTTCATACATTTTGTCTTCGGCTGTCTTCTTTTTCCAATTCCTGGAAGAATTTCAATTCCGTAACGACGGCATATGGCGACTTCCAGTTGCGTCTCTGTGTTTGTCCCGGGTTCTTAATGAGTACGTGTTGTTTCGTCGATTTCTTCAGGTGCTTGTCAAGAACTTTACCAAACGTGAAAAAGATGTTGCCTTTGCTTTTAGACCTTTTCCCGATGGTTAACACTTGGTGGTGACGAAACACAGACGTTCAAATAAACGTCCTACTGCTTCCCGGCACTTTATTGCTGCAGATTATGACACAACATCAATTTATGACGTCCGCGTACACCCTGATTTATCAATGTATTTATTAATAAACCCATAAAATGGCTACACGTAACCGTTCTCTCCTCTAATTAACAGCATTTTCAAATAATAAAATTGAATCACCGCATCAGACGTACTTGACAAGTTCATAAAAATACAAACACAAAAGGTTCAATTTCTGTCTGACGATCCTTTGTACTTCACTAATTGAAGAAATTATTTATTTGTGTAGTTTTTTACAGTGACCGCTAATAAAGTTCTAAGATGGCGCCCTACATTGTTATAATACGTTTACGGTCCGGGATTTACGGCAGTTATACGTTGGAGGAATTCGTTTTCAAATGCCTGCTGCCACATGTGTCAAAGTGGACCCATCTCAGTACGGCGCTGCGGAAGAAGTTTAAGGAGTTAACAAAAGTCAAAACAAGTGCGGAAGACACACCGGCACCAGGATGGTACCCTAACTTGGAAGCAACCCTTAAGTGGCCTTTAGATTTCAGTGGTCTTCAGGTAAGACACCACACCCCCATTGCGTATGTGTGTGTGCTTGTGACCCATCTATAGCGACCATCTCTGCCTACACACCTGAAACTTTCTTCCCCGAGAAATCATATAGAACAGGTCGACCCTTCGCACTGGGAACCAAAAAGCGACATTCACGCAACCAAAGCGCCTCTTTCTGTCATCGACCTCTCTCTGGTCCTATCCTTCCCTTTCCTTTTCATCCTTTCTCCCGTCCGTAACCAAAACATACGTCAACGGCTACACATCCATCAACCCAAATCACAAAACAAATATTTAACTTTAAGTTTAAAACAAATTTTCAGGTGATTAATCCTCGTGCTATATGGATGATTCGCCACGGTTAACTTGGTGGAACAACCGAAACGAAGACTCTCTTCTACCTGTTCGAAACGTTCATTCTTCTATGGACCTGGTACCTCGGGATCGGAAAATAATTTTGTGTCGCTTCACATTTATGTGAGTCGATGAAAGACTGATTGAGTCATCGAGAATTAAAAATCGTTTTAAATATGAAAGGAAAAAGTGGAAGGTCGCTGGTGAGTCGCAGACTGCAGGTACCAGCCGCCACCGTCTTAGACTGTTAAGGAGGACGTTGGGACAAAAAAAAGAAACAAATTTGATCGGTAATATATGACCTATGTCAAGGGTTTAAGAGCCGTAACCAACGGCGAAGGGACAGGTTCAAAGCTTCAACCAAAATTTATGTCGGCTCATTAAATGTTTGATATTCTCCAACTCGAGGAGAAGTATAAAAGACAGGACAAACTGCTGCAGACGTTCCTCCGGGTTCTTCGTCTCGTGAAGGTCCGTCAAGTGGAAACGTAGCAGAAAACAGTCGACAAAATGATGTATTGACAATCAACGGCACTGCTTCGTTCGTTCTGCATTGTCATTACCACTCACCACTTTTACAGTTACGGCGAAATGCAACGGAACCGGTTGCACCCCTGCAACTCGTCCAAGTGCATTCTTGTCACATTCACGCGAATACCTCGGATTGTGCGAAACCAATTGCACGAGTTAATGTGTAATTATGATATTAAGTTAATTAAATAACCCCGGATTGGGTTGTGTACGTGGCACAAACGGGTTCTCATTGATTGCGGAGAAAAATAATCGAGGATGTAATTAATGGCGGTCGTTTTAAACAACTCGACAACGCCGGTAGCTACGGCAACGCGACCAACTGACAATGACTGCAATAAAAAACTGTAACTTTTACAGTATTCGTCCGCTCAATTTTGTTTCTGTACATATTTCAATTGTGTACAATTACCTACGGAATCGGTTGGTCTCTCTCCAAAGAAAATTGCAATGGTATTCGGTGTTCAACTAAAAAACTCCTAATATACAAAAATAAACATACAAGATATCTACAGCACGTAAAACTGTTAACTAAATTTTCCATTCTCGTCCTGAACCTAAAATAAATACGACCCAGAACACCTCTCACTAAACAGTTCTTCCAGTGCTGGACTTGCAGAACTTGACCGTACGAATTGGACTATTCGGTTCAAGTACAGGAACTCAATCCCATCGCAACATCCATTGAGTACCCTTTGACTTTCATCTCGTGGACACCAATTCGACTCGACTGAAAGGAGGTGCAGACACCTGAGAGCCTTCTTGACACGTTTACGAAACCACATGCGAGGCGCCGTTGACCACATCACCGGTATTAAACCGTGGAACACAACTTTAACAAGTTGATTTAATTTAATTCTCGGCATTGGTCAAATAAAAAATGGAGTAGGTCGACAAACCACCGTAAAGTTCCTACGAACGACGGGTACCTGGACCGAAGAATACCTCCGATAATAAATTTCCCAATTTCGTTCGAACGAGAGAATAAAACCAAAAAAAAAAGATGTTGAGGAAGAAGAAGAAGAAGCAAAAACCTCTTGTAGACGTTTTAAATGTGCATCTATCACTCTTAATTGTTGATTGCCACTGCCGTATCGTAAAATAATCCTCCCAAAAAAAGCCGAGTCGTGAGAAAGGGAAAACCTTGATGAGGACTTTATTAAACGGGGTTATGTCTTATTCGTAAATAATTTGCGGACAGATAGGGAAATAATATTGTCTTCCCGATTTGATGTATTTAGTTCAGAAAAATCCGAAGAAGGAGCTCTGCACCTCAAACTGGTCATACGAATCACTCCATCGTATTCAATTAAGATAACAACTCAACTGCTCGTGAGGAAGATGGAGTCAGGTCTCTTGTCCTGTACCAAAGACCCAGAAACTAAGTTCAGTTCTTCAGCGAATATATACACAAATACAAACATTCACTTATGTGTCGCTATTTATAATTATCCAGGTATAATCTTCAGGTATAATGTGAGGTACCGCTTGCTTTTCCTTCAGGATGCTGTCTCTCTCTCTCTCTCTCTCGAAATTCGACCGCGTCAAAATTGCTTTTTAGTGACAGATTTTTATCGAACTTCCTGCGAGCGAAGTGAGGACGATGACTGAGACTTCAACACCAGTTTCCGGCTTAAATTACTTAATTTCCAGCTCAAACACCGGTCCAACTTGTTCGACACGTATAAAATTTGAGTGGGCACGTTGGCCGTACACCGAGCAGAAGGTAGCAGACGTTTCCTTTTGGGAAAAAAAAGGAAATTTTTTTTACGACTCGATCGGTTGAAGCATAAAGTAGCGTGAAAGTAGGTACGGGGCCGTTCAGTCGAGGGCTGTGTCAGGTTCGACCCGAAGAGTTTTATTGTTGGACACAAATTCTCGTGTTTTCCCAGATTTATAGTTTTGGTTTTAGAAAAGCCTCGTAGGAAAGCCTCGGGTGGAAGAGGAGGAGGCGGTGATGGCGGCTCTTCTGCCTCCGATGAAAACCTGTGATCTAAAGATTCCAATTCGAAAAAGGCCTACAGGCCTTTATGTTCGACTCAAGGACTTCCGACATTTTCCTTTCATCACCTCGATGCTTCTTGAATAACCCCGGAGAGAACACCGGCTTGCCATATGTTTCCTAGAGCTTTCTCGAGCTCGAGGGTAAAGCTTCGGTCGGAGGTGGTGTACGTCAGGTCACGTGTTCTAACGTGGCACTGCTCGACCCTCGTGTCACCAGAGGTCTGGGAAATTGAAAACCCACGGAACCGTAGTGAACCAATTTTCCCGTCTAATTAAACACTTGGGTCAACTCTAAGAAGACGCCATGAATTTCTTGGACCTTTTAATTTGGGTTGTTCGTCTCGGTTCGCTACCCCCTTCTTCACGATTAATACTACCGAAGACCCACATGACGGATACCTCGAGTAAGGCTACGTTTCTGCTACCGGGGGGTAACAACACACAAACACGTGAAGAAGTCTAACAAGCAAAACTATTCCCTCGCCAAAAAACAGGATGCTCCGAAAAGAAATAAGGTCACGACATACCTGGTAGGTGCTCTTTTCTTTTCCTCGAGAGGAAGTTTCCCAGCCCACTTATTATTCCCTTGGGGTTGTTCGGAAACAAAGAAACGCGGGAGATTATTGTCTGTGAGTCGGTTGGCGAACCGTGACGAAGGAAGTTCCTAATAATAATAATACGGGACAGGAAACACAACAGATGGCATAGTTCGAGCAAGTAAGCGCACGTTTTATCAGCCATGACGGGGTCCAAGACGTTTGGGAAGTAGCTCACCGAAAGAACAGAAGGTACCGACAACAGAGGCGAAGGTACCCGGAAGAGCTACAGGTAAGGGGGTGAGTCTCCAACCTTTGAGGGTTTCTTCAGCGCGGCTAACGGCAAACGCCAAACCGATTCCCTGAGGTAGCCTAAACACGTGAGAGTTTTCGTAGCTGTCCAAAGTAGCAAAAAATAGTACGTTTCAGAGCGTCGAGAAAGGCACTCGTCAAGCAAAAGAAAAATGTTGAGAGTCCAGTTTTTAATTGCCTTAGAAAAAAAAGAGATTTTATAGTAAGAAGTTGGTGTTGTCCAAGCGGCGTATGGCCGGCCATTAAAAAGGTTGTTTGGCAGGAATTAGCGTCGCAGGCGGAATCGGTGCACTTCTTTCACCCGTGCCCGTAAGAAATGAGGAAGTCGCATGAACTGAACCAAGTGGACACACGGGTACCCATAGGATGAGTACCCAGGTACAAATGAATGAGAAACGCGGGGAAAGAGCGAGAGAGAGAGAGAGAGAGAGAAAATGTCAGATGTGGAAGAGACAGAAATACGATTCAATTGATTTGAACGATTTCCGATAAAAAAAAAAGAAGCCGAACGGGGGAAATGTTTGAATGGACAAAAAATACGAGGCAACCGAAGGAAATGAAGCTAATTGAACGACTCAAAATGATAAAATTAATTGAAAACTAATGGAAATTTAGATGAAAAAAAAAAACTCGTCGCAACAAATGCCAATACATAAGAAATTATGTACACAATTAAATTGTCGGAGATTTAGTTCGTGCTGCAACAGTTTGATTTTCCTTAATGGCGCGGCATCCTGTTTATGCATACGGTGGTCGGTCGTTTACTCCTACAAAAATACAATGTCACCAAAGTTCGGCAAAACGGCCAGGTACGTACGTATAAACCGACGGGAGTTAATAAAACAATGAAACCTTGAACCTGAGTGCTGTACTCGACTCGGGGAACTCGTAAAGTGAGAACACGGTCACTGTCTCATTCATTTAAACAAAAGAGATATACAAAAACCGGGTAGGTACCCATGAGAAAGAGAAGGAGGGACCCGGTCGGCGTAGACGAGAGAACTAAATAGATGGAAAGACGAAGAGTTGGCCTTCGGGGTACCAAAAAGCAGTGGATATCGGTAGCACATCAGATAAGAATTACCATATAGGATTGTATAAAAGCCTTTTTTTTGTGTGCGCTTAAGAAGGTTTCCCGTACCTGAAAGGTGTAATCGAGAGCCTGTTCTTCTAGACGTAAGAAGTATCTTTCTCCAGTTCTCTGTTTTATAATTGCTCTTGTTCATGATTTTCAAAATGAAATATAGTATAGTTTTTTAATTGCTTGCTTAGCTTAAGAGGAATTCGCGCCGCCCCTTATTAGACTTACAGAGAAAAAAGTAATAATCATACATCAAACCATCCAGAGGTGCATTTCCATTTCCATTTCCTTCATCTCCGCTCGGGGTTCTCCCTCCACCGCCGGGTACCTACCGAGTACTTCCCTGAGTACCCGAGCAGTCTCTCATTTAATGACAATCTTCTGTTTGTTCTGATTTGACAGGAGCGACCTTCGTCTTCATTTTCTACTCTCCCTCCAGAAAAGCAGAAGAAAGTTTTAAGTTGTCTTTCCGAGAGTCTCCCTCTTAAGCTTTTCACGCACTATTTTATGTAAATACGTGAATGGAACTTCCGTTTGACGACCACTGGCTTCCATCACACCAAACCTCAACTTCACCAAACCGTCAAACTTTAATGAAGACGAAAAACAGACGGGTTGGACCCGGTTGTGACTTCTGTCCGTAAATCACGTTTCTATTGTCTGTTTGTCTGTTTGTTTGTTTGTTTGTTTATGTACGTACTTATTTATTTTTTGTGTTCGAATGCGGATACGTCGTTTAATTGAATGAATTAATAATAATTTACGATCAATTAAATTTTTATTTGAATTCGTCCACCGCTTCCCGTCACTTCTTTTTCAGTTTTCGATGTCCCGTCCCGTCCCATTTACTTTTTATAGTCAGACGATTCCGTTTGGTTTCGTTCGATGACAAAACGACCATATTCTCGTTGTTGTTTTAATGAGAGACGAGTTTCGATTTCGTTTTATCGATTTCTCTTTCCTTATTTTCCCACAGAGATTTCGACAGGTTTCGGGTTGTGCCACACGCACATGCCAGGCTCCGTGATGGTACCACGACATCCGTAATGGCGGGTACCTCAATCCCCGTATTTATATCAGCCACGGTGATACTACCTGTGAAGATGATTTAATCATCGAATGTGCAAAACGACATTCTGTCGGTGTCATTAATTACCCAGTTTTGAGTTTTGCCTCAAGTACCTGGATCTGCCGTGTGGACTAACGAATTTTCTTTCAGGTTCTCAACTCGTACCTCTCACAGTTTGTTAATCAGGGTTGTCTCCTACCTGAGTTTCCTCTTCCTCTTCGGCAGTTTCCCTTTCGTTTTGTTTTTGACGATTAATTACTTCCCACGGGTGGAATGTGAAAAAAACAAAGACATTCTGACGGGTGAAAGTGCCATTGTCTTTTTTTGTGTTTTCTCCCCTGTGGGTACCGCCAGGTAGCAGACGAGTACTCGAGTTGCCCTGTGACGGCGGGTGGGATACACCTGCTATTGTCTGAACCACCGAACGGTAACTCACGTCAATGAGACCTCCGAATTGTTTTACGACATTTTAAATGGTCCGAAAATGTCGAGATAAGGCTTGGGCCCTTTTAGGGGGGCCCCAAAAAACCCCTCGTTGCCACCCATGTGAAATTTAATTTATTTTATTTCGGGGCGCTAGACACTCGAATTAAATTCGGTGTAACTCGGTTTCAATTTATTTTTTTCGATTTGGTTGCGGCTTATTAGGACCTGGGCGGTTCACTGGTGGTCTAAGCGGCCATCTTGCTATCTTACTGCCCTTTGCGCGCCCTTTTTTTAAATTACAAAAATTGCTCTTTTCGATTAATTAAGGTTACATTCTTCGGGCTATTTGTAGTACAAATCGAGGGTACCACATTTACAGTTGGAACTTGCACATCCCTGACGTTGTTCGCCTCAGTAAAAGTTCCCTTTTTTGTACTGGCAATAAAACGGTAATAAATCCGTAACTTCAAACTTATTACCCAACGAATGCGCTTTTACAATTTCAGTTCCGTGTGATGTGTCCAACGCGTTTGCTTTAGCCCCCACCCGAATTACTCTCCTGCTGCATAGGTGTAGTAATAAAAGAAATGGGTAAATTCCTTATGTATATTTTCCGTATATTATTTTGAGCGAGAACCAGTTTTTATTGCTCCACAACCGCTCCTCTTATGTACTTATATACTGCCGATAGTAAAAATATATATATTTTTTCATCGCAGCAAGTATAACCCAACGGTCGTTTCTTTTATACATATACACACATTTATATATATATACATATATACATTTCAGTTTGAATGGTAAGTTATTTCGAGCCGCCATTCACTTGCCTTGTGAATCTCAATTCAATCGAATCCGTAAAATTTATGTATATTTTTACAATATTTGTATAAAGACCGGTTCTCTGGGTCTCTCCAAATGGTCTCGAAACCTTTAAGAGAGCCACAAACGCCGTCATTATTGTCGTTATTACTTCATCGAGAAACCGTCTCGTATCACAGTATATGTTAATGAGAGGAAATATTATCTAGTGCTATAAATTATAAAACGATTTTCCGATAAGGTCACACACCGGTGTCACTTCAGCCGTCTCTCAGGTGCACTCAGGTACATCCGACGACAATTCCCATGATCGCTATTAATTGATTTATGTTTATTATGCTCAAGAGAGACGGACGGTTCTTTGTTTTCCACGACTTTGTCACATCTTCTTCTTCTTCTTCTCGTTCGTGCGTTAGCCGGTTTTTTTTAACTGCTCGTATGTTTTCCATCTGCTTGAAGATATGATTTCTTTAAAATATGGTGAAATCGTAGAAATGGACACGCAAGGGCAACGTCGAACCTTCACCAGTTAATTAAGGTTTTCATTCAGAACAGTTGGAATCCCATAGAAAGGGAGGTTCTCTTTCATAACCAAACGCGATTTTTCAAGTTCTTTCGGTAGGGGTTTTCTTAACAGACGTGTGAGAAAATGTTTCTCTTTATGAGTTTACGTGATTCCTTCATGTCTGTGTTTTACATCTGTTTCTGTCCCGTTGACAATTTATGTCAGAGAGTCAGACCAATCTTCGAGTACTGAACTTTGTTTTCGATCAGTCAACTTTAATTAGCTCGACCTTCCGCAGTCGGGGATTATTCACCTTATGGTCGTCGTTCGGAAACAATCCCTAACAGAACTACGCCTTAATAAGCCGTAGCTACGTCTGCATAATTTCGACAAACTCCAAAGTTTTGCTAGGAAACTCAGTCGGCTTGTTACATCGTCCCGACTGGGAGGGCCAAAATTTCATTTCATTTTCGTTTTTGAGACAATAAAATGCCGACAGGCCGGTAGTCGGATTCTCTTTAATAGTACGTTTCACTTTATTACTTCTGGCCAGCGAGAATTAAAAGAAAAAGATTATTACAAGCACCCGTAAATCAGTAAGGCACAACAGGTATTGAACCCCGTCTACCCCAAGGCGAATTCCCACAGACGAAACTTAAAAATCAATTTCTTGTGATGTATTATTTAACCCTTTCCTAGGATGTACTCGACAAATTGTGTATAGAGTTCTATAATGTTATGCAGGCACGGGGAGTCTTTCCGTGTTGTGCGACGATTACACTGAATACGAATACTAATAATAATAGTAATGCTATAATATAGTATTACAGCTGGTACGCAAACAGTTAGAAATTCCGAATAGTTTGAGCTTGGCTCTTGAATTGCTCACCCCTCCAACATTTTATTGAATAGATTAGTTTTAATAATTAACAGATGAATAGAATTAATAACAGAGCGTATTGGTAGCGTTGGCAGGTCGGTTGCACTTGCAAGTACCTCTCAAGGTACTCTCAGGAGACAAAATGTGTCAATTGAATAAGTTTTCCTTCGTTCTGAGAAAATGGGAGTCCGACAAGAATTGAGGGGATAATGGCGCTCGGCAGATCGTTAAAACCGGATTCAACCGGAGTCACACATCCCAATAAAAGTCTACGATTATTTATGGAATCGATCGTAAGACATGAGAGCCGGGAAAATAAATTGGAACGTTAAACTGCGGGTTTGTTTTCGGATCGCCTTACAATCAACTCCACCTCTTCGAAAACCGCAAACTAAATGTTTGCGTACCTGTACATCGTTTGACTTACCTTAATGTGAGTCATCCTGTGGTAGTAAAGGTTTGAACTTGCGGTGAATCGCTTGCCGCACACTTGGCACTGGTGAGGCTTTTCTCCGCTGTGAATTCTACGGTGAGTGTTGAGGCTGCTCGACGTGCTGAAACCTTTGTTGCAGACCATGCAAATGTGAGGTTTCTCTCCTACGGACAAAGAACACATATTCTAGTTGATGTGTAGGTTAAACTGAGGTTAAACAAGTTCACAGAAACGTACGCAAAAGAAAAAAAGTACCTCGAACGAAAGAAAAACTCAAATTTTGATTTATCTGACCAGTAAGTAAATGCTTAATAAATTAAATGTTGGTACCCAGTGTGGTATTTGGGTCGCCGTTAGCCCTCGGAATCAGAAGAAAAACTCGTAGCTCATGAAGTGGCTCATTTCGTGGTACTCAAATGACTCCAGGCTACCCGCAGGTTATTGCATTTCGGTCACTTAAAAACAGAGTGGTCTATTGATGGGTAGAAACGACAGGGAAACTACAACCGGGTACTACCCATAGAAAGGTACCATCGATTACAGGCATTGGAGCAGAGCCTCGAGTTCTTTAAATTTAGCAAACCTCAAATTGTTCGTAGATACTTCGTCGCGTTTTAGGTATGAAACGATTCGGAAGTTAGCTGGGCGGAGATTCCTTTCAAACCTTAACTCAGGGCTGTTTCTATTTGCATAAATTCTTAGTGAGTAGAGTACAGGTTCGGGGGACCGGAGAAATCAAATTACAGGAATTTCAGGCAGGGCTGCGCTCTTCTTCGTAATTGCAGGTCGTTGCTTTCCAATTTTTCTCAAAGTGCACAGGTGAACGTCACGTACCTGTATGAGTTCTCATATGTCTCTTTAATAAACTAGGTCTGTCGAACGCTTTCCCGCAGACTTCGCAGGGCAGAAGGTTTCTCTCTCCTCGCTGACTTCTCATCTTCTGCTGTCGTCTCAGCAAGATGTCCGCACTCCTGAAGACCGGAATCTGGGAATGGAAGGCCGGACGCGACTTCCATCCGTTCACCGAGTTAAATTCGTTAAACATGTCATTTCCAGAATGTCTTAAATTGAGAGCCTCGTTCAACACCTGTGAGTGCGTCGAGTGCCTCAGGTTGTCGAGCAAATCGCCCGCGTTCGACGACGTTTCCGAACTTGTCACCGGTGATTTCCGTTCGTCAGCATCCCCACCCAAACTGGGGGGAGAACTCGACGTCGAACCTGGTGATGGAATCATCACCCTTGAAAGGAGTGATGTTGAGAGATCTAAAGGAGAGTCTGAAAATGAAAACAAAAACAAAATTGCTGTGCGTTCTAAAGTTACCGTCCAATAGTCTTATATAGGAAGAAATTATTAATAGTAAAAGTTCTGACATGAGTGGATACTTCTCATTTGAGACATGCGCAGGTGTGCCAACTTCTCATATATAGACATCAATGACGGCAATCACGTACCTTCCAGAATGGTATCCATAGTTCTTCTGTACAGAGAATTTCTTAGATAGTTCACAGCGGGCATAAAAAAGACTTCTTCCTGTCTTTCCGGGAGAAAAAACACGACCAACTCCGTGTTGGCCGGAATGTTTTTGACAACCTCAAAGAGAGGCTCTCCTTTGACTCGGGTACCTATGACATTGACGTCTTCTGAGTAGGTGGTCGATGTCCTCAGAAACCTCACCCAGTTGCAGTGACGTTCTTTGGTCGTTGAGATCTCGTCGTAGCACCCGAAACAGTTTCTAATCTGAAAGAGAAGAGACACAAGTTGTTCGTGAGTACACCTGTACCGCATGGGAGTTCGAGACAAGTCGTACAGGTGCCGATGTGGCACATCTGCATGTTAAACCTTGCCAAATGAAAAGTTTAAAAAACCTGAATGCCTGAATTTCGATGGAAAAGGAAAGGTTCTCCTTTCTCCTCAAGGGTCGACTTTTACGGTCCCTTGCATTCGACTCGTCTTGATGGGTACCTATTTTTCATAGGCGTTTTCACATTACACCTGCTCAAGCTGCGGAACCAACTCAACCCCCTGTACAACCTGTTTTCATCATCACACCAACCAGGTTTCTCAGGTTTCCGTAGGTACGTGGTCTATAGTTTGAATGTCTTGAACGTCGGGAGAAGGAAGATTTCCACCTCTGCAGGCAATCTCCGTCGTATGAGAAAAACAAAGTATCCGTTTCCGTCGGACATTAGGAGTTCTTTGGTCTCTCTCTGGTCACCGCCTCACCCTCAGAACTAATGAAATAACACCATTTGGCACAATTAGACATATTTAAAAGCATCCTCTAATTAACAGTGGACAATAACCGAGAAGAAAATTGTTTTTTTGTCCTTGCCGTGACTCAGTGACGTACTCCTTGACGTTTCCTGCAGCAGGTTCTAGAATAGTTTTAAAACTATGTCCACTGAAGTAATCAAATTGGTACGAATCGACTGAATTCCTTCTCATTTGGACGCTAAAACAACATCTGGGACTTGGAATTAAGCAATTGTAATTACAATTAATGCTTTATTGTAGTTTTTTAGAATGTTTTGTAGAGTTGATTTTTCTTAGTTCTTACCTGGGATACATAAGATACCTAAGAAGTTGTTGTTGTTGTGTGTGTGCCTACCTTTACTTATTTTTGGACCAAACAAGAGAGGTCCTGAGGTGTAACAGGGTACTACAACCATTTTAGGAACTACGAGCTACTACTCTTTCCATTCGACCGAAGGTGATATTTATTTTAGACAAGAAGCCACAATGAAATTGCTAAATAAACAAAGAGTAACTCCGGTCGCGGTTCATTCGTAAAGAAGGTTCTGTTAATTTCGACAAAAACCAACAGGTCCATTGTTTGCGATTTGCTACGGTTACGGTACCTCTCTCAAAATGACCGTCACTGATTTAACCTCAAGTGGTTGGATCTCGGATTATTACAGATTTTTTTGGGACTAATCTCATGAGGGGGGGTTCACATCCATGACTGACCGTATCGCTCGTTTACACTTGCCGAAATGATACTGGCTCCTTTTTTAGTGTTCCCATTATTGGTGGCAGGTTTTCTTCATCTTCGGGTTAATTACGTGCTTTTTTGTGGGGTTACCTGAACTTCCAGACCGTGACAAAATTGTTTAGGGAAATTGAATCGGTATTAACGTGTGAGGCAGTGTAAGCAAGACGACGTGTGAGTATTTATATATATATATATATATATATATAAAAGATTGAAGAAACTCTCACACAGACTAAATAGACAGGTGAGCCAGTTTTCGTATCGAAGAAATAGACCGTTTTTATTGTGATTTTTCTTGAGTTAGACTACTTGAGCGACTACTCAACCTTTAATGCCACGAATTTACCTCTTACAGGAGCAAAGTCTCATCTCAAAAACAATCAAAAACCTGTTCCATTACAAATTTGCAAACCTGATTTTTTTTCCGCATGGATATCATTTTCAATTATGTAATTTGCGCACGTGAACCCGTCAACATCAGAGATGGTTTGAGGAATTTTCAGGTACTGAACACAACCCGACCTACGAAAAGGCAATCGAATTTGGTGCGAACTCAATCAGCTTTGGATGTGCGGGTGGGTATCACAACACCCCGGGCGGGGTCAATCGTTTTAAACGGAACGAAAAGGTACCTGCCACCCGACCGAATTGATTTTGGGTGCGTTTCGTACAGCCCGTGCGCCCTCATTCTCGCTCATTTAAATAGGTTGAATGGAAATTTTAACCCTGTGAATTAAACGCTTTCTCATTTCATCATAAGAAATAATAATTTTATTTTTTTTTGAATGAAATTGTGGGCCCTTTCATCCCGGAGGCATCGTTTACTAGAAAACTTTGAAAGTGCGTGAAACTTAATTTGGTTTTGGGGCATTCGAAAAGAGTCAAAGGCACACCTGTTGAGTGGGGTACCTCAAAACGAGTAAGGCACATGGTTCCCAGAAGAAAGGGTTAGGTCCGGCTAATGAGCCAAGTACTCGAACTTTCAGGTCCCATGTCCCACAATCGTCTAGAAAGATACTCAAAGAAAAAAAGACACTCAAATGACTGAACCTAATTTTTCGTATTCATTCATTCCGAACCTGATTCGCTCGCTCTACCTCTCTCTCTCTCTCTCTCTCTCTCTCTCTCTCTCACTCTTAAGTCTTCAATTAAAAGAAAGGAGTATATTTTTATGGATTCCCAGTTACGGCACTGCACGCCGGACACAAAGCACTTTGTCGAGAGCTTTGCTGGTTAACTGTCCGTGCCCCGAAGGGAAATGCTTAACTTAGGAGAAGCGATATTTTTCTTTTATAATCGTAACATCAGCTTCTTCGTAATGGAAACATAATTAGCGCTTACCTTCATACCTCTACTGCTGCAAGCCATTTAATGTCTTCGCCTATGTTTTCCTTAGCGGACGGGTACCTGACCGCCGCCTCCAGCTACCCACCAATTCCCCGTGCTATCCGACTTTTTAAACTTGTTTTAACTGCTTTTTCATTAACTTCTTTTTGTTCCCTCTTGTGCACTGGTCTCTTGTCCTCCCTCCACAGACACACACACACACACACACCTATCACCCGGCATTTGCTTCAACCAACTTATACTTTTCCGTCTTCTTCTACGTTTCTACTTTAATGGTTGGCGAGAGGAGAAAAAGAGTACATTTCGGATACGAGTATTTTTCATCCAGTTTGATTTCATTCATAGCTTCTGTTGAATGAACTGTTTGAGTCCGAATCGCGGCGACCACGTCTTCCTACCTCTGCAAGTCATTGCCATTTTCAAGGCTCTACGCAGTATAATAATTTCTATTTTATCTATTTTTATTTTTACGGTCGTCCACCACCTTCCCTTCGTGCGCTTTTAGCTCAGGTCTTCGGCGACGGATTTCGTCAAATTTTCGTAAACTTTTAAGAACGTTAACGTTGGTTGAGAGTAACATGTCTACTTCTATAAATTCTCCGTCGCTATAAAAATTATAATTTATGTTTCTCGTTTAAGGTATTTTGCACTTGGTCAGTCGATTTCATTCAGTAAGTTTGATGCCAAATGAAGTTATAAAACTGTTGTAAAAGGAGTGTGTTGTGAATCAACGAATGATCAACTCATCTACAGAACGAACAAAAATTTTGATTCAACGACAAGTGAAAAGCTGGAAGCATTGGGTCACGACAAAATTATAACTGTAATACTAGAAAAACAGTGAGATTCTAGGCGGTGGCTCAAAAATGTAGTCAAGTGAAAACATGGTTAATGAACGGTGATCTGAAAATTAATTTCACTTTGAAGAAATCAATCACGCGGAATTCGATTTTTGTTCCTTCTCATCGGCAGAGATCTGTAAGGATCACAGCCAGAACTTTCCTCGGGTACCTCCGAATGGTTCGCCTCGTCGTAAGAAAAGGTAAAAGGCCATTAGAGCGGTCTCGGGTGTACCAGAAGCATTGACATTTAGGAAATTCGTCTTTTGCCTTTGTGTACTTATTTTTTTTTATTCGTCGCCATTGAAGTCACCGTTATGCGATGAGTCGTTCACATTGGCCCTAAGTGCCATTTCCAACTTTAGCTGGTGAAGAAAACGACCTGACGCTCAATGCACTTTGTCTGCCATCCCGCACAAAGTCACCGTGTTGGCGCCATCAACGTTTATGTCGTCTCACATTAAGTTTGTCAAACGGTCGTTGTTTTCACCACGGACGGTGAAGACTTACCGATGACAACATGAAAGTAGTACAGGTGATATGGTTCAAACCCTGAAGTTTTCACAACCAAGATAAATCGACTGCGGAGAAGACAAGTGGGAAGTGAAGAAGAGGAATTACCATCGGAAAAAACGAGTCCAATAATTTGTTTCTGAACGTAAAATGTCTCCAATTGTTTCGGACACAAAAGAGTCGGAGGCCCAAAAATGGTGAGCTGAACGTGTAAAACAAGGTATGGATGCTGTCCAGGTACAACTCCGACAAATTGCATTCTCGTAAAACGACCGGAATGAAACCGAACAGTAGTTTGTACGTTCAACTCCTTGTTTTCGTGTGTCCAACTCGCAAAAGCGTGAAATAGACAATAGAAACAGACGAGGTGTCGTTACGGTGCAATTCATAATAGTTTCTCATGTCCTACAGTGTAGCGGGTACAGGTACCCGTTTGGGTGGTCCAGCAACCCAGGTACAACAGCCTCACCTGTTTTAATCAATTTAAATTTCACTTAACCTATTTGTGAACTGTCGCAGCGAACTTAAACAATTCCAACCAGTACAGATCCCTTGATACTTGTCATTTTTAACATAGTGACAGTCGATTTTCCTTTTCGAGATTTTTTCATGGACAATCGATGCAAATATATAGATAAACACTACTAATGTACATTTTTCAAATTAATTTTCATAAAACTTTGTCACACTTATCCGGTTTCAAAAATTTAAGCACGGAGAAGACGTCCTTGAGAAGGACAATTAGCTGCCAGTTTTGAGTCCAGAGACGATCTTCCCCGCCGCGAAGTATTTTTAGTTATGAACTCGTTTTAAGTTTGACGTAAACAATATTCATTATTTACGAAAACGATGTTGGAAACTTAAATTAGGTGTACCGCGACGGTTAATGAACCTAAATCTCTCGCGTTATTATTACACTTCAATAAGAAATGTGCAATTTGTTTAGTAAACGATGACAACACCAACAGTTTTCACGTCACCGTGGTATACAAACACCGTTGCTTTTAGTATTTTCTAGCTGTCTCGGTATTATTTTGAAATGTTACTGACGTTGGGAAAACACCTCAGGTAGCTTTAGAGGAAAAGTACCCGGTACCTTTAAAATTGAGGACAGACTGAGAACCGGAGGAACTTTGACGGGCACCAGTCACCGATTTCATCGGTCTCCGCTTCGATCACGCTCTCGTCCTCCTCCCGAATCGTTCAGTACCCATTTCAGTACCCGATTAATCACAGTGATTTACAAGTTTGCAGAAGAGACGACAAAAGGTTAAAAACTCGGTTTGACTCGAAGGAGTAAGAAAAATGCAGTTGCAGAGAAAGAAGCCGCTCACGATTTGCAGTAAATTCTCAACCTTGTAATTTAGGGACTGGGTACAAGTGCCTGGGTCTACCGATGGGCTTCCTTTTTCTTTTCCACTGTGTCCGTATTATTAGGAGGTTGCCCGGGTGAAAAGTAGCAGAAGGTAGACACACGAAGATAAAAACACGGGCCTTAATCAGTGGCCTCAATTGAGCACCGGAGGAAGACGCGTGACCGAACTCCTTGGCTCTTACATGAGCGTGACTTACGATATTTCGGTAGTATCCAATCACCTGAGGCTAATTATTATTTTCATTTATTAACTTTTTGTTTAACAAAGTATTTATTATATATTTTTTAATCACGACATTTAAGGGGAACAAGTTTTCAGGATCACGTCCGTCAGAGCATTGGATAATTTAATGCGTTCGTAACTACCCCCCCAGACCAAAACTAGACTCGAACTTGTGTTTATCTTCTAAATTTTTTTTCTCTCTCTCTCTCTCTCACTCCAGTACTTGTTTCATCTCACTCTCCATCTATTTATTTATCTGTCTCTCTCTATTGAGGTCTTCGTTTACCTTGTCCGAACGATACTTGTTATGGTTGGTTGGTCTCTCTTTCTCTCTCTTACTTCGGTACCCGTTTAATAATACTTTTGTCTTGGTGTGCGATTAAGCGGTTCACCAAAATCACAGTCAATCCACTTCAAACCGTTCTTATTAAACTTGTTCGACACGAGTTAGATCGGTTGCCCGAAACGATTCACCTACCGATCTGCCGGGGGTTTCAGCCGAACGGTTAGGAAGAGATTGTTAAGAATTAAATACGGTTTTGACAATTATGAATTCCTGAGCGTGCTTCGGTACCGGGTACTACTCCCTAGAGCAAAGAGATGCTTAAGCATCGGGGTCCTATTTGGGTTGTTTTATCAGCTACACACACACACACACACACAAGAACAAACTCAGTCTACGCAGTAGAATTTTATAACGTAATTGCGAGGGAGTGTCAAGTGAACACCGTTGATCTGAGACTGATCTTGTGGTCGAGTCGTCTCAGGTAACCTAAAATTATTGTCACCTGTACAATTAGGTACTGTCGTGTGGATGCAACAGGTGAAATTCGGACACTGTTATTACCGATTTCACTGAATCATCACCTTAATTGTATGGTACGACGACAAACGCCGATGATTGCCTTAATAAACGATCGAGAATTCACTGTACGAGTGCGACACTGTGCCAATTACAACTGAATTAAACTTAATTTTGATTTCACCGGGCAAGTGCTGTTGAACACCCGAAGATAACTAACGACCGTGTAAATAGCGTTACAACCCAGAAACTACCACTCCACTACTTCGACACCTCGTAAACTATCAAATGAACTAATTCGCCAGATTCGCACGGTTCTATTTTAATTGTAACTTTTATATAAATCAATTTTATCGCTTCCTTTTGTGTCTGTGTAAGTTTTCGACTGTCGGTAGTTACTAGTAATTGTTTACTACCAATTTTACTACTCTTATGTAGTCTCGCTCTGATAATTAGCGAATAAATTAATACAAAACGCTAATTACTCGCGACGGTCGCTCTTTTCGGTTCCATTAAAAATCAATCGGGTTGAATGAATGTATGCCTTTGTGTGTTCCATTCAAATAAATAGTGATGTTTATTAAACGAGCAATAAATGTTACGCCGGGATATTATTAATGTGCGCGGAAGACAAGAATTTTAGTGTGTGAGAAACTACTGATATCATTCATATCGAGTTTTATTAATTTTTGTGTTACCACCGAGGATCATTATACTACGACTGTCTAATAATATTTAATAAAAGTTGACGTAGACCTAGGTAATGACTTTTACAGGTACCAAAAATTTAATAGGAAGTTACTACGCACTTGTGGTTGTGTGCATGCTAAAATGTAGTGGGCCAGGGAAGTTGTGGAGGAAGGACCACTGCAGAGGAGAGTGAAGTCAGCAGTGGTTTATTACGTGAATTTTATAAACCCGTACAGGTGTAGCGAGTGCCGAATATGTTGGTCATCAACGCAGTGATGTTGATGATGATTCAGCTGTAATTTTTAGAAAGTTCAACGACTAATTACGCTGATTAAAAGCAATTGATGGATGTAAAGCATGCAATTCGGATGCAAAAAGGTCGTTTTCTCGTGGTGCCACGTTGACCGCGTTACAACTTTCTAAGTCAAATTCGTTTTTACGGAGTGTCCCGCGTACTCGTGGGTACTCGCGAGCACCTCGCGTGTACCTCACCTTGTAAATTACGTTTTACAGTGTGCTCGGAAACGTTTTTCGTTTCGGCAACGTAACGGCGACATAAAAAGGAAATAGATTTTTATCCGAGCGATGATTTTGCCTTCTTCAAGCGGACAATATCAGATTTCCAGGTGATATTTCATGGATGGTATCAGATTTCGATCGAATCCTAACGTCGGTGGGTAACACTTCCCCGATTTGACGCACGACCGAAAGGGTTCCTCGACGAATTTACTACTTCTACTGTCATGTAAGTGTCTTCTGGAAGAAGCATTTTACCGGAAAATCCAGTTGACAGAATTTAGTACGAAAACTAAAAAAAATCATGTTTCTTACACGGAACAATGCCAAGAAAAAACTTGTTACTTTTGTCAACAATCAACGGTACTCTAATGAGCAAGCAAACGAACAAACAACAAACAATTCATTCCCACATTTAACTGCAACAAAAAAAAGTGTCATTTAACAATTCATCGAACTTGTTGCGGGACTTTTCGCTTTAATTAACGTAATTTCTCATTCTTTCCGCTACATTTTCGCCATTTTTTCGAGGTAAACTTTGATTTCCGGTTTCCGGGATTCGACATCGGTGCCAGAAAGCGTCAGGGACAACCGGGACAAGCCAACCACCCGACGGTAAGGCAATGAAAAATAAATCTCGTGAAAATAATTTAATGACGAGGACGGCATTTTAACAGATGTAAAACCATTTCATGGTTTGTCAAGTAAAAAAATTGTTTCTCCAGCAGCCCAACGTTCTGGAAGAGTGGTGCCTACGTATTACGACCATTGCGCATTCTCCGCTTTCACGGTTGCGGTTTATATTTTTCGTACGTTCTCCATAAATAAAACTCATAAATTCACAGGTAACAGAGCTTTCATCGAGTTGGAAACTTTGCAATGAGTACAACTATAACACCTGCAGGAACCACACCGGCGAATTAATTAATAACACTTATTTATCATCAACTCGTTTACTATTTTACCATTACTTTTCTCTTTTCTCATTTACTTAAGCAATTCTCATACAAAAACGCAAATATAAACTACAATATAACTAAAGTATTTAAATGTTAAATATTGGTTACTTCTCATCACAGTGTAATGTACTCCCCAGCCTTAACAATGAATTTTATATAAAAACTATTAATTGCCACACGTCTAAAGGTTTTTGAGATTGGTTTTTTGGGGTTTGGAGAAAGGTTTTTGAATTTTTCACTTACCGATACATTATTAATCATTAAACTTATAAAATAATAATACTTAAAAAATTTTTTACTTTTTTTTTCTTTGGTTTTTTTAATTTATGATCAAGTTTAATTAAGTTTTAAGGACTGTATAAATCACTTAATGAAGAAGAGTAACTTTTAAAAACTTATTGAGCTTATTAACCGTTGCCCCAATCTAACACAATATTTAGAATTAGTACACAGACATGGCATGTAGCGTAACATTTAAAACACCGTACAATCGTTCAAATTAATTCTTTCGTTTACGTCTAATGATTAGTATGTTTACGTAATGTCAAGGTTATTCTGAAGTCAAGAATTATTCGCATTAATAAGATATAGTAGAAACATTCCAAGTAGTAAAAAATAACTATGATTCAACGACACGCATTCTAACGTAGTGTCGCTCGCGTACCAGCAGTAGTCGTCAAATCATTTATTTCTTGTCACTCGTACCGGTTAATGGTAATCCCGTGGGTAAATAAATTAAATAAGTTTCGATTATTGAAAGTTTTATCTTTAAATAAGTACGATTAGCATTGATCTCGATCGCGGTCATTTATAATAGAAGTAAATGAATGAAACACTGCTGAAGACAAAAAAAAAGATCGGTGTGCGCGCACCACGAGTCTTCTGCATCAGACAAACAATTTAAAAAATCAGTTTCGCATAGTCTCGTCTAGCATCCCTCCCGCTAGACAAGAAATACGGCACAATAAAATTAAATCTGTCCGAGAGGTGGATGGGATCGTAAAGTGAAACATGTTAATCCGAGTATCATTAACAACTGTCTCGAACTTTATGCAGAGGACAGCCGCAAATCTAAACAAAAATTATTGGTCTAACCTGTTTGATATGACCGTGTACCTTAGACTGTACCTTGTTGGTCATTCATTTCTCCCGAGCTTCCGGTGGCGGCGAGAAATGACGTCCGATGAAACAGAACTTAATTTTCTCAATCGTAAAAATCCTTTTTATGTTTTCAAACAATCCGATCGGCATTCATAACTCGAACGGTAGAGAATGGCCCGAGAGTATTATTATACGTCAAGTACGTATATTGAGACTGCTCGAGTTTATGTTATGGGATTTACGCGAGATAGAATTAGGATATTAAAACATGAAGCAAATTGTTTGAAAAATATTAATAATAAAACATGCTAAATTGAAAATTTTGAGACTAAAATAAGAATAAATATAAGCTGAATTTTGTGTGTGTGTATGTGGATAGATTCACATAAATTCTTTGTGGTACAGTCATGATTGCCAAACTTTAGGTTCCACATGATGTTAGACAAAATCAGTCTCCCTCATTCTTTATTACGGCAGACGATCAATGCAAAATAAAAACGAACGTTTTCGACGCCATCAAAGCTCTAGGACTTAATGTCTACATGCTGATTCTTTGACGTCAAGGTTCACACTCCGGTCAGTCATTAACTACCGAAGAGAATGAATGAAACCAGGTTGAGCATCTCACCTAATGAAGCATTTAATAGAAGGGAAATCAATCACAAATCCCAACGAGATAAGCATCATCCCATTAGACAAATTCGTAGGTCATTTCCTAAGATACAGATCTAACACTTCTCTCTCTGTGGATGAACTTCCTCCACCGTCCTACTCAAATCCCCCGTTCCCTTGCGTAGAAGACGTAGAAGAAGAAGAAGAAGAAGAAAAAACACCTTTTAAAACAATCGAATAACAAAAAGAGAGAACGAGACGAAAGAGATGATGATGATGATGTTGGTGATGATGAAAAAGAAAACTTAATTTGAGAAATTAAAACATAAAAGTGTCCATTAGGACAGACCATCAAAACGTCCAAACATTTTACGCATTGACTAAAAGCCCATTGAGTTCAGTTGAGGACTCTCGTCGAACAAGACAAAGGTAAAGAGAACAAGAAGTGGATGAAGCTTAGACCAAAAACTAGTCTTCCCCTTGGGTGTTACCTGGAATGTACCCGAGTCCTAGACGGAAAGATGGAAAATTATTCACAAATGTTTAATAAATTCCGATTTGTAAAATGCGATCGCCGAAAGGTGGTGATCTCGAGATGGACAGGTGGACATCAAGATGGCCGTTTTAATCCGAAGAAATCACCGTGGCAGCCGAATATCACGCCAAATTTAATAGTATTGTTCCGCTTGCACGGGCAACATTTCAATAGTTTATTTGGCTCGGGGCTGAATTGAAGTTCAGGCTGCTCCTTTTTCTTCGACTTCTCCATCTTTAAAATTACTCCAATTAACTTTGCACAACCATGCTAACTAATGCATGAACTAATGCAAGGAGCCTAGGGCTTGACTTTAATGAATACACAGCACACACACACACACACACACACACACACACAGGCACAGACACACTTGATTATCAACAGACCGGAGAGGAACTTTTCTTACAGTAATCTCTTTTTTTTTCTACTCGATTGCTATTATTTCTAATCACATTCCTTTTCTAGTCACAAACGTAAATTCCATTTGTTTAATGTGTTTCAAATTGTAGTGAAATGAAGAACACAAAGTTACAACTCAAATCGTCAACTAAGTTTTCTAACTGTCGGTGAGCCGTCTTGCGGCAGGGAATTTTGCGGTACCGAATCTTCCGAATTTGAAAGAACCTTAAACCTGAAACCTATTTCGGGCTCTGCATCCTATATTAAATTGTTTATATTCTCGAGCCAACAAGTGTTTCTAGTTCTAGAGGAAGCTTCACTCTTTTCTTATTGTCATTCGAGACATTTCTTTGGTGCTGGGAATCGTTCGAGTTGGTACTTGACGCTGCACTTGTTCGGCACGACGAGAAATTACGAAACTCCAGAATGTAGTGGATGTTAGACGTGACAAAAAACGCACGTGAAAGATCGATCAAGATCAAACAAGTTCAATGACAAAACAAACCAACCTGAAGAGAAGCCTTGAATTTAAATCAGAAAGAAAAGTAAATTAATTACGGTCAAACGAAAACTGTCTCGTGAGGAAGACAACATTTCCATGTTCCGAGGAGGGACTTTGACGAGATCAAAGAAGATCCGCGAGATGTCCAGTTGCTCGAGTCGGATGCTGAAATGGTCCGAGCAAGAGGCGGAGAGCCGTCCTGGGAACGTTCAAGGGACAACGTAAAAAATAGAGGTTTTCAGGTATCGACACTTTGAGGGAATGACACAGGTGTACGAGGGTCAAAAGGTGACGTCTCATCGACTTCAACACTTTGGTGTGGGGGCCATCGGGGCCACGAGGCAATAAACGACACTCTGAGATCTACCGGCAATAAAACACGAAATTGTAGTATAAAGTATGGCTATATTAAGTCGGTCGCGCTACCTCTCCCTCTCACTCTCTGGCTCCTCTTAAATTAATTAATATCCGTAACTTTGCGTAATGACTTTATTTTCCTGAATTCGTGAGAAGTTGGATGGTAAAGAAAACGACTCTGAGAATATTATGAGTCGATGAACTTTTTACAATTTCAAAATGCCTTGTTCAACCAGTTCAAAGGGAATAAATGAGAAGGTACCGATTAAAATGGCCACTGCCGTCTGCTACCGCCTGTCATTTCGTCTACAATGCGAGTGCGAGGACGGGTACCCGGGCATGCGAATACTTCAACTCTGCTCTCGGGGTCAAGGTCGTGTTGCCAACTACAATTTACCATATTAATGAGTTACTTTATGGTATCCGTCCGTGTGAACTCCTCACCATTACAAATACGCACTGATTCGACTGCTCGCCGCCATCTTGAGTCTCTTCGGACTGACAATTTGCTTGAATTCAACTGCTACCATCGGTCACGTTGAAGGGCGTACCTACAGGAAGTCGGAGGTACCACTCGAGTCAAAGGAAACGGCGCGTTATTAAACTTTTGGGAAAATACCATGTTAATTTTAAATCATAGACATCCGGTCGCTGCAATTAAATATTTTTAAGAAAAGACCCTGGCGATTTAGACCGGGATGAGTCTTCCAGGTACGCGCCAGGTATTCTTCCTTTCGGGGGCTCGTTTAGGTTCCCGTACACGAACGTGTCGTGTCGTGCGGTTGCAGTTTTCGTCGAACAGGTGCGAGCGAGAAGATGACAAATTAAACCATTCGACTTTTAATGAATGAAATAAAAATGTTGCTGGTTAATCTGCGGCCTGAGTCGCACTATCGAAACCCGGAGTTATATAATTAGAGTGGATTTTGACAGGTCTGAAACGCGTTCCACTCGAACCTGAGGAGTTGCTTTCATTGTCCGGCTTGAACCTGAGACCCATCCGCACGGCGATCGATTCATGCAAGGTAATTAACATAAAACCTGTGCACGACGCGAGGATTAAGGTTTTCAGACAGAAGTAGACGAAGGTTCGGTCGTGTCACTTCCAATTTTACTGTCTCGTTGCTTTTTTTCTTTACCCGACACAATGGACGACGGTCTTGCTCGGGTGGAAATTTACACGGTTTCTAGTTTTGGAACGAAGTCTCGAAACTAATTTATTTATTTTGTGAATTTTCCATGTGAACCAAGTGCCGGGTTTAATATTTCACCGCCATTGTTTTCCCAAACAAATTCTGAGGATGAGTTGTTTTTTACAATGATTTTTGTTCACCACGAGCACTATTAAGAACGTACTAAAATTTTCAAACACTACGTGCGTACACAACCACATAAAGCTTTTATGTTACATATACATTGTCTGTACATAAATCCTATTAAGAATGTCTGGTGTTTGAGGAATACACCAACCCTTCCACTTTAACGCCACTTTGACTCGACTCTAAAATAGTTCGAAACAATAACTCGACAAGTCGGTACCTGTCACCACGTGTTGTAATTGTCTGCATCATCGAATTGACAGAATTGATAACTACACTGAGGAATCGATGACAAGAAAAAATAGAAGATGATCAATCACAAAACCCGGCCATCGGGAATGGCCACCTGTTGAACAACACCCGTTTAACTTTTCTCAGGACAAGAAAATTTCCGCACGGATACAAATCCTCCCTTGGAGGTACATTCCTATACTACAATATTGTTGTAATTTAGTGTGGTGTAGTGGTTTCCTAAACGTCTTCATTCAAGCCTTACATTTCGCGTGGTGGCGTATTTGTTTCGTGACCGAGACACACTAAACATGTAATGAGCGATCTGGCACAACCTTTTCTCACATCCTTTGGTTTTCCTTGACTGCAGGAAGTTCACGGTGCCTTTTCGAAAAGTACAGTCGAGTCGTGAGAAATACAAATACAAATCGTAGTTTTTTTTTCCATGATCAATTCATGTTTGCGTGGCCGACCATTTAGATAATTACAGACGTTCAAAGAAATCTCATTCAACGGGGGGTTGATTTTTGACACCTTTTGATTCTACGAAGGTGAAAACCTTGAATCCTTGAAGTAAACCTTATTATTATTAATATTTCCTGCCGTAGCAGACGTCATTAGAATCCTAGACTAATTAACGTGCGCAACAATACCAGACAAAAAAATCTAATTAAGCTCTATCGCTGGCTTCTTTCATTGTTTTTATTGTCCTCATGAAGGACCGTTTCAGCACTTCTTCAGTAGTACCATGGTTACTGCTTATTGTAGTATGTCTACGTATAAACTAGAGAAAACTTAAATTTTGTGAGCTATAATTGAGAACTCGGAAATTTCATTACAAACAAGAAACTTTCTTATACACTTGCTTTTAAAATTAAAATTATATATGTCAGTAATTAGTGCCACGAGTAAAATTTAAAATAGAAGTAAAAATAATTCGCGCTACAGAACTAATGAAATATCAGACAATACGACGGAAATTTTATATGAACGCCAAAGGAGTTCAAAGGATGCTGAACCGTACACAAATGATTTTTCAACTTATTTGATAAATATTATCGTGAATATTAGACTGAAAATCTAAATATTGTTACGATCTAATAATTCTGTAATAGACAGACAAATGGCGAAACACTTAGGCACGAAGATAATGAGCCCGAGGTGGAATGAAAAAGTTCGAACCACCGCGAACGGAGAGAAATCGTATTGTGGAATTCACTTCGCTTAATCACATTATTAAATTTTTAACAGTACAGAAAAGTTTCTAAAAGAAACTACTTCGGTACGGTCGATTGATCGGGTGCAACAATATCTAAAAAACTAAAAAACAATTATGAATTCTAGTCAATGGATCACTCAGAACATCACGTTAACCTAAACTCGGCGCCTACTGTAACTAATGTCTGATTTAATTATTGGGAAACATAACCATTGTAGTAAAAGTAACTTCTCTAACTCTAACTGAGGTACCAGCAACACTACGCATGTGTTAAATCGACATTAAATTGAATTACAGTGTTTCGCTTTTTAGTATAGTAGTATAGTAGTAGTAGTAGAAATAGTACATTTTTATAATGAATACATTTTATGAGTAATATAAATAATAAGAGTAGAATATGAATAAATAAATAGATAAATCTCGTGACGGAAGCAAGTCAAAGGACGGCGAAATTAATACTATAAATAACTAATAAAATAAATAATATGCAATAAAAATAAATACCCAAATTATTATGTTAATTTTATCAAAAGAGAACAGATTCTTTTTGTTTGGGATCAATAGATCATTCAAGTGTTCAGGATTGACATTCAAAGGAGGCACATTCGTAAAATAAAATTTACAACGTAACACATTTCACTCAGTCTAAATGACAGCGTTAACTGCTTCTGGTCACTTCGCCTGTTCGATAGGCCGGGTAGAATGTTCTAATTTTTCTTTCCATCCTAACTGGTGCCTGACCAAAATGGCTCGGGGAATTCAACTCGATTTTATTTTTCCATTAGTCGCTTTGCTGGAAAGCATCTTTGATTTCGATTCTCGTAATTAAAATTCTTATTAACTTGTTTGTCACACCGGACCGTTTGATTAATTCTTTTTCGTACTTGTTAAGAAGCTCTTCCATGTTGGGCGTTACCATCTGGTGGAGTCTACCCCGGGGGAGTTTGACTGGCGTGTTTTCGCAATCCGAAGATTAAAATTTATAACAATAAAAACATTTTACGCTAACTGGAAGCGATCGTGTGAAGTGAAAAACGCCAATTTTGTTTGATTAATGTATCCAATGGTATTTGTATTGATTGCCACTCTGCTCTTATTTTTTATTATTAAAAATTTAAATTTTCCCTTAAATTCAGGTATGCCAACTGACAAAACTTTAAATTGTTGCTTTTGTGTGAAGAAATAACAACCGAAAAGGTTTAATTAAATTATTAAATATTCCTCACAACACCTGATCTGACAGACGTTGAGAGTAAGTGAAATTACTCTCACTATGACTATTTTTGCTATTTATTAAATACTTAAATAATTAATAAAAATAAAATAAAAAAGTGTTGTTTACGACTCAGGGTACATTTTATTTTGATAGGCAAATTAAAAATTGACAGTCATGTGGCATGAGAGAGAGAGAGAGAGAGAAATGAACTAAAAAAGAAAAATAGAAAATAATTCTGGTACAATGATGGCCTCATAAAAATAAATGGAAATAGGCGTTGGGTTATTGCCTCAAATGGTAGCAACTCCGTTAGAGTAGAAACAGATGGACTAATTCAACGTTTTGATGGATTAAAAACTATCTGTTAATAACTATTTTCTTTTTTTTTCGGGCATTATGTGCACGTATATCCAAGCAAAGATCTCTTCCTGACTGAAATATACGGAGTAATTAGAAACATAATATTCATCTTTGTCTGACACGCGATTTTAATTTTTCATAACCAAGCGACTGTAGGAGAAAATATATTTTCAAAGTACGCCATGTTTAAACTATTTTTGCTAGTTTTAAATACATTGGTTGGACTTTTTTATGTATTCGTATTGCGAGTTGGTACTTATTGATTTCATATTGTACACTTCGGAGGTAGCGAATTAAACAAATGTAACTTCTGTCGTCACACCGAACGCAGACGCAATTTCGTATCCTTCAAATTAAAATTTACAATGTTGGCATTTGGTAATCTGCTAGAAATACAAAACTATGAATTATGTTACAGGTACGCACTGTTTAAAAGAGTAAATTGCTATTCGCCGTATGCAAAACACACCTACCGGGACCATTAGCTAGGTGTGCAGGTACGATACGACTGGCTCAATGTTTTTTTGCTACGAAAAATATTCATTTGAAAATGATAGGAAATGCCGATTAAATTGCAGCAAAATTTTTCTCCTCCTGGCTCTTCGATGGGTGAATTCTATGTTATTTTTTTTTATATATCAGGCACCGGTAGCAAAAACTCATAGTTCAAAATGGCTGAAAATGACTCCGGCGATTTGGAAAGCTTCAAGCCATTTGAATTATAATAGACTTTGTCTATTTGATCAAAATCATTCTACAGTAGATTTCACTCCCCGTTGACAGAGACTTATTAATAAGTTTCGAGAGATCTTTATTGTTACGGACGGGTGATCTTTTCTAAATTCCTTAGATCTTTTTCTTGTTTAAACTTTCTTTCATTAGTTTTACTCCTTTACATAATGCAAGCGGAGAAGAAAAAATTATCAGAATCGAATGTTTGGCTATGTAATTAATTATTTTAAACACGAATTAGGCTAACTGTGTCAATTATGGTACTTTTCTTTATGAGAGTACTTCTTTTTCGGCATGATGTTGTTCTTGATATTTTGAAATTTCTCCCTACAACTGCAAGATGTAGGTCTGACACTTTAGAAGTACCTATTCATGATAGAATTAGGATTTTGTTTCTAGAACACGCCGATTTACCACTTCGACATTGAATTTTTAAGTGCTAATACGACTGGTATGTAGTACTCGTTCAATTTCCTAAATTTTTAGGCTTCTTCCTTACTTCCGAATCTTCAATTCTACAAAGGTAGTTCTACTAATTTTCAACACGGCCTAAACAGATTCAAGACGTCAAAAAGATTACAATTCCTCCTTGGTTATCTACGAAGGTAGTAAGGATAGTGTTCCCGTGTCGATCGAAAGCAACGCTTATCATCTCAATCTTCTATATTATCTACACTTTTGTCGACTTGTATACTACATATATTCTTTTACTTTGACAGGTCATGTCCAAACGTCCGACACATTTGCCATTTTCACATATTGTAGTCCGAACCGCTCTTTTATTATGCACAACTTACTACCACTTCTACCTGACAAAGAATGTCAACCCATAAATTATGTAAAAAACTCAGTTCATTCCCTTCTACTGTCTTGTACTCCTCTACCACGATCCAATGTCTTCCACTTAATGCGTAACACCAACAATAATGGTGTAATTATTATTGTCGTGTAGGTAGTAATCGTATCCGCTGCCAAGTAAAACTGCAGTCTGACGTGCGATGATTCCTTCGATCCACGAAACAAACCAAACAGATGTCTGTGAAACTTTGCCTTGTTACATTGTAAAACTACAATACTTGGTATCTACAAAATACCCCACAACAGAGGAATATAAAAATTATTTTTTTTAATTACTATTGTTCAACTTTAATGGGTTTACGTATCAGACGAACGTTTAATTTCTCACTTCAATAGTTCAATTTTTGAGAAGCTCACTTTCTTTCGTTTTCCGATTCGTTTGAACTAATCCACAGTTCTAACTTTAAACTATTCCATTATATTTGGGAATCGTAGTCATTCTGCCCGAACACATAAATTTGACTCGGTCTTTTTCGCAGTTACGGTAATTGATTCTGTTAACTTTAATTGAGGAATTGTTATTCTGCTTCACGAATTATGAAATTACAAAGGTACATTTGATGAAAACATTATTCCTACGCGAATATTAAAATAATTTAACGCCTAATTATGAATAAGCCACCATTCTGGAATGTGTGGGAACGTACGAGAGGAAGAAGTTCCTACGAAAGTCTTCCATAAATAAGCTTCAACGTCAATCTACCACATGCATTTAGGACACGGTTTTTCCTAAAGCTTGTGGTAACCGCTGCAAATTATAATAAGATTATAATTTAAATTATTATAATTTTTATAATAATTTGAACTAAAATAGTTTGACCACTTATGGATTGAATTAATTGTAAAAATAACTACATTAAATCGGTGCTTAAACCAAATAAAGACTCCTTCACCTCAGCCATCAATCATTCTTCCTTCATCTCGGTGAACAATCTACGAGACTTCTTCACCTAACACTCACTCAAGATATCAACTACAACTATCTGAAACACACTACCGTGAGAGTAGTTTATCATCTCATCAGTCAGCAAACTTTCTTATCGACAGGTATTCATCTGATCATTTAATGTGAAAGTATCTCTTGGGCTTGGAATTCTGTCTCGGGCAACCGAAGGAGTAACACCTGGAGACATTAGGTTCTACTATTAAACTCTTAAACATTTAGAACAAATCAATATTAAAGACACCTGAGGTGAGTTGCTCAACTATGACTGAACTTTCTTCTATTTTTCCCTAGGTTTGTATAACAAATTCCTACTCGTAGTGATTCATGGGTAGTAGTACTCAGTTACCTAGTACCGAGATGGCAGAAAATGACTCATTCAAGTTATTCAAACTGTTCATTTCATCCTCTTCGTACGCCTTAAGTCTAACATGAATGCTCTATTAGTTTTACTTCCCATTACACTAGAATTCCTCTCCTGAAGCTAATACAACCGCTTCGACAATCATCCTTTAATGTCATAAAATTTTCTACTTCCTGCAGGTGGAATCCGAGTAGCAGGTCCTTCCACGAACTACTGTTCTTCCCATCCTAATACTATTGGTTATTTTAAATTTTGGTATTAAACCACTAAATTCTTAGACCTCTAGAAACAGATGCTCTTACAATGGCAGGTTATGTTTTATTTAACCCTTCGGTTTAGAACCATACGTCTCTTATTCAGTCGCTGCATTGTACACATAGATGAATATTCATCCACATTCGAAGGTACTTAACATTTTCGACTATACACCAGCATGTTCAAAACTTTGTATTTTCTCCCGCGAAACAACATTAATTGTGAAATCTCTCAGGGTATGATAATAATCTTTATTAACAGCAATAAATGTATTAACATACACGAATATTGTTACGCATTTCTACGTTAATAAAATGTACTAATACAATGTTTTAGTGTTACGTAGTTATTACTTATATATTTTATATGTCTATTTAGTATGTTACGCCTTGATCCAGTGAATAATAAATTTACTTTTCCTTTACATAATTAAAATTATTATAAATAATTCGTAGGAGTGTACATTAATAATTATGTATCTGTCTTTCCGAGCTAGGTACTGAGCGAATTAAATTACACCTAAGTCTAATCAAACAATATAAAACAGATTTTACTTGTTTCACCATTGTTTTGTATTCTTCTGGTGTAACTCAACTGAATTTCCATCTACTCGCACGGCCCACAAATTTCATTTTCCTGCCCTGACGTGAAGACTCAATAGACTTTGTGAAAATAAGTACCTGGTACCAGTACTGGTAATGACCTTGAAATATGGAAAACTTCTCACTATTGTTCCACGTGAAATCACTTTCTCTGATTCACACACACACACACACATACACACAGAGAGGACGAACCGTCAGTTCACATCACATCAGGTTCACAATTCTGTTTCTCCTATAGAATAAAGTGCCCGAGATACCCTCTTCTCGTACCCGACTACGAAAAAACTTCACAGCCTCTGCACCCGTTTGATTTAATCAGGGGAAACTCAAATTCGTTTGGTACCAACGAGTACCAAGTTGCTTCTCCCACGATTTCATGTAACCTTTCTCAAATAACATTCTATTTGAATATTTAAATAGGAAATTTGCATAATTCGTCAGCAGCTTGTAGAAAACTGCGAGTAGGAACTCAAACGCAGCACATTTAACCACCGAAAAGCACATCTATTACTATTGATAGTAATAAGTTACCTTCATTGAGTCGAAAACCGTGATAGACGAAAGTTTAATAGTCAGAGTCTATTTATTTTTTACTTCTCAAGAACATTACCCCGGCGATTTTGTAAAATGTTTAACATTCAGAGCCATCTTTATTACCTAAAACTTCCTGTAATAGATAATTGAGTTCCAACCACTTGCAACTATTTTATTTTAACTTTATTTCGACTATTTTCTCTGATCATTAGTGTCCACAAATGTACGACGTTTATGCTCTCTCTGGGAGTTACGTTGCTACCAAGTTGCAAATATGCAAAGACGAAGAGTCCCATCGAGAACGACAAGAATGCAAGGGAACTTGTACGGGCGCTCTCAACCGAGGTACAAATTCCTAACCGCAACAAAAAAACCGTACAGATAATAGATAAATTAGAACTTACATCGCTTTCCTCCAAATGTGAGCCAAATTCGAACTTGTCCAATCTTATTGTTCCCTGAAACGGATAAAAAAAAGTTCCCTGGGACACGCGAACATTTGAAAACACCGTGACATTCGGCTTAATGCGGTCTCTCTCTCTGTCGGACGGAGTGATAGCAAGCGACAGTTCTTGTGGTATGAGTACCCAGGTCTCCATCGCAGAAAATATTCAATAAATAAATAAACACAAAAACTAATAAATAGCGTTGTGCGAAGATGAAGAAATCACATCATTGCCGATTTCCGTTGTATCTGAAAGAGAAGACGACGAGACGATTAGTCGAGGGAAAACACTCCTTCGGGGAGGAGGTACCCGCGAATGGGTATTTCGGGGAACCCCCGGTGAACTCTCTCGAGTCCTTATCACTTTCTAACGTATCGTAATTTAATAAATGAAATCACATTTTCTATTCCCCCCCGTCATGTGAAATTACCGTCATTTTTATATGCAATTATTAGACATTACGCATCTCTTGTGAAGACTGCACTTCACGTCTCAAAATTATTTAGATGTGAATTTAAAATGAAAGCCAAACTTCTAATTCGTGTGAAAGAGGTCAGTCGGATTTATGAGTTTGTTCAAATGGAAGATGGCCGAATGAATCAACAAAATATGCTTTGTACGACGTTAATGTCGACGACCAGCGTTTGCATGCACATGACCATAGATAAATTAGGTGAATTTTCTAACTAGAACCTTTGTCTAAGTGACCTGTTTGGGTCATTCAAACAAATGATCATGCCGGAGAGAGAGAGAGAGAGTCATGTTCATCCATCGGACCAGCACTGTAGTAATATACAATTTCGGGTACCGATTGGCAGTACTCGGGAATTTTCGACGGTTTTGCACCGTGCTAATTGCCTGGGCGGGTAGTTTGACTAAAAATGTTTTAAGAAACTCCGTTAATTACGGGAATAACGAGTTTTTGACAGAAACATAATTGTCGCATATTAAAAACGTTTTTATGTCTTCGAGTTGAGGTAGCCGTGATACTCGCCTTGCCTGAATTTCGGCTGCGCTTTTCACTCGGAATTTAAATTTCCTCAACGAAGATATACAAATTTAATTTCATTGTGGGTACTTTTGCTTTTCACTTTGAAATTGAATGCGGCGCCCCGCGAAATTTCGTCTCATGTTTATTTCATCACTGGAGAGCCATTTTCTTTTCATGGAAGCCACCTCAATGAATACATTACGGGTACCCATTGAATGAAACGTTCAAGAGTCTGAGTCATGAGACACCCCGTTCTATTCAATTATTATTATTTTATTGCAAGTAAATGGCGTCAGAATGAACAAATAACAATTGAAATTTTTTATTATTTCGTCTCGAGAAAAATTTCAGGTAGCTGAACTAAGGATGCGGCAACATCACTGTACAGAGCAATCATTGAAAATAGTTTTATTGCAGCTGTATTCGTTCGTATTTATGTATTCAGCACGCCAAGAGACAATTTATATTAAAACGTTGAACTAAACCATTTAGGGAAGTGAAAATAGCCCCGTCCACTTTTTAACAGCATAGAAGTTTTGAACCTTTAAAATCGTTCCGTATGATATTGCAAGATTTGTGAAGTGAACACGAAGTGTAAAGCAGTTGAACTAATGCGAAATTTATATCCGTCTGTCAAAATAGGATAATGCAATTTGAAAGGACCAAAGCAGACCTATTGCCTGCGTCGTTGAACGTTGTCAGCAGGTAGAGGGAAGTAGTGAACAAAAAATGTAGAATGGTCAGGTATTTCCTGAAAACTATAAGTAGTTTCAGAAAGAAGAATACGTTCATTAGAATAATTTTTGATAAGGCAGTTATCAGATTTCCGTGAATGACACTTTTACCCGTGCTGATTCTGCTTGACAGTGACATTTTAAAATAACAAAACACAGGTTCATTGTAGTGGTAAGTAATAAGTGTTTGAGAATGACTAAAGTATTTAAAACCTACCTCTTTAAAGGTTAACCAAACCGAAGTTGAACTTCCTAATTCAATGTCACCAAAATAAATATAAAAAATCCCAAACAACAACCGAACCTTTCGGAAAATAATCCTTTCCGTACACAAAACGGTAGAAAAGCCGATCGCAAGTAATAAACTATTTTTTCTCGGTCGCACTATGACACAGTCGAAATCGAAAAAGCCGGAAACCCCATTTAAAAACAATATCGATGGAGCCAAACCGTCAACCCATTCAAAAGGAGTAACCTGGTGAACTGAAGAAGGGTACACTGGGTACCAAGTGGCCGGCACAAGACGGTACCCGAACTCAAGAAGCACATCGGAAGCAATTTCATTACGAATTTATTGTTTCACGCCCGAGCAACTTGAATACCACGAATGAGAAAAGTCATCTTCTTAGGGTAGACAAACAGGATCAGGCACAAAACAGGTTTGAGGTACCCCGTGTCTGCGCAGAGCCGACAGAAACCTAACGCGACGGGCCTGCGGTAGCGGTTGTTCAGGTACGGCCAGGTCTTCTTAGGTTCGTTGATAAGCACGTGGTATATGTGCACCGCACCTGCACCGTGCCCATGCCGCACGCGAGAGAGAGATAGAAGATACAAAATAAATCGTGAGAAACAGAGAGAGAGAAGTTCATTTGATTAGGATCAGGTAATCTCTTCGACTGAGTTAGATCGAATTCTTTCTTGAGAAAATTTGCTCTCCGAAATTTTCCAAATTCGTTACTTAGTTTTATAAAACGCCAGCAAAACGTTTACGACGTTAGAGCAAAAAGGAAAAAAAATCAAGCGATCCAATTAAATCTACTTGATTGCATCGACTAGCATCTCGAAAGATTCTCAGTTTTTTTTCTATTGCATGTAATGGCGTGGTTTCGATTGAATTTTCGACTTTTGTCTAGGCTAGAACCCGTAAAAGTTGCCCAATTTGCCATCAACGCTGGCTAATCATCCCGAAAATTACTTTTTTTTCCAATTACCAGAAGCCGATCCAGAGTATTTATTACTCAAACAATATCGTATTAACAAATGCGGACAATAATGATTCAGAACGCGTTGGGTTCAGGCAGAACAAGCACCTGAACCCATCCGGCTAATAATTTAATTAATCCAGGTTAGAGTGAACGCAGGCAGAAGACTAAGAAAATAAAAAAGTGGATGAAATTCAGGTGCAAAGGAAAGGGTGGCAGCTAACCCCTTCACCGTAATTGTACCTGGTCGGGTTTGCTTTGTCAAATTCGTTCCGTTCGAACCCCGGCAATAATTAAATTTGAATAAATGTTATTTAATTAAATCGTGAATTTAAAATTTATGTTAATTCGACGAATTATCAACTTAATACTAATTATGATTAGGTGGCCAACCTAAAATTTAAACACACACCACACCCAACTGCATACACCTCGCCGTCGATTACACGTGATTAAATTGTTAATGCAACCTTTACACAGAGTGTTTTGGTTACTCTGTTTTAATGTCTTTCTTAAGGTAGCAATCCTTTTCTTTTCCTGCTGCACTTGTGTACTCAGATTAAGGTTATTTTCACTATATGTGCAGTGCATTTTTATTGTATACTCATTAAATAATTATATGTAATTTAACCCTCGAAAATCAGAAAACTACCAGTTTACTCCTTGGGTGACTCCTTTTTATATTACTTAAAAAGTATTTGAATTTTTTCGAATTTTTATCAAAAACTTGTATATAACGTAATAATGTTGTACATAAGTTTCGAAGTAAATAATTTTTTTGCCTATTCGAATTGTAGTAGTTACTGTGAACAATGCACTTTAATTACAATTCACTGAAATATCTGTTTCTGTAATAGGTAAGTTAGACTGTTCCAATTTAAGCTACCTGTGGCGTTTCTATGTTATGTGTCCAGGTGTGCTAAATCAAGTGATGTGTGGCACACCTCAGAAACTTTATATATAAAATGTTGTTTAATTTTTTATCCCTAAGAAATTCAGTACAATTTATTTCGCCTCGGACGTATTAATCAACATAAGTTAATTTTTCAGGAGAAATATAAAATGGCGGAGAAATGCAAAAAAGTATTCATTTGTCTTCTTCAGACCATTGAAATTTCAATGTGGAATTGATTCCACAGGAGCAAAAGTAAAAATTTGAATTTATTTGTGGCAATATAAGTTTTCTGACACTGGAAAATTTAGTTTTTCAATAGTTTAAAATTACCAAGTAGTAGTTACACAGGCCGTGCTGATATTATGACCTGTGTTGACACATCAAATGTCGTGTACCCGACGAAAAAATAATTATTCTCTTAGTTTCCACGTGTTCTTTCAAAAAATTAAAGATGTATATTTTTATATCCCATGATTACACTACTTATAATTATTTTAAACATTAGATTAATATTATTAGGTAACACGTATAATTTCAAAACAAATTATTTTTACCAGTTCTCATTGTTATTTAACTGCAATTTCAAAAAGAATCTTATTATTTTTCTTTGTAACTTTTAATAAAATTTTACTAAGATTAACCATAGTTTTAACTTGAAATCATTTGCATTTAATGAATCGGTATGCTACTCTTTTTAATGTTCTATTCTCTTAACAAAAAATCAGTATATTTGTGCTGAAATATTTGAGCTCATGACTTTGTTCGTCGATACATAGAAAAATTGTAAATATTTAATTCTTAAAATTCTGTAGTTCTATGGTTATGAAACGAAGTACGTGTTCTGTCAATGAAAAAACATAAAAAGAACATGCAGTCATACGCATACGTACAGGCACACAGTCGCTCACATTGGAGTCACCAGAGAGCGATTTCGGACACGTTAGATGGCCTTGGCAGGTGGAGTCAGGATTCAGGTACTACAAATTTTTAAGCCAATACTTGAGGTTCTGATAGGCCGGTTGAACGTTTTGTCCAATAAGGTACCCAGGTGAAACACCCGCCGGCTTGTGCTCTCTTCACACTTTCTTTAAACGAATATCCAATTTACAAGGTACCAAAATCGGCATTTTTCGAATCCCACCATCCGTAATGGAATTTTTAGAAAATGAATTCGTTCAGGTTTACCAGGCCGTGAATATCAAGTTGAACATAAAAAGTCTTGTGGTGAACCAGACACGAGGTACTTGCCCGAGTTCTGTAACTTAATAGATGTCCTCTACAAATAAATATATACTTAACATAAAACAATAAGAGAAACAAATCTAACCTGGTGTTAGTCTTAGTGTATTCAGTATTTAGTACATCACTTGCTTTAGTCATAAAGAGGGAATTTGATTATCCATTCGATAAATTTTAAGGTCATTTTAGATGGTCAAGTACCGTGAAAGAAGTACAAAATACTATTAAAGTACTGAGAACTACACAGCTACATTTAATAAATTTGGAAATGTGTAATAACAACACGGCCACTTTTTAACACAAACAGAATAACAAATTTTTGTCACGTTGCTTATTCTAGTTTCTTTAAAAGATGAAGTGAACTAGAAGTCATACCTTTTCACACCTTTTCTTACCTTTTTTTTAACTATTACTCACTGTTGCAATTCTATCTGGCACTCGTTCACATTCAAAACTCCCTATATATTACGAAAAGCATGTGAAACTATACAGATTTACATGAGTGTAAATGTGAAATAGCGCACACAATATTTTAAAAATTTTAAAAATATTAATTTTTTGAGATATTATTAACTTAATTAAGTATCATTAACATTTGCCCAACTTCGTGTTGAAGTTTTAAAGGTTTACTGGTTAGTTCCTAATGGCCAAATTTCGGTAATATCCCTTTCTTTCAGGCGGGTTAGTAGTATTTTATTATAAGTAAAACGACACATACTAAATTTATATTTCCCTTAACATCGTTAATACCCATTAATGTAGTTAATAATACACTACAAAAAAGTTAATATTTCTAATTTTTTGATTCCCCGCTTTTCATTTAGTAATTTAGTTTAAGCAAAATAAGCTCTTCCTGACATTACAAAAAATAGTAAGTCATACTAATTATTCCTTTACAATTTAGAAATGGAAAGTTTTTTCCACTATTTTCATTATTTATGTACGTTCGCACATTTCGAGTATTGTTTAAATATTAAGATTGAGTTCACATGGTTCAACAATGGTTGGGCGTTGCGATTACTCTTTCACTTTAACAGTTTCATCTAATTTTCACATCTTTTGTAATGTTTTTCTACTTATGTGGAATGAAAAAACAAAATTTCTTTCTGATTAATTAATTAATTAATTAGAACGTTGAGGAACATTTTCCTTTGCTTTACATTGTTAACGTATTGTGTTTTGTACAAAATTATTTATCAGTTTTTGTAAAATGAAGAAAGTTTTTTGAAGAATTGAAAAAGAGGGTATCAAATAGATAAGTTACAATTTCAACTTAACCGAATCAAACACTACTTATATTTAGTATTGTACTTAGTAATGTTGCGTAGTATATAGTTAACTAATGTTCGTGCTAAAATAAGCGACTATAGCGAGCAACATATAAAATAAAATCTAGAAATATTCTTTTACATTATTAAAGTCACAGTTTATATTTATGTTATATTGTTAGTTGTACAAATGAAAACGACGATGAAAATTGAACTGAATATTTGTGAGTATTTTTAATGAGAATGTACCGTGAACATCTTTGGAATTATTTTCAAAATTAATACAATTTTAATTTATTAATACAAATTATTGATATTTTCAAAATAACAAATGTTAATTTCATTTTTTTTGTCAACTCAAAAATTCAAATAATATTTGTTAATGTATTAATATTAATATAAAACCAATACACATCTAGTTAAAAAACGACCATCAGGCGTCATGCAACATTTCCCTTCACAATCGTTACACATGTCTAATCTAAAGAGTTTAAGTCACTCATGTTGTATAGATTCACAGGTGAAAAATTAACTTATACAGTAACATAAAAAACGAAAAAAACTCTTTAACAAGGTCAAGTACTTCAAATTCCAATGTAATGTATAATAAATATATAACGCTACTTGTTGCAAGTCAGCGTTTCAAAATAATAATGAAAATCATCGAATTCTAATGATCGAATTAAGTGAAAGAAGTTATTCAAAAATTACGTATAATCAACTCTGATTTTTCAAACGAGTGATTTATTGAAAATCAAGAGGTCGGTTATTAATTCTGCACAAGTTCTCTGTATTCCGACTACCCGCATAGCATTTTTGGTAATAAACAATAAGAGAGATGTGCCGTAATGAGCCCACAATAATTTCTTAAAATGTTAGCAACGGATTTGTGCAGAGCCCTCGGGGCGCAATTGGTTCCTACACTTTCCAGCCAGCATTTCTTCTGTAGCACTGAGAAACAAATCCGGTAATTTAATTTAGAAAAAAAAAAGAAGATGGCAAGTAAGAGGAGAGTACCACGACGGTGATGGTGGTGGTGAAGAAGAAGAAGAATAGGAAAGAATAAAAAATTGTTGAGCCAAAGAAAATTCAAAGCAGTAATTCAGTAGCAAGTCTAATCAAATTTTGCTTCAGGCCTGGTTATTAAACTAAGACGAAAGACTTTAAATTTATAGCGACACTATAAATTGAGATCCCAATGATTTAATTACAACAGGTACACGTACCTAGGTTTAAACTTAAAGTGGATTCACTCTAATTTAGAACCTGAATTTCAAAAATGGGTTCCAATGGTGAACTTCCATGTGGCTTTAGGGCTCGAACTCTTTCACTAGTTTTTTTTTTCCTTCTTCTGCTTCGATTTAACCGATCGCAGTTCACTTTTGGTTAGACGAAACCACTCGAGAAGAAAGGTGCTACACCGAAAAGGGTACACCTCGTTGGAATTTCACGGGACTCTATATGGGCACAGACAAAAACTCTTCTTTCTCACGACTGGTCGATTAGTATTCAGTGGTAGCTTAAATTAACATGAGTAATAAGGTTCGGAGGGGCTTTTGTTTCCGCATAGCTCTATATCCCGAACTCCCAATTTTTAATAATTCGAACAATTGGAATTTTTTCATTCAATTAAGTACAAATAATGAAAACCCCAGTCAAATTGAGGGTACCAACTTTCGAGGGATGTTTTGGGTATTATACACTGCCTATATATTTTTAATGGTTCATAGGGGGTTCTTTCATGCCAAATTCTAGTAGAAGAAACCTCTGATCCGTACAAATTTCATTCCGATCCACCTCCGCTAATAAGTAAGCGATGTATCTGTCTATTGACACTGCTCAGTGATGTATTAGTGATGTTATATTCCTATTCTGATAAAAATGTAGCAAACAATTATTTACATTATCCGTAACATCAGTCGTACTGAATCTGTTTAAATTCCCAGCATACTTGTTAGAAAAAAATAGAAATTTGATTGGGCTACTTAACGATGATGAGCGAAAACACGTTGTGTCTTTCTTGTGGTCCCGGAATCGTAAAACAAAATGGTACTTTTTCAGTAACAAAATACGAAATTTGAGTTCATCGGACGCGTATTTTTAATAAGGTAAGACACGGCATTAATTCTCTCTCCTTTGATGTGAAATAAAATAAGTGCCAGATTTACTCGGGTATTTTTTATTTCCGTACAATGAAAGTTGAGTTGGTAGTAATCGTAAATTATAATGAATTATAAATGCTGGCCATTACATAAATTATGGCGAGTAATACATTAGCTAATCCAGAAATTTATATGAAAAGTTAAATTTGAAGTTGCACCGCTCTATGACAGGGCGAATTGCCGTGTGTCTCGACTCCAACTGAATTACACGGGAAACCGGAATTACGCGAACGAGAAAGAATTATTTTTATTTGCCCATTACCGTACGAATAGACAAGAGAGTACTTGGTACTCATAACCAGGCACCGATAAATGAGAATAAAATCTGCGTTTTTCATCTTTCACTTCTCATTAAGCCATTAGAATCTACTTTTTTTAATTAATTGAAGTAACACGGAACAATGAATCTGTTCGGGTAAATTATTATATTGTATATTATACTACAAGTTATTGTTAATTTCTTATTTATCTGTATTGTTAAATGCAGCTAATGTGACGGAACTAAGAAGATTGGAGTGTTGGAGTGCAACAAATGCTATTAATATAAGTTAGTATAAGTTAGTTAATACCTTCTTTAAGTTTTGTAAATTTCTAAATATATATTCCCAGCCAGTTTTTTGTTTTATTTATGTGAAGAATAAAACTGTATAAAACATTATAACCTTCTTGTCAATGAACAGTTACTATTGTCTACGAATTTTTATTATGCTTGCTTATATTTTCCACTATTTGTTGAAATTGGAGAAACCGACGTGTTGCGCTTGATTGTCCAAAAATTAAAAATATTTGGTTTGGGAAAAAGAACAAGGAAACATTTACGATATGAACACAACTCAAAAAGTACGAAATGGGATATCCCCGGGCGTCCTTAGGGGAGGGAGGTTTACTATTGGGTTTAGGGATTTTGTTTAGGACGGGTAACCAGGATCGACTGAGGAACATGCCCTCTCGGGGGTTAAAGTATCAGGGTGACGGAAAATTTCAATGGCTTCAAGGATACGGAGATGGTGGGGACATGGATTTTTGGAGAGGACTTTGGTTTGGGGGAAATGGATATCATGGTTATGAGATAGGGTATGTGTCAGCAAAGGCTGATTTTTCGGGTTGATGGAGACGGAGGTTTCTTTGGTGCTCTTTTGGATTGGGTGGCAATGGACCTATTAGTCATGCCAATGTAGACTTTGCCGCATTGGCATGGGATAGAATAGATCCCCGGGAATAAGGAATTGTGCTATTTTGATGGTAGGTTGGTGGTAAGGAAAACAGTTTTTATATTATTTTTGGAAAGGATGCGGGAGAGGCGGTCGGTAACACCGCGGATGTAAGGAACGAACGCTTGTCGGCTTGATAGGGTAGAGGAGAATTGGGATTTCTTTGGTTTTAGTAGGACGGGAACCATTAGGAAGCCAATGAGTCCTTTTTCGTACCCAGTGGCTTAGAGGACTTTGGATAGATAGGGAAGAAGGACTACTCTACTCTACGAATCAGGGTTTCATAGACACGGTGTTATTCGCCACAAAAAATGATAAGTATACATGTGTACGCCGTGAAAATTTAAGTTCTATCAGTAAGTCAACTACCCAAACAATAATGGTTTAGTATAACGAGGGAGGTAAAATTTTTTTTATTTTATAAAATATAAATATAATTTTAAATCGTAATTGATACAAACGTCAGACTTGTTTTGTTTGGAAACTAAGTTTTTGAAAGATAGAAACACCTGTGAAACCACATTACTACCAAAACCCAACAAATAAATTACAAATTCAAAGTTCAAGGATTTATTGTTTCACAGGCATCCGTCACAATGTAAAACTTTTCTAGGGAGGATCAACTCGAAATTGATGGCCGAGTCTGATTGAATCGGTCTTTTTTAGGACTACATTTCATGGAAAGTTAATTCTTAGAGTAAACGAGGAGTTAGCGAAATCAAAATAATTACGTCTTACGATTATCTTGTATTTCTGTCGCTTGAATGAACAATTAATAAATAAGTATTATTGTATCAGTGCTGGTAGCGCCTGCCTGAACTTTTTTGTATTCAATTTTAATACCCTTTCAACTTCTTTAATGAAAATTAATTAAAATTTTTGTTTACGTTATTTTGAGCGTCGAGATGATGAGCTTAAAAACCAACTATTCAGTACGATAATATGCTACATATGTACTTCTGTTTACAAGTATTGGAATTATATAAAGTCACTTCTACATTTTAAAAAAACTTTATTCATAATTAGATTCCATGAAATATACCTATTAGTCGGACCGTTAAAACGGAAGGCATTATTCGTATAAAAATTTGAAGTCTACAAAAACAATGCGAAAGAAGTCGTTTCAAGCAGCAGACTAACATAAAGAAAACGGACTAAATAATTAACTTTGCTTTACTTCGGAAGATGTTTAACAAGAGCAATAAATTGCGTGTGAATGTTCAAGTGAACATCAACTGTCACAACACTAATTGCTAACCGTTGCAACGTAAATTAATAGAGGGTATCTGTTTTATGTGGTTGATGTCAAGGGTGAAATACAAATTTAAATTTACCTTAATTTAATTTATGAAAGCTGCATGAGGTGGAAGCAACTGGTTGTGCGAATGAACGCACAATAAACAGTTAGAAATTAGGTGAAAACGTGCAAATTCATTGCGGAGGAAATGCATTGACCGACAAACCTCATAGCGCAGCAAAGAAGAAACATTCAATTTGAGAATTTAGGATGTTAAAAACTGTTGAATTAAATGTAGAAGAGGAACTACAAAAATAAATTCAACCATGTCTGACGTGATAAAATTACCATTTACCAGTACTGTAGTACTCTGAGGGACTCATACTGTTCAAGTTCGCACAACACTGTAATTCTTGTCATGTCTTCTAGATGAAACGTCTATACCGACGTCTAATAAATGATTATTAATGTGTAACATATTAAAGCATTGATGATAAGCACTGATGTACAACAGTTTCTACATATATCTTAGAAACATAGTTTCACCAATGAGAAATGCGTTGCTTTGTTTCGTTCTTGTATGAAATTCTTTCTCTCAAAATGAGTGTTAGAGTCCTGAAATATTGTGGGTCATATAACTATTCTATGTATAATCTATGTAGGCAAACTAAATACATCGCATATCGAACTCCTGAAGTCCGAACATAATTTGTGGAATTTCTAAAATCAAATCGTATAATGACGCGCGTTTAATAACAACTCTTAAATACACAGGCTAGCAGGAGATACAGCCAAATTTATTTCTCTCACGTGGCGTACTTTCGGAGTGTCGTTAATTGATCACAACCTTTAGAATGTATTCCTAACAAATAGGTAATTGATATTCAAACGGAAGGCTTTTGCATGACATAAATCTATATGTCACTGCCAGAAACTAGATAGGAAACACCGAATTTTGCTCTTAATTAATTGCTTAATTTCTCCGGTTAATTAATTACCACGTTTAAACCACTCGAAAAAGAAGAAAAAATACAAGAGTTATTTATTGTTGTAAAAACATACGTTTCGGTCTAATTTTTCACACGAGAGAGAGAGAGAGAGAGGAACCAGAGGCTGAGGTAGGTGTGCTCGTCTATTGATTCCACACAGGAATCTATAAATTCAGGCTTATCGCGTACTTCCCCGGGTTAACTTCCAAAATCGAGGTGCCCATCTAGAAATAATAATGATGAAAATGATAGTGACCGTCGCGGGCACGGTGGCGGCGGTAGCATTGACCACTTCAAGTGGGTCGACCACTGTGTAATCGGTAGCAACCGGGCAACAGACTTTAGAAAATAGGCCTGGGAGCCGTTCTGGAGACTAAGAAAAAATCAAGTATAAGAAAATGAAGAAAAACGGCCTCGGGGCCGATTAAACTTGGTAACTTCTTGTTTTCATTCATATTCATCAGGCTTTAGGGATTGGAGCATTACGCGTTAATTGCCAGTTTTTAATATTTAACTGTCATTATTATTCACTCGTCTTGGCCCTTCTGACCATTTTTCAATCGAATACGCAGCAAATGTAAAAGTAGTTCGAAATCAGATAATTTGAACGGTAAGAGAATACTTGATAAAAAATTATGAATTTTTGTTTGGCTCGATGAGGTTACTGTAAGACACGGGTTTTCTGCCTCGATAAATGAGTCTCTTGTAGCTTTAGTCTGCCGTCCTGCCTTTGGCCCATGATCTTTTAGCCCGTTTTGCTTTTACTCTAAGCTAACCAGGTAAATGTTACCATTTTGTGGTCCCTACAGTAGCCGTAAAGAAACCGTCAAAAGTTTTTCTTAAGGAACGCAAAAGTTTATACCACAACCTTTACGTAATGCCAAGGAATCGTCCCCAGTGGCCTTCTAATTTAGTTAGAGGGGTTTTTTTTATGTCAAAGTAAATGGAAAACCTTCTTATACCTTTAAAATACCTTAATTTTACTTTTAGTATAAATAGACTCTAAGCAAATCTCAGGACATTCTACGCAACGCAAATAATTTTATAAGCTTTTAGATTTATGATTTTGTAACGTTGAACCTTCTTCTGTTGTGATCGTAATTTTTATTCTTTGCGTAACACCTTCCTATACGTAAGTTTTTATATTAATTTTGTTTAACCGAAAACTATAATTTCTTTGCTGCTTACGACTTTACCAGTAAGGAATTATTGCTGATAGAAGACAATAATTGTAAATAAACTGCAAGAAAAAGCAAATAATCAACCGCTATAAAATTAACTGTCTCGAATTCATCCCAGTATTCCTATTATCTAGTTTCATCCACGTAAGATCTTTTCAAGCATACAATTGAAAAGAAGGGAAAGTCGTAGACCATTCTCGTGATTAGCGAAACCTTTACATTGTTTGCAATGAAATTTAGTTAGAAAACGATTTTGTTTGTTTACATGAATCTGATTCATCTAACACCGCAGTCTCAGTTATCGTAACTTGTGCACACTTTTTCCTCTAGTAGGTGGTTCGTTTCGCACTCTCTATCCGCTTCTGAATAACGACTAGAAATACGCGAAATACAAATCTGGAAGTTCCAAAGTTCGAAAGGTATCAATATACTGCCCTGGAATGTAACAGCTACCGTAGCCAAATGCTAATTTTCTTTCGCCACATCTCAAGTTCAAGCGAGGATAAGCACTTTATATAAATTAAGGTGTATAATTTTGCGAATCAAAAGGGACCATTTAGCTTTAAAAAATTTACGGCTTCCACCAGAAAGAATTTATTACATATTAGTCTCCACCCAATCTGGTAGCAAAATTACAGTTTCTTTTAATACACCAAATGACTTCTCCCCTTGTGATTATGCTTTAAAAAGCAAGAATTACCATAAATAAAGTACTTTGCCTATTCAGAAGTGACCATCTATCAACCTCTATCCCCCACCCCTTGTCTGATCTATAGCCGTATGGTATTTATCTAGTCTCTATGTTCTTCTTTATCAAGCCCACTAGAAGTATTCGTTTAAGGGATTTTAAGCCGCAAAATTAAGAATGTACGTAAATCAAAGCTAATGCTCGACGATTAACTTTTCACACCTATTTGCAATTATGAATTATGTTGCTCGTTAGACTCAAAAATTACGATGTTAAACAAAATACTGAACGGAAGAATGAGAAAAATCAAAAGCTTTTTCAAGTTACATGTCATACGCCACTAAGAAGAAACAATAAAATGAAAAATTATGTATCAATTTAATTAAATTGAAACTGTGTGTTGCAGGGTTTCCTCTGGTTTTCTTGAGTCACGTTTAATAAATATATCTCAAACTTATTAAGCTGCCTAAATTCATAATTTAATTGGACTCTTACAATGCAAGAGTGAGTCGTAGGTATTGATGAATCAGTGAGGAAATTTCTGCAATAAGTCATTTTTATGAAATATTTTGAATGCAATGGAAAATGAATTACCCTAAACGATTCTTTAGCTTTGCACCGATTACTCAATTGTAATTTATTCCAGTCAGTTAATTAAATGCTATTTTAATTCACAACGAAAAGCTACCCAGTGAGTAGCATTTGTTATAACACAATTACTTTTATTACTTATTAATTGTATGACGTACGCCAAACCTTACGTGCCACAGTTTTTACCAAAATTTTAATATTTTATAATTTCGATTTGACTTACAAATTTCTAATACATATATTTCTATTATTAATACTATTTCAAATATTACGTAAATAATTGTGATTGTAATTACTTTGTCTCCTGATTTAGATAATTATTCTGAAATGTAGGATTTAAAATATTTGGTACGACTCAAGCATAAGTCTTATTAAATTTTGTAAATACACAAGTCTTTAAATGTGATTTATAAGTTTATGAATTTATATACATAAATTACTTTCAATTCAGAAATGTGTCAATACATGTGTATCTGATACTTTCAGTTTTTCGGATAGAATACAATTATATTGGTTTACTTCTGTTGTTATGCATGTTAAATAAACTCATAAATAGAGGTATATTAGAAACCTAGTGTTCGACAAGATAAAATTGTAAATTTAGACGTCGAGTACCTGAATTGCACATTCGTTTCACACCTTTACATTACGTGTACCGGGAAAGTAAAATATCATGGAAGTTCATAATAAAACACAATTAGTTGTCAAAATAGAGATGGATGGAGTTAAATAGGAAACTTAGGTGGCAGCGAAGGTTTTGTGAAATAAGAATGTGCAAACTCAGTGTTCGTTTGTGCAATTTAATTAAAACGGTTCTCGTAGTTTGCAATTGAACATGGTCTCACTCACCAGTGTCATAACCAATCGATCAAATTGCAAAAACATTGAAAAATAATAAATTTAGCGATCAAAAGCGAGATCTGCGAGAAGTCGGTACCATTTGTAACCGGCCGGGGATTTCGGATATTTTGGACACTTCCAATTTGCAAACGAATCACCAGAATTGGCCTTCTGATTTATGTGTTCGTCTCCTCTACCTGACTGCACCTGGTTGTACCTGGTTACTTCGTGACCAAAAAATTTATCTCAAATTGCATCGCAAACTATTAAAACTAAATCTTGTGCGGTTCTGAACGTTTGAAATTTAATTTATTTAATCCATTTGGGCCTTAAATCTATTTATTAGAAAGAATATCACGACACGAAATGGCAAATCACAAAAACTAAAATTTGTTGTACGTTCCACTCTTAGTAGTTTTTAGTTTTGCAATAAACTTTTTATTTTATTTATGTCGTGCCCACGGAACGGTAAAATTTTTTCCGTGCTCATTCACGCCTTGTACGAGCAGCAAGTAACAAAGGTTTTTACTGTCTTTATGGTAGTCAATTTTTTATTCATTCCATGTTATAAAACATATATAGTACAAAGTAATATGTGGTACACTTTTTGCAAAATGTAATTATGTCCGAGGTGCAAATTACTTCCTTGCAACACTTCATTTGATGCGAGATCTGTGTCGCTTCACAAATAAAACTATAAAACAGATGTTCTCCAATTAAAAACCAATTAATTTTATTTCAAGTGAAAATAAATCTCTTTTCGAGGTTGAATTTTAGTTCGTTAGTACTAGAGATAATCTGACACTTTGCCTAAGTCTGCCACAGGAAATCTACCAGATAATCTAAGAGATCCTTTTTTTTGAAAATATAAGTCAAAAAGATGCATATTGTGCAAACGACATCTTCATCTAGACAGATTTAGATCTCAACATCCGAGGACTAATTATTTTTATTATGCTAACATTAATTTTAAACGCTCTTCCCTACGTCTGATATTTAATTTCTATCAACCGTGTGCGCATGCGGTGATACCGCAGAAGACGCAACCGTGTTGTCGAGAAATCTTGACTTTACACCAAAAGGGTAATGGTACATGTGGATGAAGAAGGCATTAGAAGAGATAGGGAGGAGTATACTGAAATGAGCCGGTGGCGCAACACATTAAAACTTCCATTGTAGTAGCTTACAATGAAGAGTGATCCTTTGTGTGATGATAGTAATAACAGCACAAGCTCCATGCCCAAGATATATCTCGAACAGGTACAGCTAATTCAAACATGTCGTTCTTTACCTGTAATTTCGGCCAATTTTTATGAAATGTTCAACTTCGATGAAAAAAGCGTTGCAATTATGAAAATACCCGGTTCACTCACGCGGCGGGCACATATAGGTTCGCGTATCTGTGTTTTTATTTTTGTGGTTTTTTGCTGTTCGCCGAAGATGTTAAAAATCGGAGACTAATTTTTAATTTTTAATCAATGAAGCATTCGAACCTATTCTACAATCTGCTGCTGCACAACTTTTTCATCAGAATTTTAGTTTTATTCATGGCTTCTGTTTCAATGTTTCACGTACGTTTCATATATATAAATACATAAATGAGCTTGCATTAGTTTCAACTGTCCATACGTATCGTGTCTGTTACGCAGCTCTTATACTCTTGAGACCAACAACTAATTGATAATAAAATAACATTGAATTTAACACAAGATTTCTTGTTTCTGATGACTTGTACATGTATTAAACATTCCGTTGTTTCCTTTCACCGCTGGTAATAATTAAATTAATTTTCGAATATTCAAATACTTTTATTTATAATGCGCTCTATTTGTTTTGTTTTGATTAGTTTGCTCCATTTCTTGCTAGACTTGTTGCTTTTCTTTTGATTCAATTAAAGTCATTTAATCCTAGATCAGTCAAATTTAAATTCAATGTTGATATCCTAGACTGATTTAAAAAAAAAATTATAAAAAATGAAACATTGAACAAAAGTATTTCGACTTCTTACCTTGGTACAAATAAATAGTTTTAATAGTGTTAATAAACGCAAATAAATTATTTAAATAATATATTATACTTTTGAAGTTAAACAATGTAACTTTCGCTGTGTAGACACCACGTAAGTGTCTACACTTACCGTGGCATTACTCCATACCAAGAAAAGCTACAAAGTAATAAAGTAATAAGTATAAAAAAGTACAAATTGTGCAACTGCGTACGTCAAGTAATAAGTAAATGAGTGTTAGCCAAGTAAATTTCAACATGAGTATCTATTTCATATAAAACTCTTTTTTCTTAAATTCAAACTCGCTACCGGTGCAGGCAACAAAAATCAAGGTGCAGGTATGGCGTCAACAGCTTGCCCCCACCTTCTCAATGCAAAGTTTCATTTCCCTTGATTTAAAAAACCCTAAGCTACTGTGGAAGTTCAGGGTTTCTTTTTTATACATACTAACTTTGATGCTATCACGGTAAAATAAAATTAAAAACAAAATAGACGTTATAAAAAAAGGAGTGAATTTCATTGAACTTGGTATACCAGAAAATTAATAACAGGGGATGTACCCGAATAGTTTTGGGCGGTTTATTACATTTTGGGTTTTTATGGCTGCTACTTTATGTCCTTTCCTATTTCTGTACCCGAATCATCAACTTTGGTTATCGCGCGGGTCATCTCCACAGTTTTGTTTCTCCCACTTCGTTACTGGTCCCTTCATGTGTTTTTCACTTTCTTTTAATTACTGTACAAATCCGGCCACCTACTATTGTCTCTAATAATACATCTACACGTGCAAAGTTGTACTATCTAAACACATAGCTCCGTGTATTGTTTTTCTAATTCTAGTTTTGCAGCCACTTGAAATTTTCACTTATTCATTAGATGATTTAATGTAGATACAGATGTATATATATTCTTATCAAGTATATAACTTTAAATGAGAAATCTACACTTTATAAGCCAAAGCTAAGATTTTCTTGTAGATGAGCCATGTTAATCTTCACCACGAACACGTATATTACAAACATGTAATACAAAATAATAATATTAATAAAAATTAAGCATCTTATAAGTGAATGTGAGGTCATGAGCGTTTGACTGATATTCTACTTACAAACTATGCAACCGTACGAATGCACAAATCAATTTTTATACGTGTACTATGTGTTTTGTATGTTTAAAAACATATTAGAAATATTTATTTATTGTATATTATTTATATTTATTGTATATTTATTGTATATTTATTGTATATTTATTGTATATTTATTGTTTATTTATTTTATATATTATTTATATTTATTTATTTATTTATTTTATTTAAATGCATTTTATCATGTGTTGTTTGTTATATTGAAACGAATATTGTAAAATAAATACGCTTAAACTCTGATTCGATGTTGCAGAAGTAACAATAGTAATTAGAACTAAAAACGAACTGGTGTGATATTATAATTCATCTTGGGGATCGGAGCTTCCACACAAATTTCTGTTCTTCCGTAATTATAACTATGGTAAAAGTTATTTTCCTTCGCCGTATTTTTTTTTTGTTCTGAGTCCTCTTTGTTTAGCCCGGAGGTAACATGGATGAACAGCGATTTAATTTTAATCAAATCGGATTAAATAGCTAAATAACCAATTTTTCCTACCGGCCCTCGGTGTTCACGACAAAACGAAGCCAAATGGACCGATGCAAAAGGAAAAAAAAAATTCATTTTCCTGCCAGATGTGGCCACAGTAGCTCAGGAACGGTAAGATGATTCTTTCTCCAGGACTTCCATTTCGTGCAGGGCGTCATTCGTTACCTTTTTATTTACTAACGTTTAAAAAAAATAATTACTGACAATTTGCATCGTTTCAATCACGCAGTGTATAGGTGCGTTTGGTACTCCTCCATTACTTGGCCACTGGTTTTACTCCCAACTGTCAATAACATTCAAAAATTAAAATAAAAAATTAACGGCTGTCCAGCGGAGTTCACACTCTACACGCGTGCCTTAAGTGTGCGATACTGACAGGTAACGCATGAACATAAATTCGGTTATTTTTTTCGTGGGCATGTGGAAGTTGTATTGGTATTGATACAATCGATGGATATTGCGTGTAGATTTTAATTCTCTTTTAATAATTCAACTGGTTTCTTCTTCTTTCACCGACACACAACAAATAATGAGCCGCTCTTGGTACAACCTACAGTTTGTAATTTAAGCGTTACGTCATTTTAATAAATTTTTTCAAAAGTAGTCAAATGTTAAGTCACGTATTACGTCCGAGGTAGTTTTAATGCTTTTTCAAAGCAAGAGATCAGAGCAGACTGTGTAGAGTACTTTAGTGCATCAACATGTGAAATTATTTTGTTGAAACTAATTTTGTGTGTTTATTTTTGAAGGTGTTACGTTTTACTGCAACTCCATTGACTACTGTGCAACAAAGATTCTTTACTTGAACATTAAAGTTCTACACCTCCTTTCTAAATATTCACTATGTGACTGTTCTAGTCATAAATTATTCTGTAATTTCTCTCTAACTATATTATAGCTATTCAAAAAATTTTGTATCGACTCTTTAACTATTCATGAAATTTATCCAGATATTCTTCAACTGCTTAGAAAGATTCGCTAACAACTTCCCAACTGCTCTTGCGGCTTCTAAGTTACTAAATTCTACAACTATGTAATAAGTTACTGCTTGTAACGATGTCTGAATGTATAATACTTGTAAAATTTTTAATAACCCATAAAATAAGGTTTGAAAAGAATTTGAAGGGTTTCGTTCCCCAAAGTACCAGTGGAATTTTCTCATGAGAACATGTTGAAATATTGTATATTGAAATTTCAAGCCTGTGTTACTAATAAACAAGCCATAATTAATTAGTATCGATGGAAAATTTTGAAAGATCAGGACTATATTTTCTTCGAAAGGTTTCATGCTGCAACTACTCCGCAATAGAGTAGTTTAATTTGATTTTCTGTTCAATGTGTAATAAACTGTAATAAATTACGTACTCTATAATGCATGCATAATATGAACATATCTTTAATAATTTAACAAGGTGTAAAATAAAGCAATACCAGCAGGAGGTATATTATTTACATATAAAACTTCAGCAATAAACATCCTCTTGCACTTTGTTACTTTCTTATGTAGTAGCAAAAACCGTACGTAAATATAAGTATAAAATTTGCATTTTAGCTTATTGCCTTAGCAATATAAGGTACCTCTTGCGGATACCCACATTCAGACGACGACACATAATTATACTCTGCGTCTTCCTATATATGTTTACAGTGACCACTACCATTTTTCATGCTGTCTCGATATGTATTACATTTCCTTAAGCTTACTTCTAAGCTTCGGCTCATTTCAACTTGTTCGCTTCGGAGGAAAACACAACCGAAGTTACTTAATAACAACTATTTAAAATATTACAAGAAATGAGTAGAAAAAAAATCCCGGGGACATCTATCACTTTGATTTTCAACTTAAATAAATACGCACCAGATATTAATCGTACCTGCTACTGCATTTACCGTGAAAAAGAAAAAAACGGATGAGGAGGAGTCGGTGGTACCCGTTAAAAGAACTCAGAATCACATCTTGGACATTTGGTAGCATTGCGCCTACTTAAAATATCTTAAAATACCCATTAAAACCAGACATGTTGGTAGGTAATTTCTGCCCGAAACAAAATTATTTCCTCTCATTTAGATTAACTGGCCTACGTTTTTATTAAATGATATATAAAAATTTCCAACCCGCAGTACCGAGTAACCGAGTAGTACCGAGAAAGGAGATGGAAGGTGAAAAAATTCCGGTGGCTTGCGTTACGTAAAAGAAAAACAAAAAACCAGGGGAGTAGAGTAATGTCAGGAGGAAGAAATAATAATATTAATACATCAAAAAATGGAGATGGCCCGGGTACCTGGCTCCCTTGGTATTTCAAAGCCAACACGCACGCACTCCGAAGGTACACACCTGTGCCTTCTTAGTGTGTCCTTCTGTACCAATTAAAACTCATAGCAACCCGTGCATTCCTCAATCACGGTGTCTAGCATCAGTAGCGTATCTTATTATATGGAAAGTTACTTTTTTCAAGGAATTTTATCTGAGCTCATTTGAGATCTAACGCCATTTGCCTGCCCTCCTGCAGTAATCGGCGATCTTTAGAGTTCTCTATCATCGAGGCGCTCACTGCCTTTTTTTCAGGTTCAAAACAGGTTTTGTGTGTTTGGAGTTTGACGAGACGCACACGGAGGCATACACGGGGATGTGTTTTTTTAGTTAATTATTTTTATTAGAGGTTCAATCCGTATTATTTTAACGATATACAAAAGTATACATAAATACCCTCGTGCGTCGTACGGTAATTTTTTACGGACAAGGGCAAGACGTACGGCTGGACCATGAGGATCAAAGTGGTTCTTCGGACCGCATTAATCTGATCAAATTTTGTTTTTTACATTTATTTTTAATACCCGACAAGTCGATTTTTCACTGGTTACGCAGATTGCCGATTATGGGCCGTGATTTTGGGTTCTTTCGGTTACCCAAACCGGGTACGTCACTCAAAACCATAGAGATTTATCTATCGAACCTGCAGAATTGACTCTCTTGTTTTCCTAGGGAAAAAACGTGAACTCCTGTAATAGCGATTGATAATGGCATGTTTGCATTATCTGGCAACGGAATCTGAGTAACTTTGGGGCATTTTCCGTGTACTCGGATTCTTGCGTATCTAGGAAAGGAAACGTCGAGACTCCGCAGGTACCTCTTTCTATGTTACCGCAAAAATTCTAGTAAAATCGCCTTCTACTTTGCATTAATTTATTATTCTTATTGCTCCAGGTGAATATTTGTTATATATTTTTGTAATGTTTCTGTTATCACTAATTTCTCGACTGTGTAAACTGGGTAACAGTAACAAAATGAACTCAACTTCCACTCTTTAACTAATTCATAACATTAGTAACAAAATTGTACATTTTCCGTTACATAGTTTTATATCAAATATATAGCCTTTTAAAACTTTTCCTTCCTCCGTTCTTTCCACGAAAAAATAAAATTTCAAATTCTCTTTGTGTGCTCACTTTATGCTTACTGCTTAATTCTGTACACTATACTTCTACTACTCTATCTACCTACGAGGTATAACATTACAGTTTCTTCTGGTAGTATAAGAAAGCAGCAAAACAATTTGCGTGTTTCGTGCGATACAAGTGCGATACATAATATTAGGATAATTTCTGATCCCGCAAACGAGTGCATTTTTCAAAGGATGTCTGTCGAAAAATTTTAAAAATCCAATTCTACGAATACATGAACTCAAACAAACCTTCGTTCTCCCTGATTGATCAACACTACTCTTAAAGTATATTACACGAGCCTACTTATCATCCGTGTAGTTTTAAGTGCCCGAAATGGCAGCAAAACTAAACTTCACACACCTTCGTCGGGTACTCAGTTTCTTAATTATTTCTAAATGTTCTCATTCCAATGAAAATTCATTTAAAGGGAAGACAACCGCTAGTGGAAACGAACTCTGACAGACACTATTACTCTCTTTCGAGAGAAAAATAAATCTAAGCCTAAGCAAATAAACTTAAACTTTACGATTGATACGAGAAAGCCGACTCTGCGTTGGTGTCGATGTTGGCAGGCCAAATTAAAACCCATAGTTGATACCTCGAAACCCTTTTTATCACGTCATTAGATTTCTATTAATCAAACCGTTGGTGTTCATGAATTATTTCGATAATTACAAATGGATGGACACAATATCTAGTTAATTTATTTTAAATCAACTCTTCGTCAAGCAGAAGTTATGGAATGACGTAGTTGTACAATCACTCTCACAGAGTCCGAAAGTGTACTTCGTGTAAGGTCCTGCGCCACAGTCCAGACATCGAAAACCAAAATTTCGTCACTGGCTACAATAAAGTGTAATACAGTAGCCGACAAGGCAGCTTATTCACATCCCGAAAAGTCTTAAATAACTTGATTTGAACCTGAAACCTGCGTCTCTCCCTGATCTTTTCCCCCGGATCCGTGGCACCTTCTTCATCTCCGCATGTTTCACCTTGCTCCTCGTCTATTTTTCTACACCCGGGAGAAACATGGAGTTGTTTATTAAGTGGCCAGCGCTTGAATTATTACATTTTTATTTTATGACCATTTATAAAATAAATTGTTTCGTCGTGGAGAGAAGTGGATGCAGGGAAAGAGTAGCAGGTTGGAACGAGAACGAAGAAAAAAAATAGGTGTGGGTAAACTTTTGCTTCTATTTCACTTCGGGCTACCTATTAAATATTTTAGAACATTTTCGAACTGAAAATTTTTCCAGTAATCTGTAAATAAGCGGAGTCAATTCAGGTATAAACAATAATTAGCGTAATCGCACGAGTGCAATTCTTAAAATCAAGTTAAGTTTCAACATCCGCTTGGGAAAACGGCAGCCGACAGAGTGAAAACATCGTTTTTGATACTTCTGAACCTACTAAAGTGGCCATTAAGTGTTTAACTTGTGATTTTAGTTCGACCGAGGTTCCTTCCATGCGTTTCTGTATACATATATTTTTATATAATATAATTTCGATGACATGCACAAAGTGGAAGTTTAAGAGAGAACCGATTAACTAACTGTTCCATTGCTTGTTTCATCCGTGAACAATCTCGTCTGATCGAATCACGATCTGTACAACTGTTGATGTTTTCTTCTTCCTAAGCACACGACCCGCATCCGTTCGATTCGTTACACTCCAACTCGGTTTCCGCCTTTTAACTCGAAGGTTTTGCCAATTTGTCAAAAACGTATATTGATATCACATGACGGTGGTCAGAATCACGTAGAAGATTCGCTTTATTAGATAATTATATATTCAATCGAACCGAAATTTCTACTTCTGAGCAGTACAAGACAAAAAGAGTAGTTTTTCATCTCATCACGAACAGATGAATCCATTGTAGAAAAATAGAAAACGGTCTTTTTAATTAAGAGTACCAATCCGTTCAGTACTGAACAATGACGGGATTGCTTTAATTTGGTCTACGGCCGGTACGATCTATTCCATCAAGTTGCATTTTGTACCTTTTTTAAGTTGCGACATGAGCAACAACTCGTCTATGATTACAATAATAAGAGCGGGACTGATGATGGTAACATTAGTTCGGTAGCCCTCGAGTAATAACAATGCTAATGAAAATGACGGCGTGCTACCAAGACAGAAGCGGTAGCTATGAATGGATCCTAGTATAATTTATTTATTGTAACCTACGAAGAATAATTATTGATCTTGACTTACCTCGTATCTCACGAGTCCCGCATTCTTATTAAAATTAATTTCCCATTTCTTACGGAGTATAATAAAGTTCATTGATAAATGTTCAAATGGACTATGGAACCTATTTGTCCCATGATCGGGAATTGTCTACCTGAAAATAGCAATGAAACTAATAATAAGTAATGCTGGGCACAGCACAATGGAGCGGTTTTTGTTTTACGTTACTCTAATCAATGGATGAATAGCTTTACTTTAAAATACTATGTATAATAAGTTTTTAATAACTCCTAGAATGTATGTAACCGTTTTAATTGGTACTTTGCAGTGTTTAACAGACCAACAGTAATTCTTTCTTAGATACCGCTTTTCTTGAACAATTTTTCTAGAATGTGGAAGCAATAGTGTACGGTAAGTAGAATGTACAATAAGAAGTCATACTTCATACTAATTTTACAATTTTATATAAAATAAAGTAAACCTTTGCCCTTGGCAGTTTATGCAGAACGTATGCTAATGCTTCTCTATCCTACTCAACTCAGTTTGTTGTATACTGAATTGTAAAGTAGTACTATTTGTAGCAGTTCATTAGAATTTAGAATTTTATTTGTTGCTTTTTCTTCTCAGTTTTCAGAGTTTTCAGTTTTTCTCGCTTTTTTTCTCCTGGTAAGTTGATTAAAACATGCAATAATGTAAATTAAAATGAGGTGACTATTTAAACAATGTTACCCAGTAATTGTTTCCGCAGCTCAGTACCAGTGTGATCAGGTCCTATAAATATCCTTTTATTCACCAATCAAAAAAGAGTATTGTAAATAGAATGGCAGCAAGGTACACACTCGTCTTTGTGTTTCACAACAAAGTGTTGGTGTTTAAAGTGATGGTGACATGATTGTGGCCCAATATCGGTCGGAAAGATTGTGAAACTTGTGAGTTAAATTGATGAATAATCTGATCGAATCTCATTAAAATCATCTGACATCTTTCCTATCCATACTTTTTTCGTAGTATTCGTTCTCGTCCCATCAGCCGTCGGATTATGTTCAGACAACCGATTTGACGTTTTTATACCCATTTTCCGAACCTGGCTGAAGTACCCCTGCGAGGTGCCGACAAAATAAGATTGAAAATTGCCGGGGCAATTCCTCAAAGTGAGTAGTACCCACGTACAAGCAAATGAAAAACTGGTTTTGCAGATGTTAGAAACGATTTATTCAGTCTATCTCTCTCTGTCTCACTCTCTGAGAACATAACGGACTTTGAAAAAAATTCCGCGACGGTTAAAACCGAAGACTTCTGTCCCGTACATCAAGATGACTGTCTAATAAAGGTACCTTGATGGGAAATTAATTTTAAATAATGGATCGGTCGCGGACTTTTTCTACAACCGAACAACCGCGGTTGTTTCTAGTAAAACTGTTTTTGGTGGGCACTTCATTATTCAAATTACATAAATTTATTCGGTTGATGTCACCACGGCAAGACAAACGAGATGTCCATTCTGTTGAAAGGTTGTTCTCTGAACTCCCAAAAAATAGTGTGTGAAGGCATTTGACTATCTGATGCAATTTGATTTGCCTTTATAACATTAATTAGAACTTAACATTATTATATATCGCGTCTGCAGCTTAAAGACCATTTTAAGTCAGGTTTAATGAGTTATACATGTAATTTCATTGTTGCACACGTAATTACGGAATACAGCAGGGACAGATTAAAACATTAAATTATTTTTTGCAGCCCGTGGCTAACAGGTAGTGGCCCATCACTACCGCTAAGCAGAAATGACCTCTAGAAAAGTTGCTACCTACATAATTCGAGGGAGGTGGACTGGGACAAGCACTCGTAATCGTATGATTTGACAATTGAAATTCTCTTTGATCCTTTCATTACTTAATTTGTAACCTTAACCGTTAAAAGTCAGTTGTGAAGTGTTCCAATATGTACATAATTCAACCATCAACAATTTTATTCTTATTAAATGAACACATTACCATTTAATTAGTGAACGAAGATGAACGAAGATTTAAATTTTTGTTAATTAACATTTACAAGTTTGAATCCATCATTGGGAATCAGACTATAAAAATAAAATGTAATTAAATCTATTAATTTGAACGGCATTAATGAACTTCGTTGTATGTTCTAAGACATCATCAGAAGGATGTTACCCGCTGTTTGATTATCTTCGAGTCGGAAAGTGTGCACGTTTTCGACCGATGAAATTCGGACAGAGCAGAATGTGTCGGTCAGAGAGAATGTAATAATAATGTTGGATCACACAAGTACCAATAATTAAGTACATCTTTTCCGGAAAATCACACTGTTGGTGTGTACCTTGAAACAGACAAGGATTTCAATTGGGGCGACATGAAATTATCAAGGGATAGGAAATTAGAAAGCGGTTTGATGGGACCGAAGGGCGGAGGATAAACCAAAAATTAAAACTGAAAAACCGTATACTTTCACAGGTTCATGTGAACCGTGCGTGAAAAATCGAGCAAGTCGTCAATACATGCGTGTTACGTATCTAATGGGGACCCATTGTGGTGGCAGTACAATATAAGTGCTACTGAACAAACAATTATTTTTTCCTTTCCATTAAAACAATGATCTCACTTTTTCTTTTATTTTTGTCTCACAAGAAGATGCCTTCGACTTCTGACCGTCTGAACTCACGCGATTACCAATTAATCTTCAACGATTCCGAGTTTCACAACGGAACCTGTGAAAATTCATTAAGTTTTAGTACTTAAAACATTCACTACAATAGTTGTGCATTATTGAAAAGTTCTCCGTTGTCTGAATCTTATTCCATTTGCCATGTCGTTTAGTTATCAAATATCGGATCAATTAAGAAGTTGTAATGCAGCCTTACTTTAACATCAAGTAGTGTTTGTGTACCACATTACAAACATTGATGCATGGCTTTCGTATATCAATATTTAAGCAAGACTGTTTCTTATTTATATATTTTATCTATTCCTGTACTGTACTTTCATTTATCCCACACTGGTTACTTTTTTAAAGTAATACATTAACTTAAAAAAGCGAATTGCAAGTCAACACAGTTGACATACGACATTAGTCAAACAACGAAAGAACACATACATTTAGTCTATGATGATCGTGTACTAGTAAAATGTAAATAATTGCAACAAATTGATGTTTTCCATGTCCCAACACTCGTAATAGTGCCTAATTAAATTCCGAAATAATGCTGATGAACATTTTTACAAAAGTCATTTAATAGCCGCTGGTTCCCGCAAACGGTCGTAACGGTCGGATTTTCTGCGATGGTAATTTCTAGCAGTGAAACGAACATGTCACATCAAATGCTATTAAGATGGATGAAGTGTGTCGTAGACGAAGGCAAATACTCATAGAGACAGAACTTCCAAATTATCTAGGCAATTAATCCGTCGTTCCACACTCCGGCAACGCGTTTTAATGGACGAGAATTGACTTTACTGGTTTTGCACTTTTTGTAAGGCGGCTGATGCTGCCGCCTCTCACAAAACTATCGGACGCCTCTCTAATAGTTTTGTACCTGAAAGACATTCAGATCGGTTTCACCTTTCCGATCGTAAAACCGAGCCGAGCTGTTTGTCCGCGCCTAATCCGGTCAAAATGGTTTATTCTTGTCACTCGATCTCGTAAACTAATAAAATGTCATCTTTGGGAAATTATCTCCGGCAGAAACAAATCCTAAAAGAGTAATTCCTGCCATCCACGAGGGATTTTAGTCTCAGGATTTTGAAATATTTGTCTCATGGAAACAAACAAATCTCAATTTCTCTGCTTTCAATGCAAGTAGAAATTTTTTAGAACCAATTTTCAATATTTAAAATGTCCGATGATATAAACTCCTGACTCTCATCTGCCAAGTCGAACACCCGATGAATATTAAATATTTATTAAAAATTAGTTATTCCGTAATCGATAAAGAATATTTTCAACAGTTTGTTAAGAAGCGACCTTCCTTTCGATATTTTGTTTTAATTAATTTACTCTATCATAACATCATTTTACTCGATAGCTCATGGCATAATGAACCTCATTAACTGTAATGTAAATATAATACTTTCCCAGTATACATATTAATACATGAAATGCAGTCAAGTACGTGTACGTACGTTGGTGTACGCAAGACTCAAAAATGTAAGTTGCAAATAGCTTGCACCTAACATAAGAATACGTGTCCACTAATTCTGACAACTCTCACGAGTAATGGAAAAAAGTTGCTTGACAACAACACTTTTTGTACAATGGAAAGACTATTCACATCAGAAAATGAAGTTTTAAAATCTACCTAAAAAAAGCGACTTCTTAGAGCATTCGACCGTAGCCATCGGGGTATTTACGTCTGAAAAGCGAGAGATAATTCACGCAGGTATTTTTTTCATCCACACAGAGATAGTTCGGAAGTTGATGATACCACGAAGTGAAAAATACTAAATCCATCAAAAAATGATAAGGTGTTATATTACTTCGGGGTTCATCCGAGCGATTAATAAAGTCGGAGTGACATAATTCCGGAGCCGGTCGCAAGTAACCCATGACTTGTCGGAGGTACTCAGTGTCAGTTCCCCGGGCCCTGGTACCCGTGCAGACGAGTTAGTTCTGCTGTTTCACCCGTGGAAGGTTTGTCATGACCCGGCGACCACGTCTAACCGAAAATTAACGCAGTAGTTGCAACTGATTGCCTTATAATTAGCACCCTTGTAATATTCCACAAATACTGTAATTTGTGGCAACTAACGAATTATTTGTTTTGGACATGAAGGTATGCCGTTTCGGATTGTTATTATTATTTCACTCCTATTTCTTCGTCTTCTGCCTGCGTCTACGCGTCTCCTTCTTTCCGTATCACATCAATAAAAAGGAATTACAGAATCCTGCCACCACGTTTCTCCCGCCGATACTTTTCATCGAACACAACATAATTGGCATTGGCACCTTCCGATTCCATTATTGATTCTCACTTCGGGTACGACGGGTACCTGTGTTTGCCTTTCAAAATATCACCACCGGTTTGAAAACGACGTTCGGAGTAACCAAACTAAAACTGGATGCTGTAAGTAGCACTGACCCTCGGGGACACCCAGTACGGTATCAATCAATTTATCAGACGAAATTGATTGGCAGGTGCCTTATTCAGTTTCGGAAGCCTCAATAAATTTAAACCTTAGTTGGAAATTTTAAATACTAATAAGAAATTCGGTAGGAAAACCCACTCGCGTACACGTGCAATGTTATAAATAAATGTAATAATGACGTTGACTGTGGATAATGAGGAGAATATTTAATCTGATAGCATATTTAAAAGTAAATTATTTAAGACGCCTACCGTTGGATAGAACTAGAGAGGATAGACACGAGAAAAAAAATGATGAATTTAACTTGAGGGCCGATTTCTTCGTTCAAGTTCGGTCATGATTTCTTTTTGAATTGGACGTACCTGCTAATAGTCGTAGCTTTTCATAAAATATTGATTGGTTACCACCTTTAAGGAATATTAATTTTTTTTAGGGTTTCACACTAGCCTTCGAGCGAAGAATACTATTGGTTACGAAACCGAAAACCGATTCGAGATACTTAATTTAAGTCGAAACTTTTATTTAATTTATGCAACACTGAAATAAAAAAAAACTTAAGTTCGACTACTAATTGGGAGAATCGTTGGAAAAACTTGAAGTTTTTCCTATCGGAAATAAGTCGGTACCCGTACATGTTCTCGGAGCTCATTATGATGGATTGATTCGTCGTGGAAACTCATAAGCAAGAGTTTTTTTTTTTCGCCCGTTCTCTAAGTTCCTTCAGAGATTTCTCAAACTCTTGATGTCAATTTTATATTTTAATTAAGCGGAAAATGGATTACGGTCGAGTACTTAAGTCACCGCTCAATGTCATGTTAGAGGTACCAATATTGCTTGTGTGTAGGCGACTCTCTGACAGACAGCCGAAAAAGATTTGGCGGATACTTAAAAATTTTAAGACTGACCGGCGAGGAGGAATTGTGACGATGACCTTCCTAAAAGACTTACAACGAGATTGTCTTACTAATTAGCGAATAAAACGAATGAATGGAAGTGTGCGTGAGCGAACGAATCAATTAAAAACTTAAGAACCTGAAGTGAAAAGGTTTGTTTGCGCCTGTCAGGCATCTTCCCTCTTAGTTGGACCGTACATACTTTTTCGATAGTTTCTAATTGGTAATTGGAGTTATGCTGACGTAATTCGACTGATTGAAAAGCTAGTGTGATTGTGACAAAGCAAAATTAATAAATGAATTTTTTAATTGTTGTACGAAATTTATCATTTGTAGTTAACAAGTTTCTGGTATTGACGGAACTTAAAACTTGTAATGATTGTAACGATGAAATTATGAACACATGTCTTTTGCATTTTAAATTAAAATTAATTTAATAACGGTTGTAAAAAGTTTCTTCGTTTCTTAACTCTTATTTTCCTGCTTTCGGCCAATTTATGGGTACAATGTTAAGTGTGTTGTAGGCATTGTAAAAGTTCAAATCATATAATAATAAGGAAAACTATGTTAATCGTTATACCGCATCAGGTAACAGAGTTTTAAATATATATATAGTCGTCGACCTTTTGTTTTACTTACTCATCAATAGAAGATGCCAAACAAAACTGAGGAAGTGAAACTCATCTATATGTATTTCATTCTACTTCCAGTATTATTTGCTTCTTTTCCTCTTCTCACCGCATGGCTTATTCATTACACTTCTGTCACACCCGGCGGTTTCCAGGAGTGGACAAACTGTAAAGGAAAATAAAAACGTAAAATTTCATGGGCACCATCCAATGAATTTTATGCAAGAGGTAAGGTAAGGTCGAGAAGAAACCTTATGTGAATTAGGTACGATGGAGCCTGAGACAAGAGCCATTAAAGGATTAATTAAAGACTCAGTTAAAGAGAATGAAATGTGAATGGTCGGGCAGGTGGGATGTTGGTTTGTGGCCTTCCACCAAGACAGGTGAATTACTTTATCGTACCTGTTCGCCGCTTTTTTTTATCGTTCATCTGGTTCAATACATCCACCCTTCAAACAGTTTTATATGCTTTTCCCTGTCTTATCGTGTGCAGAAAAACTGGTCCTCTTTAAGCTCCTTTTTTGGGCAAATAAAATATTAAACTTGGGTATTTTTTTTCAAGGGCGTGAGAAATCCCAATCTTTGCGGACCTCTCGAGCACACAAACGGCTACCTGTTGTTTTTGGTTCCTCCAAAAATTCATAAGTAGCAAAAGATATAGTTTGTTTTAATTGTATACATAATTTTAATTTATTGTATTACCAAATTTCAAGTTTTGCCAGGTGAACAGTCCTAAAAGTAAAGCAACCGAAAGAATTTTGTGGGTTCAGAACCCAAAACAACTCAGAACCATCACTAATTCGATGTCTCTTCAATCCCTCTCACTCTCTCTCTCTATCTCTCTCTATCTCTCGTAATGCATGGGAGCAGCCTCAATCTGGCTGAAGCCATCAGCGCTACTATTAAATATTACACAATAATGAAGAAAATAATGAATTCTCCTGTCTGGCATCACATTCTACTCCTGTTAACTACCACATTATTTATTCAATAACTCGAATGTAATAAATTTATTTTCGGTAAGAATTACACGGTCTCAATTGGTTTGCCTACGCAGCTACTGCGAAGATGTAACACATTTAAGAACTCGTTTATGCTTGGGAGCAAAAAAGATATTGAACGATATCTCATAGACAAAACCTATCAATAATGTGGAACACGTTTTTATGGAGAGCGTTGACGAGACTTCACTAGCAATTATTAACAACCATGGGTGATGCATTTTGAAATATTATTCATTTTAAACACTTCACAATATATTTTTTTGGATAGATAACTGTGGCAACTAATCAATAATGATCGTGTGGTTACAAGTAGAGCTGTCTAGGTCCTTACGACATCAAATTAGGTAATTTAGGTGACACCGAACGTGTACAAAGAGAAGACACACCGTCAAGGCTCGTTAATAAATAACAGGTACGATTCAAATCATGTCTTGCGATGCAATAACAGTTAGTAGAATACCTAGTATGCCTGTATGAATGTAAGCAGTTTGTAGTGCAATTACTTTCATTATAAATATATATATATTAAATTAAATATTATGAGTTAATCAGAGGTAAAATTATTGACTTTCGGTTTCTCTCCATAAAAATACCGTCCGATCGCATTATTGATTGGATAATTATAAGTAGTTCAGTAACGCAACCAAGTTCGTTTTCCAAGGATTCGGTCGAATTAATGAGGCAGAAGCGGCGTAGAAAAATTCTAGTGACACCCGAATAGTGAAATGGATGTATCATTTGTCTAGGAAATCTCTTGCTTTGATGCAATCGGTCTAAAACAACTTACAACACCACTAATTTACTTTCTGTTCTAGAAAACAATTATTTTTGGAAGTCTTTCTCTCTCTCTCTCCAAAAAAAAAAAACACAACCGAATGGAATCTGATTTAATGAAATGCACTTAAATGTTCGGTCTCTTTCCATTAATATAGTTTAACATTTACATGCTCCCCGAATCCGTAGAATTTCCTAGAATCCGGTACAATTTACCTCGAAGCCTATTAAATAGTTTCGATTGGCAATAAACTTGACCGGTCACCTGACCGCGAGAAAATAACAACCGGAATTATAACAAGTAAGTCCCATTGATTCTCTCTTAATATTAAATAAAATTAATTTAAATTTAACCGATTTAAGGAATAATAAAAAATTATTTCACAAAATCTCGCCGGGAAACCCATAAAATGATTAACGTTATTAACTAGAATAGTGACGTGTTAAATAACACGATTTTGGTTTTACGACTGCTACGGTCCTCAGCAGGAGCGTAGCTTCTGTGTACTTGAAGGCTGCCTTAGGGGCTACCCTAGGCAGTAGGAATTGTTAAACACGAGTTACAAGAAAAGTATGGGGGATCAAATAAGACCTGTCGCACAGGTACTTGCCCTAAATAAAACTAATGCAAATTTATATTTTACGTTTCGTCTTCAAATAGTGATAATCAATTAATTTACATTTAAAAAACCGGTCATTTGTTAATGTAGCACAGTAACCGATGCCTGGACTTTGTCCCTAAATTTGGGCAGTTTATTGGAGACCGATAGTTAAAATCCATGTTTTGGTGGTGTAAATAACTTAGTCGGAATCATACTCAAACGAAATGTGAACTGGTTTTTGCAGATTAAAATTTTTGAGCACCTAATGTAGAGCATAAGAGGCAAATGAAGGAGTCGAACGTTCGTCACCTTTATTTTTTTTAAATCGATTTTAGACTTACTTAAGAGGATGTAAAAGTGGTTTATAATCCGTATGAATTATATGGAAGTGTGAGTGATAAAAAATGGATGTATTAATTATTGAAGATTAATGAAGAAAATTCTAGACTACGAATAACACAAAGTGAAAATAAAGAAAGAAATTTCGGGAGGGCACATAATGCGAAACAAAGACAGAGACCTAACAAAGGAGAAACCTAAACAGAATTTAGTCAGAAGACAACTGCGATATGAATAACCGTTAACAATTCGCTAGCTTATGTCAAATGATGCTTTTACATTACTTTTTTCGTAATATTATTTTCTTCAGTTTTACCAGTTTTACAGTACTAGAGATAAAAATGGTAGTTGAACTGTGCAGACTTTTTAGTTTATGTAGACGTAGTATGAATAACTAAATCTGAATTTCAGACCTGAAGACGTTTCATAATAGTTGCAAGTGAAGGCCCAAGCTTCGTCCAATGCGAATAAGGAACTTGAAACCGGTACAGAATCTGAGAAGCCATCAAATTTTGAAAACGTCTACTCAAACGTAACATCTCTTTTTTAAAAAAAACGACTTTATTGGCCATCTGGCGCTGTTTCCTGAAATTATAAAAACCTCGACCAATTAGAATGTTTCCCCTAAAGGCGGGATTTTGCTACGGTGAACGCCAAATTATTAATCGCGGAGGCAATGCGTCCTAAATTTTCAAAATGGTGACTCTAATTTGTCTTGTATATGTCCCACTGTTATAAATATTTTTTTAAGGAGAATGTTTTAAATGAATAGTAATGGATACTAAAAAGCAGGTGAGTCAGGTATCTGCTGAACACTATTCTCACCCCACACCGGAAGAAATTATATTCCTTACCATTCAAATATATTTTGTTTTTAAATGTTTCTGCAGTTTCATTTAGAAATTACATAAACAATATTATTTTTATCAGTCCTAAAATTTTAGCGGGAAACTATACCATTACCGCCAAATAAATAAGCATTCTATTTAGGCCTAAGGTTATTATTACTTAACTATTAATTTAATATAAAAAAGGTACAAGTGAAATGTTGGAAAATATGAAGTTAAATATTCACTCAATAAAGTTATGCTAAAAACAATTCATTATTTCAGCAAAGCGCCAGCAGTTCAGAATCATCTTCAACAAGCAGTTCCAATTCCTCATCTTCTTCATCAAGTTCATCTGGAAGTGATTCTTCATTTTCAGATTCTGAAGCTACTTCTTCATCACAAAATAGTAATAACAAATCTGAGAATGATAAGACAAAACGTGGAAAACCAGTTGCTTCTAATGTGAAACCAAAAAAACCAGAGGAAAAGAAAACACCTCCTGTAAAGCAGCCATTGAATGTAAAAAAAGGTGCTGCCATATACTCATCAGAGTCTGATGAATCACCTTCTAATGCAACTCCTGTTAAGCGTCGTCTCTCAACAACTAAGCCCAAAGTAACAGCAACAGTAAATGTTGTGCAAAAGGCAGCTAAAACTAATCCAGTAAAAGTTACTAAAAATTCTAAAAGTGAGAACTCTCACAAATTAGGTGACAAAACAGTAAAAAATACAAAAGTAAGTAATAAAGACATAAATCACTAATTTTGCAATTCGTTCAATCTTACTTGTATTTTTACATTTCATTTTTAGGCAAGGAGCATATTTAGCCCAGATAATTCAAGTGAAAGTGATGCTGAAAAAATTACAAAAAGTTCTGGTGTTAGTTCCAACACAAGAAGTATATCTAAAACTGCACTGAATAATAAATTAAAAGAAAATGATATTAAGAAAAATTCAAAAAGATCAAGAAGTTCAGCGAGTGCCTCATCATCTGATTCAACAGGTAATTGAGTTGGAAGTAAATATTGAACTGTTGGTCTGTTCTGTTAGACTTAAGCAGTCAAATATTTAGTAAAGCCTTTAATAAGTCTCCCAATCTCTAGTTAATCTAAAGAATAATTTTTACCTATTATGTAAATAATGTAAATTACTTATTAATATTCGATTACTTATTCAAATAGTTGTATTTTAATTTTGGCTTGTTTATAGGTATGTCCTAGTACAATCTGCTGATTTACAGTTGTCATTGTAATTTTCATTGTTTACCATATTATTTGAGATTTTTTATAGTGTTTATAATTGCATAAAAATTACTAAACCTATTTACTTATGGTTTCTATTCAACAGAAAGTTCTTCAGATTCAGACAGTTCAGATAATTCTTCAATAGTTAATAATAAAGTGAAACCAAAACAGCTAGCGATCAAGCAAGATGGAAAAGTAACGTCGGAGAATTCCAGGAATCAGGCAAAACTGAAGAAGTCTGAAAGTTCTGAACTTGAAAACAATAGAAGGGGAATAGTCACAAGGAAATTGACAAGGTCTTCTAGTGCCAGGAGATCAAAACATTTAATTGGCAAGATTGGAACAGATACAGAATCTGAATCAGGTTTGTTAATGAGAGTAACACCAAACATTTTTTATTTTGATAGTAAAATGTGAGGAGGAAAGTAAAAGATTTTTACTGTCCCAGTGCTACTGAATATACTTTACTAAGAATACTGCACTGCACTTTGTAATTAATGGAATGATTAAGTAAAGTTTGAGATTTGGATTTTGTGTTAAATTTAAGATCCATGCTAATTTTAGTCATGAAAACTAAAATTAATGACTTGGTCAATATTGCAGAGAGACTGTGAAATTGAAACATGCTTTGTGGAGAATTGTTTCATTTATTATTTCATGTAATCATATATTATTACGTGTCTAGAAAAGTTTAAAATTTACTGGTAATAACAACCTAACCAAAGAAAATTATTTTTTATTAGAAATCATGATTACCTTTGTTTTTGTACAGATATAAAAACATCAAGAATTGGTAGAAAGACTGGACCAAAAGGGCCTATCATCAGAAATAAAAATTCAAAGGGGTTGCCCTCTAAAATAACACCCCTTCATAATAATATAATAGCAGAAAGGAAGTGTCCAGTGGATGGCTGCAATAGTTTAGGGCATTACGGAGGAAATTACGAAAAACATTTCACAATCGATGCTTGTCCACTTTACCACAACAGAACTCCTGAAGAATGCAGGAAACTGGCCGAAGAAAGGAAAAAAAAGGATGAAGAACGAAAGAGAGCCATTCTGGTACGAATTTATTTTAGTTTTTCTCAAATTTATTAATTCATAATAAAATAATTTTTCTAAAGAGCTGTGCCACTAAAACATGGTTAATTCATCCACAGGCAATGAGTCGCAAATCTCCCAAGAGTCACTCGCATCACTTAAGCAGCGAACAGAGAAATTATCAGTTAAAGATCAAAGAGGCTAGGGAAAATTTTCAAGAAAAGCTTGCCATGAATGAAGTTAAGCTGGAAGACAAAGAAAAGGAGCCTAAATTAGAGGGAATCACGTCAGACCTTGATTTAAGGCTGTTTCATGAAGCTCAAGCTGTGGCTAGTGAAAAAATTGTAAGCAAATTTTATCATAAAAATTATATTAACTGTTTTTACATCAGGGAACTATCTCTAAGCAAAAAAATAATGTTTTCATCATTTTCTTTACGAATAGAAATTCATGCGGCACCATTGACATTTTTAAAATGTCATGCATGATATAAACATGTTAACAAAAAATCGAATTTCAGGAGGATGATTTGAAATCTTTACCCAACATGAAACAAACCAAATACGTTGAAATGGGACGGTTCGAAATGGAGGTTTGGTATCAGAGTCCATACCCCGAAGACTACGCTAGGTTACCTAAATTATATTTATGCGAGTATTGTCTGAGGTATATGAAGACGAGGACCATTTTAAAACGACATTTAGTCAAATGCGTTTGGCGACATCCGCCCGGTGAAGAAGTGTACAGGTTTGTAATGATTGAAATTGTAATTACCCATATAGCATCACCACTAATTGGTTTCTGGTGTATTTTGTTTACTAAGAGTTGCTTTTTTAACTTATTCAAACCACTAGTTCCATTCTTTCCATACATTTCAGGAAAGACAGGCTGAGTGTGTGGGAGGTGGATGGTAAACGATACAAGCAATACTGTCAGAATCTTTGTTTATTGGCAAAATTTTTTCTCGATCACAAAACCCTGTACTACGATGTGGAGCCATTCCTCTTTTATGTAATGACAATCGGTGACTCAGAAGGGTGCCACACTGTCGGTTACTTCAGCAAGGTAAGTTTTATTTTATATTTGAATGTGATGAATTTTTGGTTTCAGATTTTTCATTGGTTGACTGTTGTGTGCATTGACCGTAAGAACTACCTTGGTTACCAGTTCTTGTTTAAGTATATTGGTTATGTATGTAACTGATTTGTAGAGGGAAACTTGATTAATATATAAAGAGGAGAGTAAATAATTGACTCTGGTGCGGTGATTTAAACTAAATGTACAATTGTTTTTAAATAACAATTACAACAATAATAAATAACAATAAAATAAGAAAGAGAAAAATTGGAAAACAAATGGAGGAACCATTTAAGCTGTGATAATGAAGATCTTTAAATAGTTATAAAAGAAACTAAGAAAATTATACTTTGTTTCTTGATATCTGATTGTGTGACTAGTGCGTCACACAAGAAACTAAAAAGTCATACATAGCAACTGCTCCAACTTTAGGCATTCGTAGTTGCAGTCTTCGTTTTGGATCATTTAATTCTTTATATCACACGTTCCTTGACAAATTTTGCCCTTTTAAAATACAAATTTCCAAACAAAAATTGTTCTGAAAACCTCGGTCACCTTTTCTGGTTGATTTGTCTTTGAAACAGACAAATTATGGTTTCTGTTAAATTTCTGGTTAATTGAACAACCTCTGGTGAGCACGGACCGATGTAACAGTTAGACGGATACTTCGTATTTATTGTTGTAATTCACATGTGTAATCAAATAATTGCAATCTTTCCCCACAGTATTAAGTAATGTCTGTTAATTTCAATTTTTGCTCAGATGAAAACCTCACAATTTCTTAATTACTGGCTCATTTGACCAGTAGTTAATGGTTCTTTTTTTAACCGTACAATATTGTTTTTAATTGTTTTCCTATTCTTGCAGCTGCTGTCTTTTTGGATTCATTTGCCCAGCAGTTCTTTCACTTTTATTAGGATTGTTCTATACGTTCACCCTTGTAATAATATCGTGCTAGTACAGTTTCATTGGAGTTTCATTAAATTCCATCTTTCACACTTTGCTAAGCAATAAGGTAATTGCAGTTTCGGTCTCGTACAGCATCCAAATTACTAAAATTAACCTATCATTTATTAATAATTTCAACGTAATATTATACTTCGACACCCTTGACTCTCTACTTGTATTGTATTTTAATCAAATATTTCTTGCTCTCATCTTCGATTTGCCTTTTTGAAATATGTACACATAGTTTGTAGATATTCTTCGTAAGTAAACCTTTCGGGAAAATTCAGCCCACAGGACATTATTCAATCAGTGATGAGTTTAATTGGGAATAAAAAACTGGGTGATGCAGGGCTCCATCAAATTTGATTTGAAATGGAGTTATAGAATTTTGACAATTGTGCTTGCCGTTGGGCTATCGATTTGCCATTTTGCCCGAGTCGCTTTGTCTATCCGCACGAAGTTAAAAATTCAGCGAGGAACCCGGGAAATGAAAGCCTAAATAATGATTTTTAGGAATGTTGGCGAGATAATAAAATCAATTAAAGTCGGAACGATTTTATTCTTATACCCAATCGAGAGGAAATGAGGAACAAAAACACAAAGAATATTAAACAAACCGAGACGTGAATAAAGGAATTGGATAGGAGTCGAATTAGAATGTCACACGGGGAACTTATCAGGTGTATTCAGTTACTTAGAACCGAAGCATCCGATCTTGTAACAGAATAGAAAGAAAGAGAGAATAGCAAAAGAAAGGGTCGAAGTAAAATGCGGCAGCTTTCTAGAGAAGCATTTCCAGTACGGTTCCAACCCTCCCCCGAAGGGATGCGAAAGCGTAGTTGAGGTAGGTCTTGGTTGCTCTGGAGAACGGATCGAACATTGAACATTGGGGCATTGTCCGCTGGAAAGGTTTACAAAAACGTCCGTACTCGTTTGGAGGCAAATTTCTGTTCCACAGTTTGGGAGGTAAAAATAATGGTAAGAAGTGGGCATGAGTAAACGGAAAGGCGATCAATGAATCCGTCTAGACTGGTTTTTACCCTTATGCGAAATCCGAAGGGTTAGAACTCCATTAAAATTAACGTGGAAGTACATGTGGAAGACACAAAAGTTGTTTGTAAGCAGTAGAAACGGTGGTGTTGCAGGTATTCGTCTTCCACCTGCCAAGAAGTAGGAACTACCGCCAGGGATTAAGTCTTTAAATCGCATGCAAAAATAATTTCTGCTCGACTAATTTTGCTGGAAATCCGGTTCACCTGAACCTATTGAAAACGACTTCAATGTGTCTATATATATATTTAATATATACGTGAAACGTGTTAATTATTGTCCGATGCGAATGAGACAACTCATCCTAAGAAATAAAGACTCTTGCGAAAATATCTATATACGTCTTAATTACGTTAACGATTGGTAGTTGAATTGTATACTTGAGAATTGCACTGTTTTAATTCACATAATTTTTAATTGTAAATTGTATTTTGCTTAAAAAACAGGTAATTGTCTTTGCCCCGAAATTAATTAGAAAGAACGTCAGGTAAGTAAGTGCACAGGGAAACTTTGTTTTTTCCGTGTCGTAGTTTAGTCTAATTAAACATTATTGGGTGCAGATTGAACGTGTACGTTGTGGCCGGTGACGGTCTTATGTCCGTTTATTCAATTTTCTTGTGACTTAGAATGTCGTTCAGAAATACCATACATGATTTACGGTGGTAGTCTGTCGACCACAGACTCGCAAAGTCGCGTTTGGTCAGAACAGAAACTAACCGATTCGTTTTATGAATACTTAATACCTTACGACCGTGATTATATTGGCGAAAAAGAGGCAAATTTTCATTCATTCTTATGGAACCAATTTTATGGGTATTTTGACCCCTGGAAAGGAAATCGTCGCACGTTCTAAAAAATCAAACCGTTCTTTCTGCCCTTGATTTCTGCCTTTAAGTAATTAATTTAGAGTCTCCGGACACGGTTGAACCTGTACCCGTTTCGTAGTGAGGTACCTACAGTTCAATAGGTTCATTACTAGGATTACACGGGTTCTTCCGTGCTCACCTAAAGTTTCTTGGAGATGAATCTCATTTTTACAGAGTGTGTAAAGGAATGTATGCGGTCGCAGGTTGCCTTTGATTTATTGCATTCCCGAATTTGATGCGGTTTCCTTTGTTCTAAAAAACGGTGAAGTTTTCTATTTTCCATGAGGTCAGTCAGTTTCCTAAAATCATCCGTTAAATATAATCAACAGAGTTCAATATTCGACGTAAGTTTTGTTTACACGTACTCAACAGAAATTTCCATTGTTTGGTAACGTAATTTTGATTCTTCTAGTTACGGTAATGTGTTATTGTTTAACGGATTTGTGGAACATATTTTTTGTTTCCAATAATACAAATTGGGAGTACCGATTGGTAAGCAGGTACCTCAACCGTAGCTAACGCTGGCCAACTGAATGCCGCAGAATGTGATGTATTGCCGTTTTGAGCATGAGATTTCCTTCACAAAAACCTGCTTGCGAGCTTCATTTTCATATTTCATTGCCACCTATTCGACCTCAGTGGTACCTGAAAGACAATAAAATTAAGGTGAACATCTCTCGAGTTGGTTGCCTGTGATTTCATCAGGTTTAAGACATTATTTCCCGGTTCTCTATGAACGATTTTATTGTTTAGGCTCATTGGAGGGTGTTTTGGGTTTTAGTTTCGTAGTTGTGTGTTTGCCCAGAGAAAACCTTGAAACTTTAATTGAAATTAGTCTACGCAGAGTAACCTGATAAGGGATCACTCAACTTGCACAGGGTCTTGAAGTGTTAAATCGATTTTTTATTTTAAGGGACTCAACCTGGCTTTGGTTGGTCACAATCGAGGTGGTACCTAGGGACTTCACCTTAAAAGGAATGTGAACCGGAATCGTCAATACGACTTTTAAATTCTGCATAGGGCACAAATTGCGCGTTTTTATGTCTGAATCTAAAAAAAAGTTATTCGGTCTGCAAGTACCTGGGAATGATTCGTCCTGAGTACACGATGTTACGGGTGGCAATTGAACTGTAGTAAACTCTCCTTTATTTAGTAATTTCATTTTTAGTGTTTATTTGATCGTAATTTTTTCTATTTTATAGTTCACAATCTGATGATCATCAAACTCACTTCACTTGGGATCATTAATTTTTCTATTTTATTATTTCACTTGAGAATTTCGAAGTTCTTAATTAATGAATAATGCAGAAACGAACCGGAACGTTTCTGCGAATAATACCTTGGGTTTCACCGGTTGTATGCATGATGTCTGGTCTATCTGCCGGTTTCGATACTTCAAGGATAAAATTTCTAGTCTTGTGCCGGGTAAACGATTCTATAAGACTCTGAGAAATAGCTACTGAATCTTGTAACTCTCCTCTTGTCCTTTTCGTTTCACTCTTTCTCTGAGGAGTCACCTCCTCTGCAAAACTTGCACGTTTAGTGCCTACGTATCTATGACAACGAGTGCACCACGACCGAAAGCAGCTGCTACATTCTTCCCTCTCTTTTGCCAAGAGCCTTGCATAAAACATTATTTATGAAGGTTTCTAGGGAAACTTGCTACTCAGTTTCATTAGGTCATTAATTTTTTGTTCTATGAAGCCAGGTGACTCTCTTTCCCTTCATGAGTGCGTGTGTGCTTTTTTCTGTTTAACTGTCTTTGTCTGTACTCCTATTTTTTATCCATCTACCAACAAACCATCCATTTCTTGTAATTTGTGATCTTCTTTGTCCGACGGTGTGTTTATCTTTTGCCACGACTTGTTGTCACTTATAAATATGATCACCCATGAAGAGTGGATTTTTACAGTTTCGTTCACATCCATTAGATATAATTTATAATTCCTGAAATAATTCAATTAAATCCTTTTAACCGTTTTATCACTCCTATTCACTACTATTAAACAACTTGCCAATTACTTGAATGCAATTATTTTAACCGTTAGTTAGATTGATTTCTATCGACTCACTCTGCCGTGTTTGTCGGTGTCTCATACTCAACGTAGTATCAGTTGCTATTGCTAGACAGCAATTTGTTTTTCTACGTGAAATAAAGCTTATGTATATATATAATATATATAATATAGCTTAAGTTCCCTTACTCGATAATACCAAATGTGTCGGAATGCTTTATATTAAGAAACTAGAGTTGCGGTAAACCCGATGGAAAAATAATTTTTAGTCGTGTGTTACTGACTCAGAAGAAAAGAGCTTGAAGGTTAGTTTCTTAAAAGGTTGATTTGTCCTTAAAAGGGTTGAAAGGAGGTCAAAGTGATTTGAGTAATAATGAATTTTGATTTTCGGGCCGTAGCTTTGGGTGCGTATTTCCCTCAGATGACAGTGTTCATAACTGACATATTTGGATGTGAGTGTTCACCCCGAAGCAAATAAATTTTAAAAACAAATTGATTAGGTCGAAGAAATTGACGATTAATTTTGGATCGGTTGATTAATTATTGACCCATACTTCACTTTGAGACTGGTGTACACAAGTTTATAATAATTCCCCATAATTGAGATATATGAATGCGGATTATCGTGTCCACCATAAATCGCACACTTAACGACATGATGGCTTTGATGGGTGAAAACCACAAATTACTGGAGTACTGTTTCCTCAGATAGAATTTTTAGTCACAGATTTTACAATTCTTTTCATAAACTATTTATATAAAAAAAGGCAAATACTATTTTGAATTAGTATATATGTATATATTTTGGGTTCCGTAGTTTGGGCTTAAAAAACACAAAGATTTGATGCTTTGGTTGTGGTTTGGGAAGGAGAAATGCGAATTTTAACGGTATCATCCGTCAATCATTTTTTGCCGATTCAATTGAACTATGTGAACGCATTTCTTTTCCACAATTGGGAGAAGATAATTTAACTTCATTTTTCTCCTAAAAAATGTTGATAGCGAGCGAGCGTGTGAAATTCGATTCGGGTGTAGTTGCTCTCGAAAGCAATTGAAGATCATTCCGGGCTATAATAAAATACATAAGGGCTGCGTACCCGTTTCCTTGTCAATTTAGCGAGCGCATGTATAACTTAAATAATGTTTAAGTTTAGAATTTTTGGTTTGATGTTGTTTGTTTTAGCGGAGGGTTTGGGAGAGACAAAAAGAGTCATGGTAAAACCGTCCAAGTGTTACCTTTTTAGCAAAAGTTGATGATACCCCAAAGAGTACAAAAACATTAGTTATAACCGTGAATTGAAGTCGAACAAGTGGAGTTAGGTCCATTATCATTATAATAATGGAATATCAAAGCAATCCCCTTTTGTTCATATACTTTCCTATTTATTTGTAATATTAAAAATTTCAGGTTACGAGCACCCTTTGTTTTACTAATTGTTGATGGTACTTTTACAATTGTGATAATTTATGTTACTCCGTGGCAAATCCGAAACTCCTTAAAGCTCATCGAAACAAATAATTTTATACGGCGGTCAATACAAGTGCACTGAAAAGTACTTAACACGTACTTCAACGTCTACATTAATTAATACGTTCGAAAATATATTCAAGTCTGCCTTCAGTGGGAGAGGATTTTATGTGGAAGGCGTGTGTATCCAAATATGTTCCGTTTTTGACTTTAGATACTTTTATAAGATGTACGTTTACAACGACGGTTGGGTAATAACCCAGAGAATTACAAAATTATTAGAGGGACAAAGAGCTTTTGGTAATAAAATTTTTGATTACAAGCGAGTTTAAGTTTTGAACTTTTAACATTTCAAATCTCAGATTTGACAGTCACCAGTTCTCTGACCGTGGACCTCTTCAGCTCAGCTCAAAGTAATTGTAAGATCGACTGAGAGAGAAAAAGTTAAGAAAACCATATTCGATCGAGTGGATAAATTCCACGAAGATATTCGGGTTCGGCAGATAGTTGGAAGTATAAAGTTAGGATAATTTAATAAAAGAATCGGGAATAGCTTAAACTCCATAACTTATCCAGCTTCTCCAGAAGGGTTCCAGAAATTCCTCGCGTCGATTAGCATATTTCAGTAATGCGAATTGAATTTCTCGTGGAAATAGTTTGCATGAAGCGGTACGGATAATGTGGGCTTACACGACTCGGGGAAGAATCCGAAAAGAGCAGATTCCTGACCAGAAAAAATCTAGAGAGATTTGAGTGTGCGAGTATCAGAGACAAAAATATGAGAGGTAAATTGTCTCTGGAAGGAAGGAAACACAAACAACTTTTAAAAACAGTTATCATTGAAACATAAATTACGGCATAAGAATAGAGCGGAGAATATATAAATTACGTTAGAAAAGTTTTATAAATGGCGGGTTCGCAAGCTTTTTTTCCGAATTATCGTCTCATTGGCACTCTCGGCCCGGTCATTAAGGCCCTCGGCGGTTTCCAGCCTCCATTGCCAACCTTTTCATCGCCATAATTTTGATTTTTTCTGCACTGTTAAGACGTTGCCTGGAATGTAACAGAAACTTGCCCCTTTGCCCCTTTGCTCCTCTCTCTCTCTCTCACACGCTCTATCTTTCTAACTATCCGTCTATCTGCCTGTCCATCTCTACAGATAATTAAAATATAGGCAATTTTTTTAGATCCATGTAAAATGTCTATCGGGTTAATAATGGCCAATGAAAGATCGATATCTGTCAGACGGGTCTATGAGTACTTGTCGGTTTCCACGGGTACCAAGCAAATGTGCTGCTCATTGACACCATCGTGTTCGGCCCTCCTCTTCGTCCCCTAAGGTCATGTCGATAGCCATTTTCTTCTTTTTTTTTATTTCGGTTACATGTTGGTTTCTAATGCCTTATTTTAACAGGTATCAAGTGTTTGAGCATGCTTTTGTTTTGTTCTTGGCAATCGATGAGTGACGGTTTCGTCGGGGATCGTTGCAATCGGTTCACTTCAATTTTGCACATGTTTTTATGTCTGCATTAATGTTGTTGCTTAAAAACAATAAGGGAGAGTGAATAGATAAAATCAGTCTCACGATTTGGTGACGCAAGTTATGGTGGCTTTCTTTTATGGAAGGTAAAACTGTCGATAAGAGTGCCGAGAGCGATTTCGGAAAATAATCAAATTTTCCAAAGTTTAGGTTGGTTTCTAAGTGGTTTTCTCCCGATTTTGTGTTAGCGTTATAGGCCACTTTAGTTTGACCCAGTCCTGGAGCGCGAACAATCTGCCATGATTGTATTCTCGTTTCACACCTGTCTCTGTGTTGGAACACATTTTAGGCAGAAAAGGTTTTTAAAAATTTTGTAAGAAAGCTTTCATGGAAAGTAGAGTTCTTTGTTATTATACACCCCAAATTTCTGGTGATCACTCATTCCCGCTGTCCTGCTGCCCTCAGGCATTTTGTCAAAATGTTCTCATTCGTGTTGGTTTCTTTTTTCCAAAAAGCTACTTCTAACTCGAAGAACAATTTACGGCATTGTTTGCGGGAACGATCTCATACAAAAATCCTCGTTGAACGATCGCGTTCAATCCACATCATTGTATCACAAAATAATTTTTACGACTCTTTGAAAAAAAAAATCATGACATGCAATGCCAAATCACGACGAAGTTGGATTTCCTCCATTAAGGAAAGCAAATCGTAATGTTTTTCATGTCGTGTTTTTGTGTGCGTTGTGTTAGGTTTTCGGTCTTTCCTAAGTTTTTTGCTCTACCAGATAAATCAAAAAGAAGGAAAGGAAGGATTTTGCCGTTATTCAGTAACGTACCGAATCGATTTTTTGGTAACATGTAGAAATCTATAAAAGTGTAGGACCTACCTCAGTTGTTGGCGTTTTTAAATTTTTGCTCAGGGGGAAAATCTTTGGAAAACGCCGGCGAATTGTTGGAACGCATCGGAAAATCAGCTCATCTTAAGTTGCTCGAAACCTCGGTATCCCATTAGTAGCTTTTGCTGGGACAAACTTTTCAAACGTTCTATAGCGTCCATTTAGATTGCGAAGAGCAAAATCGAGCACGACGCTTAGCTTACGAAGGGTAACTTTTCGATTGGCGGGCGAGTCGAAAACAACCGCCGGAAACGGAAACTGACAGTCGCTCCCGAGGCTTTACACGGGCGCTTATGCCTTTTTAAATTGACAGAATGTGAAATTCACTTGAACGGAGGCCTCTCCTAGCCCCGTAAGGTAAACATGGAAGCAGAAGACTCGTCAAAGTTGTTTTATGTCTGCGGCTGTGGCCCTCGTTACGGTCGTTCAATGAACTTGTCTGTGGAGGTCAACGAACCCAGCACGCTTCTCTGAAATTTTTGGCTTTTTCATTTGATAATCGGGAATGGGGCCCTCTTCGGACACTCCTTTTCGATTCTCCCGGAGCCCTTGAAACTGAGTCAAATAATAAGAAACTGTACGAAAGGTTATCCGGCCGGTTTACCGGAATTCCGAATTCACTTTCCTTACCAACGATTCTTTCCTCCGCTTGTTGTTGGCCTAGGCCTTTATTAAAACTAACGAAGATCAATACCGAGATGCAGAAACTTTGCCCAGACCCGCTTCGATTTTATTACTGGCCTGTAATGAAGAGGGAGAAAGCGTTGTCCTTATGTCGATGAACTTTTATTTCTCAACTTTCCAGCATTTAAGTATGTGTAATTCTATGGAAAAATGTGCTTTGGAGCCGGAAATTTAGATAAACAAGATGTGAGTGTTCGTCAACTGGAACTTTCATCTCCGAATTTTCTAGTGGACCTTTTCTTGTCTCAAAGAACTCCACGAGTGTGTTGCTGGATGTAAATCGACCACCGTCTGTACCTGACCGGCTAAGGTCAGACACCCAATTTAACGGCTCGATGGATTCGAGAACAAGGCTTTTACATAGGAGAGGAAAAAATTTTCAGCGTCGGTTTCAGTCACTTATTTTAAGATTGTAGGTAACGAAGTCGCTTGTTCTTGAGTTATTCTTGCCATTAGGTTGCCCTTCTTAAATAGTTTCATGCAGTTTTTGCAAAAGGTGTAAATGTGCCCAGGAAGCATGGCTTTTTATTCTACTAAAGGGTTTCTGTTCCGTAGTTCTTCGGTGATGTACAAAATGTAGTTTCGGTGGCATTGCATCATCGGGTTAATTCCTTCGTTGACTTGATTTTGTACGTAACAAAAATTTTCAATGTATTTGCTTACTTATTCGTATTCAGCTACTAGCACTTATACAAAAACGATCGGCAGTCGGTTTATTTTCACTGTGAAAATCTCAGTTTTTAAGAAAAATTCTGTCTCTTCTATTTATTTCTCACTTCTCGTAAAAATTAAAATCCAATGTTTGCATCAATATTCAATCCGTTTCTTGGCATAAATTGTATTTTAAATAAATCCAACGAATAGCAACTTAAGTGATATTCTTCATTTGTGTTTTTCCAATCTTTGAAGGAACGCCAATTGTTTGGGAGAAAAGAGTTTGAGAAATTACAGGATGGCATTTGTAGAGATGCGTTGGTAAATAATTTTATTTGCCCGTCCTCCTTCTCGTTAGTGTAGGTCGTGAACAGCTTTGAAAATGAGAGCCAGAAATAAAAACGTTGGGATCAGTCAATGCCCCGTCCCGGGGAAATTTGCAGAGAGGAGAAAGTGGAAAACTGGGTGGCAGCGGCATGTGAAGGGAATAAAATCAGCGATCCTGGAAAAGGACCAGGAGCAACAGCAACAACGGCGGCAGCGTTAGCAGCAGCCTGTGGGGGGCTCGTGGAGTGAAAGACAGTGCTGGGAGTGCCGTACGGGTAGGAAAAAGCTGGGTGAACATCTCTTGGGACGGTGCTTTGGAGTGTTTATCACTGACGTGTAAGCGTAGGTCCGGATGAGCCTGCGCTATGTGAATCTACTAGACATGAGCACGAAAAAAACTGCTTTCCAGTCCCCAGGAAAGAGGAATCTTTTGTTCCAAAACGGCCATTTCGAAGCCTTTGTTTCGGAAAATCCGAACGACGTCTTCTCGCACGATTACCATGTGCAAAACTTGGCTGGAACTAAAAAAATATAAACGGTTTTTGCCCTTGCAAAGCCTGGGACCACGAAATCGAATCGAACGCCTGGGTTTTAAGGTTAACCTCTCCAGGGTTAAGAACCTTTCTGTCGGGCCTTTCAGCTTCTCCTTGAGCAGGTCAGGGTTCTCAGCAAGCGACTGACAAGTCTCTTACATTTCCATTCTGATTTATTCCAATTAGCATGCAAAATTGAATGGAGCGGAAAAAATTTTCAGCCAAATTCTGCTAGGCGAACCTTCGGAAATGCCTGCCTTCGGAGCCTTCGAATTTGTATTTTAATTTTGCTACGAAATTTATGGGATTAACAGCCGTAGCTCGTGCTCAGGATTTCTTTCTTTGATATTGAAATTTGAAGTGTTCTCTGGTTACCACCGAAGGAAACTGCAAATTTGTGACTTTTTTTGCAACACCGAAAAAGACTAAATTTCGACTTTCTTACGGTGCAATTTCATTGAAGTGAAATTCGTTTCGGAGGTTAGAAAGATCAATCTGTGAAGTTGTTATTGATGTTTGGAGTATTAAAAATTTATTGGTACAGGTGTATAAGTCGTACATGAGTTAATTCGTATGATTAGATTCGTTATTTTAATTTTATCTAACGTCACCATCGCACTCCTAAATGATTAACCACGTTTCATGGGTACTGCACACACAAAGTCGCCTCCACTTCTTCGGCCGTCAAATTGTTAATTCCATTTGATAAATTAAGCCTCTCTGTACGAGTAGCAAGTACTGTTCGATAACCTGCATCGATAGTGTGATTTCTTTCTGCAATAACCAGCTTCACTTGTTTGCTATGTTCAGCGTCTAGTTTGTCCTTGGCACTCTCAGGAATTCACAAGTGTAATATGCAAAAGTTCATGCGGTTGGGAAACCTGTCGTACCATTCAACTATTGGAAATAGTTTCGTGTCATTCTTCTTGAAGTAAGCCGCATATCTCTCCAATATTTTTTTTTTAATCAGCGTCAATTTTCCTCGGTTGTTTTATGTACATGTGGTGGAAATTTGGTCTTGGAGGCGTCTCGGAAGCACATCTTTATCCAACTTCGCATTCCTGAATTTGGGAAGATGTGGGATCGTTTCCATCCGTAGAAAAGGCGTGCTTCGGAAGCGATGCTCCGAGTGACTCACAAGATATTTCATGAGTCATAAAATCCGTAGTAAACGATTTGAATGTGACCATCGTTTCCAACAAAGAAATCACTGGAAATAAAAATTTATGATTGAATCGAGGCAGAGAAGTGGTAACACAACAACAACAACAACAACAACCCGTAGGATAATTGAACATTTTTTTGTCTCAATTAAATCGATACTCGAACGATTCGAGTGCGATTTTGAGTTCTTCTCTGTTTTCCCGAGGGCTCGCGAGTTTGATTTTCCTTACTTCTTTGCAATGCCAAAGATTGAGTTATATTCCAGCGTTCTTCTGGAGTTCCACTGCTCCGGGTAGAGAATTATGACCGTGTGCTGGTAGACCTATTTGCTCTCCGTAACCTCGTGAATTTTTTCAAATGATTTCAATAGAAATTCGAAACGAGTTAGAGAAAGTGCATCGGTGAATCACTCACTGCAGCATGACGTGTGGGGAAAAAGGTTTTTTTTTGTACGACCGAGTAGTCGAAGTTGAGGTTTTTTCCCGGTACTAAAATATCCGCCCGAAATGATTCACCGTCTTATTCACTGTGGATTCCTTATAAAGTAAAAAAGGAGAAACTCTCCCACGGGAGTACCAAGTTCTGTTTGAATAATTATAGGTTTGGGAAATTAGAAAAGTTAGAGCCTGATATGGTACTGGAAGGTATTTTATTAAAGCTCCGAAAACAAAGCAAATGAGGAAGCATCACAGTGTGTGTGTGCTCAGGGAAAGAAAAAGGTTTTAGTCGAAACGGTCGAAATTTTGGAGCTTTGTTTGTGTGCCTTGAGTAAAAGTTGTGAGCAACGTTGGAGTTCATCACTTACTAGTTATTTTATTTAATGCTTCGATATTCCTAAAGAATATTCCAACGATTGAAGAACTTTATTGTAATTGTACGGCATGTGACTGTGGTTTTTGTAATGTTCTGAGCAGTGTTACGGCTGTAGGTGTTGTACTACAACCGCGTTGTTTTATACTTAGTGTGCGATTGGGTTCTCACCACTTCTTGTGAAACGTTTCGTGACTCGAATCTTGTATTATTGACTTATGTTGAGCAGTACCGGAGGTGGTATTAATAGCTCGTTTTCCCTGAAAATGTGAATTTGTGTTGCCTTTTCGTAGTGCCGGCTCATGTGCAATATTTATCATAATTGAGGAGGCAACAGAGCAAAGCGGGAGCTCGAAACTGGAAATGATTATTTAAGGCAATGGGAAATAACAAGTAGAAAGGCAAAGGCAAGTTTTTAATAATAAAAAGGAAATTTAATAAAAAGGTGTTGGGAAAGGTCAGGTCATTGCCCCGGCGTCGGTGTAGAGGCGTTGCAGACGAGCGGTTGAGGTAGGTCGTGACTCCAAATAAAGCAGACTTTCCCATCTCCCCGCAGCCCGGTCTTTCTCCCTGCAAAACAGACTTTACCAGGATGGTAAAAGTGGGATCTACTCATTCATCGATTTCGTCTACAACAGCATCCTCTCTCTTCTCTCTCATATATTACACCTCTCTTTCTCTGTCTCTCCCTGAGCCTCTGCTCTTTCTTCCATCCCATTTCTCTGTCTCTTTCTCTCTCTCTCTCTCCGGTTTTCACACGTCTCCCCGTCCGAAACTTCCCACCGCATATAGACCCTTAACTTTGTTGTACCCCCTGCAGAATCCTGTCGCTTTCATCGCTTTGTTGCTCTGCTGTCGACGCGCCTATTCTTTCTCTCTGTCTCTCTCGCCAATTTCATGCTTCCAAAATTTTCTCTCGTTTTCGCCGGATTTATATTTACATTTCCCTTCAGGGTTGTTTTACTCGCTTTCTCTGGAAAAGCAGAGCCTTTTCTTCCTTTCTCGGAAGCGAAGGATCTGTCGACATGCCGTCAACCGGATCGTGGAACCAATCCTCTTTCCCCCCGTGAAGTGTCTCTGGTATCGGTTGACACTTTGAGAATTGATACTGGAGAAAGAATCGGTCCAGGGCAACATTGATGATTTTATGTTAAGAAGGAGATTGTCTTCTCTCCGAGGGAAGACAAATGTTTAAAAAAGACAACTTTAGAAATTTCGCGCTCCATTAAATGGAAATGAAAGTTTTAAATAAATTGAACGTTCAATTTGTCCTTCTACTCAAGTAAAGTAAATTTGTGTTTAGAAGCAGCATATAAAATTATACAAGTTTGACAAAAATTTGTCGAAATAAGAAGTACCACATTGATTTTCGAGAAAGTTACTTACCGAAATTTGATATTGATATTTCGGTAATTTTTGATATTTGGGTAATTTCGAATGCGAAATTATGTAAACGATTCTGCTATTTCAGTATTATAATCATATTCATTAATCTGCAGCAAAATAAAATTATATTTTTTAATACGAAGAATAACTATATTACTGGTGGATTTCTCGGTCGACCAGGTACGGGGAGAACATCCGAACTTCTCTCAATTATGCCGAGTTATTTCCTCCAAGCAGAAATAAAATGAACCAAGAGAAATAAATATAAGGAAAATAAGATTCAGGTTTCTCAAAATAACACTCGTAATGACGGGTTGGGCGGTCGGATGAAACTGAAAAGTTCGTTAACGCGTAAGATTCAATAAAGAAAAAAATCACAATTTCATTAAAAAAATTTTGTAGGCGGTCATTCTACTACCATTTCATATTCCTAGACATTGTCTGTTGGAAACAATTTCAATTAAATTAATTGAAATTTAATTTCGGAAAGAAGATTTGAGAGAGACAGAGATAGAATGGAGACGTCGTCGTCGTGACGGGCTGATGGCCGATATAGGGATTTGTGGAACCCCGGGAAGGTTTCATCCTCGATTTGCAAGATCGTTGGGGAATGTGAAATGGAACGAGTTGATGAAAAGGGGTTGTTGGGAGGTTGGACGGCCAAATCTTTGGGTGGATGCAACAAAAGGAGCAGAATAATAACACAAAAGAAAATTCAAAGCCGTTTAGGAGAAGTCTTTCTGTGGGAATGGAACCTGTACAGGGATATTTCGTGAAACCTTTTTCTGTCGGGCCGATTTTCTTTGTACTAAGTAATATATTATGTGGGGACTCGTTCACATATTCGATTCATACAAATTTAAATTTTTGCCAAATTTTCATATAGTTGTAGATTTTCGTATTTACATGATCCAATTCGTTGACGTGAATTCCTTATTCTAAATATTCACGTTCATTTGTGTGCAATTTTCTTAACTTTTTCTGTTATTGATGTACACCTAACATCGATATGGCCCTGGGCGCATCGGTTCTGTAAGAATCCCTCACTGGTGTTTACACCGAATTTTTGAAACGCGTTCAAAGTGTTTGAAGGGTTCACAAGGATTTCAGAAAATGTGTACAATACTTTTCAAAACGCTTCCTAAGTCATCTTAAAAATGGTAAGCGGCATGTTCGTGCCGATCGCCGCAGATTCGTGGTTTAAACAGAGGAAAAAATAAATTTCCCTTGTTATTAATTTGGTTCGCCTGATCGACCCCTAAAAATTTTCTCCACGTTTTCGCCCTCGCATTTACAGCATCTGCAATCAAACCCTTCCTCCCGCAAACGTGAAAACATCAGAAATGAAAGAAAACACCAGTTGCCTGGATACAATCTACCTCATCTCATCATCCCGGCAAAATGGTCATTAAAGTTCAATGTTATAAAAGAGGTTTCCCATCCCGTTGCCTCGAAAGACGTTCATGGGCCCTGAAAAAAAAATTGTTCTATTGTGCCAGTACCAACTAGGAAATTGATCGGATCCGGTGTGTATCGAAAGGGACACCAGCGGTGACAGAAACTTTGCTTTCAAGTTGTTTACCCGTACCCCTGTTCGTCTTATTCAGGTTGTATGTGTTCACCCAGTAAGCTTAATTTTCGAAAATTTATATAATTTAGGAAAAGAATTTATAAATTCAATTTAATTTTCTATTTAATAAGGTAGTAATTAAGCTGTTACGTTTTACAATTACTATTAGGTGTGACATTATGTCTCTTTTACTTAGTAAAAGTCTGTGTTTCTAAGTAGCAGTAATTGCCCACATTTCTGTACACAAACTGATTTTTGACTCTCCCGTATAGAGGAAGTGTATATAAATTTTGAGTAAGAAAGTTGGATATTACAGCGATCTCCTGTCAGTGTACAATTAGTTCGTTTCCAATCCCAGGAGAAGAAAGTGAAACTCGACGTCAGTGTTTTATGGGGGCCATTTATGTTTTTTGGTCTCAATTCGGTTTTTCTAATGTTAAATATTCAGACATCAGCGATAGGCCATTGTGGAATTTTTTAAAATGTGGTGGTAAAACCGAGTCGAAGGAATACAACTTAGCGAGGATTTACGTGTCGGGGTTAAAAGCACATTCTAAAGCGAATAAATAATATTATATAATGCGAATGGTGTGCGTGTATGTGTGTGTATACATATATAAATATACACATACACGAGTTTTTACTGAGTAGCACTCTAAAATTTTGCATATCAAGTTGCATTATCATATGAGGTATTTCGAGTGTTATTAAGTCCGCTCAATAAGTGCGGCGCCCCCGAGAGGTCAACCCGAAGCAAGATTTGCAAAATTTCGCATAGAAAGTTTCGCAAAATGGAATTTGTTTATTTGATTTGTCGAAACGTTGTAAATGCCGCACCGGGGGAAAGCTACAAAATTATACTTCTTTTGACCAAAAGGGCAGGAGAATTTGGAATTTTTGTTGCGGAGGTCGCGGAGGTGACTCGTTGAAAAATGTCAAATCAAAGTACTCTCCAGAGGTGTCGGCGAGTGGAGTGATGTTAAGTGAGGTCAGTGTGTTTTTCCTGGTCTCGTCGTTGGCGTTGGCGTGTTTAACACATCACATTCGTCGTTTCAGCTTCTTAACCTCGGTCGAGGATAGCTGTTCTCAAGTGATTACCATGTTTCTCGCGTTTCTATTGAATATAAGAATGCTGTCCTCCGGGTACCTGGAGAGAGCAACTGACGAATTCATTACGCCCAGCAGGAGATTCGGTAATTGGTACCCGGGGGTGTACACGCAATTTCTATGAGTCCGTAACTAATTGGTTCAGTTCAACAGTCGTCGAAACTTGTGAGCAATTAAATACATAAATTAATGTAGTTGATGTACCGGTGCCGTTAGCACAAATGAATCAATGTCCTGCACGAATTAAGTTCAATTCTTTTTTTTTAACAGGAAAAACTCACAAAGTTAGAAATTGACCCATCGGACTGCTCTTCTTCGGTATTGACTATCAGCTGATGATACATGGGGTAAACGGAAAAGTAAACAGCTTCAAGTATCAGTTTGTAACAGCGTACATGTTGTCTGACATTGACACATTTCACGTCGATAACCAATGAATCGATTCAATTAAATTCATTCTACTTATTGATTTAGTCGAGTGGTACGGAGAATCAGTATCGCTGTGCGTTTGTTACTCAGGCTTCGTAGAGATGTCAGACAAAGGGAACCATTACGAGTGATACATAAGTGATGAACATCGGCCTATGAGTTAATTAGATTTTCACTTATGTTTGATTCACCATTGAATTCTCAGAGTTCAATCAGGTTTTTCAGGACATGTCGCGTTTGACTTTTTCTAGGTTCCTACATCAACGCCCTGTTGTACACTGTCGAATTGTTGATGTTATGCAATTCAGGAGTTATGGTTGCGAATACAATGAGAAATTGAATTCATTGGGGACGAGTTTTTTTATTTGTGGCAAATTCTGGAATGTTTCACGAGGCGCCTTTCTTACAGAAAATTCGTAAAAAGTGTAATGAAATCTCACGTATTTTTATGTTTTCGATCGATGGGAAGACCGTAAAGAAGCGGTGGAGTACCGCTTTATTTGGCAATTTGAAGCCGGCAATAGGTGGCTGCTTCTCTCTCTCTCTCTCTCTCTCTGTCTCTCTGTCTCTCTCATACACATGCACAAACTCGAGTTTTTTTACTCTGCTTCAGTTAAGTTCAGTTGTGGAAGGAGGTTCCCCGGAAAAATCTTTAGCTGGAGGAAAAGCTCGCCTCTTTCCAGATGAGATGCGTTTCACGGAGTCGATGACTTCTAACCGCGCAGGACTAAAAAAATTTTCATCTTGATGTAGGCCCGAGTGTACGCAATGTGATCTTCTGCGTGCGAATGCCGGTGGGGCGTGGAGAAATCAGCAAATTTGAAAAGCTCAAATTTGCTCTCTGCAACCCCCGAAAGCTCTACAAATGGAAGCTTTTCTCAAGGTTTGCCGCCTTCACTTCGGCCTTCTTTTTTTTCTCTCATCCAAGAGGGTGTAAAATTGTTGCCGTCTCAACCTTCCAGGCAACCTCGAACCATCCCGAATTTTTCTTTTTGTAATTTTTGACCGGTGGTTTTCATAACCGTTTTTTTGGGCGTGGTTCTCCTGCAAAATTCTGCGAAACTTCACCTCTTTGTTTGCTCACGACCTGCCTCAACGTGTTTTGGAAAGCGTCCACAATTTTTGTACAACGCTCACTGTTTTGGTTTTTTTTTCTGCTCTGGTTTAAACTCATCAATACCCACGGTTGAATCGGGTACCGATTACGCCCGCCTAACATGCCTACCATGCGTAGTGTCCGGTGTCAAATTGCCCACATTACGCAGCCATGGTGAGAAGGCGAGAAATATATTAGCAAGGGACTTCGAAGGAAACGTAATCGTGTTCTTTTTTTCCAAAACCCACGGAACCTGCCACAAAAAAAGCAACGACTGAGGTAACCTGGGCTCTGGAGGTCGCCGGTCATTTTCTGGACAACATGGACGAAGGAGAAAACCGCAATAAAACTGATAAACTTGACCAAAATTATCATATAATGTGCTACAGCCGGTTAAGGATCGGTTGCCATAAAATGAGTCGACGTCCCTACGTAAATCAGGTTTCGCATCTTCGAATCGGTTTTTGCTAAAATTCAGGTTTCGAGATCGCCTACCTGAAAGATTGGTAGCAAACGAAACATCCTTCATTCGACACTGCTCAGTTTTCGGGATCGTATTGCGTTTTGTGTTTCGCGTGATGGGGAACCGGGGACACACGAGAGTACATAAAACAGGCACGCACGCGTACACGCACCCCGGAATGGGAAAATGGAAAATCTCGGTCCGAAGGGAAGAAACGCCTAATAAAATAAACTTTCAAAGTATTTTAATGTCACTTTGTCCCACCTTCGAGTCCCATTAAAAGTGTTAAAACGAACGCGTAGAAGCTTTGTAGTTTAAATTTAGCCAAATGCAAGAGGATTTTGCAAATTAAGCAAACGGTTCGACCGTACCTTTTTACCCTTCTACGGGAGTCCTTGTCTCTCGGAGTGAAGATATCACAAAATGTATAGTCCTGTGTAAATTTGTGTTTTTTTTTCAAGGCTTCACTGAACATACGAACAAACAGCATTCAGTATAATGCACGAGATTTTGGTTGTAGTTGTTGTACGTTGCTCTTAAAAATTATCCTGCACGTTAAATTGACACATTTGCCTTTAAACTTTAAAGACCCTAAACATCTGAGTGAAGCAGCAATGCACTCAATCATAGGTATGGTCATGACCATATTCTTCTTTATTGCTAAATTACTCCTACGTAAAGTAGTCGTTGAACGTGATTGTGGGAAATTGTTTTGTGAGATGATGATCTGGTCTGGTCTGGTCATCCTCCGAAGTAAACGTTTAGTCGGAAGTCAAGTTCAGTTTGACTCGATTGAAGACACATTAAATAATTGTTTTCTAATAATAATAATGACCCGAATGTGCTTCTCAGAGGTCTTTCGGTCTCAAGACCGTCCTAATAAGTCGTTTTGCACGCATACGTTACGTGAGGGCAAGACTTCATGTCTTGTTACATTTCCTACGGTAACATCTCAGTGTGTCTTCTCATAGGTTGGAGAATTATGTCGCCTTCAAGTAGGACTAAAGAGTTTAAATTTCATTAGTAATTTCACATGTAATAGGTAGTACATGTATTCTGCTTGAAATTGTATTATTTGTCTTTTACTCGGTGTAAACAGGATGTGTAGAGGAAGTCAAATGGAAGTTGGAAGAACGCGGTGCGGAGAAGAAGAAAATTGTCAAGTTTTGTAAGGATGCCATCAAACCAGGCGTCTTGATAGTTCTCTGTCAGATGTAAATTATGAGAGACAGCTGTCTGAAATTGTCCCAGTCGGTCAAAAGTGTGCGAAAATTTGGAAAATGAAATTGGCCAAAAGCCGTTGTCAAAAGGATAGGAACCGAAGCGAAGCGAAACGGTGTTGATGTTAAGGAAGAGTCTAGACGAGGCGTGGGCCAAACGGTTCAAACTGCGCAGTTCGGCCTAAGCCTCCCTTCCAACAGCAAAACGAATAGACAAGGGTTGTCATATTACGTTAGGTCATGGACTTCTATTTTCAGTTCTTGGTGCTTTGCCCTTGGTTGAATTATCTAGCTTTTAAAATTCTCTATTATCTCTTTTTTGCTGTGTTTCAGTTTTTTGCCCTTTATCCTCTGTCTGCTCGTTTTCGTTTTATTGTTTTCCGTTGATTGGTGCACAAATGTCGGTTCGGGGCGTTCACGAGCTTTCTTGGACCTTGTTCTTTTCTTTTTGGGGGGCTTTCCATTCTTTCGGAAACCCCCCCGCCGCCGCCTCCCCCGAGGCATCTCCCGTCTCCGGACGATAAATATTCCAATAAATCGAAAAAGTTTTTATTGAAACCGCCTTTTGCTCTCTTTATCTCTCTTTCTCTTTCTCTCGCATTCACTCTCTATCGACGCCCAGAAGCGAATCCACACGAAAGTTTCTTTGATACTTTTCGAAGAATCCAGAATGGAGAAGTAGTCCTTTTCAAAATGGTGGAATAAAATTGTTTCTCGGAAAGATTTGCTTATTCTGGGACGATAACTTCGATATTCGGTATATCGTACCGTTCCCGGTGTGAAACAAGAACTTGGAGGAATCTGCAGAATCTTAAAAACAAATAGTCTCGCCGGGTTTTGTTGGCGAGGAACGACCGTGCGCTTGGAAAAACGGAATTTGGAACAAGGAAAAGTCTCGTGTGTCCTCGAGTCGCCCACCTGCGTCTAGTTGCTACGTTGGCTTTTCGACATTTGCAGCGAATTCCAGGCAGGTGTTACATGTACCTTCTTAATTGACCGATAATTTAATAAGCGATTTGATTAGAACGGTCTGCAGTATACGTCGTCGCTCTTTCTTACCGGTTAGGAATGCAACTCGTAAGTGTCGGTGTACCGGTAAAGATCAGGTCGATCAGGTACACGAGAAGTGACAGGGAAAAAAGAAATCGGACAGTAGGAGACGACGGTGAAATGCGAATGATGGGCAGTTGAGTCTTTAAGGTACGACTCCCACACCAGAAACGTCCGAGCCAGGTACAGATGTCATTGCCCTTCCACAAGGAATGACGTCATCTAAGGAATGCAGGATCGATGGAGTAAGACAAAGACGGCGTGTGGTAGTGCGGCCTTGAATCCTGCAGACAGTCAAATTGCAGTTTATGGACCTTAACAGATTTTATGGGAAGATGCGGAGCGAAACTGAAACAGGCACTCAGAGATCGAATTCCCACTTAGGTCTTTCCGGTACCTTTTTTCCTCCGGGAGAACATCACACCAGGTGCAGGTACTTTTAGGCAGAAACAGTTGACTACGATCGTTCGGAGAACAGTTTTACTTTCGCGATAGCTGGTAGGTACCTGGATTTCTTTTCGCACCGTGTCCTACAGGCTGGTAGTCGTCTGTTGAAGTACCGAGTGCTATTTTCGGAGAACTTTAAGGTACTCCATTATTCTGATATTTTACGGTCCCTGTTGCATGGTGACTGAACGTGTCAACGTACAATCACCACTTCTCTCTAAGGTTCCTGCCAAGTTTTCGCCAACAACGAGAGATTGAGACGCCATGCCAAGTTCAGCCGGTTTTCTTTCTTGTTTATATCTCATTGGATTTGAGTTAATCCTCAAGTAAAGCCTTGGTCATGCGTTTCTATCTGCTTTTTTTCTGGCTTTTTGACGTCCTGTGTCGCCTTCCGAATTACATTACGTTCCTATGTCAAGCTTATTGCTGTACTGTATTTTAGGATGTACTGAGTCTCTCTCTCTCTCCCTCTCTGTCAACCTGTGAAACCGTCACCCCTGGGGACCAGGAGATTAAACAAAAACAGCCAGAGTTATGCTAAATTTAAACAGGCAGGCAATGAAACAAAGTGTCGGTTTCTCATTGATTTGTTTTTTTCGGCAAATAAGACGTGAACTAGTTGTATGTTGTGTTGAATCATTCCCTGGTGGTGCAACACTGTGTTGAGTTACTCACGTGCTAAGGACCTTTTGTACCGTCGCATTGAGTTATCAAACGTCCATTAGGCAACTAGCGTTTCCATTCTTTCAAGCAATACGTAAACGTATTGGGTTTTCACGGTGTAGTTAGCCACAATAGAAATGTTGTCTCGTTTATAAAATGTCTGATTGAAAATTCAAGGCACCAGCCGGAAGTCCGTTTTATTATTGGACCAGTCAGACACGTGTGTCTGGTTGTGATTCCAAATCACCGGACCTCCTAGATGGTACCCGTGGCGGACATTTCTAGGGTCCAGCTCTCTCTCTTGGTGTCATATTAGTGTCGCCCTGGAATGTTTAATTTTCATTTGGCGGTGTCGATTTTCGTGAAACCTGAGGATGCCAGTTCACAAGCGAAACGTTCGACGTCTTGGTCTCTAGGGCAGATACGAGTGAGTCACTTCTGTTGTTTTCTCACAAGCTGTCATGCTGCGGTTCAATGATTAAAAATCTGGGTTCATCTGAACGATTTTACCTTGCCAATTTTAATTTTGGATGACAAAGGAAGAGTTGGGAGCAATTTCTGTCGATAGGTGAGGCCAACGGAAGACCAAAGACCCCACGAACGGTGGTTCTCGGACTGAATAATTCAACGAGTCTGCTGCCATTTGCTGCGAGAAAGATGGTTTTCCACGAGAGGTCCATGAAAATTAAATCACGCGGCCATGCTGATGGGTGTCACAGTCGGAAATTTGTCGTTTTCTATTCATTGGCCGAGACACTGTCTGATTCCTATGTGTGCGATGTAATTAATATCTTTGGTTCAACACCGGTACCTGTTTATTCATGTCCTCTTGCTGTACGCCATTTCGGTCTCCGTGCACATTCCTTTCGTTTTCGCATTTAACGTCCTTAATGACTGGCATGGTCTCGACCCAGAATTGATTTATTACAATTTATTCGGCCGTTTAACTGAAACCGAGCGAAATGCTAAGAAAGAAAGTAAATAGATCGAATATGTTATCAATGAAACGATGTTTCTTAAATTTCGCTCTTTTTCATCAAATTTATTTTTATATTGGAATTTGAAAAATTTGTGCTAACTGGGACGGCAGACCTCTGCTAATGACTCCCGTCTTCCTCCCACCGATTTGACAGTTAATTCTGTTGACTGTGGCTAACTCTTCCTTTGGGACTGATGCTTTGTAGTAGGTGTCCACACTTGAGTGTAGTGAACTAATCAAGTCATGTCTAGGCAATTAAATTCATGTATATGCTGAGGTGACTGCAGGTACTACTCTGGTACTTTTACACGTAAAGAGACTGTACTTATAACACACTAAATATGTAGTTTGTTTGTGTGTGTTGGAGAAGGATTGATCCCCAAGGGTAAAGATTGTTCCAAGTCCACGATTTTTTCAGATATTTTATATTAATTCACACACCAACAAGATCAATCATCAAGGTATGACCTCTCGTTTCGACACTTCTCTTCCGACTGCCTCCTCGAGTCCTCCTTTTGTTTATTCTAACTTCTTCTTGTCTTCAGTCCTCCCATATTTTGTGTCATGGGAACCCTTCTTCACAATCACGCGTTTAGGACTCTGTGTATTTATTTGAACTTGACTTATCGTCGGGGGTCGTTCTTCAAAAAAAACCATTGTCGCATCCCTTGCTTACGGCCCTTCTTCAAAGGCTACCATTGTTGTCTAACTCGCCTACGTATTTATATGTATTTGTATACGTACGTGACTATTTCATTTGGGGAAAACGTTCCGTAGTCGAGTGGGCAATACCCAAACCATGTAATCGGGGCACATTGAGTTCGGGAAACGAATCGCCAAACAATCAGCTTTTTGGCGCCGACCCTGAGGCAAAATGTTGTTGTCGCACAATAAAAAACGAGCCTCCATAGTTGCGTCTGGGCCGGTGTTGTTGCAATTAATTCCTAGGAGAAATCACGGTCTCCAATGTCAAATCAGCTTGGACGTGAAATCAATAGGAAATGTGTCTGGGAGCCGGAGTTGGTCTGACTCTCGGTCGGACATTAATTTCCCTTTACTTTTCTTTTACAACTTGGTCAACGTTGTTGTTGATGTTGTAGACACTTGTAGTAAAATCTCATGCTGGAAGTTGAGCTCGTGCTGGATTTTTGCCTTAGGACCTCACTCCCACATGTGAGAGCATTGTGTTTGTATTTTTCCTCTCTCTCTCTCTCTCTATCCTTCCTTCCTTCCTTCCTGTTTTCAGTAATTTCTTTCTTATTTGGACGTTTGTTTGCTCGAAATGTGTTTCTAACTACTTGTAAAAGTACACGGATATTTATTTTGTGATAATAAACACGCTTGAATGAAGGCTTCATGTTGTGGACGGCATGATGGATGCCCCATTGATTTCGAAACCGATCAATCAAAGTTACTGGATTTGTGATTCCTGTCATTTTTACATTACAGGAAATCGGTTTCTTTCCCCGGTGAGATTCCCTCTTTTGCATTCGGGGATTACAACTTGGAAATAAATATGTGTTTTGATACTTTCTCATGAGGCATGGTCAGTTGGGTTTGTGTAATCTAATTTCTACTTATGTAAATCGTACTTTTTGAATTAGCGTACTTAAGTCCTTGTATTAATGCGTTTAATGGGTTAAGTACAAGTTCCAAGTGGCTTAGAAGAACAAACGCTGAGTACACCAAATGTTGGTGGTACATAAAAGTTGCAGGTTGTGTTATTGAGGCATTGTATGATTAAGAACACTTAGTATTTTATATAAAAATGGAGTCCTGTGTGGGAATTAAGGAGGCTTCTTGGTTGGTTATACTGTTATGTTTAGTAGATGTAATGGAAAGTCTAACCGAAGTATATTTTTCTGTGTTCCAGGAAAAGAATTCTTTTCTCAACTACAATGTTTCCTGCATACTGACTCTTCCACCGTATCAGCGTCAGGGATACGGACGACTTCTTATAGATTTCTCTTACCTCTTGACACGAGAGGAAGGAAAGATCGGATCGCCGGAAAAGCCGCTTTCCGACTTGGGTCTCATCTCATACAGGAGCTACTGGAAAGACGTTCTACTCGAGTACCTGTGTAACTTTGGAGGAAAGGAAATCAGTATTAAAGGTAGGAGACCGTCGTATTCAAAATTTATAAAATTAACTTTGAACCTGATGAGGGGAAAGTACGACAGAACCACTGGGGAGCTGTTTTAGTTTGCTGCAGGTAGCCAAATGTAGTGTAGTAAGAGCCATACGTGAGCGTGAGTACCTGAGTCGATCGTTGTGTCTGCCACAAGTTCAGACGTTGAACTTAAACATAATTAAAGTTAATTTTATTAATTTTATTAATTTTGACTCGGCACAAAGGTTGTGTTCCTTTTCGTAGCCCCAAAAGGTTCCCAGTTGACTTGGGTCTGCCCTTCCTCAAGCCCTGCCAGCAAGGCACCCTGTTTGATTTGCTCTGGCTAAGTGAATTCAAATTCCACCTTGATTAGTCACAGTTTATCGGAAGTGAATAATCACCCAAATAACCACCTGGCAGCGTAAGTCCTCTTTCACCTTTCATAATTTTTCAAATGTATTTTCTTGCTCAACTTTTACATAACCACCAGGTAATTTATAAGAACGTTTACGAAGAGCGAAGCGTCGGGTCCTCTCACTCCGGATATTTTCCTTTCGTTGTGGTAAAATCGGTTTCGGTCACCTCTGAGCACGTAGGTCATCCGATGCATTCACACGAAGAATAGACTCCTTAATTTGTTACATTAGGAAGTGGCACGGGGAAGAGAGCGTGGCAAGTCAAGACTTGGGTGATTGTGGCCGTGCTGTCGTGTTGCCCTTCGGAAATAGCCCGTCGACTGTCAAAGAAAGAGAGTGTGTGCTGGAGTGAGTAAGACAGTTACTCATCACCACGTGAAGTCAGAAGAAATTACAAAAGCGAGAGAAAGCTAGGTGTGAAGTTATCAGGTCCAGGTACCGTGTTACCCGAGTAAGAAACTTTATCTCGTGACACGTCTGTTCCTAATCGAAAAAGTGTGTAATGTCCTGCGGAAGAAAATCTATATATAAAAAAAAAGGCAAGATGGTAGTCAGACTCACATCCACATCACTAGTTGCACTGAGTGACTAAGTGCTTTTCCCATTAACGCTTTTAAGTTTTCTTAACTCCAATTATTTAGTTAATGTAACGTCCATCATCACGACATAAATCCTCCTGTAGCTATAAACTCCCTCTTCGGTAAATTGTTTGCCTCCTCTTGTCTGCTTTCAACCTTCTTCTTCTTCTTCCCTATTCCCTCCGAATACAAATAGCGCAATAAAGTAAGAAATGGCTTCTCAACAAGTGACAGAATTTGTTTGTAATGTTACGGCGAGTGTGATAGTGTGAAGGGGTAACCCGATTGTCCCGAAAATAACTTTCTCTTTACGTCCAGACTTACTCGTTGAAAGAGTCTGCTTTTGAAGGAAAAGACGTCGGGGTGTCGAGTTGGTGCGGACCTGACTCCCAGAGCATTACCACAGCAAATTTGGTTGACTTTTTTCTGTTTCAGATATAAGTCAGGAGATGGCCATAAACTCGTACGACATCGTGAGCACTCTCCAAGCACTGGGCATGATGAAGTACTGGAAGGGAAAGCACATCATATTGAAGAAGCAGGACGAAATAGAAGAGTACATAGACCGGGTTAAAAGACGAGATTTGGCACACAAAGAAATAGATAAAAAGTGTTTGAGGTGGACGCCGTTTACTCCCTCCCAACAGCAGAACAGCACTTGAATGGGATCGGTCAGGACCCAGAGGGTTTTGATCTTGGTGAGGTGTGACCTGAAAGAATCGGTCCATCAGTATTGAACCGACCACAGAAATTTTGTACAGTTTTTGTATTTATTTTTTTATTTTGGAATAGTCTAGAGAATTGTTGTATTATTATTGACTAATAAATTATTGACTTCCTAACTTATTTATTTATTTCCAAGTGACATTCTGATTAAGTTTTGTATTGGTGTGTGTGTGTGTGTGTGTGTGGTAGAGATGGACGGAAATGGTCTGGAAATGCAGCGGTAAAGATCTAATTCAGATCAGTGAAAGGAGAGGAAGCTCCTGCTCTTTGTGTAAGGCACGTCCTCACTCATTGTCCTCTTGAGTTCGTGTCAGAGTCATGAGACACCGAAGAGAATATTGACCTAATTTTTAAGTTGACGGTAAGTTTTTAAGTTGATTTGTGGACCGAACCGAACTTATTTACTTGAAACAGTTTTCCAACCGGTTTATTGTTTTCGTGCTTTTTCACCTTGTCTGACTGTCGAGTGACTTTGACTGAATCGACTTTGAACCATTCAAAGTCCAGGGGGTTAGATAAACCCCCTATATGGGGTACGATAAAGAATCAAAGGATAGACCTTTCAGGGTCGCGCTTTTTTTCGTATTGTCACACGGTGACTTTCGGATCGAGTTGAACAGGAATGACCCATCATCCTCACGGGGCTCACAATTAGTTCCGAGGATGTGAAATAAAAGGCCAGTTGCTCACCAGACCGAGTTGTGTGGTCTTCTCTGCACTTCAATACATAAAATGTTTACTACGTAACAGTTGACTCATTAAAAGTGTTACGGGAATATGAACTTGTCGCGGAGGGGGATCTTTTTTTTTGGATCAATCGGTACGAGGTACAATAAAGAAACAGTTGTGCCAGATTACACATGGGGTGGGTTCCTGTAGTTTAACGGAAAGGAATTGAACTGAGTTATTACTTAGTATTAATAAACACGTCGTACTATTGCATACTAGTCGTGTACGAGGAGGTATAAGAACCAATGAAATTACAAGATTATGTTGTTTCAAAGTAGTACCTCAAACTGGCAGCAAACGCAAACTCACCCCCCAACTTTTATCTTAAACGTTTCAGTTAGGTTGGTTTGAAATTTTAGCCGTCAAACATATTGCTGAAGTTGGACAAGGAGGTGTCAGGAGTCCAGGGCAGCCTCGCCAAATCAACTTTGTAATAAGTTGATGGCTCCTTGGACCATCCAAATGTATGCTGTTGTTGTTTTGGTCTGCGTGAGAGTTCTTCCGTTCGCACCACACGGCAGGCACGGTTGTTAATGGTAGTTGTACCTGCGGTTGGTTGTCACTCAACTTGTGAATTAACTTCTCACCGGCGTATATGAAACCGTGCCGTTTCTTGGTAAAGAGGAGGTGCGATCTGCGGAGAAGGAACCACCCAAGAGACATTTCGAACGTGTGTCTTTGCGCATTCATGACAAAAATAAATAAATAAAAAGAAATTATTCGACAACCCCATAAAATTTGGCGTAAGTTTTATGGGACGAGCGTCAAGTATTTCTTTTTCTTCTTGAGAGAGTTTTGCAACAACGTTGTTGACACAATCGAATATCGAAACAATCCAGAAATAAATAAGCGTCCTCACTCTGGGACATAACTGTCCTCCTTCTATCAGACCGTTCAATAACTCTTTATTAAATGAACGTGATAAGAAGCGGTTCCTCCGTCGTCTGTTCCTCCTCGGCGTGTTGTGCCGCCCCGAGAAGACGCAGAATGAGAGGCTGGTCTGGTGAGAAAGCCAGCGATGGCCGGGTAATGCAAACACCCACAATTCGACATGTCGATATTTTATGTGAGACACTGCACCAAAACCCACTTTTTAATTCATTCTTTTTTTCTTCTAGTTTATTGCTCTCAGCTGAGTGTGTCTGTTTAGAAAAGAGTAGAGGAGGCTTACGGTCCTCGTTCCACGTCCGAGTCAACTTACGCGGACAGAAGTAGACGGAGGACAGCATTTATGTAGCTTGTGTGCGTGTGTGCATGCGCGTATACGCACTCGTGTGCAGAAACACGTTAATAGTGGCGTACTTGTGTTGACCCGAACACTCTGACATCCACCCGACTTGTAGTTGTCCTTAGACGAGGGCCAAACGGTCAAAATTTATGGAAGGATAGGGGTTTCACGTCCGAGTCGGGTGGGTGACGTACTTGTTGGAATTATGCGGGCATTGAACGATCTCCAAAAGTTCGTCTACTCGTCCATTATTGTTCTAAGAGATTCAAAATTTTTTATGAACGAGGGACAAGAGTCTAAATTGAGAAACGAGAGCATCCTCCCGTCATTAAAAATTCATATATATCTGTGTGTGTACCCTCTGCTGTGTCTTTGTTGATGCTCTGAAGAAACTTGGTCTACTCTTATTACCATCCGACGGTTACGAAGTTATTTAAAGGTACAAATCTTACCGAGAAAGGAAACTTTGTAAAATAATAATCGATAACGCTTATGTAATAATACTAGATTCGATTATGTACGTACCGTGAAATTACAGTATTCTACTTCAATATACGTAAATTTATACTTATTTTTGTAATTATTAGACGGTGATGAAATTAGCAGAAAAATATTACTTCATCAGGCACCCAGCTAAAGAATTTTTCAGTGATGGAAAGCCGTGAAGGGATCTACAATAGGAAGAACAAAGAAGGAGAGCACAAAAAATTGTACTGTTACCGTTTAAGTAATATTTATTGAAAGTAGTACAAACTGTTTTAGTTTTACAAGTACTTTTTAATTCCTGCTACCACACCACCTCGACCAGGGAGTGTTTCGATTGTCTCTGAAAAGAGGATAATCTCAAAAGAGTTGAGTTTAAGTACAATGCTGAATTGATTGGGGAGAGGCAGAAAAGTTCCGAGGGAGGAGTACTGAACCATTAATGTTTGTATTTATATATATATATATATATGTTTTGTTCCACGTGAATATTAGCGTACGTCAAGAGAGGGGGAATCTGCATGCTCTGACCTTCCACGCTATCAGTCCTTGCAGGAAAGAAGTCACAACGAGAGACCGGAAACGGCAAGGCTACTTGCTGGAAAATCAGTGAAGTCCTAGAACTGTAGAATGTGGAAACCAGAAGATCTTTATTACAAAACTCAGACAAGTGTTCCTGTCAAGTTCTAAATTTCTCCGCCATTACGGAGCAGAAAATGAGATTTCTATAATAGTTTTAGACCTGTTAGTGAGTCCAGGTAGTCTGACTGTTGTTAAAGGAAATGAATCATCAGGCTAACAGTAAAAATTTCCAAGAAAGAGAGAACGACGTCTGGGAAGTCGTTAAGAATGACACATGGTCACCGGGTTATGTGTACGGTCGAATCAATCAGACGCCAGACATCTTTCTTAACTCATGCAAATTTCCCCTGGTTTTATGGCAGAAGTAATGTCCTCCCTTGTAACGTACAAATAAGACGACCGTGCTCAGAACAATTTGGAATGTTATGCACATGGCTCACTTCACACAATAAAGTGAAGTTAAGTTTATTCCTCATCAATTTACCTGTGAAGTTGCGTAAAATACTACACTAGGGTCGTATTAGGATGTATTTTAACATAGTTGCACTAAGACTAGTTATGTACAAATCATAGTTACTTGTTTATAAAAAACAGCGACACACAAGAACAACCGTTTATGCTACGTTTGCTATACAATGGTTTTCATAATCTGTTGTTCTGCTGTTTGGTAATATCGTTTAGCGGTCAAACTATCAGACAGCAGACAGATGCTTTCGGAAGTGCCTAAAACGTCCATAAACTCTCAGAGGCTTTACACTTTCTTATTAAAATTTATATAGAACTAAAATACGCTTCGTCTAGTCCAAAACACCAACCCCAAGTGAAGTTGAGTCTGACGATGATGAACGTAAAACTGATGAAAATCTGAAAGTAGATCGCTTCTAACACGTTTCCTAAAACTTCCTGTAGAAATAGTTACGAAGAATGTAGCGTAGTAATCACGGGAGTCCGGTTCACCGTATGCAGTCGAGGGGTAAGATCCAAACTAATTGATTCCAATTATTTTCATTTCAATTGAACTCTTTCTCGCGATTCACATCATCCGTCACTAATTTAAACTTTTCGAAAAGCAAAATCGTTAACCCAAGAGGAAGAAGAGAGCCTGTTAAGCCATTAATTACATTTGTCTCGTAAGTCGGTGGTTTTGTTTGTGAGTGTCGGGCTCCGGTTCCGTACCTACCGAGAAGTTATGAAAGAATCTTATGAACTATAAATAAACATAAAAGAATGCGATTCATTACCCCTTGGTCTTGTACTTTTTTCACCGTGCAGACCAAACTTGGGTACCGGGTACCAACCGGAAAACCTAAAAATAAAGCGAAGTACACCTGACAAGCTGCTTGCTGTAAGACAACTTCCACCTGTCGTACGCTGAGAAAAAAAAAACTCGTTGTCTTAGTTTAGATAGTTCCACGATCATTCCGATGCACCTTAAATGTGCCATACGCAACTTCAATAGTGTGGAATTTAAATAAGAACCTTTAAAGAGGATTATAATGAACCACACGGATACTGGTGAACTTGGAGCAGAACTGGAAATGACGAGGTGGAAGAGCCAAACGTGTTGGACGTGGCGAGAAGTCAGAAGAGCTTGTGATCCAGTCCGTGTGAGATCTGTGCTCCAAAGAGAGATCTCTTCAAGACAAACGTTCTCTTCATCACCAATTCAAATTCAGAAATGAAATTTGCAGTAGATCAAATCGGCCATTACGTTGACTTCGGTCTCCTAATTAAACGAAGTGATTCGGCAGCGATATAAGTTTTTTTTTTTTACTGAATCAGGTGTATATATTATATGTATATTTATACAAGAAACCAGTCTCTTCGCGCATGAACGACCGCTACACACTTCAGAAATGTTAACAGACGAAAGATACAACGGACCGATTCCTCGTCAGATGTGAAAAATCAATCACTGGAAATCATCGAACGATCTCTTCGGTCCGTTGTTCCTTCGATTGATTTATTGAGAGAGGCTGAGGACACGTCGGACCTTTCAGAAGACAAACAACTCAGGTCGAACTCTAATCTTTCAGCCTTTGCACTTTAAATATTTGTGACTGAACGTTCATATGAAAATAATCGAAGATCCAATAAACAGGCCGTTGACTAATTGAAATTCAATTTATTCGAAGGGATCGGTAGCGAGCTCGATCGCCGGTCTATTAATTCCTTTCCGGATTAGTCGCGAATTACAGCGAGACTTTGTCGTCACGGGAGTCGTCCTGCGAGAACCGCTCCGATCTCTGGCCTCGTTCAAATCCCGGCTCGGATTGTCGGGAGATTTGGGATGTGATCTCACGTAAGAGCTCCCAATACGAGTGTATATAGGATAAGCTTAGAAACGACACGAGGTGCAAGCGACTGCAATCTAAGTCACATTTTTCTAAGGAACAGCAAACGTCGTTATGAACGAGTGATTTGATCAGCCTTTTTTTACCGACCTGTCACGGGCCCAAATAAAAACCTAAACGCCACTTATTCTACCAAACAACACTGAAGAATCAAACATCTTTATTACGACTAAACAATAAGATATCAAGGGAAGTAGTAGAGCATGACCTAATTGAACTAAATCAGTGCAATGCTCGGAACAATCGGAAATTCAGTTTTGTTCCACGTGAAACTGAACTTCATCGTCGACAAAATGGCACAACGCAGTCTGAGGTGGACCAACATTTTAATGAAGCAACAACTAAAAAATTATACGTTTAATAGTCTGAATTTGGTCGGTAAGGCTGTACCCTTAAAAATTTACGGTCGTCGTTTACCTTCTTCAACTAAAAAAAAAATCTTCTCAACCAATTCGATCACTCCCCTCTGATTTACCAACCGTGTCGTCTGCAGGTCTGACTCCGTGAAATCCGTAGATCCCAGACGAATTCTGATCTTAGATTAATAGTACTCTACCAAATGCCTGGTTCAAAACTCCCAGAGCACCTGATGAAGTACAATCAACGTAAAGACCAAACTACTCCCCGACGACGTTGCTGCTCTCCACGTCGATTCCGGTCGTCTTTGCCTCCGACATCCGACGCATGCCTAAGAAGCTCCGCGCGCTACTTCAGGTACCTGACTTTCGTGAGCAATTAGAGAAGTCCTAAGGACCCGAGCAGCGCGAACAGCTACCCGGCTCTTTCGAATCCGTTCTCCATGTAAATAAAAGCAGAAACCACCACGACCGACTCCTCCATCGCTCGTTTCCGTTTCCTTAAGTGATACTGAAACTACCAAAGGCCGTCGAGATCCTTCATGCAAAACCAATACGACCAAGCATGAGTGACTGACTCATTTTCTCACTCACTCACTCACACGTCCATTCATTCTCCTATTGCTGAAAAAAAAAATAACTTCTTTTTCTTCTTAGCCACAAATTGAGACTAACGTTCGTCATTAATGACTCATAAATCAATAAATTATGTTTGCTCGTGCGTTGCGTTTTTCTTCGTCCCAAAACTTTTTCAGACCCGACGAATCCATACGGAACCGTGGCCGTACACCGAATTATTAATAAATTCAATTTGAAGGTGAACTCGACTGAAGTTATTAACTCTATTTGTCGTCCGCATAGCCTACCTTATGTTGTTCCGGCCAACAACACTTGCCTGCAAATAGAAAAAAAAAACACATACTTATGACCAGTGCAATTTGGCAGTCGCCGTGGCAGTCGATACCCGGTACTATTTGAAACTCGAACCCGCTTCAACCGACATTTGCAGACACCACGTTGGAAATATTTGCTGGTCATTTCCTGTGCGATTTAAATACTTCTGGCGAATGCTTGTGGGGGTGGGAGACTTTTAATTGCGGTTTTGTACTGCTCTTCTGCCTTCGGCTAACCCAACACTTTCTTACTGAGGCATTTCCTGTATCGCCCCTCTTCATGTGGACTTTTTCTAGTGTGCTGGTGCACCCTGAAAAAGATTCGGGTCTCCCCGAGTCCCGCTAATTTCCTTTCTCGTTCGTGTCCAACAACGTACTCAATTGACTAAGTCAAGTCGACGGTTAAATCACTTTTTCGAGATATCAGAGATGTGTGGGTTACTCAAATAAGGTGATAAAAAAATGACAAGGCCCAATTGGGTCATGCGACCTGCCTATCTTTCGCCACATTGCAGGTGATGAAATCAGCTCGAATCAGAAAAGTAGAACTGCCACGAAAAACTGAAACCTACAGGAATTCAAATCGAATTTAAACAGAATAGTTATTGGTGGTGACCCCGTTAAAAATTACGACCGAAGCAAAACCGTACAGAGTTCACCTGTGCGACACGCACTCCTTTTCAACGATAGTTTTTAAAGTGTCACAATAGTTACATATTTTACAAGTCAAAGTACAGCACAAGCGCAATATTTGTATTACGCGCACACACCTTCGGAATAGAAATTTGAAATACACCGGACCAACACAAACATGTCAAATTATGTATATTTATAAAGGGTGACGGTACACCTAAACCACGAGTCGCCACCACCACGGACACTACAACAATTCATTGAACAATACGCGGTAGTTGAAGCTGAAGAAGAAGAAAAAGAAGAAGAAATCTGGTCGGTGAGATTCCAGGTACCTCCCACCCAACAATACGTTCCCTAAAAATTATAATAAATTATTTTTTCCTGTTCGGTCGCATCTAAAAATAGAGAATAGGAAATTGAACGGCACAGACGGCAAACCTGTACCTCACCGGTGGCACAGACAACTGACAAAAAAAAAATACCCGTTCCGAATGCAACAATTCGAAAAAGGAAATTCTTCATGCGGAAAGAAGTAGTAAGTTGGCGTCCCCGGTAATTACATTTCTCTTATTTGGTGTACAGTTCGAAGAAGAACTGCTCGTACTTATTTATTATTAATAAACAAAAATGAAACGAGGAAACAAGAGAAACATATAAAGTTAAAAATTCATTATTGCCGCTGAATAGTTTAATAGAACCAAAAAAGAACGGATACGGTCGAATTTATTGCCTGAATTCAAACAAAAACGAGGCCTCTGGTGCAGGCAACCCAGGTATTAGGCCGTATAAAACGAACGAAACCGTCCAAGAACGGAGGAAAAAAATCAGACACGAACCAAATAATTCACCGACAAAATGTCTTCGTCTATAATTAATAAAGCCTCTCGATTCCGCGTGGACAACGTGCACTTGCCACTCGAAAAAACGTACCGAGGTACGTACCTATTTCCCGGACTCTCGAACTCGATATTATTGTTACTCAGCGCCTTTCCAACGTTATAAATAAAAATTCCCGAGCAAACAAACGATGTAAGGAAACGGTCACTTGAAACCGACACCTGGTCGAAAAAAAGGCTGAAAACATGAAAAAGCGTCGGATACTCCAGTAAGTCAAAACCACTAACGCAAACAATGTTGACACCGACACCCCCAAAGAAGCCAAACTTCCGCCCCGAAATGCATGCAACGGCAAAACCCGATAGACCGAACTCATGTTTTTGCCTGACTCAGTCGTTAAATGCACCAACAGCTGACCGAAGTGAAGAACAAACAATGTGCGACCGATCACCGTCCAACTACAAACAAAGTGTCGCGTTTCCAATTAACAGTCTAACCGAGAACCAGACATATTACACCACCACCGCCACCATTGCCGCTGCCACCGCCACCGCCGAGAAAAATATTTACCAACCGACATAGGAAAAACCCACGACTCGAGGAGTGGAAAGGGCAATGACGACCCTTGGCAGGTATGACGAATGCTCAACAAGGGTCAACGGATACCTCCAGCACTGCAGCACAGGAAGAAGTTCTTCTGGGCCTCGCTCTGTTAGTCATTTTTAGACGCTTGAGCGCTCAGAGAGGGAAAAACCCTGCGAGTGCCCCTTACGAAAATCCAGGTACGCGTCGTCCACAGTTCAGCAAGTAGGCTAAGAGGGGAAATAACCCGAGTATTTTGCTCCCGCTACGAGTAATTGATAATTGTTCGAGACCTTGAATTCACAAAAATAAAGCGATCTATAAATAGATGTGAATTCTTCTTTTTCTTCGGTTTCTACCGACCTTGACAAAAACAGATTCGATAGAAAAAGTCCAGTGAAAAAGTCATATTTTGGTAGCCAACCCGATCGGCAAAACCGCAAACTCCTGCTTCCACAACCGTCTCTCTATCCGTGTCTGGAACCCGATGCAAGCGACCACTTAAAACAGTGGTACCTGCGTTTTTGGGATACGCTTGATACCCGAATACGTCGCTCAAGGTATAATTTCGTGGCGCTGTAATGGGTACACCGAAGGCAATCGTCAATTACCCAAATCGCTAAGGCCAGCGTCTCAAACGAGTCAGTAGCAAACGATCATCCTTCGCGCAGACAAAAGACGACACACTGCCAACTGCCCAGCAGCGTCTTTCGGTCAAGTCAACTTCCCAGGAAAGCCCGAATGTCACTTTGTCGACAAACAACAAACGATTTCACACATGTTGTCGCCATGTCTAATTACAATATTCTAAAATGGGCAAACGAATTTACCTTCAATATGGAAACATTCCTGACATTTTACCCGCGGACATCGATGTACCAAAAACGCGAGCCTGAATTCCAAGGATGCATTTAGTATTCCCTCGCGTTCACTTGTTGCCATTTAACATCCTCCGGAAAATCATCATTTCTTCTGCAGGCAGATGATGCGCCCTCCCTGCTTTCCACCTGTGGAATTTAAAGTGAAAAAAAAAATTGGGCATACTCACGAACTACAACCTCTCGTGGTAACAAGAACGCGTCGGTATAAAGCTAACACCAGACGTAGAACAGCTCGAAATTCTGCCAGAAAAGAAACCGGCACACCTGACTTCCGATTTACCCCAATTAACCTAAAACCGTAATCAGATGCGGTCACCTGGTGGTAATGCGACACCTCCTGAAATCATTTCCCAACAACCAACGTCTGACTACCTACAACAACTGTCATTCTGCCGCAACGCAATAAAAGCTACGTATCTAAGGAAATTTACCGCAAAGGCAGAAATTCCTTTAAGGATGAAAGTAGAGCTGACACCAGCAGGACGGGTGCTGCTCTCCCGGGTACTAAGAAAGGCGAGTAAAGTCGTACCGTGGGCAAGAGTCAGGTTCGAAATGAGGCCCCCACATTTTCGCGCACCTTTCATAAACTTCGGCGAAGGGAACCGTCCCGTGCGGTCCGCACAGACGTTTTACTGCAGGCCCCCGTGGCTAGGTACCGGGTACCTAACAGAGTCGAAATGAGACACGAGAGAATGGTATCGGAATTTCCAGCATTAATAAATAGTGGAAAACGTGAAGGTCACCGACGTCTCAGCCAGGTACGAACGAGGCATCGACCCGAGAGCTTGGCCATTTATGGTAGCCTCCTAACTTCAACCGGCGGCCATCACTTTGATCAATGACTTTTCGCTACCCGGATTCAACTCTTCCTTATCTCGCCCTCGACAGGCACACAGGCACACTTAGCCGTACAAGAAATTTCATTTTTAATCTTCCTCCATTCACAATCCGAATAGTTCACGTTTCGTTTCAATTTCCCCACTTTCCTGCGTCCGACCGTCGAAAATCCATACGACCGTACCTGATGGTACCCGTTCAATCCATCTGTCATGTTAATCCTCACCTCCAGATGCGCTTTTCGGTAACGTCTGTAACAAAAAGAGAAACATTCCATGCCATGAAACACGTCTACGTCTCGACGAGCCACCAGGTTCAGCTACGAATTTTCTATTTACAAAGTTTACTTTGCTCCTCCATGTCAACCCGATAATATTCCCTTTTGTCTACTTCTATTTTTCAACAACTTCAACCGCGTCAGACGTTTGATAAACAATTGCACTTTAAATAAGTAACAAACACGAATCTGTAATTTTCCTCGTCCGAATTAATCATAGTTAATAATTACCGGTTTCTCCGAGGCACTCAATGAAAATCCCACTGAGGCAACACACCAAAATAGTTTTTTTTTTCAAAATGACACATGGAGGAGTGAAAGGATTATGGCTGTCTGACCAACGACTGCACGAGACCCTGATGCATCCACCGCTATAAATACACTCGGAAAATACATGATTCATCCCCGAACACGTGTGTCGTCACAAGGAAATGCATTTAAATGTCAGTGTGCAAATGAGACCTTTTTTTTCTTACGAACTCAAAACGAAATTAGTTTCGAGTTTCTTAAAATAAACGGACGACATGATTGATTTCTAGAAACCGAATGAGCCGAGTCTTCCACGAACCCTTGACGCATCCACCTTATTCACCGTAAGACAGAATGCAATACACCAAATAGTTTGATTATGGTTTGCTCGAAACATAGGCTGGTAACGCAGGTGGATGAAATGAAGTGAAAAATAACCGATGACTTCAATTCAGTGCTTGGTGCAGAGGAACGAAGAACGAACCCAGGTTTTAACACTTCCGGTACTCCCGTAAGCCCACTTTGGCAAAATACCGGCCGTAGATGAACGCTGTATCGGAACATATGTAACGGATGTGAACCTGAGGAATTTTGCCGGGTACCAAACCGACAGTTAAAACTACTGAGTCGCAAACTACTCCCTCATTGAACCGTCTGCAACGTGTGATTGAATGTCTGGAAGATCGGTTAACAGGTGTTTGCCGATTTTTTTTTTCATTAGTACCTGACATTGCACCTGCCGCAGCGAACCTGTCAAGAACGTTGTGAAATAAAAATTTATTTTTGTCTACTTGTTTTAGCTGCATATTATTATTACCTCAAGTTTTGTGCGGCACACGAGTGCATTCCCATGAGCCAATACCAAGGGAGCCAGGCATTGAAGAGTAACTAATTGCTACAGACAAAAATACTTTCAAATGGAAACATGTTCCAATTAGCAATTATAATAAAAGACACCACGTCAATAAATTCACCACCAAAACGACAAGAATTTCAAAAACAACTACGGTTGAGAAACTTACAACACAAAAAATTCTATTTAATTGGCCTCACGAGTAAGCACCTGAAAATTTTCGTTTCTTTTCTTTGAATGGTACCCGGGTACTCATGTTTGCCACCAAGTCGGGGCCAACCATCCGAACAAACCGAGTCGTTCCTTCTGTTTGTCAAAGCTACCACCACTACACCAAATTCGGCTACACGAATACGAACACATGTACCTGGACACCCCTACATTTTGTAACCAAACTATCATTGTAATGTAAAACAGATAGTTGGTATTCTAAAGTAACAAATACAGGCACCACAAATTTTTGTGATACAAATAACAACTTGGGCGGAGGCAGAAATAAATTTGTTTCATCGATAGACCAAGAAAAAAACCTCGTCGTCGCCATTAAACATTTCAAACTCGATCACTGAAATTTATGCACATGCAAAGCTCGAAACAAGTTCAAAATATTTATGTTACATATTAATGTATTTAACAAACACGGAAAGAACAACGCCCAATACCTGAGAAATTTGTGAAACTACGCGACTTCCATTTTCCTCAAGAATATTGCGTTCTACCGACATTCCAGAAAGTATTTTGTCCGATCGATTACATCTGGAAATACCCGACTAGAATGAAAGCCATTTCTACCATCCGAATTGGTAGCCGTCTGTCCACCACTTAAAATCCGAGACCGAAACTAAAGACAAAGGATTTCGCAGCAAGGTGTAGCAGCTCGGCCGATTTACTGCACTCGAAAACCTGTAGGTGTACACAAGATGGCGATTGGCGAAAGGCTCATTTCCGGTGCATTCAGCCACGTGGGCAACGACTCTGTTTCTTCTCCAGCGCAAGGCTTAACATCAAGGGGTGGAGCATTCTGAAGAAGAAACAGTTGTGCGTCACAAAACGTTTCCTTTCATTTTTCATTTGTTTGGCCATTATGTTTGTGTACAAACACTCAGAGGAACATAAGCGTAGCTGCCTTCGATAGATAAAACCGAAACTCAAACAAAAACTGGCCAAATATTCAAATCAAGGCAATCTAAGTGGAAGAAGCGACGGACCCGTCAAATCAACAACTTGCCACGGCACTGCACAGAACCACAAGTTTCCAACAACATCGGGGGTAAATCTAAATTGGATCGAATTGAAATTCAATTCAATTAAGAATTAAAACTCTGTGAGTAGTACAGCGTACTTCACCACCCCCTCTTAAAAAAAAACAACATATGTTCGATCCGCATATAAAAAAAGTTGTTGTCTACGTATATTAATTTATGGTCCGGGTTATTGTGCTTGTGCGTAACACTAATATTCCATTAGTGTGCCACGAACCCAAGTTTTGAGGTATTGACATTCCATGTGTTGTTAACTCCAAATTTACTTATTAAAGGAAATGTAGCTGTCGCTGTCGAAGTATTGAAACTTTCTAAATACGATTGGCTTTCATAAGTTAGGAATGAACAAAATTAAACCTTTCACCGACACGTATGCTCCACACACAAACACATTTCGTGGCAGTATTCCAACATAAGTTAAATAACCACCCCGTATGGGTATTTTCCTTTTTAGTTCGGGTACCCGTGCAAAATCGCTACTCCGCGGTCGATTTGGTTGTAATCGGATCTCTGCCACCTGCGAGTATTTGCAAGAAGCAAGAAAAAACACACGGGGGAATAAAATCCGCCAACTTAAACCTGTTTTGGAAGTTAATTTCAAATCTCAGGTCTACAAGCGAATATGTTGTTATGTGAGAAGGGAAAGAGAATGGCTTTAGAAAAAAAAAAACAATATGGCCAAAGTTAATATTTGATTTAAGCAATGTCAGACGTAGGCCCAACTTGTTTAAACATTCGTTGAGAGAATCAGTCACGAAACGTTTCTGACGTACGAGAAACATGAATTTCGCTTTCCCTCACAATTAATACTGTTCAACCGAATTGGTTTGGACATCTTTTTCCTTTTCATTCACGGGTACTTTCCAACTTGCGAAAAACCACTTTGAGAATGCCGTGATAAAAGTGGGTGACAGGTGAGTGACAATGAGAACTAACTGCCCGGAGAATACACGACCACAATAAGCCACCTCTTCGGAACTAACATCAGTCCGAACCAAAAAAAAAAAATTCAATTTCGCCTCGTGATTATGTAGGACGTTAACGTTTATAGTTTTGCTCATAAATTTATGTACTGAACTCTTTTAAGTAAAATATATATACATATATATATATGCATAGCGGTACACAATACTGCTGCATTCCGTGCCCTCGTTTTGCCTCGTGGCCACTTCAAAAGGCCGACATTATTGCTAATAAACACACTGCTTATTTTCATTGTGTCGCCACATGTATTCGATTTCTCACTCGGACGACACTGACCGTATAAACACGAACTGTTCAAGCCGCAGATGTTGTGTAGAGTACGACCCGACACAAATTCATGAAGTTATTTCTCGGTGGGAGAGACTGTAGAAAGCGGTAAGAGTCATCCACGACCGACCACTTACACGGTCGACAAATAGTCGATAGACTCCATCCACGACGATGCTAATTTTCGTAACTCTCAAAAGAATTTACTACAAAGAGTATGCTCTCTTTCTCCCTCTCTCTCTCTTATTATAAATATATACATATACATAATCACAACCTGGATCAATTTCCATGCGATGCTGGCAACAAACGAACACGGGCACAGGCCCATGCACAAACATGGTAGTACACGACAAGAATATCTTATAAAAGTAGAAGACCGAGAACATTTAAGAATTAAAAATTAAAAATTCCTCAAATAAAACTCATGAAATATTGGTCTGTCCTATATAAGTCGACTCCGACCAGCATGGTCTACTTCTCTTTTATTAAATGGGATAGATTAAGATTTATGTTTTATCTAAACGAGAGTCGATTCGCCGAGGAAATATCAAAGGCTTCTGGCTATCAACGATATTCAAACTATCGAAACTTATCGACTCACAAAATAATTCACCAGCAATGAGACGAGAGAATTTTACGACATTGGCTTACTTTATTTTTTGTGTCCGAGGGAGGAATGTTAATTGCGGACCGGCCTGCTACTCGATTCTGCACACTTCATGCTGTTTGCTCTCGAATCTCACCAACAACGCACGAATTATTTCATCACGCACCATGTCTCCTTAAAAACTCTCGAACAGCTCTGTTCAACAGTACTCGCGGGCTGAACCAGGTCGCTGTTAACTGCAGATTCTTTGCTGAAACGCAAAGAGGCACCAACGGGTACCTTGGTATTTCTCGTTCATCCGGTACCACCGCTCGTTCTTCTTAATTCCGGTTTGCCAAAAACTTTCATCTGATATTTGCGGTCAATCCTACAACTTCAAACGCTACGTGAGAGAAAAAAAAAACATCAACAACACCAACACACATCACTGCCACACTCGGGCTGCAAGCAAACGAACCGATCTGGATTTTTACGCCTTAAGTGACAACCTCCTTTGCCAGCGCATCCTTGAGCAATGGCTCGAACTCAAATATGCGGCCACCTTTTACCTAACCTAATCGCACGATGATGTTCATGTGGGCCGATTTCTCAATCTCGTCTTTGTCAGTTCCTGAATTTTCCGGCAGCCTCCACGTATCTGCCTAAATGTGGCTTTTGGCTCTGACAAGAACAGCCATGCGAGTCCCACGTCCGCACCACAAACGATTTTCGCGCATCCTCCGGCGACAAATTCCGACCGACCTCCGGGCCAGCCATTAAATTATGTGTGAGAAACCATAATAATGATGATAATAAACAAAGTGGAAACTTGTATAGAAATTTCAAAACCGACTCGAAAAACAAAACTCTTTCCCAGAAAATCTTCTTCCCGTGTGAGTAGTTCCAAGATGTTCACGTGTGAACACAACTTGGATTCTTCTCTTCATTCAAAGACTCTGCCCTTTATATTTAGAATCCAACTTCGAATTAATAACACTTTCCTATTGTTAAAAGTGAAAAGTTTCAATGATTGACCTTCTACGTCATTATTTAGAGTCAAGCGGCTAACCTTTGCCTCCTACTGATTCGGGTGCCTTTTAGGGTACCTCCTCCCATCTTCGACCGTCGATCCATTTGAACGAGTTATATTCGTGTCGAGCCGTAGCTACAAACCACCGCGGCTTGCTTACTGTTGCAAACTGACGGTCATTAACACCTTGTGCCAGATACATTCCCTCCCTAGCAATTCAATGATCTCGGAAACCTTTATCGTCACTCTCAAGTGTATCACCTTATCTGTCGTCAGTGCTTTCCGAAAATGTGAATATTAAAAGCTCAATCCGCAGACAAGGAAACTGAAAAACATTTATCATTCCAATTTTTACAAGACTTCGTCTAATAGGTCGTTTTATGAGGTCTAAGTCCCAAGTGTCCCCGAAACACTTGACTTCACAACCGCCAGCATCTAGACAAACGCCCACCTCGACTGACGTGGTTATCCAACATGAGAAAATGCCTTCCTGTCGCCCGAGGTTCATTCATTTTACGAATTGGACAACAGTGTTACGATGCATCGGCGGACAAAAAGACACCTCCAAATCTCTTTGTGTTATGTACCTTCGGGCAGGACCGTCACACAACCCCCGGGTACCGGTTCGTCCACCCGATTCGTTACGCCACTGCTCCAAAAACACACCCACTCTCATCATCGCTGTGAATTCTTGTTTTAAAACGCTCCATTTATGTTATGTGACCTCAAACGTTTCCTTTTTAAAAAGATAACTTGATCATAATCCTTTGTTGTCATAGGCCAAATAAAATACGAGTTAAATGACTTCGAATGTGGATTTCGTTGGTTCATCTCTCCTTCTCACTCTCTCACTGAGTTTCTGAACTTTAGTTTCTCGGTCGAACGCTTCTTTCAACTCCGACCCAGAGTCAATCACTCATTCACTCGCTCATTCCGTACGTCGGTCGTCAGTCAGCCAACCGAGTGATTCATTTACATTTCCACTGGGAAAGCACCGTGAGAGTGGTCAGGAAAAAGCAATAAAAATTTTCCCCTGGAGAATTTTCAATGTTAATCACAACCGTCACGCACTGGGAAACGTACCTGAAATCTCTTGTTCCGGGGCGAGCCCGAGCTGCCATGATCCGGACTCTGATCAGATCGAGTTGAGCCATTTGTGAAAAAATCGTAACCCGTTCACCGGTGAAAAGTAAACTAAGACTCCCATATGACTCCACCACTAACAGGTGTAACCTTATTAACGTGTCTTCACTAACCAACAAACCCATAACCGATGGTGTCCATTAGCGTTCGCATCAGTGTAATTTAATTTGGATGCGTTTAATAATTATTGAGCATTTCTCTTCGGTCATCGACAATAAACGGACAGATAAATCAGAGTGAAAATGTCTAAAACCCGAACGAACACCGAAAACCTCGACTTCATAGAGCACTACAACCCGGCACAAGTTGGATTGTGCCATGGAAGTTGGCATCAGTCGAACGGAAATGTCACCGCCAATAAAATAACATCTCCATTTTTAATTCCCCTCCAAACCAAGACTACGTCGTGCACCATCACTAAGGACCTTGGAACGAAACCGAGTAGGAAAGCCGTAAAACAAAAATAAAGTATCGAGAAGCACAAAAAAAGATATAAAATCCAATACCAAACCGTCTGCAACCTTCCTGATGGAAGCCAGCGACCGTCGTGCAGGTACCTAAGGACTTTTTGGAGCTCCGGCTGGCCATTGATTCGTTTGGCATGGTCGTTGAACCGAATTTCAACATATCTGGTGGAAGCAGACTGTCAAACCGGGCGAATGCCACCACGTATGAATCTCCGGCCTTATTTGGTCATTCGCTTCTCTCTTTCAGGTCGCCTCATGTTCGGTATTCCTGGTTTTCTCACGGGACCTTCTCCATCGGCCGCCCACAAGAGACATGGCCACCAAACTGCACGCGTTACCTGACTTCCTCTGGCTACCTGGAGGGAAGCCACCGTCGGCAATATTTCTGCCACCACCGCCGCCGCCGCCGCTGGTTACCATGGAAAAACCAGACCTCGTTAATATTCCCACCGTGTAGACCACCGTATATTCCTTTTTTCTCTCCTCCGACATTTTTTGGGAGAAAGAGTCAACCTCGCCATTTTCATTTCTCAACGGGCGAACGACCCTTTGGCTTCCGCCCCCGTCGAAGATCCTCCTCCGCGCTCCTTTCTCTAGTCAACGGCAACGGCAGCGATGGCAGTCGTATCGATTTATCGAACGCTTTCGAGACTCGAATGCGGCGTCATTAATCCTGGTAAAAAACCGATTGCTCTATTTTTAAGTCGGAAAAAATCCACCCGTAAATTATTGTGACTCATACGCACTCAGGGTAATTAACAAAAACGCCGAGAGGATTGAACGAGTCTGTGAAAGCAAACTATGCGGAAAAAGAAACTACTCGATCTTAGCGATTTGGCCATTTTCCTTATCGTTTTTTTTTGGCGTAATTAAAAGGAGAAAAACGCACTCACACAAAGAAGTAAATTTGGGAGGCAGAGACAAAAAGATCAAGGGACAGATAAGTTCTCCTTAGTCTTTCAAGAGTTGAATTTCAAGTTATTAAAATCGGGCGGTAGAAATGGCTGAAAACCTGCGTTCATTCCACGGACTCCCGACGTCAAATAAAACGAATCAACCTGAAGGTGAGCCTGTCTGACGTTCAGGTCCGGGTCAACTACACCGCACACAAAGACTTCAGACGCAAAGCTCCGACGTTTGTCTGCGAGAAAAAGGCAGAGAGCGAGAGAGAGAGAGAAAAAAAAAGAGACCACCACTCTTTGCGAATGCGAAAACGCGTGCGTACCGTTTCGACCTAAACATTTCAACTTCTTTTTGCCTTCTAATTCTACTTTGTTTGTAATTAAGTTTTGCCAAAAATAAAAAAAGGACGACGACCGTAGCATTGACGGCTGCTTGCAAAACCAGTTTTTCTTAAACGCTCATGTCTCGCTTGTGCCTGTCTCTAAACTTGAGTTATCCGGGGAGAAAGAAATTTTTCAATGTCGACGTCTGTCGACGACGCTTTAGCAGGAACCCGAAACAACACGACCGCATAAACAATTTGTATCTAAAAAAAGCCTTTACATTTCTAATTTTACCAAATCAGATATGTGTCAGGTCAAACGTGTCATTTTCCTCCGCTCAAGTCAAAAATCAAAAAGTAATGTTTTCATATTGCGATTCCAGACCCGTACCAGTTCAAAATTTACATTGTCTGCATTCTAACCCTATGGAAGAGCTTTGGGTTCCTGTTAGGTTTCTCGAGTCTATCAATTTCCACATCGCACGATACGACCTTCACAAGCTTTTACATCCTCGCACACGCACACATACACAAGAATAACACGCTGTATGACAAGTCAGAAAAAATATATTAGGACACGAAAATTAAAGGTAAAAAATGTCTTCGTAAGTTAAATCATCAGTGTCGGATTACGCCATATTGCGAAAGAAATTGCACGTTTCCTCGACATAAAAAGGAGCCTAAATACCTAGATAAAAGAACTTCATTAGGTCGAGTTACCACAACGGCCTGCGTTCCTCGTAGACAGAAAAATCCATTTCAACAAAAGCACTCCAAACAAAATGTCACTCGCATGAGAAACAGACGTTCGACGCGAGTGCAAAAATTAAACCCATTTAATTTTACTTACCCTTGTACTCTAAATATTTTTCTTCGGATGAAAATAAATTGTAAAAATTTTTACCTGATATTTTCTGAATCCACTTTTGCACAGTAACTTATTAATTCAACCGGCGAAAATTTTTTTCAAAAAGTACAGAACAGCAACAGATGAGACAAATCTGACCATTTCTTTAAAATCTTCCTTTATTTCTAACTGAGTAGAAGAAAGTAAACGTCGCGACCGAAGAGGACGAATGAATGAACACCAAATCATATGTTTCAGACTTGCCGACTGTGGATTCTCGTGGTGAGGTCAAAATCCTGTAAAAGTGGGAAGTCGCGAGGCCACGCCCACAATGTCGGTTACCATGGTTACCTCGGTCCTCAGTCTGCTGCCACTTGTTTTAAGCAGACGACGGAAATTTCGTCCAATCCCAGGCCACCAATTGTTCACGTGCGTTTCGGATGAAAAAGCCTGCATTCCAGTTTTTTCCCCACTTGCTCCCTCTCTGTCGATCCAAGGATTCTCTATTCATTTTCGACGTCTATCTCTCTCTGGCTGGCTTGTTTGCTCCCTAGTACTCAGCTCTTATGGAACGCCTCAAGGCCCCTGACTTCTGCGGTCCCCATGATTGGTACAGGGCAAAACAGCCCTTTGCGGACGCAAATAATACACTGACGAACTTTTGCACGGTTTTGCCATGTCAAAATACCAAAGCACCACGGTTAATTGTTGATTGTATTGATACGGCCACAATTAATTGCGAACGACGAACACGTTCCATTTAAAATAAAATAAGAATTAAGAAGTAAATAATTATTAATTTTATAAGTGTTTCTTATACAAATATGGTGTGCAGCAAATCGTTCGACTAATCTACAAGGTGATGTCAGACGCACGTAGACGTAGACGCAGGATGACATCATCAGCTTCTCTGACTCTTAGAATCATTCTCTGTTTCAGGCATCAAGATGTAGGCAAAGGCAAATGTTGGCAAAAAAATAATTCGTCTACAACCATCAAGGTGGAACATATGTATTGAAACCCAATTTCCATTTAAGCTTTGTGCAACTTTCGTAATTCGACTCAATACCACAATTTTTCGTTATAGACGAGTATTTCATCATAAGTTAAGTGCACATTTGTATTCAGGGAGCGAAGGGTGAACATGCAAACGGAAGTTTTCACAAAAAAGACCACAAGGCTGAATTCCAAGAAAAGCAGTACCAATCCAGGAGTGCACCCAAGATATTAGTGGCCACTCACGAGTCACTGTGGCCTGGATTTATAGGAGACAATTCAACTGGCAGAGAAGAAGAATTCTAGAAAGTCTTCATCAGTGCCTCCATCCAATGGCAATGGGCCAAGAGGCCTAAGTATTTTCAAACAGGTATAAACCACCAAGGTCACCGCAAACTAGGCAGCAACTGTTATGTGAAAGACAGACGGACCCTTCATGAGAGCATGTGAGATGTGACAATGACTAAACCCCATTCGAATGCGAAGGGGTTCTATGTGTGTTGCGACGTTGCCGATTTATACACACACTTCATCTTCTTTTGCATTCTAGAAGTTTCTACTGCGACTCGTCGCTTCACTAAAATACCGGATGAATCGAACCAACGACCTCTGGCAAACCCATAAACATCGTTTGGGTTACGACGTGCTAAATAAAATTTGTCCTTCTATTTGTTCCGTAAAATACTTACTTAGCTTCTTTTTGACTTTCGAACCCACCAAAAACTTTCCTTCGAGACATTAACTATTGAATAGACTCCCCTTTAAATTCAGTACAAATTCCAAAGGCATGACAACCTACATGCTTCTTAGGCTGCCTAAATTGGACTACGCGAGTACAAATATTGACACCACCGGAGTATTACTAAAGAAATTATTACATTTGCAGGTACAGTCAATGGCTAACTCTGAACATGCATTTATATACAACATTAGGAAATCGGGGAGGAGTGGTTGGTATATAAAATTCAAAACTATTTATATACGTATAAAATTAACGTTGATATGTAAAATTAATACAACTTCGATAAAATATGATAAAATATACAGATAGGTACTCATTAACTGTAGTAAAAGGATTTAATTTTAAATTGTAAATTCAAAATATCTTCTAAAAACGTGTTATTCCGCCGTATAATATCTGTCCTAACGTTGTTATTTTCTCAGTTAATATTTCGACCCCCATCGACCCTTACCCTAGGGAATCTTTAATTGCGAACTTTATAGCACGATGTGTTTAAACCTTTTAAGTTGAGATATATTATATTTCCGTACTCCAATGCCTTCCATAAAGAGTATGTACATGATGATTATGTTTCCAGAAATATTTAGACTGGTCTTTTATCTCTGCTCCCCATGCCAAGGGGAGTGCGGTAACTTCTACAGGGTTCCATAAAAACTAAATATTAAAATACTCGATGCATCCGATTCTGAGACGCAAAAAACGAGACCAAGTCTATTGGTAAAATAATTTTACGATAAGTGAACTTTATACAGTAGAAAACCTTGGAACTGGAAGGTAGTCAACCCGGACAAACTTGACAGAAAAATTAACAAAAGCCTGAAAATAATGTGAATGCATCTACCATACGGATTCTGGTAAACTTTCTACAAAAGTTTTATCCACGGTAGGTTCTGCCTCGAAGGTCAATACTGCAAAAATAATTCGTAATCGAACGAATAGAACCTTACAACAGGTTAGTGAGTGACCATACGAATAAAATGCACCGCGGTGTTGTCCACTCAATGCCAACCAAATTACATAACTTCTTCTGTGTTGTGTGTACAATTCAACTATTAATTAACTAAATGGGTCATCAAAACCAAATTAATTAAACCTGATCACAGCCAAAAGTTAACCCTCTTTCCAACCCATCTTAATTACTTATTACATAATAGGTACGCCGCACGATCTCTAACAACAAACATTTTATGACGGATTTAATTACTTTTTGTGTCAATTAAATAAAAAAATTTAATTTAATGTAATTGAAAGAATTAGAATTGAAATTAATTGGGTCTGCATTTAAATAATTACTTGAGTTTTCAAAACAGAATCGTGTGAGGTGAACCGGCAAACCTGAAATAAAGTGATTTCAATGACAAATTGAACGTACCTTAAACTATACACCGGCCCAACCTAAATGAACCTGGGCAGGGGAAGACACTTAACAATTCATTTATTAATTTCTGTGGTTACCTGACCGGAAAACTTTATTTTATTAATACCCTCTGTTCGGTCGACCGAAATCAATTACAAATTTTTTTCTTACACAGTCTCGTGTAGTCTCTAATTGTTACAGTTCATAAATTTATTAGTTGTGTCACTCTAAGAAAGTCATAAATCAGTACCTTGTAAACCCCACACACCTACCTCTCTTAAAATTTATTAATTGAACGGAAGTGGCGTACTTCTCAGGTTAGACTCCCGTAATCGTCTTGGTTAAAATCATGTCGAGACATTTTGATCTGTAAATTTCGTTTGTTAAGTGGAACAAAGCACACAAGATTTGTTTTTAATTATCAATCGATTTGTCCACAGCTCTCCACCTGAAGTCTGGCTCTAAGGTTTTCACAACAATATCTCGAGTACATCGCGATAGCATCTTAGACGATTCTTTGAATGTTTTAATTATGTGTATAGAATTCTGAACAATGTAACAAGGAATACCACGAAAATAACTCCCACAAAATGTTTTAAAAACATAAATACACGTTCTGACTATTTAAGCTTCTATACTAAAGCTTATGCCCAGTCTCTTACAAAAGCATGTTTCAATTGATCTTGAAAGTCTTCGGCCAGGAAACTAATTCCACAGATGATTAGTGTTACCTTATTCATTTCGGTCGAGGTGAAGTGGATGAAATAATAAAATGTCTACACAAAGGAAGAAAAGAAACCGAGAAGTGAAAACAAATTTGAAGAAACAACTTATGGAGAATGCATAGGCAACAGCCTAACGACCTGAGCCGATTCAATTTTGATGACCATTTTGGTTTTCATAATTATAGAGAATGTCCAAGACGTAACGGTCATTTTTTTTCTCGAAAAGAAAACGAATACCCTTACTTTTTCAAAGGGGAATCATCAGAAAACCAGAACAATTTCTACAACTAAAGGAAACCATTAAAGTCAATGCGTTGCGGCTTCGTTGACTTCTTCGACGTCAGATGGCCAACTGTTAAGTTATTTTAAAATGGCTCACGGGATAGGATACATAAAAATGAATACAAAAAGAGCAGAGGAAATATGTACGAGCCACAAAAGTATCTTTGCGGAATAGTATATACCCGATCGTTGATGAGAGACAAATCTTACGTGTAGGAGAGATATTTTTAACACTGCTACTTTTCATCCCCTTCGGTTTTCAAAACCAGAAATAGACATGTTTGTTTTTGTTAGGCCTAGCCCTGCTTTTAACAGTCTGGTACTCCCATTAAAACACCAAAAGCCCCCCTCTCACCAATCAGGTATTGAGCAAGATAATAATCTGAATTATTCAGAATTATAAAACTCAATTTTTCCCCGTTTTTTGTTGGTATTTAAAGATAGCTTTCACTTATGGGAGCACGTCGATTCTCTTGGTATTGGCTTGGGATTGTACACAGAAGACCAAGTACTCCAGCAAGAGAGCGTTGCACTGCATTCAGAAATTGCCGCAAAATACACCCGTTCTGAAATTAATTACTTCCAGTTTTAGGTAGACCTCAAATGAATTGCATGACTTTGGCAATTTATTTATTAATTTATTTTCGAAATTAGACACTGCCCAGCCAAGAGTGAAATAAAATCCGGCAACAAGGCAGCATGGAGCTGGATCCGGTCAATGTCAAGAATTTCGATTAAGTCACACATTTATGGAAATAAGAGGAAATACACCATCTAGATCCTCCAGATTTATCCTGAGCATATAAAAATGAAATTGTAAGGCATGGAAAATTTACACATCAGACAGATCTTGTCAGTAAAAGAGCTCGATGCACCAAAGCAACTTTTACTAAAATAAGATAACCGACCAAAAGTATGCAATAACAGTGGAATTGCAGAAAATCACCAGTTAATATTAGAGTAAATGATTGTAAGTTACGGTGACCAACGTGCAAATGACTTATTTGTAATTAAAACAATGCAATCATCACCTTTTATTTCCTTACTATACTCGTACGTATAGAAAAGTTCAAAATACATCTGACATATGAACGGGCAAAACTCTTTCTCACGTTCCTCTGGTTGGTACTTATAAATATGTATTAACGTAGAGGATTCACATGATAACGACTCGCTTTAATCCCATACATTTGTTTAATTTATTGCAGAACCTTAAATATTTTTCTCCGAGTATGCCTCATTCTAACGAAGTCTCGAATAATAACGTGGTCTCATTGAAGTTCGCGTTTGTGGTAATTTATTTACGCTGAATTACTTCAAGCGAATATTTCTGGACCATTTGAAAATCTGATAAGAAACAGCTACATAAAACCCATATAATGAAGTCCGTCTGACTTGAAGACTTGTTCAAATACAATGAATTACAGGTTCCTCTGCCCTGCAGAAGTACAAGGTGCACGACAGACACTGACTGTACTACCCAAAGACCTCTAAGTTTGTCTCTGTAACCTTCCTCCTATGCAGTAGGAGTTGTGTAGTTGTGTTTAAAACTACATTATTCTAACAAAAGCGGAGTGCACAAATCTTAGGAACATCCCACAGGCAATGATTATTTGAAATTATCGGTATGTGACTCAAAACCCAAAGGGAAGTCTCTGAAATGTGTCACTGAAATGCAATGAAGTGTGCACAACAAGATGTAATAGAACGTCTTCTTCTTCTTCTGCATGAATCAAAGGAAGCTTAAATCATTCAGTCCTTAAATGATCCGAGAGTTAAGAAAATAAAAACGGAATGCGGAATTTATGCGACAACCGTACGAGTACCTGGTACTTCCACTACAAACCATTTTTATTTGTTGCGTAATGATTGATAGCATGCATCTCAGGCAGAACATAATTTGTGACAAGGTGTCACTTCGAAATGATGGCAAATTACGACGAAAATGGAAAAGAACCAAAATCGTCGAGAGATTCGATACAAATAAAAAGTAATGATGCCTCATATTACAATCGGTTTCGTCATTTAGTTAACCTTTTTTGGGAGTGATTAAATGGTTTTAGGCGACGACAACGAAGACAAAATCCTTATCTTTAGCCATGAGCTGTTAATCACATGAATAAAGGGAAAAATCAACAAGTGAAATGTCACGGGACATGCAGTTCTGTACATTTTTTTTGGAAGTATTTTGTACATCTATTGATAAGTGAAATACAATCTGTGTATCTTATTACCAGGCCCATGCTAACACTCTAACACTGCCACAGCCAATCCCAAAAAAAAAAAATTTAAACATAAATTTGCATGAATCATTTGAGAATTACAAACCATCAGGTGTAACTGTATTCACCAGTCTGTCAAACTGGTATAACTTGTGTCAAGCATTATCAATAAAGTTCTTGAATTGTGAATACATTAAATTTGTCAGAAAAATATAGGAGGCAGAAATAATTTTTTTGTGTGTGATTAACTTTTATGTTCATAGACTAAGTAGTATTGGTTGCAACTCAATTCTGTACAATAATTATACCTCACAATTAGGGAGAATAAAAAATGAATGCTGAAGACATTCTCAAAATGTAGGATGTATGTGAATGCTCAAAAAATGTTTTTGGCTAAGCGAAAAAAAATTTGGTGCAAATATGTGACACTCAATTGGGTAAGACAAGAGAATACATTGGTAATATTCACTAGAAGACTGTCATGACTTATTTTAACTTTAATATGTTTAGAGCATGGAATTTCACTGATTTATGATTATTTCATCTTTCAGATCATTATGAGAAAGCATTATTTACTATTGACAATAAAATCAATGACTTTTGGTACTTTTAATGAATGCCCACACCAAAAGCATGTCTTTATTTATTTTCTGTGACCTACTTATATATTTGTATATGTTTATGAGACACACAAATATAATTACTGCTTGGATATTTCATCATTAAAATAATTCACATCATTTCAAGTTGTGTTCATTTCTCCAAGCAGCTAACAACAAAATAATAAATTTCTAGGGTTTTACTCCAGCAATTTGACAACTATCACTTTCATTCTGCCAAGTGATTGGTAGGTGTGAAATTTCACTTTTATTGCACATCTTGTTTTACAAAAGTGTTGCATGATAACTCTCACACACAATAGGCAAAACAAGTTCCCTGGCTGACATGAACAGAGGAGGTACAAGAGCCTGCCAACACACGCAGCATTCGATCTTATTTAAAGTTGAGCTCTCGCCGAGTGACAGTTGCATGAAAAACAAAACTCATGCATAAAAATAAACAGTCAAAATGGAACTGTCAAAATTGTCAACAATGATAACTAATTCGAACAGAGAAATTCACAAGGTTCAAAGGACAAAGAATGGAATGCGGTGGCGATGATACCGCGTCACAGTCATTGAAACATTAAATTACGAGACGGAGACTACCTAATCGGGAGCTTTTGACAATTATTTTCCTCTAAGACAACAATTTAGAATCTAAGATAACAGTAAAAAAGTCGGAATTACTCACCGTGTATCTCTGTCTCTTGGAATCCTCAGGCACTTCACGAACATCTCAACCATTTGAAATGACATTTTCCCTCCATCTTCCATTGCGAAAAAAAAAATTGCAAATTTGTAATCGCTAAACCTCCCCCGTTGGAAAGTTATCAAGAAAATAATCGTATTTAACCATTTTGTTTGTCTCAAGTACTGATTCCTAACTTTGTTTCAACGTACAGTCGACTTTTCTTCCAAGTCTGCACTGCCCGGCTTCGCTGGTAAAAGGCGGTTCGACACGGCGAAATGCGTTAAGTCAACCTCAGCGCAGCGTACGGCAGTTTCCGGAAACAAATCAAAAGCCGCCATTCGAAAACTTTCACCGCGGGAAGCAGCACTTGCATGGAACGGTCCCCCTAAAATATTCGACCGACAATTTTGCTCTTGAAAAAAAAGCAGGTTTTAAAAAATATTATTGTGAGCATGGCTTCGGCTAATCACGTTACTATGCCCACACCGAATATTCAGGTAGGTATACGTACCCCTCATTAAAGTTTTCTTATAATTCTTCTTCTTCTTATAATCCTCATTAAATTATTAAACATAGAACCGACAATGTAAAATTTATTTTATGGGAAACAGAGGCTCGCGAAAACATCTCGCTAATGTTTCTGTTCAACTCTTCCCTTGTAATGAGTTTTAAGAGGGATGTACGAGTTTTCAGTCGACCTCCCTCTATTTCATTACTAGAAAATGATTTTACTAAACAAAAGGATGCAAAAACGTGCGATCCCTGTTGGTGAAGGAAACATTCAAGTGGTGATGGCCGGGGAAATTTCCATAAAAATCTGTCTTACGTTTTACGACATCGTAAACTACTTTTCACGTTTTTTACCCCGACCTATCTCACGACGTTTCTTCGTTTCCCCCTTAAATCCATAAGGCAACAAAACAAATTTCTAATCCAGTGACGATTGCAAACGGTAAAAGCGAAGGACTAGTGCTTGTGATAATTTGTCATGGGAACAACCATGAGATATATAAATGAGTAATCACAGAGCCGTGTAACAATCAGATAACAACCAAAAAATTAATCATGAAGTATTGGAAAAGGAAAAGTGGTAAAAGAACGTTTCAGTGGCAACAGATGTGGCAACACTGTCTGTTCAAGACGTCATTTCAATGGCGGAAAACATGTTATTTGCAGTGAGAAACAAAACTGCAAAAGTATGATAAATAAAACGACGGCCCTGTCAAGACTACTACCACCACTAAAGCAGACACGGTGCTTGAATACCGTAAGCCAAACTCATCAATTTTAATAATTTGTTTGCGCTTGTCAGTCTAATAAAAAGTGATCTAAAAAATGAAAAAATTTTCAGAAGTACAGTCAATCTCAAAATGTAAAGAAAAAACAAGCAAATTTGATTGGTAAGGCCGACCCCGAGTCAAATTTGCATCCCATTAAGTATGCTATTCCCGAGAACGAAACTGAGTTGGAAAAAAACCTTCGAAAACGACTGGAAGAGCTTCAAGATTGGAATCAATCATTCTGGTCAAAACACAATAAAAGTTATGCAGAAGGAAAACGATCCTTTGAAGCCGAATTATTAAAAAAGAAAGGACCCAAGGATCAGACCATTACAGCTGATGAAATGTCAGTATTTTATAAAGAATTCTTGGACAGAAATTGGAAAAATCACATTAATTACTTATTAAAATGGTATCAGCAGAACTTTTATACAACTTTTTTACATTTTCGAGTCATTCTACAGAATTTTCTAAGAAAAAGGTAGCAAAAGCATTTTGCTATTGTGAATTCAAATAGAACAAATTGTACCAATAATCAATGCTTTCAATTATAAATTGGTAAGGATAACTTATTTTCATTTTTAATTTATTTATTAACTTGAAATGGTAAAGAAATGTGCATTTCAAATTATTTTATATATTGACCAAAACCATTTTCATTGGCAGTAAAATGTCAGTAAGTAATACAAATGTGGTACTCTAATGTGCAGGCAGTAGAATTAATTCTACTTTACTTGCTGTAACAATTTGTCATTGTGGTATTCTGAAATTTTGATGAAGTTGACGAATAGCAAAGAGCATTGCTTGTATAATTCTCATTCTACAAAGCAAATGTAAACTACGCAGATGTTGAAAACCAATATTCAGTACCCTAAGTATCAACAAAGTTAATTATTTGCTCAATGTATTTCTGATATTTCAAAGCAAGCATAGGAAAAAAGAAATGTTAAACTAATAATGATTTATAAATTATATTTCAGTAATTTTCTGTACAACAAAAACTGTTCATCATGTGTAAAAGTATAATAAGATTTACAAACACTGATTCTTAAACAATTATTTCATTACTTATGCAACATATGTATAATTCAATTCAATGGTAAAATAATTTCTGACTGTTGGTGCGCTCATAAAAACTGGCATCGAAACTGATAATTGTAGGATCAAATTGGTAAATCATTAAAGTAAAATTGCAGAAACAGTAATGAATTCTCTCAAAAAGTTGAGTCATTTATAAAATTCAGAAATTAATTCTTACATGTAAAATATATTTAAATATATAACTACATCCATTCAAATATTTTAAATATTAATAAAATAAATTTCATTAAAAAGTGAAGACTTCAAATTATTGTCTCTGTTTATTTTAGAAGTTTACCTTAAGCTTAGTGCTTCAATAAATTTTCCAATTGGCTCTCATGTCAAACAAGAAATTACATATATTGTCATTATACATTAATGTACAAATATTCAGTTTATAAAGAAAAATTTTCATTTGAATGTTCATTCGAGACATATACCTGGCACATGTTATTTTGTGAAGTATACACACTATGTAGAAAAACCTAATACCTACATTAATACCAGGGAAAATATTCTTGTCTGAATTACTTAAGCTAATTTTAATTACTGACACATCATATTAAACTGAACCTGCGTTGCAATAGTTATTTTTCAACAATGAGCGACTCACGGAATGTATTACAATCATTATGGCCAGTTAAAGAAAGGGACGGTAATTCGGAAATAATTCAATATTTCAGTTATCATTTCATGTTGACCATCTTCTAGAAACAATGAGGCTGTTACATCTCTCAATATATAATCCATAGTAATGGAATGCTCATCAACTATACGTGTATTTAAGAAAATGTCCTACAGCTTTGCCTTGCAATTCCACCATTGCAAATTGTACGAAAATACTAACACAATATTATTACCCCTTAACTAAAGAAAGATTTTTCTGGAGCTTGAAAGTTTTTTCTTAACTGATACTGCAGGACATTAAAAAAAAGTAACTATAAATTTTATTAGTGCGAGACTCATTCTTATAACAAAATTCCGTATCCTACTTAAAATGAAACAAATACCACTGCGTAGAATTGATCTGGCTAATGCAATGATCAGTCGTTTCAACACGAGTGTAATAACCTAAAACTCAGATCACATAGCTCATACAAAAGAAATACAAAAATACGGTAACATATTTTTTTTAAGCTCCGCAAAAGAAAGACATTCAAAAAGCCGCACATAGCCGCATGTGTAGCGGCAACGGTGCAAAAAATTAGAATTACATAAATGCGGAACAACAGATATCACCTCCTGTTGAGAAGAAAAATTAAGATTACAGATAGTGCACAGATCAATGAAAAGGAAAGTTACAAAAGTAAAAGTATTATTCGATTCACAGAATAAAAAATCTACCGTTTGCAAACACAAGAGAAATTTTTTGTTTCACTTCATTTGTCTATTCCCGCAATCTATTTCACTACATCAGAAGTCAATAGACGGAATCTACAGCTGATTGAAGAGAAGGTAGAGTAGAGTTAGCATTCATGAAGAATTCGAAAGCAAAACCTTGAGAAAATGGGCGTGTACCAGTGAAGTCGAACTAAGAACGTCTATTTCTTCACCTAAGCTGGCCGAATGATAGTAACATTTTTCTAACAAGGAATCTACTGAACATTGGATTACATACTGAGAATAACCAAAATAAAAACCATGTGTCAACTTGAACGGCATTCGTGTTCCATAAACACAAATTCCGGAGTTTCCGACTTGAAATTTCGCTTAATTAAAATAAAGACAAACTACAACACGACTAACGCATATCATCTACATAAACTCAACATGTAAGTTTGTAACCAACCCACAGGTGAGCCAGACACACATACACACACTACGATCACCAAGAAGGATGTTCGGAATAAAGCTTAGATAATAGCAAAACTAAATGCAAACTTAACAGGAAAACCGACATTGGATTAATGAGATCTCTGGGGGTGGTTCTGAGTACAATTGGTAATTTTGGTATAAGAGCCACTACACAGAACTTATTTGGTGTGACCGATTGTTACGTAGAAAACATTTCAAATTTGTCTCACTTCCTGGCAGTTATTATTATATTCGCCGAAGAATACTGCAACTCCTTTGATTTTTGCCAGAATTAAAAAACACATCTTTCACGTAGACTCCGGCATCCAGGAAAATGTGTAACATTTTTTAAATGTGGCATGTACAACAGCAGATCTCTTATATACACATACACTACTATCACCTTGGTCGTTATTGTTAACTCTTCGAGTTGAATTCTCAACACATTACCAAATAATTTTCATTTAATTTATAAAATTAATAACAAAGAATAGCAACAGCGCAGCAGTAACAATAATAACTCACACAATAGAAATCACGCATATTCACTTTTAATAGGAATTCAAATACACTAAGCGGTAGTATATAGAGTAATGGTCATCTTCCGCATCGTTACATATGCAAAAGTTACGAGCATTATTATTTATTATTACCACTGGTATACATAAGAACAAATTAGATGGTTTCCTGGTTACAAATTATGGTTCCTGTACAACAACTGAGACACATCGAAATAAAAAAAAGAGTACCTGACTCCAACAAAAGGTGACAATAAATAATTACGCATTATTTTTTTTTCCCTAAAATACCGCGTCTAAAATAGCAATTTTACACAGCAACGTTGAATTTTGACGACTGTTTTGTAATTTTTCGTTTAATTGTGGTACATTTAACATGTCAGTTACCATGCAGCATCTACCGTGATCCAGCCACGGTTATTATAACTCTACAAATTGGAACCCGACCCTCGAACTGCCTTAGAAAAATTCCTCTTTGTCATTTGTACTTCTGTTCATAATCCACTATACTTTTTTGTAACATCGCGGCCTTAAAGAGTCATTCAATTTCCTTTTTAGGAGGTTCATTTGTCTAATTCGAAAACTAAATCCCTAATAAACATCAAACCCTGTATCGCAAAGATACCCCTATCCCGTACGGCATAATACTAAACAAGGCCTCCATTGTGTTTAATCTGGAGATGTTCGATCTGACCACAGCAACAGTTTAGCATCGATTATCTTTTATCGCTCGTGTAAAATTAATAATGTAACTTGAAAATCATTTCAAGTTATGACATTTTAAAGAACTAAGATAAAACTAAAAGAATTTCGTGGAAAGTATTACAAAATTAAAATCTTCCAGTAAAACTCTGCAATCCAAAATATGAAAATTCTCACTACTGCCATTAGCCGCTTAAAAAGAAAGTAATAAACAAAAACAGTTAAAGAAGGATATGCCTATGTGTGTATATGAAGTCGTGGTATCTCTGCCCCCCCGAAAAATAGAATAAAAGTAAAGGTTTTGAAGAAGAAAAGTCAAAAGGATTAAAAACAGTTTTGGAAACAAAAACTATTCCACCCACGCACGCAGCATTTCTATCCTAATGCGAAATAGAAAAATATAGTTATTCTTATATATACGTATTTATATATATAAGTAGAAGTAATACTTTTTCTCATTAACAAACAAACACTTCATAACTCAAGTTCGTTGCGTGAACGAACACCACGAACTCCTTCTGTATACATCTCTGTCCACCTTTATACATATGCACAAATATGGATAATTACATACCCAAAATGATTTTTTACAAGCTTCTTACAAGCTAATACACAAGCTTCGCTTTTGTAATTAACATATAAAATTAATTCTTATTACTCTAGAGAGTTTGGTGATCACCACCTCCTGTACACCTCTCCAACTATTTCTGCTTATTTGTTTTACAGGGGCGAAGAAGGGTTACGAAGATCAATACCTTAATAAAACTGTCCAAGACGTTCTCACCATTACAGCCATTGTTAATTGAGTTCCCTTCAATGGAAGGGCGCGATTATGTTCGCAAGACTCACATATGTGCCTATGCCGAAAATGAGGACACCGAACACGACGATCAGTATGTCTTTCAACAGAATCCAATTGTATTTACCGAGGTCGGAGTCCCAGAACGTCATTATTTCGATCAATGGCGGAAATATTATTGCCAGTGTCGAACTACTGGCAGCTCCTACGAGCGATATCACAGCACCTAGATTGGGTATCATAATAGCCAGTCCGACTGCAACAGAGAAACACAAATTTAGTCACCGGAAGCGGACTGCTGCTATGGCAACCTAGCAAAATTTTATTTCTTTTTACTCACAGGTTAATAGAACCAGCGAGACACGCAACACGTATTCTCCATACTTTTGAGCATTATCAGACTGAAACTTGGACTTAAGGAAGGGCCACATTATTCCTACGGGTACATACAACTGCAGCCCAAAGGACAGAAAAATTGACAGTGCCATCGTTAGTTTAACTGACTGTGCCAAACTGTAAAAAGTGTAAAATTAGTATTAATATAACGTGGTATCGATAAATTCAAACCTGATTTTAAAAATCATTTCGACCCACATCTCATTTTGCGGCAAATTGAGTGTTATGCTTCCGATAGCCACAGCGTCACCGTATTTCAGGTAACCGAAAAACCCCATGGCAGTGTACAAGCAAGCGACAATGACCATTCCCGTGTTCAAAACGCCTCTCCAACCCCCAAAATCCTGCGGTGTCTTCATGTTATTTTCTAAGGGCAGCACCTGGAAAATCCAAACTCCATTATCGAACTGTTGGGAGTGTTTTATTTAAAGACATACGCCTCACCCCTGGGCACTTACCACTCCGATTCCTTCAAAAGCGTAAATGGCCGTACCAAAATACAAAGGCAACTGAGACCACGAGGAAAACGAACGAACGGTGGAGGTTCTGGGTAAATCGTGAAGCATGTAGAAGAATGTAATTCCAAGCCCACTAACTGTCAGTATGGATGCCAAAAGAGAAACCGGCGTCAGAAACTGCAAAAGAATATAAATATTCAGATCGAGAAGAATCACAATAAAAAAAAAGTAGACTTTGAGAACTCATCTGAAAATACCTTTAAATTTTTAACCAAATTCAATATTATCAGTGGTACCAACAATAAGAATAAATACGTCGTTCTTTCATGGTTGATGTCATAATATTTAAAAAATTCTTGTAAATTGGCAGCGACGAAGACAAAATAAACGCAACAGAATCCTAATTGTGTTATACATAAAAAAACATTGACAAATGTTCTGGAAAGAGACAAAAGTCCGTTAAAGTTTAATTATGCTCATCAAGAACTTCATCCCATCTGCTGATGGTGACTTACTTGGACGCCTTTGCCAACGGCTGTAGGAATTCAGGTCCTAGTTCAAATGCGGTTTCCACGACTTCGGGAAACCCAAGAGATCCGACTTGACGTTTCTTGCACAGTCTGTGAGAACATTTAACTAACATGTGCATACAGTGAGTGCATATTGCTCCCATAAAAAGGGTACAAAAAAATCCTACTAAGAGTCCGGAGTTTCGAAAGGCATCTGGCATGGCTAAAATTCCAGTTCCGATATTTCCCTTAAGTAAGTGAATCAATGTATCCAAATTACTGTTGAACAAACAATGAAAAATAAAGTTGTGTTACGTGTCGTGACAAAAAAGGTCAAATGTGATAATAAAATACAAAGCTCCGTTACAATAAAATGGCTGTTAAAGGAATTCAATGGAATGGGAGAGAATATGGGAGAGAACAACGACGAAACTTTAAACACACAAGGAAAATTCACGCTGCCTTCTCGATAAACTTAATTTTTCAAAAAGGATAATTCAAATGAAAACTACTAAAAACTAAAAACGACACTTCAGTTAAACACATACTGAAGGTTCCTACTTGGGAAAAAACTTTAAGCAAGTTACCGACATATTCAGTTCAACACCTGAGGGGCAATTCGAAAAGACAACATTTTTAGCATTTAAATATAAATAAAACACAGGTAATCAACTTACGATGTTGGATGCTCTAAAGTTCGATTTAGTATGGGATCATACCCATCTTCGTCACCTCCGTCGTTGCACGATTTCACTCCAGTCACGCTGTCCTCCATTGCACCGGGAAGATGTACCACAATGTTATCTGGACTATTTCTGATATCTGTAATAGACTGATCGGTGAGATCGAACCTTAAACCACTCTCAAATAAACACATTTATTCGGTACGTGCTGGCAGGCCGACCTGGTCGAGGTATTGGTGCCCGATCGTACACATCATTGACTGGATCGGTTTGTCCAGCTGTTAGCAAAGGCTGTCTCTCTTCTTTCTTTGACTTCATTTTGGTTTGGCTGGCAGCAAGGGCGGTATTCAACTAGACAAACCACAAGACAAATTACTGGTGAGTCGATTGACTTGCGACAACTTCATAAAAAATACCGCGTTACTCAACGTAATAAAATAAAAGTCGTCACTTCACTTCCTCGATGTCACTGAACTCGACAACACATAAGTTAAATGACAAGTTTTGATTTCTTTTACAATAGAAAGTGGAAAAAACTAATGTATTTACATTCCAACGGTTTTATCTAATTATATAGCCTGATTCTGTATTTACAAATGATTTGTTATGAATTATTTCGAATCGTGTTAATGTCATCACCCTGACTTACTTACCCTCAATTATCTATCAATCTCAAATTAATTATTTTTACTAAAATAAGATATTAACGATATTACTAAGTGCTACATTGAGATCAAAACCGTTACGCTATAGTTTTATTATTCTCACATTAGTGGATTCGATACATCATAAAATGTCCCATAAAGGTTTCATTAAAATCATAAAATCTCTGTGTACCGACTGACGTTTTGTTGACACGATTTTACGCTCTTTTATCACACAAAAAAACTCAATCAATTGCGAATGTTATACCTGCCAACTCACTTAGATAAGTTATGGTGGCTAAATCGCTACCAAATCAGTTTCCTGAATTGAATGTTGGCGAATGTTTTAACATAGCATTTCTTCACTTCGACTAACATTGGTGTTTTCCAAAAACACCAAAACAAAACTGGTAACTTTCTGCCTTTGTACTGCTACGATTGAGAGACATTTAATATTTGAGTTCGATTGAAAACGACCCCAGCTTATGGAATTGTTTTAGGTCCGGGGATCAAAATTTTTCCATTCGTACATTGTACATTTATCCATGGAAATTTATTACGTTGAAATTCTATTACGTTCAGATATAATAATTCCGCAATGATCAACCGAACTGGATGATTTAGAATTATCAGTGTGACTTCTTTCGATGGAAAAAGCCCAGAGAATAAGTTCAAGTTTCAGTCTTTTGTTCTGATAATACAGTTGATTCATCGCACACGGCTTTTGGGCACGAGGGAAGTACTTTTCTTTTTGATGAAAGGTAATTTATTCTTGTGTTCGGATCTGAGAGTTTCACAAGTTGGTCAATAAGTTGGACAGACTTTGGCCTATCGATAAATTTAAGGTTCATTGGGACAATATTCAGGAACCCCAACTCAGATGGTGACCACGCTTGGAACCAAAAATTTACCAAGAGCATTAAAACACCTTTGCGACTATGAGTTCACAACAATTGCCCATTATAATTACAATACTATATGAATTGTTGAACACTAGTTACTTCACGAGCATCAACTGGAAACGCTTTCACTACTTACAATTACTCGCAAATTATTTATTAATATGTGATCATCGTAGTCAGCAAGAATGAACAAACTCTTGAAACTACTCCCATTTCACTATCCTTTTCGAATTTTCAAAATGGCATTTCCAACGTAAGGCTCCGTATTGCCAGTACGACACCTTAACATCGTTTGACGTGAAACGTTTTAATCGGAATGAAAGGGAAACTTTGTACACAAGGTGGGAGACCAACTCAAACGACACGAGCCGTTTGAACAAAAAACAAACGTAAACTTCGGCTGAGCAAACCGATCGAACTGATTGCTCGTATTCGATTCTTGAATAACACAGAAAGTATTGACCAAGAGTCTTTTTACTCAGGGTGTTATTTATTATAGTAAGACGTGCTTTCAGACAAATTTGTAAGATCCACGCGGTCGGTTAGAATCCGTAAACAATTCTCGCAAGTACGAAATTATTTCAAAACATTTTGGGCACATGACATCCGACATGAGTTATTATTTAATAATGCTGGCACCACTGCCAAAGTCTGGTTTCTCCTAGTGTTCATAAAACACAAACACGCTCAAACTTAATCAACGATGAGTGCAAAAAGACCGTGATTATTTACACGAATCGATTTTATTCCGAACGATTCGCAATGTCAAGTTTAAATACTCGAAATTTTCACAGGATTTTCATTGCATAGAGGTGAGGAGAACCAGAAATGAGTCAATGGTGTGTGAAGAAAACAATGGGAGATCTCAATGAAGTAGAAAGTCAGAGTACATATAACAGAAAACAAATATTTGCGAGATGCATACGTGATGCGTACAAAACATAAAATTGCACTGAAGCAACAGAAACCATTGTAAAGCAATAAAAGCAGAAAACATGACACAAAACTTATTTTGCTTTGTTGACAAGTCTGAAGAACAAAAGCACGGGAACCTTTAAAATAAGTTAACGTGGCAAATACAGAGTACACCACTTGTTTCCTTTTCTTAATGAACTTCTCTTTGGTCTCGAATGCGTACAGGTTCAGTACCAAATCGAACCATTACTGCACCTTGTTTCAACACAGTCAAATATTCAAAGCAAGAACTCTGGACTGTTGTCACTTGAGCTTCACATGTTTAACATTAATTCGTATTAATCAGTAAGTTATGATCATTTTTTTCAGATTGCACTACTCTAAATGGGTTATTTGATAACAGTACTCTCTAAATTAGCATTCTGTGTCAATTAAAAACAGTGATATTGGTAATTTTGATTTAATGACACTTGTTCGTGCTCTAGTAACACATTTTAAATAACGCATCCGTGCATCCTTGGTATTTTGTGCTATTTTTGATAGATGGTAAATTATTTATGTATTTACTATTAATATCATTTTAAACTTTCACCGATCGTCGTGGCACGATACGTACTCCAGATGAGTAATGTCAAACTATTCAGTTTCGGTCAGCAGACATTCGTGAGACAACTTCCTGTCTAACTAACTATATGTCTTTAATTTAAAACTGAATTGAGTAAAAATTCCACGGCTCAGAGACTTATTGACATGAGTCAAATGCGCATGAAATGAGTCAAATAAAGAGTACATTTAAATATGATACAAATTTTTCCCATTGCTACTTTCGATAACAGAAACGAGCTCACTGTTGAAATAGATATTGAGTATATCATACCGCAGGAAACTAACACTACAAGTTTTTTTTACTTGTGTTAAATTCTTATGTATGAGTATCGAACGAACAATTTTTTTTGTTTTCGGTGAACTTTTGGTGGCGTACTACATAAAATAGATTCCTAGCTTTGGAGAGAACTTTGACGTCGAACGTCCGGGACAATCAAGGGCCTCCGATGACACAAATTCTTTACCGACACATTTTGGTTGCAATCTTTGGCAGCTGACGTCAGAAATATTCTGTCAATTGACGAACGTTACAATTGTCTGCAATGGTGCGGCCGTCCCACATCCTACCCGCATGGTTCCTGTACAATTCACTCAATATTCATTAACTTTGTGAGTAATAACTTTAAGGACTCCATTTCACAATAATAAATTCATTCAAGCCACACACATTTTTGAATTAGAATCTCTTGGTACATTAAATATAAGATGTGAGTCATTGTCTACATACTTCATAACAGTCCCATTCATGAATATTCTGACCAATAAATAATATTGGAAATTAAACATGTAGTATAAGACCTCTATGCAAGTTTTGATAATCATGTAATCACTCAATGTACTAAACATATGTACACCTCACCAGTTCAATTGTTTTTGTAGCATTTACCACATTCACTTTACATATGTATTAATGGTAATAAGAAGCATTCAACTGTTATTCATTTCTGTAAAAGTTGACTTATTTGAAATGCACTAATGAAATGTTTTTTTTCTCTAATACATCTGGTACTGAATTTTTTAAATTAATTTAAAGCAGCAATAACTGGCTTATTATTTACTTTTGTTTTGAATAACTAAAATGTGTGATAATAGTCACTTTGTTGATATTATTGCAAATCCTTACTGTTTATGCATTTATTGTTATAAAGTGAATATAACTTTGTGCAAACTCAGAGCTTTTGAAAGGAAAGCAAATATGTTTAGGCGAGATAACCTACAAAGGCAAATTTTGCCAAATAATTTGTGAAATGCACTTGATTTACTTACAATTGGAAATAGTTATAAACAATCATGCTTGTACAAAGACTTCTGACAAATGTAAGTTTTCATTACTTCATTCTTACTTTACAACTGAAACAATAAGAGGAAGTATACAATATTTGTAAAGGAGATAGCAAGTTATTACTTAAGGTAAAGCAATCTGGTGACTCTAATTGTAAATGTCACAAATTATTATCTTTATGTACAAATAAAATACTAAATGGGAGTACATTTTAAGAGCAAATATAAAATCATTGTTGAATATTAAAGCCTTCTTCTAATAATTTTGATTCAAATTGCCTCTACATACAAATTAACATGCTCATGCACATGCCAAATAAGACAAGTAAATTATGACAATATTTACTTTCAATGGAAGTAGCTGTGTTGAATCACTCATAATTTTTAAAGTGTGAATAACCTGCAATTGAAACAAAATTCAATTGACTGTGTTATCACCAATATTATTATGACATTTCCGTGAGAGGTAAAAGTTCTTAATAACATTACACACATTTTTATTGCTGAATTAATATTGGGTAAGGTGCAGTGTACTTTTAAAAATGACAAGTAACAAATCATCTTCACAGATAAGAAAAACAAAGGAAAACAATGAAATGATATTAAAGTGGCATCACCTGAGTGCCCCAGTTCAGTTAAAAATAGATGTGATTATTTTTATTTTGTTCGGTAAAAACAACGTTAACTAGGCGAAATTAAAGTGCCCGATAAAATCATTTGCTAGTCTGTTCAAATGTTTTAACGCCGTCAAGATGGAAGCTGTTCCCAATAACAATAAGAGGAATCTTATCCTTCCCCCTCTTCAATGGTGCATCAAAACCAGGATTAGGACTTACCAAGTCGACTCAATGATCTACTGTAGATAACAGTAATACTGTGAAATGTTCGAAAACTAATACTTCATGGAATTAAAAAATGCAGTTTTTTAACAGAAAACTATGAACCAGTACCGAAAATATTTACATTATTATTAGCAGACGAAATGGTACATTACGGAAGGGTTCAATATCGTCCATTTTGTGACGTTCGCGTGTTCATATCCTGCGCTTCGATTATCGATAAAACAAGTTTAGCCAATCAAAATACTGGAAAATTGTCAAGGAACCGTATGGTGCTGCTACGAACGGTTACACCACGAATCATTGTTGTCTCGGTGTTGCCATGCGGTCCTTCTAATCCCCACTAACAATTTATTTACTTCCCCCAAGATTGAGTACCTAGAAAAACCGAGCTTTTGGTGGGTCATATCTGAACAAAAGAAAATGGGTAAAAATCTGGAGAATTGACATTGTTCACACAAAAGCATAAAGTCATGTCCTTAAGGGAAATCTTCAAAAGCCGAGCTTTGGTCGAAAGAATTTCTCTGGACCACCGAATTCCCCCCGTATGAGCGCGCAGTCGTGCCGTTCGGCAACGTTGCACTTCTTCGAGTCAGCTGTTTAGTAAAAATGGAGTGCAACCGGGGTTTAGTAGGTGTTTGTATTCGCGCGGTAGTGTTAAACCATTTGAAACACTAGAAATTGCGGATTAAAAATGCGTAGAAATGTGAAACTAGTACTTGTGATTTCCGCAACATGGATGTTCGCCGTACTTTATTACATCCAAGGAACGGGAGATAAGGTAAATTGCGTGCGAATTTTTTTTACAGAAAGCTCTAATTCCCCACAGAGATTTCGATCGAAATCTTGAGAGATTATAAAACGCGGGCCTCAAAGCAAAGGTTGAAGGAGGTCCCGACCCTCCGATTCCGTTTAGGTAACCCGAATCAATATTCACGTGGCCAGAAAAGTTTTTTCAACTTTTTCTCTGATGAATTTCGAATCGTTGAAAAAGAGAAATGGACGTTGGGCCGCTCGGGCCAGCTTGCGTTTGTGTTCCTGGCGCGTTTTCCCTGCGTTTCGTGGCACCATAATATTTTCATCAATGCTTTAAAAATTCATGACTTTTGTCGTGTCGAAAAAAAACTGCTTTTGAATCAATTTAATTTCGATGACATTTCGTGGTCACCTACATGGAACGGCCTTGCTTTGCCTGATTGTAAGCCAGACTCTAAAGTGTAACGGTTTTGTTCGACAGAACAACAAAATTTTAAAGATTTGTTTGGAAAAATGCGGTCTGCTTATGTTTTATATGAATTATTTTCAATTTTGGACTCATGTCGAGATCAGAGTGTTGTTTTGCATAAACAAACCACACTAATTAATCCTCATTAATTAATCCCCGTAGCAAAATTAAGTGACAAATTATATTTACGACTTGTGTCAAAACATTGTTGTCTTAGTTTTAGGTTATGCCGTAAAATTTTTTCATCAAATTGTGTTTTAATTAACTCTTACCAACGGTAATTAGTACTACTACTGACTGAAAAACATATTTGAAAGTAGTAAAACAAGTACGGGTGCTCCAATGTTGCGTCTCCTGTTACCCAACCTTTTGGTTCTTTCGACGGTTTCAAACATTTTCAATCGCTCTTTTCTGTATCAACTTTCATTGGTAAACCCCTTGTCAAAACTTTGATGTTCTTTGATCAGTGTTTCCCATAAATTTCCGTAACCCTTGACTCACATTTAAAGTATCCATGATGTAAACAGAGGTGCAGGCAAATTGGGCGTTACCTCCGGGGAGATAAGCTGTTTTATTTGGAGTAACTCAAATTTGAAGTATTCAGGTATTTGAATGAACTATTGGAGCACCGGTGTTCCAATCCAGGTGTTAAAATCCAGGAGGATTTTAATGAGCTATGAAAGTGTTAGGGTTGAAGAAATGGGTAGCTATAGAAATCAGAATTGTCAGGAAGAAACCTCCAGTGGGCAAGAAAATTGGGTTCTAACTTTACGAGAGTTTCTTTGACCTGAATATAAAATACATGGCTGTACAAATAATTTTCCAAAATACTACAATATTAATTTATTTTATATTGAATATCAGAATAATCTTACGATGCAAAATTTATACAAGGTGAGAACACCTACACGGTTCGCTGTATTTCACTATCGAAACATCTCATGGTGAATAGTTAGGAACGATAAAATTATTAATGTTAAAGGCAAAAACAATTTTCTAGTTTTCGCAAAACTCTCAGTTATTTAGACTGATTATTCAGGCATGTGAATGATACTCGATCGAATTGATATTCGAATTCACTTTCGTTTGATTATAACGTAAAATTGATTTTTTTTTTTAATTTAGTCGAGTCGTTTCCGACGTAAGGAAACTAAATTTTAGTTGATTAGTTCCTACTTGCTTCTTCTTTTAATAGACGTGTTTTTGCTTTTCTCTCTGGCATCAATGGTAGCCGGTTTTCGGACGCAAATGATAACTTGCCGGTGCAATTTCAGTTTTCTACTTCTATCATGTCTCGGAAATTGCTCTGATCACTTCTGCATAGCGCTAGGTGTACCCGTATCTTTGTTTTAGGTTTGTTTCCGATTATGGTTTTACTTGTCCGGTGATAGATTGAGGGCTGGTGCCTACTGAGTCTACTCGTTCTCTGGTACAGAAATACTACAATATGCAAAGGCTTTCTGTTCTAAAAATACAAAAAATATGAACATCAAGTGTTTGGTTACACCTTGGCTAATAACTAAATTTTCTTTAGAGTGTATAATTCATATAAGAAAATTATGATTTACTACACAAGGAACCACTTAAAGTAAACTTTCATCCCCGAACACCGTTATCTCGAATACCTTGAACACTGAGAATGACTTCAAGCACTAAGTGAACTTCTCTATAAAGCTCAGAAAAGTCAAAATATCTCAGACCAGTTTTGTATAAGTTTTGAATTTTAACATGAAGTCTAAAAATAACAGTAGAAAGTAATTTTGCATCATGAATATATTATTATAAAGTATGTAGGTTTCATACGAAGTCGGAGTCATGAAGCATAATCACAAGAAGTTATTCTTTTACTTAATTTAAAGCGATGTTGTGTTTACAACAATCTTTTAAAAATATGTGTAGTTGATTTTGTCAGGTGATGCTTTTCCTTCGGGATAGCACGGCTTATTTGTTAACTACGCCAAAATAAAATTTCCCTCGTACCTTTTATTTGGAGATTTTGACTCAGAAACTTCAGATGATTTTTCTGACGTTCATGTCTTGCGTAGTGTGCAATTGCCAGCTCTTAAAGTTCACGAACTATCAATCACTCTCGGTCGGAATTATGACATTGAGGAGCACGCATTCATCTCTTCTTCTTTTTCTTCGTCTTACGTGCTCATCGTTAGGATGTAATTAAATGTAAAAGTAAAGAGTCTAATGTAGGCTACGTTGAATTTGTCGCAATTCAAAAATCTCCGTTTCGAAGCATTTGCGAAACTATCCGAGAGAGTGAGAGACGGACTGTTAATAGTACTAAGTCTAAGTTCATGCTTTAATTTGTTATGGTTATTTTACTACGTTTCTGACAGTGTTACATAATACAAAAGTTTTTATGTTCCTTGTTAAAAGTGTGAATTGATGGGTTTATACGTAACAATACACCTGTTCGTCATTCATTGTCTTGTTTATAAGTAGTGCAGAGAATTGAATTCAATAGAGTTGCCGTACTTTTCTTCCGCAAAGATTGATATTTGTTGCACGGGCTTTTTTATGTATGACTGAAAGCCGCTTATAAAATATATGGTTCTAGCACGGTGTTCATTCTTCAAATAGCTTGATAAGGTCGGAAACTAGAAAAACGTACCATAGACGCTACAGACACATACTTTTTATGCCTGTCAACTCATCATAGCTTTTGAGTGTTAGTGAATTAATCAAATAATATTAGCATTCGAGGGAAAGGTAAAAATGTATGTTTATAACTCTCCAGGTTCGGAATAAAATTTATTTTCCACTTTCATGGAATTATTCCATGTTTCATGAAATCATTGATCTGGGGTGATCTATGTTTCGGGTTTTTCTTGGTCGATTGCCATGTCGAGGTCAACTACATAAACGTTGAAATTCATTCAATGGTGGACCTGTTAAAACGAGTTGTATCGCAGTTAGTAGGTCGAAGCTCTAAACTTATTAGGTCGCACAGGCAGTGGGACAAAAACAGGTGATCAGCTACCTTTTAGGTTTCTGACATTTGTCCACGTCCGAACTGTCCAGGACTAAAAACAGCCCATTATTGTAAATGAATTTCCCATGTACCACGTAAGAGTTGGACATATTCGTCATCAAGGGCTTATTAAAATAAAACGAAGGGTCCACTTTGGAATTTTTTCATTATAAAAATTTTAAAAAACGATCGAAAGGGCGTGTGTGACTTGTAACACTGAATTTCTTTAGCCCAAAGAATTTGAAAGACGGTATAAATTTTCTGAGTTGTGTGGGTGAAAATGGAACTTTAACAGCCGTTAGTTGTAATTTTATATTCACGTAAAGTTTTAATTACCTTTGTCCATTGTTCATTGTTTAACCGTCATCAGGACACCTGTCTACGATTTGCATTTATACGAAGACAAACTCTATAACTAACACTTTCTTCGGACGAGTACGGTGTTGCAATAATGGACCGCGAATAGCAAGTGAAAATTCTAACGTAACCAGGTCTTCCGTTTGGTTAAAAATAACCTGTTGTAGAGACGGATTACATGAATAAAAGTGGTTTTGAACGCTTTAAATATTAATAGAACCGCAAGACCGGTAAGAAATCTATTATCTCAGACCGTAGGAAGGATAACAAGACCGCGACATGAGGTGAAAAACATAATGTCGACCGAACATTAGGTAACACTTAAGTTGTACGTCCTGGTCTAACAATTCGCGTAACCTCCTAAGAAGTGTTTATTGTTGAACGTAAAAATGAGAAGGCGTTTTTCTTTCATTCAGATTCTCAACAACAGGTGATTTTCTCTTGAGCTCAGCTTTGACCCCCAACCTGTCGTAACATTCGTGGAAATAATTTTTTTGCCACTATTATTTACAACACTCACCACGTATTTAATTATGTAAAGTTAGTATTCTTTATAGCGCCATCAGCAATTTGGACGGTAATCGCCCATGCGGTGCAAGACCTTGACATAAAAATTATTTCATAAAATGACACCTGTGGAGACGACCAAGTGTAGTAGAGTCATCCCAACAGTTGAATTACCACGGTTTTCATAATATAACTGATTTGATCGCTCAAATTAATTTTGCTTGTTATTTTCGCAATCATTCATTTGGTATAAAACGATTAATAAATGATCACGTTATCCGTCAAAGAGTTGAAGGCGTTTCAGAAGATTCAGAAGGTTGTCAGTAGGAAAAATGTTGTCGCTCTTGAACATTTAACCCCGAAAATCGTTTCATTCGGAAGGAATTACATAATGATGTAAAATATTTTATTAACATACCTAACATAAACGTAGTTTTTGGAGTGCTCTTCTTGTATGCGTGTATATGCAGGTGTGTGTGTGGTTTAATGTAAGAATTTTCCGGGGTCGCGGATTATACGTAACCCAACCAAAGGAGAGAAGAATATATTCTGTATAAACGTGTACAATCTGTAATTGATACCGACCTATTTATACATCAGGTGGAAACATTTGAATTTGTTAAAAATTCACTGAATTTCACTTTAAATGCGATATTACTTTCTTGTAGATAATGACTGTGATTCATAGGAGTGCGTAAAGAGTACCTAGTAAAAATGGTATGCTCCAGAAATCTCAACGTTTAAATGACACAAAAATAGACAGACGAGAATTAATAACATAAGTGAAATGTTGATGACGATTCGCTTCATTAGAACGATCAATTATCGTATTTGTTACCCTAATTTAGATTGTAACGCTGTGATAACTACTGAGTCGAAATCACTTTCGTCACAAATTACTCTGAGATATTCAGTTAATAAGAATCAGAGATGGTCTTCTGTACGGTAACTTTCGAGTTTTTCGTAGTGGGCACCGTACACCCAAAGGGCAAGGTTAACTTTAAATCATGAGACAGATGTGCTCAAATGGAAAGGAACCATCCAGTCGCGTTTTAATCAAGGAAGGAATTGGTGATATTTTGAACCTTTTAGGTTACTGTTATTTTCTTGGTATATAGTTATTTCTATGTTTTAGCTCTTTGATTTCAGTGTGGATATCAGGAATTTCTATTGTATGTATTACTCCATATCGATATTAAAGTCATCTGAATAGTTCATCTAGTCTTAGTTGTACTTAATTGTTATTTCTTCTAACTTAATTCAATGAAAAATGCCGGTAGAGATATCAAGGAAGAGCAAACCATTCCAAATTAGAAATGGAACAGTGAATGTACTTAAATAAGAAAGGTGCATGCCCATGTATTATATGGTAAGAACTGCGATACATTTAGGAAGTAAAAGTAATGATAATATTATAAAATGTCACATCACTTAACTTTATTACAACTCGCAGACCTCCTAGGACTTAATTTTTTATATTTCAGTATTGCGAAAGATCTCTTTACTCAAGTTTTATGTTGCACGAGGTATTTTGCAAATTCTGCTAAAGAAAGCTTACATCTCGTGTAGGTTCCTATGATTTTGTGTTTTTTAGCCTGGTTCCAATCGATCGAAATTAATCATGTCAGCAGAAAGAAATTTATTTCAATGGAAGAGTTCGTTGACGGCACTTGACAATAATTTCTGCAGTTTGAATTCATAAAAACAGAATGAAATTTATAACACTAGCTTCGCCGTCGAATTGTATTTTTTTTGAGGGGAGGTCCTATTTTATGTAGTATTATGATTTACAATATTTCTTTCTCTGTAAAAATTGTATGATACAAAATGAAGTGCACCTCGAGGACCTATGAAAGATATATAAGAAATTCAGTGCATTTTACCATTGCGTGGTCCACCAGTCCTACGGTGGCTCTAACAAAATCCTGTTCTTATTTTCTAAATTCTTGTTCGAACCAAGTAAAGTTCTTCTAGGGTTCACTCAGGTTTCACTTTGTAGATAATTATTTGATATCCTTTCCCTTGTCAATATTCTTCTTAAATGAGTGGATGAGAATTAATGAGTGTCGGATTCTTCTCCACATTTGCATACATTAGGATTACGCATTATGTTGTACAACTTAAAACGTTACAATTCATAATTTCGTATATATTTGATACCCCAAACTGATTGATGTGACTCCGTTCATTTTTTTCCATCTCCCAAGCAAAATTTCTCGCAGGTTGGAATATTTTTTTTACTGTTTAAATGTGTTAAATTGCAAAACGTGTTAGTGAAGGATGTGTGCATCACATTGTGATGAAATTTACGAAGTGATGGATTTACAGGTTGATTATTTGAAATGAAATGAAAAAGCCAACTTTCAACTCTCAGGATGAAAGCTGACGTATTGTGTCTTGTTCAACCGCAATGTGTCTGGAACAACTGGACAATATCGTTTAACAGTTCAATATTTAAATATTTTTGATTTGCTTCTTCGAGAAAATGTCTTGGAACAAAACACGTTTCCTAAGCTTGAGAATTTTCTGGAACGATGGTTTTTGTTGTCTAATGTCGCAGTCGCACTTAATTCATTTTGTCAGGTTATTATTATTCACACTCTCCCATAATTCGAAGTTCCCGAAGAGTACGAGGAGGAGGAATACAGTTCTACGTTTCCGGTCATTAAATTGCTATTACTGGTTTTAAGGGAAATAAGTTGATTTACTACTTTGTTGAAAATGCTAACAAGAACAATGAAACATGAAGGAGAAAATTCATTTATTATTGGGATGGACACGGGTATCACATCAATGTGAACTTTCATAAGTTTAATTAACAGTTTAATGGTTTTTTTGCAAGCACTCAGAGCAACGTACACAAAATAATTTATATTTGAGCGCAACCATCTATTAATTCTTTTAATTATTTATTCGACATTCAATTAATAACCGTCGAAAGGTCCGCCTTGTTGTTCTTACTAGTTTTTATTTCTCGCAATGTTTTTCGTGGTTATTATGCGGAAATAATAGTTTTGTTTCGCGCTTATAATATTGAATGGAATGGTCGTGTGAAATTTTAGTTCTGCCCATAAATGAATTCATAAGATCCGCTATTTGAATCTCATTAATATTTCAACAATAAAGTTACAATTTTGTGTTTCTTAGTTCCGGATTTCCTAAAAGATCAAGAGATCGTCGCATAGGTAGGGTACTGCGGTTTTCGTTTTAAATGTAATTTTAAAAAAAACTATCAGACTATATAAATGTAGTAATTAAAAGAATTGCCATTTGAATCCCCGAAGTGTTCGATTGTAACGCTTACTTTCATAACTAATTGACATTTACCAGTGAAATTTTCGGTGATTTCCATTTGGATGTGTAGCGTACGTAACTCCTATACAACAAACGTTTTTTTCGTTCTGCGAAGCGGAATAATTCAAAAAGTGTGGGCTAAACAATTTTAGTGGTACTCGATGCTCCGAAGTGAATAGTTTGTTAACTTTCATCTGTGATCGTCGGTAAGAAAACTCGAGTGAAAATGAAATTGTGGACATTCACCGAATTTTTCAGGTCAGTTTCCACGACAACATCACGAAGAAGATTCTAGATAGAATACGAAAAAGCAACGTTTCGGTCATGAATATACAACCTCGTTTTTTCGGCTTAGTTTTTGTCACGAGCACGAGAAACTAGTATTAGAAACTATTTGGTACTTCGGAGGCAGGTACCAAAGACATTTCTCTTTGTTGTATTCTTATATATAAATTCCCATTTTGTGGCAACAAAAGCTTCGTTACGGTTTTATGGGACCTGCGAAGTGTCCGTGCTGGGATTTCCAAAAACTAGTTTCCGAAAACCAGATTTCCGATTTTATTAGTCTTCGGTGGAATTTCTATTTTCGCCACTCCCATGATGAGATTAATTGGTTCGCACCACAATTCAGGTGTGCTATTTTTCCACTCTTAAGGTAGGACTTCGCCAGATTTTTGAGTGCTCGTCAAGAATAATGTCACTTACGTTAAACGACAGAGTCGATGGACATTTTATTAAGACTCGGAAGAATTTTCACTCCGTCGACTATCTGTCATACCAGTTCCTGGGTTTGTTATTAAATTCAATGAACCTGCCACAATTTTAAAAAATCGTTTGAGTGTCTCTCAATTATATAATTGACCGTGGTTTCATTTTCGACTGCCCGAAGTACTGGTTCAACAACATTCGAAATAGAAAAATAATATTTATTTCTGGAGCCGCCACAATGACTCGTACTTAACCGAGATGAAATTGGTAAAATTTTTTCTAATTCATCATTCAGATTATTTTGAAGCAATTTCATTTTCTCGTGCAACTAAAAGGTTCCATTACCTGTTTGTTATTGTTCGTATTTTTCAAACTGGAAAATCACGGGTAATGTGGTTTTCGACTGCGACCGAACTACTGAAACTGAAACACGAATTGTCTTGAGCAAAAATTAAATTTCCAGAGGCATTGTGAAATCGTATTTGTAAATCAATTTAAATTATTCTATTAAACCATCATGATTTCCACAAGTAGAAAGCAATCACACCCAAGTGCTAATATCCATCACGGATCGGCTTCGACCTTTACAGCCGCGTCCAGAGAATTTTTACTTAGCTGGGGAGCAAAGGTAAAATCGAGACAACAATAAAATAAATCAATAAGAACTGAGTTTATTATTTTTACGATCGGATCGTTGATTTTCATGTTATTAACACCCGGGGTTATATCATTGCAATAAAAGAATGGTTTAAGCGTATTAATAGTGGTTCCAAAACAATTACCACAGTTCGAGCATTTGTGCTTTTTCTTCCGTGTTGTTGACTCAAGTTGGCGATCTACATCTACGTGGAGGAGGAGGAATATTCACCATGTCTCTTAAGTTCACTAGGATTTTAAACTAAAGGACTAACGGGAAATTTTTTTGGTTTTATAAGTTTACATTTTGGTTGAGCTTGTTGTTTCACTTGAATTTTTAATTTTTATGTGAAACTTGATAGGCCGGATGATAGGAGCAATTTAACTAATAGCAGAGTGGTGTCGGTATCTATGATACTTCCAAATTAGTAAAAATATCTTTTTGGTTATTTTTCAGAGTCGAAAGTCCGTTTTGAATTATTCGTAGCAGATCTTGTCGTGAGAATTATGAAAAAAACTTTACTTGTAACTCAGCACCAAATGGTTTTTCTCTTTTCATAGCTAAACCGATCTTCGCACAACTTTGCCTTATAATTCGGTACTCATCTAATGTAGTCATTGACGGAAATTGGTACCTCAAACATGTACATTATGTACTCTTTCATGCCGTCCCAAAACTTCGTGTAATTTGAGAAAACTAAACTTGGGGCTTGTCTTTTTGCTTCACCTGTGTGGTCGAATTACGTGTCTAAATTTCACGCCGTATTATATTAATTTTTAAGTACTTGTTTTTGAAAGAAGATGGGTAACTTACAGGAAATGTGAAACTACTGGAAGTTCTTTTCCATTCACCAGTGATTTGTTTAGATGGACCGAAAACTTGTACGCACCCAGTAATTTCGTGTTGACACGGCACTAATTTAATTGAATGTAATTTATTATTAACACGTTCCGATCAGTAGTTTAAGTTCTGCACCACAGCTTGCATAACTTATTTATATTGTACAAATACCTTAAAATTTGTAGACTGTGAAGATGCGTGGGTATGATAACGTGGAGTACCAAAAAAGAACTTATGAAGTAAAATTTTGGCGGTTATTTCTTTTGTGTGTTAAAGCATCCTCAAAGAAATTACTTACGCATATTTTTTGAGTTTTTAGCTTGTACATACTAAAACGAAGAAAATAAATTTAGAGAAATACAGAACGTGTAGTAAACTATAATTTAGTTGGAAATATCAGGGTAAAATAAATATTAGAATTTTCTCTAAACAATCGATTCTGAGTGCAATTAGGAACTGTGTTCTTAGTATTACAAGATGTGAATCTTACATTCTACTTAAGTTGATTCATTGTGACGTACATAAAATGTGTAAAAGAATTAATTGATATCTGAAAAAATGTGAGAGTACATAGGATTGTGTCTCATGTCAGAGTACCATTCGTGACAAATGTGTGGGGGGAAAAAATCTATTAATTATTATTTTAAATTATGCAACAAACTATTTTATCACTTCCTTTCATTCACAGATCGAGGACTGAGTCTTAGGCTTGAGGTAGGTGCGAATACGGTCACTTGGCAAGATGTGAATTATTAGTTAGGTATTTGGTAAATCGTCTGGGAAATCAAAGGGGCTGATGTGTCGCAGGTGTGATAAATTGGGACATCAAATTTGTCATTAATCAAAAATGGATTTGATGTGGGTAGTCCGTTAACACCAAATTTCACGCGTGAATCAACATTTAAGATCAAATATTTGAACGTCTAAATATTAATTACGGGGTAATTTTATGATTATCTACGACCATTTTCAACATTGGAAAAATTTTGATTGATTTTAGTTGCTGACATATTGAAGGAACTTATTGGGCGTTACAGAGTGGTGAATTTATGATATTAAAATACTCGTACAGGTACAATTTGAAATAAATTACGAAAATCTAATTCCATTCTCTTGATCTATTTTCTCTTATTCATCGACTCTTGACGTCCGGGTTATAGCAAAAGTATCACGAAACTATTTTAATTTTAGAAATTAGCTCTGCACTTGACCCAGTGATCGATGTAAATGTGCACGATACACCTAATGTTTTACATGCCTAGTGACTGTCGATGATAAAGGCCGCAACATCGTCATGTGCAAATGTAAACTTGTTGGCAATCTTGACGTTCGGTTTATCAGTTTATGGCGGAAATTTATGTTTTAAAAATAAATTTTGATAAGAGTAATGCGAAAACGGTTTGTCTAGGTTCTATCTCCTCTTGTCCGCCTCACTCGTTCGATTTTTGAGGTCATGAAACTTTGTGTAAACACACAATATACCTCTGTTGGGGCCTTACTTAGAGTGATAGACATATTTTGTTACTTCCTACATTTAATCGGTATTAAATCATTCGGAGGGCGGGAAATTTTATTAATGTAGTTCGCTCGAACTGCATATTATTTGAACGATAGAAATTGGTAGGTTCACCACAGATTTCTTGTTTTCAGTTTTACATGATTTAAGATTGTACGTTTGCCGAGTTACAAGCATAAGTTGTCAATTTTTCTATACTACATCTAACTTGAAGTTGAGGATGACGTAAGTATTATCAGTTGATAACTTACCGTTTTTTCGGAGACTATGTTTTATTCATTATTTTATTACTAATACGAGAGTCGAGACCGTGATCTATTTTCTCAGAGAATATAAAGATGTCCTTAGAAAACTGGTTCGTCAATTAATACGGCTGTAATATTCTCCGTATTCCGAGGTGTTACTATCTTTAGGGTCAATACCGCGCTACAGTTTTTCGTAACTTTTCATACGGTTTTACATTTTCAAAGTTGTCGATTCCGGTTAGACCTCTGACATCCGCCGAAACTGGTTTTTGCAAAACAATTTCACTCGGGTTCAGTCAGATGTACATTCCACATTGAAAGTAGAAGCTACCAGTGGTGGGTCGAGTCAAGTCCAGGAAATCATTCGGAGAAGAACCTTCACCGCTCTAGGCTGGTAGTTGAAACAATAAATTGACGGATCGGTTCGATTCAACACGATAGTCTCATTTAATTAGCGTACGTCAAGGAAGTAGTTAAACGTGGCGTTGTTGCTCATTCACAGTACCCCGTGCGGAAACCTTACACGCACACACACCTCTTGCTGCGGTTCAAATGTCAGACCGATAAATTGATGAGGAATAATTCGTACTTCATTTGACTGGAACCGCAGTTATATAATTGAAAATTCCAGTGGAACGGAAAATGTACAACAACTCAGGCGGTCTTGCAACTGCTCTAAGAGAACAATTTATGAATTGTGTAACTTCAAAAAAAAGGATTAAGTAAACTCCTGTACGAGACGAAGCGGTAATATTCTCTGAGAAATCAAGCAAAATGTGATTGTACGTTATATGTGGTCTCGTTTCTCGAGAAATTACTACTCATTACCGAGTACCACCCGAGAACCCTTGACAGGTTGAGTGATACGTTAAGTTTCTTGGGTACCTTCCTCAATTTTTAATGAAAACACCGAAAGATTGCCTCGGAGTTTTTACCATTGTCAAGTACTTCTTAATAGACTTGACGTCACGGTGTCCATACTCGGATTTTTACTAAAATGAAATGAAATCTCCGAGGTACGGTTATTTATCTAACTATTAAATGTAAATTTAGTGATTTGCATTGTGTTGAAATTGATGCAGTACGAAATTTCCACTTTCGTTTGCATGCCAACACAAGAATTTGATTACTCGAAATGGATTTCAAAATCGTTTGTTGTATCATCTTTATTGTGTTTCCTGTAAATCCTCGGGCAATTAAGATGATGTGCCGATCGATTACAAAAGTTTCGGAAGTTAAACAAAACTACTGTTGCGGTAATTTCAGTTGTGTTCGCGTTTGGGTCACGAGAATGTTGCCCAGCTCTTGACCGAGTACCCGACCCTAGAGGGTACCGAATTGAGTTTTCGTTTCTTCGGTGAAACTTTTCGAATCGTCATGTATCAGCCCTTTATGCGTTCATTTTTGTACACGTTATTTGAAATTATCAGGTTTCGAGAGGTCCAGCCGTCACCTTCACTGTTCTTGTGGACTTACGTTGACCTACCTAACCGTGACACGCATGGAACAGGTCGACCATAAGAAAATTACTTTATTCAGTAGGAGGTTTCACTTTTCGTAACAGTTTAATTCGAGTACTTGAAACGAGTAAGATGGACGACCGAGTGAGAGGTACCATAATAAAAAAAAATTTGGAAACGCATGTGCAAAAATGCTGGGATTACACTTTTATGATGGACTTAATGGTTCACCTTCAGAGAAATCTGTTTGATCGCCTTGAATTGATGATTTAATTCCCTTTCACTGTTACACCGTTAACTGTACACTCCAAGTGTTCGCCATGCCTGTGGTGTTCCACGCCGTCTACTCTTCCAGTCACAATTGGAAAACCGCTTGGATACTATACGACTCATTAACGATACCACTAATTGATACCAATGAAGAAAATCGGGTATTGATTGATGAGACATAAATTTTATTCATTGTCGCGACGTACCGACGTTAAAAAGAAATTGTGAGTTATTTTTGTTATGCAAATAAATTACAAAATGTTTGTTGTGAACGAAAAGCAGCGGTTCATATAAATAAATATTTGTGAGGTATCGCAGTTGCTTAATAATTCGGAGCAGGAACTTCTTCAGGAAGTTAGTGAAATTTATGGAGTGACGGACGTGATTTAGACTGATTCTGTTCCGTGCTTATTGTATAATTTCTCGTTTTTGTTTCGTTCATTTTGTTTTGGTTTTTTGATGCATTTCCTATTGGAACCATGCACTTGGCGACGAGTTTATTGCCGTTGATATTCGACCGAACGTAGTTTGTCAGACAAGTTCCTTTTCACTTTATACAGTTTCAAGTCTGAGACATCAAAATCTCGTCTCACTCGGTTAAATTGTATTGAAAACAATTACATATTCCAGGTGAAGGGCTCCACTCAAGCGATTTTCCCTTTCCTTCTGGTAAACAGTTTTCCGGTTGTCCTAGAAAAAAATGTTAATTGGAACCATTGAATTGTAGAATAATTGCTCCGGGAGAGGAGCAGGCCAAGTGCAGTCGGAAAAATAGCGTTTAGATAATAGAAATTGTTTACGTCTGTTACGACAAAAACCGCGGAGACCTGATTTGAATAAATGTGCGTGAGAATATATAGAGTTAGGCACACTTACGAACCAGGTACGAGTGATGAAATGCCGGAGCGTTTTTAAGCAGTTTAATTTGTCAATTCGTTCTACATGTGGGTAGAACGTGAACGTCACCATTTGCCGAAAATAGCATCTTCGTGTAAGGCAGCGACGGTCATTTCATGACAAACGTTTTGAGAAATAACGAGAAATGGATGTTTGAATAGAAAACGCACTATGTTTACACATAATTATATTTGAAAATAAGTTTGGAATTCGGTATTCTTCGGTATCCTTATCCTTCCTTTGCCTTCCCCCGTGCTCGGACGTTTATTTACCCACCTCTGAAGCGCTTTAACTGGAGTTTACGTTACATTCATCATCCCGCGGTTTATTATTTTTTAATGACCGTCAATAATTTATATAATTAAGCAGTCATTATCTGTATAGCAAAGCAAGAACATAGATTATTTTGAGAAACCCCCCAACGGGTCGATTTGATTGTCACAACACGAAAAAGCATTGTTTTTTTTTCTCGTGTTCGACCCCCCGGGACTGAATTCGGGGTTGCGTGGTGTTTGAGACGAAGTGGAGTTTTGAAAGTCGCTAAGACTCTTTTTCTGCTTCCACGTTTTCGCACCTCACTTGTAACACTTGTCAGAACAACGAAGTGAATCGATGCGGGTACAAACCGGACAAAAAAGTGGGAGTAACCGAGGGAAAGTATTCGGGTATTTGAACAGCTTCTGTTGAATGACTGATGTTCTGGGACGTTTTCGGCGTCGTATCACACGTGTGTGCGCACGTGGTTGCGGTATGGGGAAAGAGCGAAATCATCACGGAGTAGGCCGAAGGTTGGCAAAAGGTCCTTATGATGCTGGGGAGAAAACAAAACCCGTGGAAAGACACTTTTTATGTATTCTCGATGAGTACCGAGTACTTTCTCCTTGTGAGGAGCTACGTTTGGCGTGAACGGTCCGCTGCTTCCGAAAATACCAGCACGCGATGTCGGTCAGTTTTTCGCATCTTGTATTCAAATCGTATTTGTATTATTTAAATTTTCAATAGTCGACGTGCTGCGTAACTTCCGAGCGGAATAGAAATAGTCGTAACATTCAGGCATACCACCGCTGGCTTTTGCCGTTGTCAGTTTTTATTATTCAACGATTAGTTGTTAACCTAGTGCCAGACATTGAAAGACATAAAAACATTACTAATGAAGAGAATCATTGCTATTTCTTTATGAAATACATGTAAATTCAAAGTCGTTTTTGTTTTACGCTGTACTACCCGTACGAGGATTATTACTGAAAACTGACGAATTATTGCTAAAAAAAATGATTTCCCTACCCGTGATTTCCGGAGTTTTGTCATTTTTTACTCTTGCTAAGAAGAATCTTAATACTACGTGAGCAATACTACACTAACTGACATATGCGTAGCTGACATGTATTGGAAAGAAGTTGTTTAAAAAATTACCGAACAGATAAAAGATGTAAAAAATACATTAAAACTAGATCTAGACATAAAAAGTTAGAAATAAACTACTTCTCAGTCCAAATACTAACGGGTCATGGGAAATTGAAGCAGAACCTGACCCGTTTCAAAATTTTAAATAGTCAAGTCTGTTCCTCGCGCCAAGATCAAGAAGTTGATGATATTGACCACATCCTCACTTCTTGTTCAGGCTTGGAAAAAATCGTACAAAAATACTACATAAATCACAACATTTACAAAAATACAGAATCATGAAAAATTTGAGAAAGTTTGGTGAATACACCTTTTAAAAAAATAAAGGATTTTTAATCAATCGAAATTGGTCTCGAATTGAACTAAAAAATACAGTTACGTTAAACAAATCGTTATTTTTATTGTTACCACAAGGCTTATGGCCTCAATTTATACTAATAATCATTACAAATATATATTCTTATAAATAAAACCCGCGTGAAGAAATGGAGTCCGACATGGATGACTCGATTTTTTGGCATGATGCAATTGAATTGATTGGTGTACATTAACAACCTCGACCAGAAGTTATATATTCGTACTTGACCACCGAAGTGATGTTTTCGATTACCCAAACACGTTTCATCGGGGTTAAGTATAGTTTCGTTAAATTTACAACTGGAATATATCATATTCGAACAAACGTTCTCCGAATTGAATGTAGTAATATACTCTATCGAGGCTTTGTAATTTCTGTAGTTTGGAAATTTGTTGGAAAAATAAGTTTGAACGGTTGCGACACTCCGATCGGTTTTTCGATTCGCAATATCAGTCAGCAGACAGCAATTCAAATCCATTTTTAATTTGTTTCAGTTTTATTACAAGCGTGGTCCATTGTTTTGATGTCTATTGGTTTGTATTTTTTCAACCAGCGAATGTCACTCTTGGAAACGTCAAATATTAACGTTTAAGTTACCGAAAATGGTACTACTCTTGCTTACCACTACTGAATTCAGTCGAGGTTTTCCAGAGCAAATTGAATTCAGCTGCCTGCTCTGCGTGTCACACCCGATGAATGCAGATGATGGCGGAGATGTTAAATGTTTCCCAAATGGGGAAAAAAATCATCTCGAACGTGAAGGAAATAGTTGAAAAAATAAAGGGAACGTATTTTTTAAGTCTTTTGCTAGAATTTAATTGGGTCACCGACACGTTGTCCTAGCAACTTCCCAGGAGATACTCGCGATTTGGCGAGTATTTGGTTTTCTTTGAGTTATTTAATTTTTTGCTTGTCAAACAAATCGCACATAATTGAGAGCCTACTTCACACTCGTCAGGAATGGTAAACAATTGATTTGTATGACAATTAAAGTAGTGGGAGTGTAGCGGGTCAGAGGTCAGAGACGATGAGTCTCTCTCTCTCTGTGGGGCAATTCAGTTAGTACAGACCCACGAAGAAAACGCATTGGATCCGAGTCATTGTGCGTTGTAAAAGTGTCACTTTTGACGAATTAATTAACGCAAAACGATTGTTGTTTATTGCGACGGGAGGATTGGCAGATTGTTTCGAGACAAGTTCGTAGGCTACAAAACATCTAATTTGTTTATAAATTAACTTACGATTGATTTTCAAAGTAGCGAAAGCGAGGAATAATAAATAAATTATTTTAATGTACTTCCTCGTACAGAATGTCATTAAATCGTTCTGTTTTTAAGTATTGAGTGAACTTTAAGTTTACGTAGCGTGGGTATCTTGTCAATCTGAGGAGGAATATATAAGATATATTTTTTGCTTATTTATTTTCCTTCTCTCAGCTTGTCAGTACACGCGTACTAATTGTTCCTGTTCTTCGATTTTCTCGATACTTCGATGCTAGGTAACGTTACACGTGATTCATTTCATTTCCACTTAGTTTAGTGAGGCATCGATTATTTAATATTGAGTAATCGAAAACAATATACCATTTTATTTCGTGCTAAATTATTTCGATTCTTACGTAAAATCTATTTGTTATTTTGCAAAACGCAATTGGATTTTTCCAGATCGAACTTAGAATTTTTCTAGGAAATTGATCTGTCGGGTCTACATTTTAAATTTCACGTTACTCGAACGAGGCGATTTCACGAAGTTGCCGGTGTTTGAGTTAGCCAAAAGTGGTAAAAAAGAATAACAGAACTGTGATGTAATGTTGATTTAAGAAACGTGTGCGGTTACCAGGCCGGTAATGGATGTGTTCCAAGTTCGTGAAGTACGTAAGACTCTCGTCCCGAAAATAATCTTAATCGGACAGATGGTGGGTGATTTGGGATTTTCTTCCACCAGGTACTTCACTTCAAATCTTAATTAATCCGAAGAGAAACGTACAAAACGAATGGAAAGTAATTTCGGTTGCAAGAAGCTAAAGTAATTTTTTATTATTAAATTATCGCCTAATTAATTCCAAGGACGAGAGAGATTACACGAGATGAACACATCAATCGTGATGTTGCCTGGCGATTTGGAAGTCCTTGACCCCGACAGATTTTCGTGCGAAGCAATTCGAACCGAATTTTGTCTTACTGGCTTTGTTTTGGGCAACGAACGACCACTTGATGACACCAAACGAGGACTTAATGTTCCCTGTTTTTCCGCGCTGACAAGTCCGGAGTAAGAAGTTCCTGATACCAACTGTTAAAATGTGGTTAACTAATTTCAGGGCCGTGGGCTTCCGCTTTCCACAGACGGCGATTGTATCAGTTGCATATTTAAAATGAAATTATAAATAAGTAGTTCAGTCGTTTCCAATTAATTTTACACTAACGGTTCGAGAATAACGGACAAAGAAATTACGTTAGTCTGTGAGAAATTTCTATGTGAGAGAGAAATTGAATACAAATATAAAGAACAGAAATATTAAGAAAGAATTGAAGCGACCGAAAAATTCCAGTCCCTCATTGAATATGAAAATAGAGAAAACGCAGAATATGTAGCATAAAGCGAAACAGAAACTGTTGTAAGTTTCAGTTGCACATAAAATAAATTAATATGGAAATGGTATTTTCTTTGTGTTTCGTTTTGTGGGGTAAGTTAACTAAATTTAACAATATACTTATGTTTAAAGGTAAAATTCCTCTGGTACATAACTCCATCGAATTGACGAAATTAAATTTTGGTTGGAGGATGAACCAACGCCAAAAGAAAGAATCTAGTTTAAATTTATATCGACTTAAATATATGCAGTCCGCTTCGTTTTAAAAATAACTACTTCGAGAAAATTACTTCGTTGACAAGTAGGAAACACAAAATATTTTGGCTTTGGCTTAACACTTTCCCTTCTGCTTAAGAGATACACGGTTTGACGTTTGAGGATTGTGACGTTCGAGTGATGTATGAAAATTTATTGCGTATCTAGTGCGAAGGACTGAGCGGTGGAGCGGATTGTTTTTGTCACAAATCACCCGTCTAATCGTCAGGAGATGAAAATTTGTTTCGATTTTTATAAATGAATTCGGAACTTCACCTATGGTTGGTCGTTTTCACGGCTGCTTGATTTGTTTGGTGAAATACTCGGTTTTGACTTATTTGACAGGATTAATTTATTAGAATTCACGGGTCTAAAAGATTAGCCACATAAACCAAAGTTGTTATTTTTATATATACCCATACATTTATATATAATCTTAGACATTCGCTAGTTTCTTCTTTCACAGATTTAACTTGTCTGGCAAAGAAAGTGAGTCTAATAACTTCCGTGACCTCCCGGGTGACCCCGGGCTTGCTTTACTTGTGTCTTTTTTCTCTTTTTTTTTTCTAGTAATTTTACCTCTCCGATCAATACCGGTTTACCACATCAATTCGACTTAATTAGAGTTTGACACTGTGGAAGAGTAAAAGGTGTTCGTCGTATGTCCGTCTCATCTTCGGTAAAAGCAAAAGTTATAGTTTGACTAATAAAATAGTAATAATAAAATTCACTAACTTACAGACACCTTTCATTTTCTCGAAAGCTTTCAGGCTCTCGGTGACAGATTGGGGGTATTAAAAATCAAAGGCACGGTGAGGGATTTTGCTATCTGGATTACTGGAAAAAAGTGAAAACGTAGCTTAGGAATTTGAGCAAGTATTTGTGTGACTTTTTGGCCTTTCCGTGCGAAAGATCATGGAACTTCATTTAACGTGAAACGGCTTTCTTATTTTGGATGTAAACAAACCGAAAACATGTGCTTATTTTCACTTACTCGTGTTGTGTTTTTGACCTGATCTCGATAGATGCAAATGCATGCAGACACTCGTATGTAATTATGTTTTTATGGTTGTTTTTCCCGAAGACAAAATTTAATTTCTCATTGAACAGTTTAACTTTTGACTTGACACGAAGGGCAAAACAAAAAGGATGTTCTCTTCGAGGTTCAGTTTCATATTGCCTCTTCCCCCCATGTTCAGACGGTTGCACCGTACTTCTGTTGATCGAATTGTTGTTTACAAACTGTTTAAGACGATTCTCACCCAGGTGAGGTGGATCGTTAACCGTACGTCAAGTAATGGTAAACAAAATTGAGGTAGATTAGGTAATTTGTGGATTAGAAATTATCCATAATTTTTACCATTCTAATTTGTTTTCATTGAGCTCATGTGCAACCTCCATCTTAATTCCTTTCACTGTCTCGACTTTTTAAAAATGTTTTTGAGACTGCAGACCGAGACCAACTTAGAAATTAGTTTTCGGAGGATTTATTACACTTATTCAATATTTTTCTACTACTACTTATGTGATTCGTCAGGAACATACTTTAGGGGTTTGTTGCATTTGTCAAGTAACTCCAGCTTCAAACTCCATAAAACTAGTTTTATTTGACAGAGAAATATTGTTGATATTAATAGATTTCATTATTTTCCAGGTAAATATATTGATGCAGTGGACAGGAGTTACGAAACTAATTGCAGAGATAGATAAGTAGCCAAGGTCGGTCATACAAACTACAATGGCATTTTAAATTTGGCATTTGTGGTACGTAATAGAGTTATTGTCGTCGTACGTAGGTTCATTCCGATTTCTGAAATCTTAAGTGACTCAAGTATTGTCTAGATTTTTGTAGGGCAGGTAGCTGTGGTGTAGTGTAACTTTTGGCTTTCACAATCCACCAGTTTTGAATTGAATTTTTCTCTTAGGGCTTTCCTACATTGAAATTATTTTTCTTTTTTTGATTATCCGACATAAAAACTTCCATTTCTGTTCTGAGAACTGAGACTTCTGCCGGTTCACTTCGGTTCGTTTCTAATAGTCGAAAACTTTTCATTTCCATCATGCTCATGTTAAATTTTGGTTGGAAAAAAGGAATTCAGTGAAATGTGCAGTGCAACAATTCTCGTTTGAAAGATACTGTTGCGTCTCCTTGTTCTTACTGTTGTACAAAGTTATGTAACGACTGATGAAACGAGGGTTAACGGTTTTTTATTCTGAGCCTTTGCTGATGGTGACGTTATCAGAAACGGCTAGTGTTCCTTTCACCTCCTCGAGTGCACGTTGCACATACAAACGATAACTTGGTCGTAGGATTGTCACCTCCCGAAGACTACTACCAAAGACTTCTGGCCCCCCACACGCATTTCAGGAGCCACGAACCCCATCTTTCCATTTTAAGTAAGTCACACAGTGTGTTGCGTTACTCTCACACCGTTGAGAATGTATTAGAATAAATTTGAAAAGAAGTTAGGGCATGATCTTGAGTGTCAACACCAAGATCATCGTCGGCGGCGGCATCATTCATCTGGTCCGTTGCGTAATCGAATGATAAATAATTTCTGTCAATTTCGACAAACCGGCTGCACTTCATACGAAAAGTGGAAGCTGGTCCGAGCGCTTGAAAATTTTGACTGTCTCGCAAAGAAGTGGTTAAATTTTAATTTGGCCGAAACGAGGGAACCGCAAAAAAAGAGGTTCGTTCGATCCCAAAGGTTTTTACTTTCACCGTTGAATCTTCAAGGAAAACGCAGGTCACATTTCTGTTGCGTAATATTTATTAAAAAGATGTGGCCACCGGGTACCAATTCTAAAATTAGAATTTAATGAACCTGAGAAAAGTAGTAAGACCTGGCTAAATACTTCAGATTCGACTGGGCACTGGACCGAATGGGAGGGTTCGGGGCCAGGTTCTTCGTGGGTACCTGCACCGGGAGTTCAGAGCAGTAAAAACCTGTACGTTCTCTCTTTCTCTCTCTCTCTCTCTCTCGTACAACGAGTACATTAGCACATCTACGTATATCTTCCCACAATGTTAATTGGAATAATTACGGCAACTTGACCGTTACGGACATAAATCGAAAACGAAAGTGACCCTTCTCTCGGACACGTTTGCCACGGCCAAACGAATTGCAAAAGGACCACGTCGAGATGTTCTCGCTCGATACCTCGAATCGTTTTTGTTGTTTTACTCCGGTTATGGTGCACTCGTTTCACCTTCCTCGTTGGGAGTTTTACTAGATCCATCATATTTGGCATTTTTTTATATTCTTTCGTGAACGGAAACGTTTCTGGTTTCATCGCACTCGAAAGCGTTTCCTGACCAATTTATACCGGTGAATACGAGACAGAAAGAGAGAGTGGAAGACACTCAGATAGAAATAAATTCTTATTTTGGTTGATTAATCACTTTAATCATATAAGTTTTCAAATTCTTAATGAGAAAACAGTAATTTACGGTCAATCGAACACGTAAATGTTTACGCCAGAATGACTCAGGGGCATGGCCGGATTTTATGGTCCTCCCAAATAAATCCTTTAATACCTGAGGAATGTGCCTGCACGAGCACTGGATGATTTTGCATTTCTGATGAACGTGTCCACGTGTTGATTTTAGAAGCGGTAGATCAGTTTCACTTGTTTGTGTCCAGTTTTTTACTTCTCCACTACGAGTACACAAAATATCGAACTCACTATTCACTGGAAGTAAAAAAAATAGAAATTACCTGGCCGAATTGCGTCAAAGTGGAGAAGTTCGATGTTTAGGCTATCATCGTATTGCTCTGCACAAGACAACTGTTTCGTTTAGTCAATAGTCTCATTCTAATTTTAATTGCCACAGCGTTTATTATTTAGAAAACTCGCGGTACCCTAATCCTTTGAATGCATCTACACAGGTTCTGATACGTATGTTTTGCAAAAACAGAACATAACCTCCTTGAAGAACTGTTGTTTTTCGGTTACGTATTAAATAATGTTACTTTGTGCGTGTTGGCCACGGTGATGGTACTGCCTGTATCATCACCTATTTAATTGGAAAGTATATTTCATGGAACGGGTAATTTTCTTCGAAAACAATCGACTCGAGAGCAGGAAGAGACGTGGCGGTACATATACCTGAAATTATTGTAGTAAAAACTACGTGTTTGTAATTCATCGTAACGTGGTTAGGTTATTCGAAATGGCACAGACAGGAAAATTTAACTGCTCACAAAGAAGTGTCGTGTGAATTTTTTACGATCGTAACGAACATGAATCCTTTCATGTTCGTTCTAGAAAATTACGAATAGGAAAAATATTTGCGACGTCTTGCCAACTTGTGAATAGTCAAACATGTTTTCAGAACCGGGTTCATCATGTTCATGTTTAATGGTCAGTTGGGAAATCGAATGAAGCCGTCACCGACAACACCGGTCACAAACCCGGAAAAAAAGTACAAATACCGTAAAAAATTATGATAAATAGAAAGAAATTTGTGTGACGTCTGGGTCTTAATTATTAATTTTTAGAATGTGCGAAAATTGGCGTGAAGGAAAGCATCTGCCAAAGATTTCGAAACTCACTTCGGTCGTTGTTATTATATATGACAATACAAAAATTTTTAGGTATTGATTTGAGTTGTTTGATCGGAACGATTGAAATCATTGAACTGTGTTGTGTACACCTCTTGGTACTCAAATATTTACGTTTATAAAATTTTCATATTTTGCGATTTCCAGTCGACAAGGAAAGCACAATATTAAGTGTGGACTGCAGTATTTCGCGCCTTGAGTAATACTTTAGTAAAACATTAACTTAAAACCTACTGTATTTATTACAGTAACTTTTATTATATTTTACAAAAAATGCGCTTCTAATGTTGGTGTAATGGTTTCCTGTATTATTGCAACTACATTAATCATACCTATTTACAATTTGTGTAGAATTTACTTGTCAAAGTCAAAACGTTAAGCCGATGATATGAATTATATTTTCATATTTCCACGCGTATGTTGATTGTTACAAAATTATTAAGTTTTTAAGTTCCCACATTTTTAAGGCTGATTTATTTTAACTTGAGATTTGTGTTTCGTTCATACGTCAACCATATTAATTATTGTATTCAAATTTTCACTCTAAGATTAATCATTTTTTCTGTGTTGAAACCATTCGAGTGATAGGGTGTTATGAAAACGTTTCATAACATTCTTGTGGTTCCTCAAATTTGTTTTCTTACACCCTGCCGCGACCGTGCGGACATACAAGTTAAGAAAAAATTAATTTGGTTCCCTCAACTAATTGGATACATTTCTTATTGTGACGATGATTAGTTGTATTGCTTTAGAGGAGACCAAAAGTATTCTCCCGAACAAGGTTGTTGTATTCTGCTTTAGCCTCCTAATGTGTTTGTCTTTCGTATTTATGAAACACAATTGCATGTTAGTTGGTCATCAATTTAACACCGGAATTACGAATTGTTTTCCGACACCTGGTCGGATTCAAATAGATAGTGGTGCCGCTTTCTGTTTTCACTTATGCCATGTTCAACGACTGTCGTACCGGGACGGAGTTTTTCCTTGGTTGTTCATCTCCTTTAAAACTTTATTTTTCCTATGAAATGAGTTTCGGTTCTAACTTAATCTTGCTTAATCTTGCTCCCTTAAGTCTCCCTCTTTCTGTTTGTCTCACTCTCGATATGATGTCAGACGTATATATCGGACTACCTCACGTTATGTAATACGAAATCTTTTTTTTTGGATTGTCAAACTGATGTTTTGTATGTCGTATGGTTATAATTGAGAAATCACATGGTTCCCCAACTAAATTTACATAATTTATTTTAAAGATTTACTCTGAAAGATTTACTCTAAGTGTTATTAGGATTTACGTCTTTTACATAATTTTTAATGATGAAAAGTAATTTTCGATACCATCAGACACATGTCCGTGTTTCTAAAATATTTACGCATTGCAGCGGGTCGAGAATTATTCTATTTGATGGTTGTCATTACTCATTGGATCAATTGTAGTGTTCTACTCCACCATCGCGTTCCTAGGTTTGACTTTTATATATAACCAGTTGAAAACTCCAACTTGAGTGTGTGTCACATGTTCATTTGACTTTCTACTCTTACTGCGATCATTTGTACATGGTCATACCCGCTTTGTCACCGTTAACTGCTGTCCTTACAAAACTCGTTACTCAGCTTTACTTGTAGTTATGATCCCTTTGTGCTTTGAATCTATCCCGTCTCCTATTAAAACATTTTAAATATATAAAATACATTTTGTTTGATTATGCTCTGCCACCTGCCCATATTTGAGTATATCTAGAAGATCTTTCACTGCTTCCTGAAACAAAATGTTTCCTGTCCTCATTGCTTTAGGGAAGAGAAAGTTCAGACAATATATTCTATTCAAGTTCTGTTCTAGATGATCTAGTTTCTAAGATCAAGTGATATTTCTGATTCTCAGAGTATGCAAAATTTTGTTTCCTAATTTTCACTTCAAATCGGTCATTGGCCATAGCAAATATTTTCATCTTTCGTCAAGGTTCTACCCTAGCACCCTTTGTAGTAATCTTGTTGAAGTTAAACCAACTTTAAATAATTCCACGAGTTTCACAGCAATTCTACTCAATTAATTTTCAAGTTCAATAAATTTCGTGTGGCCAGTAACTGCTGAGCTGCTCGGTACATCGCGTCTCAACACTTGTTGCCCAGTTAACGCGGTGTACACTTTGAGTGGCGGAAAGATTCGAAGAAAATTTATTTCGAGAATACCGTTTCGGTCTGCATCACGAGAAATAGTCGTAGAATAAAAATGTGCAGCCAGACAATAAACCGAACGAAAACTTTTCTGCTCTGATTCATTTGAGCAAACGTAATGAAATTGTGAGAAACTGTGGAAAAACAGCTGCATATACCTGCTTCCACGTGAATCTGGTCGAACCTGACTTGTATACATCACACTCTTGTGAAAACATTGAGATAAAACTTCTCGTGTGTGTGTGTGTTTGTATTTGCGTTTCGTAAAACTAAAAACCAATTATGAAAGAGTAAATCGCGTGAATTCTTCCTGCAGAAAAAAACTAAAGTGCAACATTTGGAGCATTAACACAGGGTAAAATTGCACGCCACATGATTATTTAAGAGCATTAAAATTTGAGATGGCAAAAAATGCTCGCACGAAGTAATGTTCTCTATCGTTTCTGATATAATAAAAACTTCTCTTTCCCAACCGGCAAGCATGTGCTTTTGACAAGGGTAATTTTCTGTTGTCGCATTTTGCAAGGAAACCAACTTGTGCGACAGCAAAAAAAACGAATTGTTATCTTACAGTATACACAATCATTCAAAAACATATATATTATTGTGTATGGTCGAGTTTACAAATGAGAATGCCCCATAACACTCTCAATTAAGTCGTTATTTTTGTTTTATTATATACATATTAAAACTATCCACACAATTATAAACTTATTTCATCATTGTTTTAATCGTCTCGTTTCCGGTAACCTAGAATGTTATGGCTACACAGAACGAATGTTTGTTGGTGTTGTTGTTATAACGAAAGCAAAAAAGCGGTAAACAAGCGTCGAAGCAAAGTAGCATTTGGGTTTCCCACAGGTAGCCGGTAGGACTTTACTTAGCCGAACGAGTTCTCACTGACTTTTAATGTTTAAACGGTTCGTATGGAAACAAATTAAAAATTCATTGCCGGAGCGAAATGTTCCAAATCAAAATCCTCCATTCTTTTCTCCTGGGAAAAACAAACAGAAGAAAAGATGTTATTTTTTATGAAAGGTAGATTTTAAAAAGTTCTCCTTTCCCAAGGCAAAAGGAACTCGGCTGAAATTCATAGCTCGTTATGTATGAGAATCATGTACAGTAGTTACACAGGTATACAGAGGTAATAATAACCATCACATTTTTGACTCTATGGGACGCTGGAAATCATTAAAATCAACCAGAGCAATTTAACGGTACAAACATTTTGGATGTTCAGTGAAATCCACAAAACCGACCATTCAAGTCCGGTTGAATTTTCTTGGTAGGTGCAGTAAGAATTTATTTAATAATTCGAGTTTGATAAATCGCGACTGATTAATTGATAGGCGTGAGAGGTTGGTTGGCATGCCTGTGTTTTTTTTACGGGGTCCTCCGGGGTCAATTGAAGTGGCATGCCATCAACTTCATCACCACCGGAGCGGTCGCGTTGTGCAACCTCGTGGAAATTTATTGAAGCTCAAAGAATTTGATCACGATCAACACCTTTGGTATTTGTTTAAAAACGTGAAAATCTATTTTATGGACATCGGAGTTACTGAGAAAATGGAAACTTAATGGAAATCGTTGTTAAGTAGAATTTCCCATTTGTACAACTGTTACAAAATCTAATATTTCTGATATTGATGCACATGGATTCGGTTGGATTAGTACTGGTTCAGTACTACCCTGGGTCAGTACCTTGACCCATTGTATATTTTAACCCAATGCCCTGCAATCCGCGAATTGATTGTAATTTTTAACTTCCGGCATTGAATCAGTGGTGCCGTGCAATTATTTTCTATTAGTGTTACTTGCATATATTGGAGTTATTTGTACTTGGAAAATGTTGGAAAATATTTTTTCCCCTTGACTTTCTATGGGAAAAAAATCATTGAGCTTTTACACTGTTGGTCTCTACGTTGTATCTCACTGTTGTATCTCTACGTACATTGATATTCTGCGCAGAACACCATTAATAATGTACGGTGTATAAATAATCAATTCGTGAATATCAGTTTTACAATTACGCTTATTTAGTTAATCGAAGTAGGTTTGACCTCAATTCTTGGTTTATTGCTGAACGAGTGATCATCATTAATTTAATGTATCGTATGAAGTACGAAATGATTCTCCCGCGGTTGTACTAAGCGCTTTCCGTAACCTTTTGCCAAAAGTATCAAATGCATACTTGGAACCATTACACCTTCCCCCAGAACCTGAAATTTATCAGATTACTCATGGGAGAAGGTCAAAATCAGGCCTTGAACTGTTCTTCCTTAAACTTGATTCCTCACTTTTTTCCCCTTGAGACCTTCCTACTCGGGGCCCTTTACATCTTTCTACTTCTATTATGTAAATAGAAATAAAGCGTTGAATAAAAATGCGTACGAATTCCAAGGAAAGACCTTGAATGACTGACCCATTTGAGTGCATCAACCGAAACAAATGTCTCTCTCTCTCTCTCTCCAGATCACAGTCGTAACTTTCATCTCTCCTTGAAGGGCGTCCAGTTTATCACCTTAAGAAAAGATGAAGGAAACCGATGAGTGTTCGATATCCGTTTGTCTTGACCAAAACGGAAACGAACGTCGTAAAATGAAAGTTGTAGACATAAAGAATTATTTTTGTGAAACAAACGACCGAGTGACATAACACACTCATTCGGGTGCGTGTGATCTTACCTGCCATTGTCTATTTTCTATTGTCTGAGCACGTCTAGTTCGCTCTGATGTAAAAGTCATTTTTCACATTTCGCTTCAATGACTGAGAATACCGTGTGTAATGATAATGAACAATTCGGTATTCAATCGAACACAACACAAACCGTCCTGACAATATGAGCAATAGTCACAACGTTTACAAGTACAGAAACTTCTGGTCTTCAATATATTTTGTATGTTTTAACTATGTGTTGTACATTCCTCTTCCTTGCAGTTCTTCTCATTGATTCATCTTAGTAAACTAGCTCTGAGGCAGTAAAGCAATAGTCACTTTTACAAACTTACCAAACTGAAGAAATATCACTTCCAATAAGGCATACATTAAGTTACTAATTATGTAGATTAGTGACTGATCCAACTCAAAATTGTGAAACCTTTAAAATGAATTGTTTTACAACCGGTTATTAGACTTGAGAACAATTGTCTTGTTTCACTTATTAATGTTTAATGTATGAATCATGTTTTTTAATTAAATCTGCCGGAGAGCGTTCGAGGTAGCTTGGTGGGTTTTTCATTCCTATTAATTTTGCTTAGTATGTAATATGAAATAGTGTGTGACTTGGGAATTTCTTTTCACTTGAAGGGAAGTTTCAGGACCCCTGAGTGTCTTCCAGTGTATATATTTTAATATTCGTAATAAAGGTGCCGATATTCTCCAGACCTGGACTGCACAGACTCGGTCTCTACCTGAACCAGTCTCAACCCACCATCACCACACAGTTTAACGGTAGTTACGAAAGAATGGAAAGTCCGAACGAGCTGGACTCAGCAATTCATAAATTCACGAACTTTATCCAAACACAATACCTTAAATCTTTTGACATAACCCACAACCCACCAGTCCCTAATTCAAGTAAGAATAGTGAACCGACGACTCTGTCACACGGCATCTTCAAAACAAGGCACGGAACGCCTGCAGGGCAACTCTCCCAAAAATCTTAGGAGACTTGCACCTGGCTAAGCAAACTTTTGAATCTCGATTAGCCCATAGCAGAACTCTAAGTTGGTCCACTTTCTGCAAGAGTATAAGTATGGAGGATGTTTGATCTAAAGTATATATAATCCTTAAAACGAAACTCACAAGCACGCACAGGTCACGCACCTCCAACTTGATGGAGAGGCCACGTAGTGGTCACTGCTGAGGAATGTCAACTCCCCAAATGGCGACCCTTTCAAAGATCTTGCCCCCCGGACTCCATCATCAGTAGGAAAACTACTACCACAAAATTTGTATTTGTCCTCCTCTTGTATTCATTCCTCAATTTGCTTTCACAAAAAGGGAAACGATTTTCCATGAAATAATCCCACTTCCCTCTGTCTAACCCTCACCAGCAACGAAATCATTCTCAAACACCAAACGATGAAAGGTCGTTTAACCTACAAAAAAACATCACAATAAAGCAATAATAAAAAATAATAAAAATAAAAACATAAATAAAGCTAACCTGTTTCGTACATTTACCAACCATCGATTACAGCCTGATTTCTTCATTATTCGGTCCTAGTGACTGGTTAAAGAGCCAGGCTTCCTATTTTCTTCTGTCTTTTTCTGTATCTTTTATTGATATTATTAAAGTATAGCCAACCCCCCCTTTTTTTGCTACCCTCTGTACACTCATCACGTCCCGGTTAAAGCATGTCTGTCTCGTGCTTTTCAGGGCGGAAACAAAAAAACTCACGGCTACCCCGAGGGGTTCCTTTAAATGTTTGAATTAAATTAAAAATCAAATTGCCTTAGTAAATTACTTAAAAGTGAGGATGTTTTTTATGTGTGAGCTTCATTACTTAGTAGGGGTAATAAAGTTGAGCAATTCGTTTGAAAACAAAAATTAGTTTCAAATTTTATTAGTACTACTTATTAGTGTACTCTTGTTATTGACCAACTGCGAAGCGTGCCATGTGTTTTTTATTCGTAGTATTTTTTTTTTCGGGAAAAATGCATTTGAATGTTAAGTTGTAAAAAATTTAATAAATTTGTACTTAAATAAGTAATTTCATTGGATTGCTTATTCAGTGTGGCTTGGCCTAGGCTTTGAATGAATGAAAACGGTGATTGCGATAAAATTTAAGTTTTCATATCCCCTAGTTCCTATGTACATTTTATTTATGTTATTGCTTAATTATTTCATTTAAGAAATGTAGTGAAACGTCTGCGTAGAACATGTAGGGTATTAATAATTAAGTAACTCAACTACCAATAAATTCCCTTGGATTAATTGATCTTATTAATTACATGAAGTACGTAGTATATTGTTTAGTGTGTATTATATATTGTGTGTAAGTATTGTATATATTGTTTTGTACAGAACTTCAATAAATTAGAGTCGGACGTTTCCTACTTTGTATTTGAATATTTTGTGAGTTGGTTAGTTCAATAACTGGTAACTGTACGATTCCTGTACCATACTTCTTTTTGAGGATCGAACTTATTTATTCATTTCCAACGTGACTTCTCCATTGATTCCCACACGATCGTAATGTAGATTGCCCAATGTCCTACATGTGTCTGTATGCCGTACGTGATTTTTCAAACGATCTCTCGGACTTTTGAGAGTAATTCTTTCGGGTTAAATCCGAACCTCTTATTAACCTGCTCCTTAATTGGTTTATTCTTTTCTTTCATGTTTATCTGTAACCTTTTTCTTCACTTTTTGTCGACCTTTGACTCGCGATGGGAGTACAACCGTAGGGAGTACTCATCTAACGGAGATTGATTACCATCTACTACCTCTCATGTAATGTCAGTCATTTGAGTACTCGTTGAAAAACAGCGTTTGTATTGATTCGGTAGTTTATTATACGTGTGACACTTGCCCGAATTGTTTCGCGGGTTTTAACAGAATTTACTCGTCCATGGATTCTGACACGGTGACTCTCGCCATGAAAGTTGTTCGATTCGAAGAAAAACCGATTTGTACTTTACCTTTGACCCTCTGCGATGAAGGTTAACCGGAATTCCACGATGTCAAAAATTTTTTTTACGTGCTCGATTGAATTTACACCTTCTCGCAACTCTCATGTTTCTCTTCTCTACTGGACGTATTTTTCATATTTTTTGCTGACAGTCCCAGACGGTTGCTGTCTGGGTAATGTATGTCTTCTACATTATTGATTTCCGGGAAAGTTGAATCCGATGCAAATCCCTCGCGGAATGCGGCAGGTTTGCCGAAGTGCATTTGCTCGGAGATGAATTTGGATGCGAGAAGACGTTTCTCTTTCTGTCGGGCGACCCAGAAAAAATTATTTGCTGCATTCGCCACAATAAAATGGGTGATTTACCGGCTGGCAGGACATGAGAACCGGTTTCATCAGTTATGTGTAATACATAGAAATGACGCTTCTTTCAACTGCAATCACATCTGAGTCCACATAAAATGCAATAAATAAATAAGAAGTTAGAATGCTAATTTTATGTAGTTTTATACTTCTGGAAAGGGTATGTAACGTTTTTTTTTTTTATAATGTCGCGCTAAAAATAAACGCAAAAGACGTGTGAAAGGAGAGCCATGGAACGTAGGAGGCAATAAATAAAATCAATTCGTAATATTCCCGATACGGATTCATTCTTGTAAGTTGTAGGAGTGGAACGAATAGACTTCTTCTGTAGGGGGTGGCTCCGTTTTGAACCCGCTGAAGCCTTTAATCTTGAAGTTTCAAGTTCGTACACATAAAATTTACTTACCCGCGACCAACCACTTTGGTATTTCTGAGAAAAAAGTGAAAACATAGGAAGGGAAAGAGTCTAGTTGTATTGTTTTCTATTCCGCCCCAGTTCTCATGTGAAAGACAGGTACGTGTCAAATCGTTGACGGCAATTCGATTGATTTCAAATTTCAAATTATTTTCTATTCCTTGAAAAGATTCAATTAAACTCATTTTAATTGCCGTTTTCGGTCACGGTGATTAACAATTACGCGAGTTGTAATTCGTTGGTGCTATTGAAAAGACCATTAGAATACGTCTGAAATTCAAGGTTTCAATCTCTTGCAGGGAAATCAGAGCTGCGACTAATGAGCTTTTGATTGGAAATAATCGATCAATCAGATTCGACGTGATAATTGATTTCTGATTATTACGAAGCGAGACAGGAGGCAGTCGAATTTTGCTACCTGTGAATTTTATGCTCCTGCTGCCTCCTCTCTTTCCCTCCCCCCCCACAAACACACACGTGAAGTTATTCCTACGTAAATTCTACATAAAGAGGGTACTTTGTATTCATTTGAATTACAAGAAAAAAAGATGAATTAAAGTGGGCCACGAGCAAATCGGAAGTCGGAGAACTAGAACTTGGAGAACCGACTCATTTTGTTTTGTATAGAAAAACGATGTCAGGATGAAGGGATGAGTGAAATTAGGAAGTTACGACGACTTTGAAATTCATTGCCTTCAGCACTTACGAAGTGTTTGTATTGCGCAAAATGCATAACTTGATATGCAGATTTATTACATTTGAACGGTTAAATTTGTGAAACTTGGCATTGATGAGTTTAAATCAACAGACAGGAAATGATTCTATCGCCATTGAGATGTTATACTTATTGCTACTTATGAGTAACTATATATTTCCGGTACGGAAGGGAAATGTCCACCGAGTCTGCTCTTTCTGGTTTACCAAAAACCTCCAGATTTTCACCGTGAGAAGTTAGTTGAAGATTCTGGGCTTAGCAAGTCTTCAGATGTTAGTCAAATTTTGGTATTGAATTTCATTATTTATAATTTTGTTGTGTATTGACCTCTGATCTTTATTAAAGTAGTACTTCACTCCTAATACCCGGGACCTTGAAATTATGTATTCCGCGCAGCCCACTTTTAGGGCTGCATTAAATACTTTCAACACTTTTCAATGTTTATGGTATTAAAAAATTACAGAAGGACCTATTTAATATTTTTTTTTAAGTTGTATTAATTGAGTAGATTCGGAAATTGCGTACCATGCGGTAATTTTTTAAAACGATTAATCTCGTTCTCCTGTTCATATGAAAGGACCGGTAGGAAACTATTTCTTTATTCCAGGTATCCGTCTTATTGAATAAGACGGTTTATTTAAAACTATAGTTGTGTTGGAACTTACATTTGTTTGTAATCCGCTGCCAGTACATTAATATGTAGGGTAAAGGTAGACCGAGTATTGCGACAAAACACATCAAAATATTTTTATAGATGGGAGACAGATTGGTTCTGAGCGGTGGTTGATTCCCTTAAGATTTTTTCTTTGTTTTGGAAGTTTACTCGTCACGCCGTAAAGTAAAGGAACGATATTACTTGAGTACCGTTAAATCATGGCAGCCAGGTATGACAGTGTACAAAATTTAGTTGAGTAAGGAGCGTGGTAAAAGGTAAAGCCATTGACGTTAAACCTCAATACCGTGGCTTCGGCACAAACTCACCAAACCTTTGCAAGCAAATATTCCATTTTTAACGTTCAACTCCCAGAAGCGTTTCCTCGGAGCTTAAGACCTTTGATAAATTTCAGGCGACTTCGCTGCTAATACATCCCGTGTAGTTTTTAAAGCGTAAATTACAAAGAGGTTTGTCACTGAAGTTCCTCGAGGTCTTCTCAGTCAAGTGCCGAATGTCTGATGTCGAACTCTAGTTCCCTAGATACGCGGCAGTTATATCCGATTAGTCAAATTTAATATGAGTTTTAATATCGCACTAATAATGATGGTTCGAAGGAAAGGCTTGAACGTTTGCAATCTGATGCGAAACCATCAAGGTTTTAATGGAAAGTCGGCGGAGCTTTTCCTTCGTGTTCGTCTTCACAATTACTCAGAAATTACGCGGTGGTAATTGGTAATCTCATTAAGTCTCAAAAACGAAGGGAAGTTTGTGCAGGTATTCGACCGGGGCAATCACAATGAAGAAGAAAAAAAACCGAAAGACGAGTAGGCGATGACGGGTATTAGGGGATGCCTAGCGAAATAGTATATTTTTAATTCGTCACGGATGTTTCTATTTTATTTTAAATTGGCAGGAGAAAGCCGAGTCATGACTCGAGGAGGTGAAACGGTTGAAGGACTGGATGTACGCGTCCACCTTTGAACCAGAAGTAGAAAAAAAAATCATAAAATAATTAAAATCTATCGATTTCGATCGATGAACAAAAAAAAACAAACCACTTTTCTATTCAAATTCTCGAGGAGCACCCGGGCGAGGATGACTCGACTTCATTTCTCGAGTCAATTATTTTGCATGAAAGTTAACGTTTCAGAAATGAGAGGTATTTCTTCGTAACCGATGAAACCATTGATCAAAAATTCAGGTAGTCAGGTTCGTGGGTCACGGGGTCGACGGTTGGAGACAGCCGTTTTACTCGCCCGGCATCCCGTCATTACTAGACGAAAGAGAATGGTCGTAATTGGGTCGTGGAAAGTTAGACTTTGGGCTTTGCTATTTATGTTCTCTACGTGGGTTTTTCATTGATTTTGATTTGAATTCCACAGAATTTGCCGGGTGAGTTCGAACGGAAGAAGTGCTGTGCTTGACGTCAAGTGACACTTCACTTTCGAAGTATTCATTTTATTGTACAAATTGTACAGGCACATTCGTTGATGAGTAACGAGAGTGGAAATAATTCAAAAGGATGCGCAGAATGATTCTGGAGGAGAATCGATAGGAAAGACGAAGCGAGGTGTACTCGTGAAGTAGTTCTCGATGAATGGCTACAATTAATCATGCATAAGTGTACCTGGTGTTAAAACACCTTCGGATAAACAATACTGTTATGTATTGTACCGAACTAGTTCCTCCCGGTAATAACACGGAGTTTAGGAAGTTTTCTACAGGGTTTTGAAAGGTTAAACTGTCATCTCCTAAAAGTGCATTTTTTGCTGTGGTTCACTTCGTTGGTCTCTTTGGTCTCTGAGATGGACTCTTTCGCACGCGTAACTCTTTCTTATGTAATTGCAATCGTTTTTTGTAACGTTTAACTAAACTTAATACGATCGCTTGACCTGTGCTTTGGTGATGAGACCGAAAGGGTAACTTTAAATCCGATTCTCTCACAAACGTGAGGAAAAGTATTTGAAAACGAAATCTCGTCGAGAATCCGCGTGTCAGGCAAAAAAAAACCTGAATTTTTTTGCGCAAGAGACGATCACAAGAAATTATTTCCTTCAGCTGCTCCTCCACACGGATGCGGCGAACCTGATTTCTCGTGTTACACTCTCCGTGGTATTTATGTAACAATATCAAGAGAAATAAAAGTTTATTTTGCATAAGGGGTAAAACGCAGAACTGTTTTCGGTTTGGAATCACCTCGAAGTAAATTTTTTAATTGCTCAGTATATTTAACTTCACGGTCCACTTTCGTTTTCAGATAACTAATACTTCGGACAGCCTACTAAGTAGTTGTGTAAATAATAATTAAATTGACCGAGGGCATTAATGTCGACCGATAAGGAAGTTTCGCTTAATGTCCACATTTTTTTTTACCACGAGATTAACACAGTGTTTACATTTGTTTACAACGTGTTTTATTGACACCGTGTTCAGTTTGCTACTTCTGCTCCTACTGGAACAAAACTGCGCGTTTTACTCTTCTTAGGGTGCACGTCGCGGAAATCGTAAATGCGTATTTATAGAAAAAGACCAGTAAGTAATATTATTCACGTTATTGTCGCGTTCAGTTTGTAACTCTTTGCTTTTACTCATTTTGACGTGCAACTGCACATTTACTTTCTCTACAACTACCTACCCTTCCTTGCAGGAAGACATTTGTTCTTACCTTTGAAATAATTTATGCCGCTACTGTTATTTAAAAATTGTACTACCTGACAGAAAAATGTGTACCAGCTACAGTTTCCAATTTAGATAGATTTTGAAATAAGACGTAAGAGATTACGTTTCGTTGATCTGTGAACCTGAACCACCGCACGTTGTTTTTGTCATAAATCAGGTACACGTTCGAGGAATAGACCTGTCACACATTAATATTACTTATTTATGGATGATACTTGTGTGAATTCGTGGAGCAACCGTTCTACTACTTGAGCGTTTTATGTAACGGTTTTATTTTTCATAACCATAAAGTCGTACTTGGGTTTTAGTAGAACTTTACATAAAGTTTCACCTACTAATTGTGCCTGATAATGTCTGGCGAGATTAAGTTTTAATTGCTCCTTAAGAACCACCTGGTTTTCTGCCTGTCAAGTTCCCAGTGATTTCCTTTCAACCGAATGTGCCCACACAGAATTAGTTCGAGCTGTTTGACTTCTGTTCTTGTCAGTCTCTTAAGAAACTTCCCAGAGAGAATTTATTAATTATTTACAAAGGATCCCAGACAGCAGAGCTTATTATGACCGACTTTAAGGACGTGTACAATTTTGTATACTGTAGAAGGACACGCTACATTACGAATTGATGTTCTCGATTCCTTCCCTACGTTGTTTACGTCCGTTATTCCGTGTCCGATTCAATTACATAACTTTTGCCGACAATGATAATTCTGCTCCACATGTTAATTATTTGTATCGTGGCTAATTTGAGAGATTACTTTCTTTTAAATAGAAAGGAGTAAATGAACGGGGAAGTGACCTTTCGTGAGAGATGCTTGAGTTGCGTTGCGCTGAATTAATTTTTATACATTATATTGTTTTTAAATTGAGTGAAAAAAAAAATGGTGAATGGCGGAAAATTGCATCTTTTCAACTTCGTAAGAGGCAACCTGAAACGAGAAATGAGAAGTAATTGTTGGTTATTATGTATCAAAGTCTCTGCGTGTTCCAAAAAAAAAAAAACAACACGTTCAAGAGGCAGTCATGTCGTGCTTTCTCCTCCTCTGCTATAAGTCAATAGATGAACACGTTTTTTATAGGAAAAGATTCACGCAAATGAGAGGACTTCACATGGTTAATTTCATTTCGCACGCGTACCACCGTTTACCGGGAACTAGTAATGGTAACGACTGATGTGATTTATGGGTTTTAATTGAGGTAAAATTTTTGAGATGAATGAGAAAAATCTTTCTACCACTCGTTCTAATTCTGTCATGCGTCAAGGCTGGTGGTAATCAATGAGAGCTAGTAAACTTTACCCTGCCGGGGCTACTACCTCGGGGGAATAAAAAACTACCCGTTCTAGGCTGTGCCTGTGGTCAGGGTACATGTGGACAGGTTGAAATGAGTCATTTCTATGCAGGGATTGAGGTAGAGTAACATTACCCAGAGGTGAGAGTAAGGGTTATTGATTAAGGTCGAAGATCAGCATTTAAAATAGAACCACTTGTATACCAATATCGATAATATTCGCTTTTTAGGGTTTCAATAGGAGAGGCTTTCGACGGATCGACAGTGTGTCGCCAAATGTACAAAGCAAACATGTCGCGCAGGTGTCCAGAATAATTTAATTCCGAGGTTTTGTATCTGTCATTAAATCTTATAATTGAACTTGTACGAAGAATACTCGACTACAACAACTGCTGTATCCGGTCGTTTGCGGTACACCCAAATTACATTCAAACTATTTTTCTCAGTACATATAATTTCTTCTGGTCTTCCAGATAGGTTTATTTTTTATTAGAAAACCGGTGTGACATCCCTAGATTCTCTCGTACGAGAACAAAAGCAATTGTGGTTCGAGGCAATTCAATTCTTTCAACTTTTGAATAATAGAAAAACCGTAGGCACATCATTTTTCGTTAATTGCACGACCGCATTAATTGGGAATCATACGCGGCGTCAGAATTACGCGCTTGAGGTTACCTTCACGCGTTTCTCTAACGGTATTCGTCACCTGCGAGAGTCCTAACGCTCTGATATATTTCGTTTCAGCAATTGGAAGAAAACAGAGCGCTCAGATTGAAAAATTCCGAAATCATTATAGACGATCCCGTGAGCGCCGTCAGGGGTAACACGGGAGGTTTGAGTGAGGCCACAAACACCGAAGGGTTCAGAAATCAAGAGGTATTTGTCCTGGGAGAGTCAAACTACCAGGGCAGAAGCGACAACATCAACAACCACAACCATAACACGTTCAAATATGACGACCGACAAACCTGGCAATATTTCGACGAGAAGGCCTACATCAGGGGAAATGCACTCGGCGAGGGAGAAGATCCCTACTTCAGAAATAAATTCAATCAATCCGCCAGCGATCACTTGCCCAGTAACAGAGAGATCCCAGATACCAGAGGTCAAGCGTGAGTATTTCCTATGTGTACAAGACATAAATAACATGGAGCTTTTGCTTTTATTTCGATTCGGGTTATTAATTCATCTGCTTCCACGTTCATAACATGATTTCTATATATCATTTTTACCCTTTCACGTGTACGATTTGTAGAACTTTCCCGTTGCTCCTTTCAATAACTCTCGGCTCGTCACTAAATCATAAAACTATCTTTTACTCATTACGCATGGTCGGTTCATCCAAGGGTAGAGGTGAAATGAACGGCAAACAAGAGTATAACAAATTTAATTATTCGACCGAATGTGAGAAAAACTCTTAGGGCTGAGGGTTTAACGACTCTGTCATTAGACTGCCAACTTCAATTTCTTTTCGGCAGTTGTGATGACCGAAAATATGATTAATGAGAGATAATTAATGATGGTAACTAAGGGTATTACCTTTTTTGTAGTATTTAAATATCCGGCGACGTGATATAACTCGATGTTGTAACTTTTTCTGACATCCGGCCATATTTCTTACACACGGAAGAAGTTCGCAACCTGAGATTCACTCATTTGGTTTGATGTTTTTTGACTTGTTCGTGACTCGTGGAGTGACGTTCAACTAAATCGGGCGGCAGTGTTGGATCTAAGCATTGAAGTACGTTCGCTGTCCCGATTACAGGAGTAGTGTTACACATTACTCAAACATAACTGTTCGTAATATTAAAGTCCATGCGAATGGTAGTAACAATGTAACATACAAATAATTATGGAGATGTAGGGAAGAAAGCAGATGAATACAATTTTGTGAAAATTCACCTGCGGAGCTCGACAATAGATTTACATTAAGTTTATGATTAAACTAAATGTTTTTGTCGGGTAGAAGCTTCGTCACGATCATCCCGTTTATCGGCTTACGTACTTGTCGTCCATTAATTGAAAATACTTATATCATATTTCATTTTAAAAAAATGTTAAGTACAAAACAGTATTCTGACTTACCTGTCAACGTTGATTTAGCGGTTAATAATACTTAAATTTAATTCAGTACATGGATAATTACAATCGATATGTTTTTGGTTATTTACTTTTTATTACGATTATTAGGGAACTCGAAGAGTGTGAAGCAGATAACAATAAAAATTTTCTTCCAAGAGACTTATTTGAATTTGAAATGTAACATTAAAGAATTTCGACGATTAAAAAGCAAAGGCCAATCGCTTAAGTTTTTAATAGTTTATCGGTAACAGTTATGATAAGTTTAAGGACAAGGAAAATCTTTCTTTGATTACTCACACCTTGCACTTCACAACATGTGTTACGTGGGCAGTCGCACTTTGAACTATCTAGAGAAACTATCAAATTCGTCGGTTCCTTTTGAGCTGTCACCAGTCAAATCAGTTCGGCTCTTAACTTTTTTTTCATAACTCTTTATCGTACTGATTGATTGAAAGTTTCATCCGGTAATCCGAAAAATGTGGCGGGCTCATTGGGAGAAAGTATCTGAGTGAAGTCCTCCTGTATCAACTTTCTCCCCGAGCAACCCCTTTTGTTTGATATTTTTAAAAGTACCTGAAGTGAAAGAATGGTAAAAGCCAACTCAGGAAGTTCTCGAGTACAAATAATCTAAGTATTGTTCTTCTCATGTTATCCTGCGAATGGTACTACCGATTTGTTCTGTACTATTTACTTATGTTTATTGTAGGATTTTGTATTTACCCCTTTTTTGTATTCATGGTTTTATTTCGAAGTGTGCGTCCTTTCGTTATGTATTTGCCTAGCAGAGCTGTGAAAATGAAACAAAATTTGACTCGAAACTAATATGTTTATAAGGTGTAATTATTTGTTACCGAGTTTTGAAATTTCTCAAAACAATGTTTTATCACTTCTAAGCAGAAAATCTGAAATGATTTATATTATTTTGTCTGGCAGTGTAATGTAAGCTTGTGTATTTTCCACCGTATGCCAAGCGATTAATTAAGTTAAATGTAATTTTTCATAACTTCTGGCTATTTAAAGTTTATTTTGAGTCCTGGTTTTCATTTCGGGTTGTCGTATGTGTCAGCGTTCCTGAAAGGCACTACCCAAGGCCCCGGGCCTTATCCGGGGAAACAAATTCTGTTAATTCATTTTGGCGTTCCAGACGTAGGTCACTCTGAATTTTTACTTGGGGCCCACGTCCTAGGGCTCGAAACTTTGTCGTGTTGCGTTCTAAAAGCAGCAACTATTTTCAGGTGTAAAAGAAAAAAATGGAGAACGGATCTACCGCCGACGAGCGTCGTCATAACTTTTCACAATGAAGCGAGGTCTACTTTGTTAAGAACAATCGTCTCGGTGATGAACCGAAGTCCGGAACATTTAATTAAGGAAATTATTTTGGTCGACGATTTTTCGGACAACCGTAAGTGACATAAGTTTGTTTGTTTTATTGGTCGACGAACGAGAACCGTCCTTAATTGATTTAAAAATGTAATGGAAGGAGAAGTTTGAGGTCGTCAAACATTCAGAGTGAGGTCTTTCTGCATTATGAGAAGGAAGTGTGCTTTACTCCACGAGCTCTACCATTAACATAAACATCTGGGATTTATGTATTTATTTACGAGTCGACTAGTGAGAAGATACTCGACATCACAGGTCCAACTAAACCAAACGTACGTTTATGAGAGTCTTACACACCTTCCGATGTTCTTTCGTGTCGCTTCTTCTTGCTTCTCCACACTGTAGTTTTCGTGGCTTCAAACCCCCTGAAAGCTTTCACCGTGTGGCGTTACTCCACGCAATTAAGATACAAATTGTGTTAAATTGTTTACAACGGTTACAAACGAACGTCTGGAACTAATCCTGACTCGTGTAAGCATGACTAATGACACTGACGGAGAACCAGAGCCAAGCCGTGTCAGGCAACAGTTCTATTGAACTTGTTCTGCCACTGACTTTGACAAGAACCGGTGATGGTTAAATAGTAAAAAATATACATAGATCATTCCTGGTAAATAATTAGAGATGAAAAAGTTTCCAGGCATTGTGGTTCACACGGAGGTGACAAGAATAAAGGGCTATAAACCAATTATGTTAATTACCATCCAGTTTATTAATTTCTGTGAACATTAACCGTAACAAATAAATCGAACGGAAGTAACAAAAATTCCAGTTTTGAACCAAAACTATATATCTCGGGGGCAAATTACTTAGCTGAAAGTTTTATTTATCATTTTTAATTGCTGCCTTATACCTAAATTAGTCAAAATTTTATACACAAATATACTTTTACATACATTGAAATAGTTATCCATTAGATAAATAATATTTTCCCGTCAGTTGATATTTACGTGGTAAAAGTTTACTTTTCTCAGACAAGTGAATGATTTAATAAATTTTTTCTGCTCTGCGGTAGCGTAATAAGTTCCTTTCGTTCCCACGAGAAAACTCTGGGTAATCTAATCAATAGAAAAAGAAAAGTTCGTAGAAGTTATTGAATTAGTTAACCGGTTTCACTTGGAAACTATGTCCGACTCTTCTTCAGCGTGAAAGTCTGTCGGTGAATGCAAAAAAACTATGGGAGAACCTCGGAAGTTGATTGTTTCCAGTAGAGTCCGACATAGAAGAGAAACATAATTTCAATTAACGGTAAAGCGTCTGATTAACACCAGGCCTAGTTCACCAATTAAAACAATTACACTACGAATATCATAATAATTCAAAGGGAATTTTTTTCCGTGTAATTCAATGCTAATGCTCAAGCGGATTAGAATTTTATATTTCTCCTCTTGCTTTGAAGTTGTCCGTGTTTTGTTTTTTTGCTCCAATAACTTGCTATAAAATATAGTTTTCAATGTATCGTTTCAGCATCGGACGGAGAAGAGTTGGCTAAAATACAGAAAGTTAGACTGGTGAGAAATGAAAAGCGAGAGGGTAAGTGGAGAGAAATACCCGTCGAGGTAGTCAAGGTGATGTTGCGGGCGGTAAGCTGAATGTCACGTGTACCTTTAATTACAGGGTTAATGAGGAGTCGAGTGAGAGGAGCCGATTTGGCGACGGCGCCCATTTTGACTTTTCTGGATTCACACGTTGAGTGTAACATTAATTGGCTGGAACCGTTGCTGGAAAGAGTCGTAGAGGTGTGTATATACGACTTACATGTTCCTATACTTTACCATTTACCATTGTCGTCGTAGCACTAAGACATCATAGCTAACAACTGCTTTGCCACTTGTTTTTGTTTTGTATAATTTTGCATCACACTATAGTTTCTCAATAAGTTTCACTACAAATCTTCGTAACCCTGTAACATATCGAGTTGTTCTCACACTACAGACTCCGTCCGACCGGAAGGATTGACCAGATCGTAAAAATATATTAGCAGTTAATAGCACCAAGATAATAAATGACGTCTTATCGCCCCATAAAAGTTGTTTCCCGTCAACGATGATCTAAAATTGAGAATCACAATTGGATAGATGTTAGGAGCAACCGGTTTAAACAGTGTTAAAATAATGTTACTAATGTATATTAATTTACTTTGGGGTAGGACATGTTGTGGCTTACATTTTAGCAGTGGTTATAATAAGAGGCAGATGTATCAGATTCTACGTCACTCATATAGTCAATTGTACCGCACCTTACCGTACTGCCTTACTGCCTCTCAGTGCAAATTTGTATCGTGCGGAACGGTAATGATACCAACACAAACTATTTGAGACTATTGAAAGTCAATAAGTATTCAGCTATTCTGCTAAGAAATTAGTTTTTCCCCCCGTTTGCTTACTTTTATTTACTTTCCGCGTCCCCGCATCGAGTACTACAAGTTCTTACGACGTCACACTAGTTTTTTATCTTTAGTTTTTCCTCTAATCGTCTTTCGCGCCATTTAAAATCTCTATGAGGCGCTTAATAACTCTTCTTCACGTCAGACAAGTTCCACAGAATTTTAATAGTAAAATAAACTTTTACTTTGGATTTTCAGTTCAATTTCGCAAATCAAACCGGTGTACCGGGCAGTGATGATTTACCAATAAAATTTTAATCGATTGGATTTGGTTTATCGACGCGGCGCGTGTTCAAGTGTTCACCCATGGTATTTTGCACAACGAAGAACCTGGTTTAGTTTAAAAGCCGCCTGGAAAGTTTTGGTGCCTCGGGTTCCTTACAGAACAGCCCCCTCAAGAATAATTTACTGTATCAAAGCCGATTTGGAGTTAAATCTTACTCTTGGAAGTTAACAAACTGCTTTAAAATTTAATTTAACATGTTCCGCGACATGTTCGTTTTTATGTCGGGGAATCTCACTAGGTCAATTCTACACCACAGTCAAACGTGCCTCACTTGTAGTCACTCAAGCTTTTTCTCACCGGAAATTGTAACTTAAATTACAGAACAGAACAAGAGTCGTGTGTCCCATAATCGACGTCATAAGCATGGACACGTTCCAGTACATTGGAGCATCGGCCGATTTGAGGGGAGGATTCGACTGGAACCTGGTGTTCAAATGGGAGTACTTGACGATACAGCAAAGACTGAAAAGACAACAGGACCCCACAGGAGCCATCAAAACCCCAATGATAGCCGGAGGATTGTTCGTGATCGATCGACTCTACTTCGAGACATTAGGGAAATACGACATGAAAATGGACATTTGGGGAGGCGAAAATTTAGGTAAGCGAAAGTTGGTGCCTGGGAGACTGGTACCGCTCTTACCGCCGGAAGAAGTAGTTAATTTTATTTGTTGTCATTTCAGAAATCTCGTTCAGGGTTTGGCAGTGCGGCGGAAGCTTGGAAATCATTCCTTGCTCGAGGGTAGGCCACGTTTTCAGAAAGAGACATCCGTACACCTTTCCGGGTGGTTCTGGAAACGTGTTCGCTCGTAACACCAGAAGGGCTGCCGAGGTTTGGATGGATGACTACAAGAAGTACTACTACGCGGCCGTCCCACTGTCAAAGAAAATTCCTTTCGGAAAGTAGGTGTACTACAACGTACATTGTCGTGACCATTCGTACAATTCAGTGGTTAATGGTTTTACTCTTTCATCGACAGCATCGATGACCGGCTGGAACTTAAACGAAAGCTCCACTGCAAGCCCTTCAAGTGGTACCTGGAAAACGTGTACCCCGAATTGACCGTCCCACAGTCTGTCACGTCGTTCTTCGGCTCAGTGAGACAACGTCACCTCTGTCTAGACACATTGGGACACTCCGTGGATTACACGGTGGGCCTGTACTTATGTCACGACACCGGAGGCAACCAAGTGAGTACCCGTAGTGGTAGACATTCTAAAAAAGGGGAATTGCGGTCGCTACCTAGTGGTCGGACGGGTACCCAAGTCTAATAAAAATTGATTTAAGTTAACAAATCAACCCGTCGAGAGATCATCAGATTCTGACATGAGTATAATGTAATGAGAAAGTAGTTGTTGCGGTTGTATCTGATGTATTACATTACATCACTGTATGTCAAAGTTACAGTGTCTTGTGCTTATGACCTCGGCAAGCCCAAAAGATTTTCTCAACTTCCCGGGAAAGGAAGTTAAATTCTGTGTGGTGTCTTTTTTTTTAATTGCGTAATTAAATTTGATGTGATGGAAATCACACCTGAAATTTTAAATTAATTATTTAAACATCACGGATGACGTCAATAAGTGGACTGTCTCAATAAGAACTGCCTATCACGTCTTGTACTGTAACCAATATTTTTTCATTCCAGGAGTGGACTCTAGCCGACGACACCTTCATCAAACACCACGAAATGTGTTTGACGATACCTAACTTTGTACCTGGAGCACTGGTGCTGATGCGTCCTTGCGATTTTAGCGAGAATCAGGTACTGCTTTTCTTATTCTAACACGTTCCAAGTTTTTACGCCCATTCATTCCAATTGTCGCGTTGTGCACCATTTTGGACTGGCGCCGAGGCGGTTGCAGTGAAAGTTTTGATGTTGGCAATTTGGCGAATTTTTAAACCGTCAATCGAATCGAAGCGAGGGTGGTAAAAGTGTGACAAATCGCGTCGTACTCCGAAAGGTGTTGATTAAGTAGAAGATAGTTTTGTCCCTAATGAATAATACCTGGAGTAGGTAGAGTCGTCTTCAGCCTTCGTCTCACTTTCAAAGGTGTTGCTTCACGCGTGGAATACGCCCGCGTACCGAGACTTACCTAAAAGAAATTCTCGTCGTCCTCACGACGCCTTCTTACTCCTGTGCTGGACGAGTACCAGAAACCCATCCTCCGTCTTATCTCTTATCTGTGCACTGCACTCACTTAAGAACCCAACATGCGGGCGTGTACTTTTTTTGTGTCACGAATATTAACACCAACTTGCGTGTATTTCAGAGATGGAGACAAATCAACAACGGAGGTCTCGTTAAGCACGTGACGTGGAGCCTGTGCCTTGACAGCCGGGATGCCACATCCAGGGGTATCATCGTAGAAAAATGCGATTCCAGGTCTCCGTCGCAGCAGTGGAACTTCACGAAGCCAGGAATCTCGTAGAAGAGAGCTAGCCAATACTAGGAAATGGAAATTTTTTTAAATATGTAAATGGATTTGTATATACATATATATGTACATATAACGTATGTATATATATATATCGTACCTATGCCCGCGGAAGTGTGGATGTGTTGAAATTCGGAAACCTCGTGCGATTCCGATGAATGCTAGTCATAAATGAATTTCCCTGCTCTCCTAGACAAAATCACCCGTGTGAATTGGACTGATCGTGTCAGGCCAAGAGTTTTCTTTCTTTTTTTATACTTCGAAACTGTTTTTTTTATATATATACATATTTTAGAATGTGACTACTCAAAAGGGCTGTGCATAAGGTTTTGCCACAGTCCAGAGGTTACGGAACGATTTGAATCTGATCGAGTCGTTCGATCTAAAATTAAGTTCAATGACTTCGGAGGCGTCGGTTAGATCGGCCTCAAGTATTACTTTTAAGACAATTCGAATTACATTACAGTTACTGCCATGTAAAGAGCACACTCTGATTTTGTAACAGATGCATCGATCAATTTGACTAAATCAAGTAATTTACGGTTCTGCTTTAAACTCGAACACTTTTCGATTCTATTTGTATTTCATTCGTTGTATAGGAGTTGCATATTATTAACGCACTAAAATCATGTAAAAAAAATATTGAGAAAATATTAAAAAAGTATTAAGAAATGTCGTACTCTTAGTTCCGTGGGAACTGTACATAGAGTTTTTAGTCTTGGGCCTTTGGCCCGAAGTCAGTGGGAAGAACTTTCTAATTTTTTTTTTCGAAAGTTGTAGTCAAAAACTAAAAATTTTTTAGGCATTTTAGCCCGTGTTGTTAGTCAATGAGGCTGGGACTGTTGGGACGCAATGTAACACTATTTTTTATTTAAAAATAGTTTTTAATAGTGCGAAGCTAACTCGGGAATCATCGTGTCGATGTGGTCGATCACTTGTTTTATATATATATATATTTTTTTTTTTGCGTGAACATTATTATTGACTGACTTATTTGTGGTCGACTTTTAGTGATTTTGAATTTGTTTTTTTATTAAATAAATTTATAAGAGGCCTCTATAAATTGTTGATGTTTTTTTTTGAATTGTCACGTGAAGGAGTTTTGTGGTCATACGTTGCGTACACCTTTTTGAGTTATCAAAGTTTGTTTTTAATATCCCAAATAGTTGTTTTCGGTAAAGCAAATTAGAAGTTTTAATATTAATTTGGAGTAAACTCTAGCAACTCTAAAGTTTTTATTTATTCTGAGTAGGTTGTCACCTAACTCAACCACAAACTACCAAGTGTGTGCTGACCGGTCTCTGCTGATTTTGCTCTCACTTCTTAATGGCAACATTTTGTCTATTCTTGACTCATAAATTAATGTACACTCTCACTAGTGTTTTGGTTAAGTCAGTGATCAATTAATGATCAAATTCATGTCATTTGAACTAAAGGTGGAAGAATTAAAGGTAAAGTTGTAGGAAGACAAGTGACAAAGCACTCAAGCAATTAGTGCACTAAAAAGTCCACATATCAAATATCTGATCTTGGCTTTCTAATTCATTCTGAAACAATTTTAAGGGGGTAAATACTTAGCTCATTTTGTGGGACATATAAGTGGATTTTGACTGGTGGATTTCTATTCTCTTCAAAAACATTATGTAAATCTGTTAAATCAAACATGGTAAGTCTGCCCTCCACAACATTTTTCATTGCATCATGTTTTCAAAGAGTGACATTTCTCTATTCTACACATCATTTCAGTTGGAACTGGGTATTGGAGAAACAATCAGATGCAATCCTTAAGCTTTAGCTTTACTACAAGAAACAAATTGTTCAATAAGTTAAATAACTCGAAGAATGTGCCAATGAATTTATAAAAAATATAATTGCATTAGAAATTGACACAGAACATGATATTTATTATTTATACAAATGTCTATGCAGGTAAAGGTTCATGTCTTATTTCTTGTACACAATATAATTGAGAGTCGTTCTATTTGAACACTTTATTACCTTTGATTTTTTTTGTTTTTAAAACTTGATTTAATTTTCTTTTTAAATTCAGCCACATTAAAGTCATTCTGTGGTGGTTTCTTTGAAGAACTTGGCTTGTCTTCTTCAGGAGGAATGAAAGGAAGTTTCCTCTTTTCTTCTCGCCTTCTCTTGGCTTCTTCATGTCTCTCATTTATCTCCCTCTTTCTCTTTTGCTGCTTCTGAGCTTCAGTCATGAAATATTCTCCAGATTGTAACTGCTTGTCTATCTTGCTTTCTGTTTGAGGTGGTGGGAAAGGAGTGTATGGTTTCTTTTCCTTCTTCGCCTTTGGTCTCTTCTTCTTGGGTAGGTGTTTATTCTTGAATTTGGGTAGAAATCTTTCCCAACTCTCATTCTTCAATTGTGGATCTCTTTGGAGTTCTCGTTTAATCATAAGCTCTTTGATTTTATAAATTGGGTGAATATTAAACATACATTTCTCGACTATAGACCTCACCTGAAATGACAATTAATACATTTTCAGATAAATATATAGCTTTGAAACTAAGTTTTTCTAAAATATTTTTGGATCAATCAGTGGTATCCTTCTTTTACATGTTGCTCACAATTTCAACTTTAATTAATATCATATGGTTAACCTTTATGCCTTTAACACACATCTTACAAGACTTGATTACAAAAATAACAATACAAGGAAAGCCTACATTAGATAATTTAATTTTAGAATTGCATAAATGATTGTTTAGAAGAATAGAATTCAATACAAACCTCTATTAATCCCTTATATGGACCTAATGCTGCAACTGTCTGCCCTTGGACCAAGACATAACAATTTGTTAACAATTCTATTGATTTTAATGTACAACCACCAGGTCCAATAATTCTTTGTCTTCTTTTAATGAACTTCTCTCTGTTTCTCACTAAAGAACCTATTTTAATGATGTCACATGAAATATCATCTTCGAGAACTCTAATTGCCTGCTCGTAAGGTACACTTCTGGACAACAACTTGATCACATCTCTGGCTTTGATAATTATGTAGGGATCCCAGGTTTTTCTGGTCGTTTTAACTCTCATGCTGCCCTCAACGACATCCAATTCAGCTTTGATTCCATGTTCGGCCAGTGCTTTCTTAACATGTGGCCAGTATTCCCTCAAATAGGGCTCCCTATATTTTGGAAAAAGCGTTGCAAAGGAACTTTCCTCCAGCAACCTGTGTGGATTGTCCTCTTTTTTGAATTCTGGGAGTTTTAGAGACCACGCATTGTCTATAACTTTGGGTCGTTTGAGATCTTCTTCGTTGTCAGACATTGTTTACCGAGTACCAATGCACAATCAAATTAATGTCAACTGGCACACGTGTTTTACGCAATTATTAAATTCATATTACTTCCGTTAAAAGAGAATTAATAGTTACGATTAACAATGTCTTCTTAAAAAATAAAAATATTCATCCAACACACAGTACACATGGGTTAGCGAAACATGCATTTAAATTTGCTGCAATTATTCAAACCGTAGCAAACTTTACATGACTTGCTGATAGCAATAAAGTTTCCCGCGCGAAGCGCTTGCTGGTGTTATTTTTCGTTAACCAAGGTAATTGAAGAGAATTTTATTTTATTTTTTATTAAAATCACATTAGGTAATGCATGAAATTTGTTATTTAAAAATGTTTACTAAATTAGTTTACATGACTGCTTATACAACCCAAACACAAAAACCACTAATAAGTAAATTAATCATAAAAAACAAAAGGAACATGTATTGAGGTTTGCTTTGTGGTCTCCACATGAACCAAATATTAAGCTTTTTTGAAATATATTGGAGTATATGTTTGGATTATATATATTTTAATATTGTGCCATGACCAAGTACCAATTACCACGACCTGATCAAGGTTTTAACGCATTGACTAACACCTTTTAAAAAGTTTTATTTTGCCAAATCAATTTGGTTCTTATATTATTAGGAAATTATACATTTGTAGAATTGATTTTACAAATTTCTCTTAATACAAATTTAGCTTGTGAATGGTTTCTAAAACTTCTTTCAGGAAATCTGTAAGGCAATACTAGTTCTTCAAGCCCAATTGTGGCATTGTTTGGTTAAATTTAATAAAATTTACCCTGGTCTTTTAAAGTTTTCTATACTTAGGCAACAACTGATCTCTAGTTTATCATAAATTTTCATTAAATTAATGAAAACCAGTTTGAAAATATGAACTAACTTTACTTTAAATTTATATTATTTAATTCTTTCAGGCTTCAATCTTACATCTGAATTAAGTAAAGATGTTTATTAAAATTGCAACAGGGAAAGATGCCAAGCCTATTGAAATATCAAAAAAACAATTGATACATGAATTGAAAGATCTTATCAGCACTGAATTTGGTATTGACAGGGAGAAACAGAAGTTATTTTTTAGTGGAAAGCTCTTGGAGGACAACACACCAATTTATAAGTATAATATTAAAGATGGATATGTTGTTCAAGTGATTGAATCATGTGGGATAGCTCCTGAGAAAGCCAAGACTGAAAAGTCACACAAGGCGAAAAAAAATTCAACAACTGAAGAAGTCAGCCTGAGTGAATATTACAAGGTAGGAGAGGCTATTGAATTTCAAGAAACTGATGGATCATGGACAGAAGCAGAAATTGTGGAAATTTATCAATCTGCCAACAAGGAAAATGCTGACGAAAACAAACCTGTTGAACCACTGCCAATGTACAAAGTATGTTTTAAGAATGGTGATGACAAAATAGAGAAAGATTTAAAATTGGAGGAATTTAGACCAAGATCAGTTTATCCTTTTGATTTGGGAAATTTAAAAATAAGGCAAATATTTCATGTGAATTACAACATCGGACAGCCCCAAGCTTGGGGTAAGTGGTATGACTTCTATGTTGATGAGATCAATCGTAGGAAAAAATTATCAGTATGTGGACATTTGATTCTTCACAATGGTCAGAAGAAAGAAAATGTTACACTAGACATTCAGGCATTTGAAAATTCTATATTTTCAACTAAGAATCACATCAAAATATCTGACAGGGATAAAAATTTTGACATTGGAGCAAAACCAATTTTCTGCAGCTATTGTGAGCACAACAGAAATTTGAGATGTCGAGATTGTGGATGTTCAATATGTGGTGGTCGCAATGACCCTGACAAGACCATAGTGTGTGATGAATGCCTAGGTGGATTCCACATTTATTGCCTGAAGCCTCCGTTGAAATCAATTCCAGAGGAAGATGACTGGTACTGTAGTGAGTGCAAGAATGAGAATGAATTTGTAAAAGTTGGTGAAACTGTGAAAACAAAACGAGGCTTTGTTGCTGACAAATCAAAAAGCAAAAGGTAAAGAATATTCCAAGTGGAGTGATATTGTTGTTTTGAACTAAAAAATAATTTTGTGAATGTGTTTGTATTTCAGAGATTGGGGTAGGGGAATGGCAACAGCAGCAAGAACTACAACGAATACAATTGTGCCTGCAACTCATTTTGGTTCAATACCAGGAGTCGAGGTTGGTACAACATGGCGTTACAGAATGCAAGTGGCAGAGTCTGGAGTTCATAGGCCTCATGTGGCTGGAATTGCTGGAAGGAAAGATGTAGGTGCTTTCAGTATAGTTTTGGCAGGAGGATATGAGGATGATAAAGATGATGGAGACGAGGTTTGTTTTTTTTTATTCCTTCGTATATTTCTGAAGTTTGTTTTACCGTAAGCGTAGTCAGTCAAATTACATAAAAATGACGAAATTCGATTAATAGGTACTGTACACAGGATCTGGTGGAAGGGATTTAAGCAACAATAAGCGTGTCTCCAATCAAAGTTGCGATCAGGAATTAACTAGAATGAATTTAGCCTTAGCCGTAAACTGCAACGGAAAAATCGACGACAAAAAAGGTGCAGAATCTGACGACTGGAAAGCGGGAAAACCCGTGAGGGTGGTGCGAAGTTACAAAGAGAAATCCGAATATGCACCGAAGGAAGGTTTCAGGTACGACGGCCTCTACAAGATTGTCAAATACTTTCCCAAAAAGGGCAAATCCGGATTCAAAGTGTGGCAGTTTCTGCTTCGAAGAGACGATCCTACTCCGGCGCCGTGGACAGAAGAGGGCAAGAAACACATTCAGGCTCACGGCCTAGAGGACGTCATCTACCCGGAGAACTACGCCGAAAAGAATAAACGGAACGGTGATGGAAGCGACGAAGAAGCTGTCCCGAAGAAAAGATCGAAAATAGAAGAATTCAAATTGGGAGATCTGAGCGAAGTCGTCGAAAAGGACGAACTGAACAAGGTCAAATGGGGCGAAGTGAACGAATTCCTGAAAGAGGGAAAAATCAAATACCTGGAAGAGCTGAAAAACGCTTTCGAGTGCGTGTGCTGTCAGGATTTGGTGCACAAGCCGGTGACGACCATCTGCAAGCACAACTTCTGCCTCTCCTGTTTTAGAAACGCCAAAAAGGTAATGGGACTTGTATGTCCCCTCTGCAAGAGCGAGTACACCGACATGCCAAAAGTGAACGAGAACCTGGAAAAAATTCTTCTTACTCTTTATCCCGGCTACGAAGTCGGAAGATAATCTGCAAAATTGACAAATCTTATTTGAACCGAATGGGAACATGGCTGACTTGCGTGATGGGCAAATAGTTTTCGATTCTACAAGTAGAAAACTATTAGTGAATATCACACAGGAGGAAGGTGTACGGGTCGTTCGTTCGGTTTTCCATTAATCCGGCCAATACCGATCAGTAAAATCTTAACAAGCTATTATTTAATTTTAATCAAAACATAGTTATACGATTCCTCTTTTAGCTCTTTCTTGCGTGAAGATCAAAACTAGAGATCTCTGATTTTTGTTTTCTACGTTACGTTTTTAACCTGCCGTTTTTAACAGAATCTTTTTTTTTTAAACAGAAAAAAACAAAGTGACAAATGAATTTACTGCTGACTACAATAATTTATTTATTTATTTATTTTAAGGTATCCGACAATGTATTTAATTAAATTTTAATTAACTCGTCCGATTCACTTGAACGTTTGAATTATGCTGATGTTGAGTTGCAAGTTAGTTTTAAGGTGCAGACTCGAATCGTCTGATGAGTAAATTATTAATGGCATTTCACGCACTACAACCGCCAGTTAGCACGATAGTTCGGATGCGTCTGCCCATTTACAGTGGATCATCTAGTTCATGTATTGTAAGAGTAAGAGTCTAACATTCACGAGATGTATTTTAATTTATTTTAGATTTTTCTAGCGTTCGATTTCTGTAACCGATGTAACGGAAAATCTCATAACCGGTCATTAAATTCCAATTAAATTCTGATCGAATGTGAATTCACCACCTGTGTTCCGTGCCGCGAACAAGGAACTTGGTGTTAAATTTAATTTTAATATAAGAAATTGAGACTTTTAACTTGTGGTTTGTTGTATGTATGCATTGTTTTACGGTACCGAAACAACAACGGGAAAGGTTTATTTTCCGGTACACGGCCAAATCAATCTTTTCTCTGCATTTTTGCCCTGAACTTAATCCAATTTGAAGTGACACGGAGCAGTTGTGCTTTGACTTTTTTTGTTTGGTACGACGGAAAAAAAAGTCTTAATTACAAATTCGGTTTACGTTGTAGATTTTACCGTTGTTCAATTTGGAAACGGGAGTGCTCGAACGGTGTCACCAGGGGATTTAAATTCTCTTGTTAAATAATTAATGGTTTAGTTACGGACAATCGACACGGACACTTTTCTGCCGAATTATCAGAGCGGACGGGAGGAAGCTGGGAAATCTGTATGAAACCCGCGATTCGCTATGTGTTCACTTTAAATTGTCGGATCAAGTCGGAAAATTTGATTAATGAAACGTCACCCCGAGTTATTTAAAACAATTTAATTAACCGAAGAATAAGTGGACAGCATTCCCGTCGAATGGGGGCGCAATGGAATTTTCCAACTATTTTAGTTCTCGGTACAATTTGAATCGTTCAAACCGGGCCAAAAACTGATGAAAATGTAAAGTTTGCTGGGGATGAACTCCCGGTGAACGAGTTAAATGTCAAATTAATTTCTCCTACGAAACTAATGTGAATCGAATGATAGTACGTCTCCAACCTTTTTCTTTGGGAACGTGAGACCTGATGCTTCGTTGTAGTGTAGCGGTTTCGTAAGTTTTGAAATTTATGAATCACATCTGCACACCGTGTAGGAGTTATTGCACAACTATAGCGTTCAAGGGTATTTGACCGTAAGAAAAACACCTTGCTCTCTCAGCGTTACTCAACACTTCTGCTTTCGTTTGTTTCCTTCCGATGGTGTTCCTCCGGGGTTTATTTGTATGACGTGGTGTCTTAGGGATCACGAGGTGTTCGGTTATTAAATAAACTTGACAGGGTTGACACCACCAGGTTTTGAGCTCGAATTCAGTTCACCTTCCCACTAGCTAAATGCATTCTTATGTGTGACAGAAATATATTAAAGCAATTATTGAAAACCAAAACGAAGCTCCATTTTGTACTAATTAATAAACTGAATGACTGTACAATAGCCGAGTTTGTAATCTAAATATTGTGTGTTACATACGGCTACCCTCAACTTAGGGTTGCTATGTGTCGTGACGCGGGTTGATGAACATTTCTTGATGCTCTCGCCCATTTCTTAAAGTCAATTAATTTCTCATTAAACCACACAAATAACTGAATATTAAATAATAACACGGTTGCATGACGAATGCAAGTTTACTCACTTTCGATTGGCTTTAAATCCGATGAGAAGGCGTGAAACTCAAATTTCAACCCTTTGGGGCGCTCTCGTACAGGTACTTCCTCACCTTTCTCAAAGAACCAAGGTTCGTGATGTTAGGTTCCCATTCCGTTACCCAATTCTATGATTACCGTCGACCTTGGCAACTGACGTAGAAGTTTCAAATGAGGTAACCACACCACCTCATGGGTGGTGCATCTTTTTTCTACTCTCTGAACCAACTCTACTCGACTTTAAGACATCACCGTATTTAACCGATTGTGAAGGAGTACTGACATCACCGTGAACCTTCTACACCGATAGTTTCTAATGAAACAGGTGAAAGTCTGGATTTATTCACGGTTTCTAACTTCCAGACACCTCAACCGAATTGTCGGAACGCCTTCGCTCAAAACTATGTGTTAACTCGAACTCGATCAATGGAGTTGGAGCGTGGCGTACTATCGATCTCCTCAGCTCCGTAGCAATTACAATAGTCTGACGTTTCCATTTATTTTTTTTTTTTATTATGTATTGAGAAAAACAAGGAAGACTATTTAGTACGCTTTCTACCTGTCGTGTGGTGCTTCTCCATATTAATCCGGTTCCCTTTTTCCCGACCGAATGATAATTGATAACATCTTTTGACCGTGAACATTCATTTCTCGTGAGGTTTTATTTTCTTATTTAGGCGGCCTGGGGGTCTGGGGAGGGAATGGGGTGCAGAGACCCGGTAATTAAGGCACCTGCGGCATTCAGACGATGACAAGGCATCTCGATAAGGGATGCTTAGTTTATCTCATTATCGAGACCACTCGTTACCCGGTCTCATTAATGAAAGAGCCCGTCAGCTACCCTTAACTAAAAAATATATATATATATGTGGAGTGTGTGTGTGTAAGGGTGGCGGAAAGGATCTTCCCCTCTTAACCTTTGTTATTATCAATAAATTATCGGCTCTAGATAATCAGTTATTTAAATGAATTATGGAGGCTTTTCTCCACCTTTTTATCCATTCTTGTACGTTTCTCACTCGCCGGATTCCAGCTCTTTTTCTCATAGGAAAAAGAAAACGGCTCCCGTTTCTTTTTGTTCTATTTATTTTACGGAGCGGGTGACTTAATGATATTTTAATTCGCAGGCGACCGCGGGACTGTGTGTCCCGCAGTTCCCCCGGGATCTTCGGTCTTTTCTCTCCCGGGTGACGGGACCATGGGAACAAACACCTGTCGGGAGACGGGGATCGACTTTACCTGCAGCGGTCCTGCTGTTTTGCGGTTACCAATTTTTGAGAGGACGGAACAGGGCCGTTCCCGTGGGTCGAACGATTTAATACTATAAATTATTAACCGCAAATTTTTTTTCCTGTTTTGTTTTTGCTTCTCTCATCGATCGTTCGGTCGTGTCCGCCATAAAAATGCGGTACAACAGGGAAAAATTCATCTGCAGAATAAAAGGAAGAGAATGCTTTTTTTTCCAGTGGTTCCGCAAGTCGTGCGAAGGTTCACCTGCTGTCACGTAAATAAATTTGCCTGGTTGTTACCTTGCAGTACGGGCACCCGGACTATTTTTATAAATGCTTCGCGTAAAATACACAGGGAAATGTGATGGGTACGCACAAGTGTCTCACACGTTCCGAACTCCGTGCACCATAAACCATGAAAACAGTAGTAGTTACCGTATGGCTTCACAAAAAGTAAAAAATTCTACAACTTTTGTGTAAATACAAAAAATGCGTCTGAGAGAAGGTTGCATCAATTGTTTGTGTTCGATCATTAAATTTAACTTGAGTTCAAGTGGTTAATAAAATGGTGAAGCATTAAATTTATCCTGCGACAAGTACCGGCAGACTTGTACACCTGTTGTAATCACAACTCAATCTGCAGTGTGATTGTTAAATGAATCCCGGTTGAGATTAATTAGGAAATAAATCCTTCCCCTTTGAAGTCTTCCAATTCAAAAGAAATTATTTTTTAAAACAATCTGACACTTTAAAAAAAGATCAATCGGGGTTGTTGGAGTTGATTGTAATCACAAGCAGGCAGACGCGAATGGGGGTGGTTGAAGGTTTGATGTAGGAAGCGCAGGTTCAGGGGTTTCTCCAGCAAGGAGTCTGCCTTCAAATCCCACTAAAACCTTCTCTGAAGGAGAATGACGTGTTTTTCTGGGTTCTTGGGGTTGTGGTAGGACTTATCTTCACGCGACAGCTTCATCGACACACGAGAAAAATTCATAATTCTCCAACCGGAGTAGTTTCGGTGGAATGTACGGCATTCCCAAAATATTTCCTTTGTTAAAAATTAACCCACCGAGTTGTCCAGACAGTCCGGTTCGTAGTTCGGTTCATTAACTTGTTCAATATTTTCCATTTACACGAATACCAAAACTAAAACGGGAACGTCTACAGAAAGTACTACATGAACCTTTACGCCGACTACGGAAACAACTCGTAAACCATTAGAGAAACCTCAACGTTAACTACCGGAGAAACTATACAACAGAGACCACTAGGGAAACTCACCCGAAGGTGAGAAAATGTGGAGCCCGGTAGACTCAAAGCCGGTGAGAAAATTTAAATAAAATAAAAATTAAGATATTTGGAAAATTTATGTAAAAGGTCGGGTTTCGCAAAAGTTTTGTTTAGCCCAAAGGTAAAAGTCAAAAGGATGGAGGAAAAGGTTTTTTTTTTTTTTTAAATGCGAAGTTCAATAAAATTGAATTACGGAAATGGGCCTAAGGAGCTCTCATACACTGACTGGTTCTTCTCACCTTCGCATTAAATTTCGTGTTGAAGGGAAAAAAGGTGGGAAAGAGGCAACTGAAATTTTGTTCTTCGCCTTGGCCTTTATTCCGGACAGCCTTTAAATGTATAAAAAAACCGTTTTATAACAAGGTTACGAGTACCTCGGTACTTCTCCTTTGCAACGTATAATAAAAACGTATAAACACCCATAAATGTACATAATAAAAATACACCCATGTTTAATATATTGGAAATACACTTTCAAAATATATAAAATGACCTGGTACTGATTAGGTTACCGGGTACTGGGATATTGCACTCACCAATTAACTACTTTTACAAAATTATTCAATTAAGTCTTACTTCAAGAAAACTGACAAGTTATTAAGTATTTATACAGAAACTAAACTGACACTTGAAAATCATTCATTATTATTTATATACTTAACTCATGTACCAGTCGAGATGTTCACTTTCCGACAATCGAACTACAAGAAGCACTTACTCCGTTTGAAAGTTGTACGGTAACTTCATTAAAGAACTACACCTCTGCAATGACACGTAGCATAAGTAACACAGACAAGTACGACATTTGTCTAACATATGGGAAGTTTACTACAACCCGGTGAGTGTTCAATCGGGGACTCCAGCGTTAATTCTTCCTACCCAAACTAGAAGCGTGTTTTTTGGGAGAAAATGGAACAAAAACCGGATTTACAAACTAGCGATCATTAGCTATAAAATATATTAAAAAAAACACACACACACAAAAAATAAATAAATAAAAAAGTCACTATTAAAATTAGTCTGGTAGTACATTAAAGTTTTCGAAATGTGAACGGAATCGGACGCCGCTGGGCGGTTGCGCTTGTCATCAACTATTTTACGTAGGTGCCGAGGGACACTACAATATAGACGTGAACAATCCAAATATCGAGCCTAAAATCATGCCGACGAATCCTCCCCTCGTGATGTCCAAGCCGATTTTCCGCATAATTTTGATGGTTACTTTCCTATTACAGAAACGATAGTGGTGGACCAGGCAGTTCGTCGCGGTGAAAAGGCAACCGAGCACTCCGCCTATGATCAGTCGTTCGATCACGGTGCACAACAACGACTTGTTTGGGGGCATTGTTTCGTGTACCACTTGAAAATTTTGAAGATTTTAAAATCAAAACACAATACGGGAATATGGCGAGTTGTGTCCACAGCCTTTTACGAACGCGTCCGAAATTCCGAAGGGGCCCGTAAAAATTTGACAATTTGTCCCCGGAAAACGGCTTAATTTTTGATGGTTCCGAGCGGAAATCAAACGTTTTCGTTCTTCCCGAAACAAAAACTTTTCCGCGTCGCACTCGACCGAATATTAAGTCTCTCGCAAAACGCTTAACTTAATATTCTTCGATTAAACTTAACGAAGCGCGTTAAAAACCAAACTTAAGTTTCTGAGATCGTTAACTATCATCACCTCGTGATTTTCTCGATTTGTTGAGATTTTGACGAAGGATGAGAAACTTTTAATTGGTGTTCCACAACAGGTATTATTGTCTCGGCAGATATTCCCGACTGGAGGATACTGAAACGAAAATAAGGAGCACTTAGATCAGTACTCAGCTTGTAAAAAAAAGCAATCGTATATATAATATATTAATATATAGCATATATGGCTCCACAGGAGCTCTAGACAACAACTCAAGTTCTAGAAGAACGATACAACAGGTGCAGCAGATGGAATTAAGTACAACACAGTACTGTATATAAAATAAAAAACCCATTTATTGTTACCGTATATAATCCAGTGCTGCTATCGTAGCCATTGAACATTCCAAAAGATTAGTCAAAAACCCTCCTTTCCAAAGTCTCTGACCGACACATTTTAGTTCTGGACACAACTCGCCATCCTCGACGTGAAACTACAATCGTGACTTTTTACATTTTTTTTACTGAATCAACCTGTTCTCTTCAATCCAGGAAGGATTTTTTCACTTTTGCTCGGTGAGTCGGTCCCTGCAGGCCCCAGATGTGTTTCCATCACGAACGTCCCTGCTCTCGTGGACGCTGCCAGGCAGGAGCACCACGGGCAGAAGGTCCCGAGGGTTGAACGTCTCGTGGGTTGTGTCACGTGGCCGTGCTTTCGTCAGTTCTAACCCAGTTCTGGCGGATGACTTGCTTTTTTGTTTTGAAAAACTGATTTATTTTTATGTGTTCAATGTATTGAACGTTAGATCTGAGATTACGGAAGAGATCATTTGTATTTTTTCGTTGAATGAAGCGAGTCGCGTACTTTCCGGAGTTATTTGAAGCAGTACATAAGTCGCAAATCACCTATTAATAGAATTTTTTCTGCACCGTAACAACACACGTTATAAATTTATAGCTAACAGTAATATTTTCACATACTCAGATCAATCTACAACTCTTTTCCGACTGCACACCTCTACAAGTCGCCTGACTTAAGTGGGCCTAATCCTTTTGATCTTGAGAAAAGATTTCGTTTTGCTAAAAACGACTCTTCGCTTCCGTTCAGACCAGGTAGACGTGAAAAACCGGTCTTCGACCTCGTTTGCGAAGTTTGTAACACGAGAATAGAGCTTTCCGTTTTCTCCAAAGGAAAATTTCTCATTTTCCTTAATTGGATCTAAGATGTTTTTAAGTATTCTCTACTCGCCACTAACTCCGACTTATTTAAAACTAAATTTTTTATTACTTTGATGGACGACCGGCCGTGACGATCTCTAATTAACCGAGTTCTATTTATTAAAACTCATCTAATTATGTAACGTGTCATTTTGTATAAGAATGAAAGTTATAGGTTGGTAAAAGTCAAATCCGGTTTTTAAAGGTCCAATCATTCAACGGGCGAACTAAAAGGCCTCCGAAACACACCTCGGTGAAATAAAACTAGAGAATAGAAGAAAAAAACCTGTACATTGTTACCGCGATCCTAAACGCCGTTTATACAAACAGGGACGTCGTAAAAAACGAGGATTCATACCACCTGATCGGGAGATGGAGAAAAATGCACAATCGGAAAGTTAACAGAAGTCGTTCGTTGTTAACAAATAAGTCGAACGATAATGAATGTCCTGACTACCTGAGGAAATACCTGAAGGCAGACTTGACACAGCCCGAGTTTGTTTTCGATTGCTCTCACCTGAGGGTTTTTCTCTGTCCTTTTTACCTTTGACAGGCACAAAATCACGCTCGAACTACAAACGGACGACAGGACTATCGTTTCCAATGGTTGTAGTAGGTGGAAGTGCCGTCCGGGTTTAAGTCTCGTGTCAGGTAGTTGAGGTATTTCTCGTGAGATGGTCTGAAGTTCTTACGTCGGTCAATTTTCGGTAACCGGATATTTCCAATCTGTATTTTTTTGTTGTTCATCCCTGTGAAAAATCCATCCGTCCGTCACTTCGGAGGTTTCCTCTCGGGTCGCCTCACAAAGAGGTACCGAAGGTGGTGCTCGGTTACATTCCTTTAATCAAATCTTAAATCGGGTGTTAAAAATAACACCTGTCCCGGTGGAAATTATATAAATTAAACGGTTCGGTCTCTTTAATGCTTGTTACCGTACGATTTTCCGCTCGTAACCGAAAAGGTAAAAAAAAAAAAGAACGGACCTTTTCAACTACCCATCTTCGTTGTCTTGGGAAAAAGGTGGGTAGCCACACGATCATTAGCACTGATTAATACCCGCCTCCGGGGCCGACTTCTTTTGTTCTCTCTTTAATTTGACAAGCAGGTGCCAACGTGCGTAACCGAAGATGAGCGGACACCACCGCGGACCATCTTTTCTCATCCATTGAGATGGGCAGAGTGAACCTCCCTGGACCAGCCCGGGCACCCGTTTGGCAAATTTTAATTAGCGTGAAACCTTTTTCGAATTGCAGGTATACCAAGTCGGAAAAGAGAGAAAATTGAATCGCCGTCTGCCAATAAAAGATGAAATATTGTGAGCTGAAAAGTTTTAAAATATAAAATTACATTCAGAGAATGAGAGAATTGGACCTCTGGGCTCTTGGCAGGGCACGCCGGTTCCGTCCGTGAAAGCTTTCCGCCTGGGACCCCGGCTTTTTTGCAGGTTTCCAACTGACTCTTCGCCTGGGTCCTCCGGGGTGGATATTGAAATCATAAATTTATTTGACTTTAATTATCTCCGTCTTCTGTCAGACTCCGTTCGCCTAGAAAGAAATCGATTTATTCTAGCCTTTTCTATTTTATTTTATTGGAAAGTTCTCGAGTCCTCGGTTCGCATTTAACGATGACACTTGACTCATTCGCTCGCCCATACCATCGTCCTGCCCCCAGTAAAGTCACGTAACTTTCGAATCGGGTCTTTGTTTGGTTCGCCAGGGTCGGTCACATCCGATCACCCCCGGGGTGTAGGATGTCCTGATGACGACCGCCGAAATCGGTGAGTTAATTTACAAGTCATTTTTGACACTTTGGTGGATGCCCGTCGGCCATCGCAGTTTGTCAATTTCGATCGGATCACTCCAATTTTCGCAGACTCGGTCAAGTCGGCAATGGAGTCGTGCGTCCTCCCCGGTGCCTTTTTTTTTCCACAAAATAGGAAGCCGCAGAGGATGTGAAGTGATCCATTACAATCAGACTCGTCTCCGCGTAACCTCTAATTTTGAGAGGGCCAACTGTTAAAACCCCGTCTCTGCTCGTTGCCACAAATTATTAACTTCACGCTTGTAAACCTTGTCGTCGGATACTTAACGACGGCAAAGTAGGAAAGAGGCTCCGGTCCGAAAATTTGGGTTTAAACGTTTCAACATGGCAACCTTTTTACTTTTCCATAATTCTTTGACTTGTCGCGACGACACGAGAAGACGATAATTAAAATTCAAATGACATAATTGTGATTTCACGTGAACTTTAAAAGTGTTAAACTTTACCAATTTTATTATTGCAGCTTACGTCTCACGCTCTAGGAGTTGCGGCTTCCCCTGGAAAAGGTTGTAATGCGAAACATTCCTTTGAGGGAGGACGGCAAGCCTTGAAGCAAGTCGAAAAAGGAAAAGGCTCGACGGCAACCATCGAAATTTGTTCTTTTGTGTTCTCGACTGTCATCGACGCCGGAACGAAAAAGGCGAAAAGGCAAGTGGAGGGCTGAAGTGACGAAGCTGGAAAAGCTTTTGTACACAAGAAAATACAAATTTAATTTGTTTTCCCTTTCAGACTTGGGCACTGGCCATGGGAAAAACTAACGTGGTAAATCACCGGGGCCGTTAATGGAAAAATACGATATACGCTCTTAGCGGAGCCGGTGGAAAATTTCGATCGTTTTCACCTCTGGTTAACCTCCCTGAGTGTTTCCACGGGTGTTTCCACCCCCTCGAACTATAATTCTCGACGAGAAGCGACTCGTTCGGAATTTAAAGTCCTCAAAGGAAGTGAGGGTATCGGGTAATGGGTACTCAATTATTCGGGTTTGGGTGGGTACCCATTAAGGCGCCGGCCCTCTCTCTCTCTCTCTCTCTTTCCCCGTGTCGACGTCCTTTTCTATCCGAAAGGTTCGAATGCACTTGCTTTCGTCTTTTCAACGCATTTTGCACTCGAGAAAGCAGAAAATATTTCACAGCAGGGTAGGTAATGTTTGGACTGGTTCTTGACATTTTCCGGGACCGTGGACTCTCATTTTGCACCTCGCAGTCCTGGTATTTTCACTTCGGGTAGGTCAACTGCCTCCTGTCGAAGGGGTTGGTGGGAGTTTTCTCGGCTTTTCGAGGAATGCCGTGAGGTTCAAGTAACACAAATGTATAAATAGTAACCGAAGGTTGCCTCTAAGGGAGGTAAAACGTGTAGACGGACGTGATCATTCCCCTTTTGGTGTTTTCACGAAGTTCCAAGGTTGTTCTCCTCTAAGAGTCTTAGCGGAAGCCTACTTTAATTGTTTTTCTATTGAAATTCTAAATTACAATGTTCTGCATTAATATCATCATCATCATTATTATTGTGATGAAAAAAGACAAGTATTAGATTAGAGATTAGGGAGAATGGGAGATTAGTTCGCTAATTATTTCTTCACCCAAGTTCTACGTAGTAATGTTTTGTGCTTCTGCTACCGTACAAAATGGCATCATTAAGAGAGTAGTTCTCTAATTGTTTCTTCATCGAAATTCAAAGTTGAAACGCCTTGAACGTATGAATGAGAACTACAAGCGGTAGACTTACTAAGAATATGATTTACTTCGCTGTCGTTTCAATAAATGTTATTTTTCCTAAATAATGGAGTACTAAAAGGAAGTTTGGAAGTAATTGTCCCGTACTTACCCAGCCAGATGTCAGACCGGAGCTTCTGTTTCGACTCCTTCATTTACGTCCTGTACCTTATATTCAAAATAGTATATTTAAGTATGAAATTGGCGAATTACGAAAAATACGAGCAAGTATTGTGGGCTTTATGTGTGGGATAGGAACTCGGGGTGTTACGCAAAACCGAAATAGTAACTTATTACTCGGTCGTTAACGGTATCGAAAGTAATTTCCCTAGGAGGGTTGTCTATTTGCGAAATTACGGTCCGAATGAGCAGGGGTAATAAAATCTCGAGTCGTTCGTGATGCTTTCGCCAGCTGCCCCCACCCGAACACCACGGGAGAATTCGTGTTTCATCCAAAATATTCGGAAGGAATTGACCGAAAACAGACCTTTTCGGTCGAGCTTCTGAAGTAAAATGGCGTCGGTGGCGCCGATAAGAAAACTAAGCCAGAGTCTAAACGGTTTCCGGCCTCCCGCGCTCTCGTTCGATTAAATCAACCACAAATCAAAAAAGTTGTAAATCTTTTCTCTGTATTTTTTTTTGGTTCTGTGCTGGCGCCGATGAGAAATGGCCGTTTCCAGTTGTGGTGTTGCAGGCAGAAATTTTCGCGTTTCAAATCTTGACCGGAGAGGACGTGGCCGGGGAACAAAAAATTTATAATTTAAAAAAATGGCCCGAGTTAAGTGTGACGTCCATCAATTTTGGGCCCCCGGTTGAATGTTTGGGGGGAGAGGAGGGGCGAACGGGAAAAGGTGTGCAATTTCCCATAAAAATTGACGATGGGAACCGACTGGAACGGGAAAACATTGAAAAAGTTACGAAAATTAATTTGATTGAGTGCTCAAACCTGAAACATCCGTCACTCTCGCTGGTACCTGACACCAACAGTCATGTTCCCGTGTTATTAAACTCGATTTTACTTCGTCTCCTAAGCTAAAACATACCCGAAATGTTCGATGAGTTCTCGGTATGTAAGGTAGAAGAAACAGGAATGCGTATACATAAAATATAACCAATTATTAGTAAACTTTAGGAACTTTAATAAACATTATTATTATCATTATATATATATATATATCTATGGCAAATGAACTATCTCATTAAAACAAATCATTATTTACTTATGTACAATTACCTATTAAGAAGACTTGAAACGTGAAATGTTTCGCTGTACATTTTATTTCTTCGTCGCTTTGTACATCGTAACAGCAGTCTATTTAAAAACAAAACGTACCTCTTAACTAAAGCAATTCATTGGATGAGACTCGGTTTATCGCGATAAGCTACTATCGTTTCGCCTAATTCTTCCGAGAGAACTGTTTGACGACCGAGGGATCAACGGTTATTAGAAATCCTTAATATTAAAGCTTCGTCTAATACATGCAGAGTGATAGATAAGGTAGGAAGATAACTGCAAAGCGAACTCTCAAACTCTTTGAACTCTCAAAGCGGTAACTACTTTTTTCCAAAACTCGAGTTGACGTTCCCACCACGGTTGTCAGGCCCTGTACGTTTATGTATAGATGTATGTGAGTGTGTGTGTGTACATGTGTGCATGTACAGAACTTGTTTTGCACTTGGGAGGATTGATTGTCTTCTACCAGGGCCTCCAAACAGACCCGTCGTCGCACTCCATCGTCTCCTTTCTGTGCAACGTAAAGTCCAACGGTTGATCCGCCATCGAGAGATCCTCAACGTTGGAACTCTTTGCGGGTGCCACCTCGAACAAGTTACCTTCTCTGTGGGGCATATCGATTAAATTGACTAAATAATTTGGATTTCTCTTGTTCTGTGACTCGATCTGCTTCGAATTAGCCGAAGTCGACATCGTCTGAGTCAAACAGTACAGGTTGCTTTGGTTTTCTACCGGTTGACTGCCCTGAACTTGAACGCCGTTTTTCGCGTGGTTCGGGAGCAAAAGGACAACTTGTCCGTCCGATAACCGCGTCGGAATTACCTGAAACGGGAAAAAAAAGAGTCAGTCGAAGTAATTAAATTTTTTTTCGCAGTCAAAGAGACGGCCATGTCGGACACGTAAGGGAAGAAACGGAGAGAAGTTAGATGAGAGTGGGGTAAAGGAGAAATGCGAATTTTATATGGATGGAAAATTTCGATGGATAAGAGAGAAAAACAAAAAGAGAGAGAGAGACTGTTACAGCATGATGGTTTCAGTATAATTACGAATGCTGTTAGTCGCTCTGGCAATTGTCGAAATTTGCACGCAACAACCATGGCTGAGAGGAATAAAAAAAAACCAATCGACTGATAAGTTGACGGAATTACCCCTGGAATAAGCCGGGAGAAAAATGGCAAGCAAAAACGACAAGAGTCGAGGGTGACCGTGAACCGAAGCAAAACCAGGAATGAAAACGTGTTGCGTAGCAAAACAAAAAAAATATCTCCACTGTCCGACCGCGTTCCGATTTCTCATCGGACCGGAAACCCAAACCCGACAGCAACAAAAGCCGACGAACTTCCTTCAGACGACGCGAGTAACCCGCTGTGAGAGAACGTTCGGACGGCCCAAAAAAAAACAGCACCCAAAACAAAAACATGGCAGAGAGATTTCTGGAATTTCTAAGCAATCTGTTGAAAATAGGAAAACAACAACTGTTTCTCAAGAGCGAAATAATACGAAGCAAAGTTCCGATAAAACCTGTCCTCGGACTGACGGGACTGGGAGTTCTCTTCGTCGCGGTCAAACCTCTCCTCTCGAGCGCGACCCAGAGCAAATCGAACGGTGAAAAATCGGACGATCGGTCGAAAATCATGAAGATCGCCGAGACGATCGAACCCCAAATACCCGTCGAGTACAACGTGAAGCGGACCGTGTACCTGATGAAGGAGAAGGAAAAAGAGTTGAAGAGGCAGAAGGAAGAGGCTCGTGTCGCAAGTTAGACGTCTCGGTGGCCGTCGCAAAACAACCGGAAAATTAGATTTTATTGAGGACGTAAAATTATATTAGTGTAGACATTAGATAGACTAGACGAGAAGAGAGTAATGTACTAGAGTACACACTAGGCTAGTCATAGATCATAGTTGTACGTGTGATGTGCATTTCCTATCTGACGCAATTAAATCGACATTTACTCCCCTACACGTCTCAGTTGGTGGCAGGGCGTCGAGTCGGAGGACCGCGGGAGCCCACCTGGACGGGTACCCTGACCCTTCCGCCTGTCTGCTACCTGACACCACCTCTCCGAGGGAAAGTGCAAATTTTTACGTACCTGTAGCACCGAATATTGATTTTTAAATCCGTTCTCGCCATCTCCTTTCTTCAACCGGATTTGGTTTTCCAAATTTCCCTTGTCGTCTCTGTCCCCGGGCCGTCCTCTGCTCTCCTCGTCCGATTTGTCCTGCCTTTCCGTCTTTTCCGAACGGTCGTTTCCATTTAAAAAATTCAACATGATGGCCTTCTTCGCGGAAAAGTATTTCGCCGGAACCTCCTGCAGAAGACTTCGCTTTTTGTTGTATTTGGCAACGAAGTCGTCCTTTTTCAGTCCGGAGGAGTCAAAGTCTGATGGGGGGGACCGGGTGACCGGTGTTTTCGGGGAGGCCACAGGTAGGACAACCCTCGGCACCGGCGACGAGTTGTTGTTTTCATCGCCTTGGACGGTCGTGCTGCTGTCCGGCCTGTGAAAAAAAAGGAAACGGACAAGGACACACGTGCACGAGTGATTGATAGTTTTGACAGTTATTTTTGTAACTTAAAAAGTGATTGATCCGATGTGCAAGGGCTTTGGTCGCACGAAAATAACTATTTCTATTGAGCAATGAGTCTAGGAGGATTTTTTATATATATATATCTATTACGCTGCTGCGGGATATTTGTCTTTATTGTCTGCTACCAATAATTTACGGTATGTGCGGTACTCTAAGCATTCAACCCAATTTTATTAAGACGTGTCAATTGGTCGCATCTAATGGGACGCCTCGGAAAATTTTCCAGCGATTTTCATAAAAACAATTTGTGAAAAATTGAAAACCGTGTGAATAGTAAAATTTCTCATTTTGGTCTCGGCGGTACTTTGCCGGCAGCCTGATTTTTGTCGTCTGCCCCCGGTAAAATAGTCGAGTCACGTTTTCGCTTGATTGAAATACCTGCAGGATTCGTCTGGGGCAGAATACTCGGAATATTAAAAAAGATGTATCTACGACTAGACGCCTGACGTCTTACCTGATGACTTCGGATTCGGAGTCAGGTCTCGCATCCTCCTTTTGCTTTCCACACCTGAAATCCAAGTCGAGTTCTCCGACGCACTGCTCGAGGTGCCTGAAAAGCCTCTGTTTTAGGCTCGAATCAATTCCCGATGGATTGATCAGCATGAGATCGGGGCTCTCCAGAAAGGTTTTGACTTCCCGCGTGCACTCCTCAAATCCTGCTTTGTATTTGTTCAACACTTCACTGCTGAGCACTTTTTGACGTTGCAGATGCCTCACCGTCAACTCCAAGATGTCTGCCTTTTCCAGTTTGGAATGCTTCGTGTTGTTCTGTTCCGTCTTGGCCGAGTCAAGTATGAGAGTTTTGAGTATGGCCAGGGACTGGTTGATTCTCGCCCGACGTCGCTTTTCCATCAGAGGTTTATTGATCTGAGAGAAAGAAAAGAACTTGAATTACCACGGGTACACGGTACTGTGAGAGCTTGCCTTTAGCTGCTTTCCGTTCAGACCAAGATGGCGGCACTGCCAACTGAAACGCAAGTACCCGTGGGTGTGGATGTGGGAAATCTTCCTTGTCGTCGTAATTAATATTCGCCTTGTTATTTTCGTACTCAATAGTGTTACTTATAATTAACAAACTTTTCCTCGTTCCCATAATAAATCCAATAATATAGGACTCATCACCGCGCCCATACTGCCGGAAACCAACAGGTTATGATTTCGATTTTATATAGGTCGGCAGAAAATGTGAAGGCCGCTTTTGGGTTTCCATAAACTTTTTCTTCGCTGGTGTCTTATTAAATTTTCATTAGAGAAGAAAGCATTTCCTGCAGGAATCTATTTCAAACGAAAGGAATTCTGGTTCGGGACATCGTTTCTTCGTTTCACCCTGCACCGGGGGCGACACACACACACCCACAGAATTTCTCTCTCTCTCTCTCTCTCTCTCTCTCTCTCCCTTTCTGTCTCGAAGGAAAAAGAAACTTATTGTTAAAATTTAATATTGAACGACTGCAAATGATGAATTGTAAAAATTTTCGAAAACTTAAAGGGGGATGCTTCTCACTTGCAGTGCTCAGACTCTGACAAGTTGAATCTGTCAAGTTCGGAACTTATTCGCCACGATTTTGGATTGTTGTGACTGGGTACTGCAAACTTCTCCCGAAGATCAAAGACACCCATCTGACCCCCCCCCCCGGTGGTAATATCGATTCGTTTGAAAGGTTTCTCCTCGAACTCGTGTGGTCAATTCCCGTTAATTTAAGTAAACTATATATAGTCTGTCAGTCACTCGGAGGGAACTTGGAACTGACGAGACGATGAGCTCATGTGAAACTGCCAAAAATTGTTCTGCTCCTTGTTTATCAATGATATTTTTAGGCTTCCGGCACACGCACGTACGAACTAAAGCGAGAACGGGATTTCGTTTTCGTGTTCGCCTCTCTTTGAAGAGAAAACTACCCTGAGGAGGACACGCACGCAGACGGTGACATTTGAATGTCCCTGCTGGAGAGGAGCAGATAGTTCTGATTGAACCGTTCGGGGAAAAGCACGGGAAAGAACTTTCTTTGAAACCGAATCCCGAGAAGCAGAAGAAATCTACGTGAAGAATTTTTTTTCTTATTCCGTCGAGAAACGGAAACGCCTCATAGTTTATTCATGAAATAGTTTCTCTCTGCCGCCCTTCCGCTCCGAAACGGGTAGGAAAAACGACTAAGACGACGACGACGACGATGACGACGACGACGACGACGACGACGACGACGACGACGATGATGATGATGACGACGGCGAGAAGGAAGGAAAGGACGTTGGTGGAACTTGAACCGTGGAAATACTGATGGTGATGATTAAAGTACCCTTTTGGGGGTTGCTTTGAAACAACAGAAAGAGTTGATTAAAAAAATTTCAAGGGTGGTTTGCTTAATCCTCCCTGCTTTCTATCTAAAACTTAAAGTTCTTAAGTCTTGGGCTCGTTGCCTGCCCTTTACACCGTTGATTATTATTATTATTATTATTATTATTAGTGCTTTTCTCTGGGTTTCTCGAAGCGCGTGCGGATGTTGTGTTTTAAGGTATGCTGGCGTGAGAAATTCGAAAAATTGCCTGGGGTTGAAAAAATCGACGCAAGGGATGAGAAAGGGTAGAAAACCACAAACACACGCAATCGAAGCCAGAGCCTTTTTTATGTGACGGCGTAAAATGTGGCGCGGCATTACGTTGCAGTCCGAAATTTGCATGCTTCGTGGAGAGGATGGGGGATGTTGGAGTAAAAGTACCTTTTAGTAAAATACTAGCAGTACCTTAGAATATTCCGAAGGGTGGCAAACTCACTTGGCTGGCCTTTTTGCTACCGTCGAACAAGTCGCACGGGGAAAGATGACGAAAGAAATTGACCAATGGATCTGCGATCTGCATGGGAATTAGAACACGTCACCAAATATCTATTTATGTGATTTTATTCTGGAAAACGACTTATTAATTCTTGAGTTGAGTAAGAATTACCTGATGTACAATTACTAATACATAAAATTTCTATTGAGTGAAACAACTTTTACTGTAAATTTCTAGTGATAGCTTCCGTGCGGGATCTGCTAGTTCACTGGCGATCTTATTTTATTCCACTGATTGATTCATTGATTGATTTTTGATTAAGCAAAAGCATCTTTATAGGTAAGCCAACAAATGGAAATCGATCTTTCGACTGGTTGTCTTACCTATTTATTTTTCAGGTAGAAATTTGCTAATCTCGATCGATACAGAGAGGAAATTTAAGAAGTACTAAAGAACTTTTTACGCAAACGTGAGATCGGTAAGTTGACAAGACAAGGTGAAGTTGAAGAAGTAAATAATGCGGAACTGCTTAGTATAAAATGAATAATAATTATGTTAATAGAATAACTGTAGGTATGAAATGTAAGGTCTGGTTTGTATTTGTTTGTGCGTATATACCAACTGCACAACTTCAATGTGCGTCTTAATTTTACTACAATGTACGCCATATTGAAAAGGACAATTGATGGCTGGTTACAATTAACTCCTCAATGCGGTCGAGAAGTTCATCTACTTTTGTTTGTTCACTCACCTACTAAATTTTATCGAATTTATTAATTAAATAACTTTATAAATTGGCAAAGATTTGTAGTGCGAGGCTATGGAAAAGGTTCGTGGCCATCGGAGTCTGTTTCTTAGTTTCGTCGTTCTTTCGAGTGACGGAAAGATTGGTTGATTGATTGATGAATTGATTGACTGAACGATTTTGGAGTTATCCCACTGAGCTCTTCTGTTGTTTTTTCAGTATTTAGTATTTTCTCCTTGACTACTAGTTTTTTGAGAGCGTCGGGGTTAAAAAGCAATTATCGATGAAGTTCTGGAGTGCGGACTGTGATGTGTGGAGTGTGGTGGATGGAACCGAAAATAAGTTTCAGTTCCTCGACTTTCGGTTCACGTCGCAGAGAACACTAATTTCCCAAAATTAAATTCTTAAACGGTTTTTGAACGGTGGACTCGATCGGTTGTTTGTTTGTTTGTTTGTTTGTTGAATCACACTGTGCAAACAAAAGTGTCACAGATACATGAGCAGAGAGGAACACAACACGAGGGCTTACCCTTCTTCCATCGTTTGTCTTGAGGATCGGGGATCCGCTGACCACGTCCTTCTCCTTTTGGATTTTTGTCTTTCTCTGACTTAAGCACTGGTGTACCTGGATGATGGTGTTCTCGCTCCTTTCCGATCTTCCTCCCGACATTTTCCCGTCTTTACCGTTCACGTTAAGAGTTTTCAGGAGTTTGTCCGGGACGGTTCCGACCATTTCTTTCTCACTCATGTCTTCTTATTACATCATTTTAGTACTTTTACTACCACCAACAGCCACACAATTTTGCGTTATTCTCGATTTTCCCGTTGCGTCACACTCACACTCGTGGAACCGTTAAAAATGAGACACCGAGTACCTGTGACACACCGACAGCAACTTCTTTCACCGAGTAAAGTTGTGATTCTTCACGTTCACCGCGTCGAAAACTCGATCTAACTCACGTGCGAAACCACTGAACGAAACCTCAAGGAGAGCAACCCGAAGATGAAAAGGTATAAGAACGCCGGCGATCACCCGAGGTGAGTCCGAAGGGTTTCGAAAACGCGCGCGGCGCAATGGCCTCTGGAGAGAGACACGCACCGCCAAGCGTCAGGTCGGTAACTGGTCGACCACTCCACTCTGATTTGACATTTTCTATCTTTCAACGCCCTGGTCTATGGTTCAGGGGTTGCCACTTTTTCCGGCTTTGCGGGATTAATAATATAATCGATTTTCAGGGTTGACTATGTGGGAGAGAGCGAGAGAGAGAGAGAGAGACAGAGAGAAGGACGGAATCTGCTGACGGATTTGACACGTGCCCCGAACTCTTTTGTCTGGAGCTGCTGGAGATGCTGAGACAAAGAGAAAAGTTTGGCGACCAACGCGGGAGACAAGGACGACCGGAGATTTTTCTTCGAGGGATGCTGCCGATAACCCCGAAAATGTCTTCCCTTCGATATCTAATTTAATATTTTTTTTATCAGTCCTTCTTTCCTCGCAGAAACTTTGGCATTCGAGTGGGTGAACGAAGCAGACAGTCACCTCACTCTGTTAGGATTTTCTAGTAAAAGAAGTGGAGTCAAACGGGTCAAACACCACCCTGGCACTGTTAGAAACCCCTGAGTTGTAACTTTTAACTATTAACGTCTTCCTGTACCTGTCTGGTTTCATCGGATCACACAAATACCTCACGGAATACGAAAATACAGTTGTACAGATGACTTTTTTGTATTTTCTTGTACTTGTACAATTTACGACCCGTTTGATTTCTTTGTTTTTACCAATTAGACACCGATGACATTTTCGTTCGGCTGCGTTAATAATATTGTGAATCGATTCGAGACTTGTTCCTTATTTTATTGTTCCATTTTTATTGTTTTTCGACTGGTTTAACGAAAGGAAAAAAATCTCCGAATTTTATGTACGGGTATACGTTTTTAGTTGCTTGAAACGAGTCGTGTTCGGTTCGAAATAAAAAACGCGTGCGTTTGAAGGGGTTACGGTAAGGGGAACGTGTCGTGGTCGTCGCACCGGAATAATATTAAACCAATTGTTGTAACTTTTTATTTATGAAATTGATTTTGTACATCCGACATCGAGAACCGGGCACGAGTTCTTAAGTACTATTTATGGGAGAGATGCGCGGTGGCAGCGGTTTTTTTTTGTATATTGAAGAATTTAAATTTATGATTGTGCCGTACTGTTATGACTTGAAATTAGAATTTATGGTTGTTGCCAATGTCGTTTACAAGTGTAATTATCGTTATTTTCCGGCTTGCAGGTTCTCGTACAGGTGATTTGGTGTGGTTCGTCTTCTTCTCTCACGTTTCTCGCAGGTGAGCTCAGGTGGATGTTTTTTGTCAGTTCGATTGTTTTCCTGTTGCTTACTTTCCGAGCGTTCCTTCAGCGACTTCATACTTGTTTTTTTTCCCCCGGCTTGCGATGTTCACTTTGGAACTGAAAAAAAGAAATTTTGCACACCACTTGGACGCCTTTTGTCTCTCTTTCTTTCTCTCTCTCTCTCTCTCTCTCGCTCCCTTGCCTGCTTGCTCGCACGCTCTCTTTCTCTCTCTTTCCGCGGCCTCCTTGTCTCACCTTTTGACGCCCAGACAATGACACGAGCGGTCTGCAGGCTAAGTTCACATCGTTCGAGACCAGATCGAATTCTGAGGCTGACGTCTTCTCAACGTTTTTTCCTCTCGTTTTTGGTCTTTCCGAAAGGTTTAAACGTCATCTCTTCCTTCTCTCCGGCAGTGTTCGATGTAATTCACTCACGGTTTAAAAGGAAAGCTGTCTGACTCTTTCAACAAGAAATATTCGTCCCCGCCGAAACAATAAGGCGGGGGGAAAAAAAAGCTTTTCTCACAGATGACAACTTCCATGGAGAAAAAGAGACAGACGAGTTGTGTAATTGGACAGGACAGTTGCGGCGACCGGACAGGTAAAACGGTGACAAACAACTGGCTCACCTGTTTCACTCCCGTACGAGTGAAACTCCACTCAACTCAACTCGAGCTCAACTGTAGGTGACGTGTTTGTTACCGTTGCCAGTTGAAATTAACCCCTCTTTTTTTCTTATTCCTCGAAAAGTATAACTGCCATCGTTCCTTTTAATATTAACTCGAATGCGGAGACAGAAAAGAAAAGTTTTGAAACTCTAAAGTATAGAGTACAAGTTTTCCTTTTTGTGCCTTTCGCACTCACAATTACGTCTTTTTAATTTTGTCAGTCACGTGGCAGTGACTTGAGTTTTTCAAGAGAGAGAGAGAGAGAGGACCACGGGGACGTGTCGTTGACAGAGGTTTACTTTTCTTTGTTCGTAAGCTACAGGAACAAGGGGTAAAAAACTGATAATTTCGTTTGAGAAAGTCCCAGGCTTCTTCCCCGGATTGACGCCCTGGCCGGGGTCATGCGTCCGTAGCTCAAACCTCGTGGATTTAAGTCTGCGGTGAAAGCACGAGCCACCAACACTCTTACACTGCAGGAACTTTTTAAATATTCTCACCCTCCGAGCTTGGCGTCTACCGAAACTCCTGAAAATTTTCCTTTTTTCCTTTCCCAGCAAACTAATTCAAACTAATTAAGGAACGATCGGAAACTCACGGGTTTTCCGAAACCCCCTCGGGTACTCTGCGACCCCCTGGGGGCCTCCGACCCCCGGGCTTCTCCCCTGGTCACTCGTCCGCGAGGAACCCTGCCAAATGAGACCTGGTGACGTCAAGGGTATTTTGACCTCTGCCCTTCGCCCTTTGATCTCTGACTAAGTCTAATGCGATTTTTAAGTCTCTTTCTCCGAAAGTAAGCCGATCTTTTGGCTCGGGTCTGGAGAACCGTGGAAACGGAAGTGCACTTTCCGGACCGATGGAAGTGACCGTCCGAGAGCATGCGTCGGTTATGTTGCGGGCGCCGTTCCGAATAGGCGCCACACAGCCCGGATTAGCCCTTTCATTACCCTTTGAGCATACTTTGGGGAAAACCTGTGAAGGGAGATGGGAGTCAACGCAGAGAGCCGTTTTGCGTTGCGGACATGTCAAAATATCGAGACTGGTACCTGATTTCGAGCCCAAAGGGGGGTAGCGTCTGCCTTCGTTCTGCTGCGGCGACAGTCAGTTTTACCTCCCATCCTTCTTTCCGTCCGTGGGACGGGGACCGAACAATTTCCGTCGTATGGCCCGTTTCCCTGCCACACGGAGACCCAACACCGAATTCTGCATTGCGTGTCATTTCAAATATCAAAAATCACGGCGTCACTTGGGCTGTCGCGTGCCGACACAAAAATGCTTTCTAAAAATATAGTTGTTCTTTTTTACTCGGATATACCGAGACGAGTTCGCTTTTAACTATTTTTAAAATCTATTTGAAAATAAATAAATAAGACACACACACACACGTAGACAAAAAAACGGAAGACGACAAAGTGAAATTCGGCAGGACCCGATCCGAACGGATCCGATCAGATCGAATTGGACGAGTTGAAAGGTGAACGAAATCGAATTTGAATGCGGCCAACGAACGCTTTATGACCAACGCTGTCGGATTTCGACAGGACGTTTGTTAAGCTCTAAATAATCCTCCTGTTGGAGTGTGATAGTAACCGAGCTGAATGAATCTAAGTTGAATCGCATTCTTTAGTTTTGTCTCATCGAAAAACTACCGTGAACTCGTCACGCAGAGAAATATAAAAAAAAAAAAAATGACTGACAACACCACTTCTGTTACGCACACATAGTCGTCTGTGATTAAAAGTATTTATTTTTTACATGCTCTGAGTAAACAAGGAGTCGCACATGTTTTAGAAGTTCATGTGTAAATTGTAGTGCACATATTTTTTGTATGCAACGTGAAATCCGGCAGGAAAAGGATTTTGAATTTTCGAAAAGAGTTTTAATTTTTTCAGTAATTAAATCAAAAAAATTGTAAACTCATTTTTGAAGATTTTTACCAATGTCGCAGTTCCACCTGATTACCTGAAAACCTGACCTGTTCACCGATTAAATGAAAACTGTACACGGAAATCTTGGAGCAGCAATGACGGTTTAATTTATTGCATGACAAATGGACTGGGTCCTCTTTGGTATTTCAATAAATGTCCTACTAGAATCCCCTTGCTTCCGCGTAGTTGTTAAAATACCTTAAAAAATACCCACACAGGTAGGGAGGTGGTGTTGGAAAACGAGACAAAAATTATCTACGTTGGTCTGAAGACAAGTTCAAAAGTGTCTTTCTCTGTGGCTAGTTAACTTATCGAAAGTTATCGAGCGCGTGTAACTTGCCGTGGAGAGAGTCTGAGGCGAGAGAAAAAGGAAAAAGATAAATTGCGGGAGAGAAGGTAAAAGCTGCACGAGCCAAATGGCAAAAGAGTGGGCCAGAGCTTACGGGTGGAAAAGCATGAGAGGTTGTGGAAAGAGAGTGAGGGAGAGAGAGAGAGAGAGAGAAAGAGAGAGAAAGAGAGAGAGAGGATGACGCGTGTAGGCGCCCGTACTTGGAGTCTTCTCACTTCTGCCCATGAAAAGATGAAACTTGGGATAGACGGAAGCTGGCAAGGAGCAACGCAGACAAATAGATAGGAAGACAGAGCGGGCGTGAGAGAGAGAGAGAGAGAGAGAGACTGGGGAGCAAAGAGAGAGTCTGTGCGAAACAGAGAGAGAGAGAGACCATGGGAAAAGCGAGAGAGAGAGAGAGTGAAGCTGGAAAAGAGAGATGGACGCCCGACACCCCCGGGGACCAGATATATACGGTCGCTCGACCGGGAACCTAGATAAAGACAGGGTTTTAATGACTTTTTAACAATCCACGGATTATTACCCGTTTTCCCGAACGAACGCAACGAGAGATGGAAAGAAGTTTTGCGGGAGGAAAAGCTCGAGAGAAAAGCCATTTCGAAAATTTGCTGCCCGAAAAGGTTGAAAAATTTCATTTTCCCCCGATGGCGACGACCGCATTTCTTTTTTTTTTCGCCCATCGAACGGTTCGCTTCCATCCGAGGGAAAAAAGGTCCGGTCGGACGTGCAGCAAGGGAAACGACTTCCGGTTCGAATTGCACTTCCGGTTGTCGCCATCTTCTTTTGTGTCTTCCGGGCCTTTTCCTCGCACGATGCAACTTTTACTAATCGAACAAATAGAAAATGTTTATTGGCACGGCATGCGACGGTGGCGTGTTTTCTTGCCGGAGAAGAAATTTGTTTTTTTTTTGTTTACTGGAAAATGTCAATTTCTTCGGAAACCCAGTAAATAATTGTAGAAACCGGTATTTTTGTCAGACTATTGACCGGATTCGATTTCTGCGGTCGCTCGTGCTCCCCTTTAATTTGATTCCGATTTTTCGGCGACAGCCACGGTTCGTTAGCTTCGCGAGACGTAATAAAATTTGTTCACAACTCGGAAATCAAATCGCCGACAGATTTTTTTAAATTTCGAAGCATCGCGCCAAAGCATTCGTACAGTCACCATAACTGAAATTACTCTTTTTTTAAAATCCTACAGCGCAACATAACCATTCCTAACATTAAATACGCGACTCATTGATTCGAGTTCACCAAGTTATTAAACATTAATAATGTAATTTTTATGTACAATCTTGACTACCTATTTTTAGTATTTGCATACACGTAACAAATTCTATTACTCTCGCTTCAGACATTAATTGTCAGGAACTTATTATTTCCAAAAGGATGTAAGAAATTTGTCGTATTTTCGCAAGTCTGTATTTGAAAACAAAAACCATGTTTCATGTGGTGACGTGGAAAACAATTTTCTTGGTACTCATAGGAGAAACGACACCTGTCGGGTAGCACCGGACGTTGGGAAAAGCCTTCGAAATGAAAGTGACGGAACGAAAGGAGACGCGTTCATTTCTCACTTTTTATTCCGTTCTAATTGTAATGTTTGACATTTGACCGACATATTGTACACGGACGTTCGGGGATTAAGCAAAAGTGTCACTTAGCAGGGCTTGACGTCGTCGTCGTAGTTCCTCGGCATCGGAATTCTCTCGAGGACAAACCAGTGATTGCACTTGCACCTCCTCGGGTAGCCTTCGTGAAGAAACCAAAATATTAACTTGTTGTCGTCGGGAGTACAGTGACAGCCTACGATCCTTTTGTCATAGACCGATAACACAATGTTGGGACAGTCTTTGGTTCCTGGGCCACGTTTCCGGGGCAGCAACATGTACGGGTCAAGGTTTCCTTTGGCGTATTGTATGGCTTGCCATCTTTCTTCTCCCGTCGCCAGTGCCCACGGGTCAACATATTTCGGGCACGCTGTTGCAGTGTTGAAAAATCGTAGAAAGGGAGCAAGTGTCCTGAGTGAAAAGTCTATATGTACAGGTGTTCGATTAATAAGTTTTATAATAGTCCGAACAACTCACCTGGGCTTTAATAAGGCGGCCATTTTGTCGCAAACTGCGCTATTCAATGAAAAAAACAAAAGCATCGGCGTGAAACCGTTCAAATTCGGAAGTGTTTCCGGAACTTTACAGTGGTTGCTTAGTTAACTACTCGAACTGTCGGACGAGTGTCAAACGAGTCCGGTTTCTTCTTATTTTCTTTTTTATTCGCAAGGAAAATGAAGACATTAAAATTCCGGTTCGATTCAACGAGATTGGTTTAATTGAAAAAAAGAGTCGACAAAATTCTAAGCGAGCATAACAAATAAATAAATAAATAAGTAATATTTACATGTACATTTACGTAGTGTAGATCGGGTTGCTCGGACGACTCTCGTGAAACACTTAAAATTACAACTGTAGTGGTGCGACAAAGGCGAATAAAAGTTTATAAATATCAATTGCAAAATGCATAAAAATATAACTTTAACGAAGTTAGCCCACGTCTCCGATGTCTCTCATTGCTTTTTCAGGTTTCTACGAAATTTGTGTCTTCAGGTTCAGAACGGGTACTCGTACGAATCAAATCAAACGCGCAAGTTCCGATGCGATGGGATGGTGAGACGGTTCGGAAGGGTTGCGCTTTTCACCCTCATGAATTTCCTCTCGTCTCACGTGGTTCTCATTTACCCGAGTCCCACCGTCTCCTTCCCCGGATAGTTCCAAACCTTTTCCGAATAGTTTTCCTCATCCTTCTCGAGTCAAGTGGCTTTTCCCGGTTTCCCAGTTTGCAGTAATCCGTAAAACACGGGTTGATTGGTCGGTCGGGAAACGCGTCCTTTTCCGGAGCCTTTCTGACTCGAATCATATGGCTTTTGAGTCTCGATCGAGGATTAAGGACAGTCGACTACCCTTAATTACATTATTATTACACTCGGTTACTTCCGGAGACTTTATGGAGACCGAATTTCAGGCACGCCATTTAAGAACTCTAGTGAATTTTACTTGTTCTTTAACGATGGTCGGGGTCGTTAGCTTCCTCTCTGTCTCTCTGCGGCATTGACGTTAGTTGGTGGATGCGAAATTTGCATTTCGTTTTACAGCCGGGAACGCATCCGAACCATTTACATAAACTTATGTGCCACTACATAACACGCTTTAATTAATATAAACGATCGCATCGGTTCGATGACTCGCGACTTGCGCCACCCCCGTGAAACATCCCTCTAGAAAAATTGCGAACGGGCAGGTTCACATTTTCCCTATATAATTCAGAGCCGACGCATAGTGAAGATGTTCATGCGGTGTACGAAGGTGACCGAACCTCTCTTCCCTGGTGAAGTCTTCTGGCACCAGCTGACGAATTTGCAAGTCAACCGGGCGTTCGAACAGTTTAAAACTGACAGATAGTAACACATAAATCTGACAGTTGTACTTAATTTATACTAAAATTAATGGCGGTAAAATAGGCGGACGCGTTGTGGGAATATAAAAAAAATAATTTATTTTCCTTTTCCGTCAGACTAATGAACCGCTCCGCAACTATTGACCAACTGAACAACGACAGGCAGTTCTATTTAATTTTTTTTTTGGTTTGTTTTCCTGGCCCAGGTAGAACATCCGAAAGTTACGAGAGCAAGTTCACGAAAAGGTACGGCCACGACAATTCTGGACATTGGAGGAATGTTGCGAGACCTGTGACAATACCCGTGGCCGCCATGTTTAATTTCGGATTTCAGATTTACGCAAGAATCGCAACTCAAATACCCGAATACTTGCGGTTTATTAAACTATAAAAAATAAATTTTGGGCGTACATAGCAATTTGCTTGGGGGCATTTAATCCGAACGCATTTTTCTTTAATGATAATTTAACTTACATAATTTATATACATCTAAAGATTAACGGGAAGGGAATCATGCCAACATTACAATCTGTAGGACGCTATTTTTTGAGGACGACAAAACGTTTCCTAAATTCTACCGAAATTCCAAATCATTCACGATTATGTTCGGGGTTGATTTAAGCACCAGAACAAAAAAGACTAAACGAGTTAACTCAAGGCATTACAACTCGTGTCAAAAACACGTTATAAATGAGTATAAAAATACTTCGACAAACGTACGTCCTTCTCTACAAATCACAGCCTTCCATAAGTTCCGTTAAAAGTAAATGACGAAGAAGTTTGACGTGTCATGTACACAATTGAAAATGTAAAACCGACTCTTCCCCAACACGTGTTATTTAAAACCCTAAGCTTCGTAAGACCTACTGATATTTTTTGTATTTAAACTAAAATAAATAAATCAATAAATCAGTCAATCAATACCATCTTGCAATGATCTCGGCCACTACCGCCACATGCTGTTGTAAACAGTAGAAATTGTAGTGTACTTTAATTGAAATTCACTCAAAATACTGTTAAAATTGTATAAATAAATAATAGTATCTTCGTTGAATTTTTTATAGTTCTAGTGTCGAAAAATATCGAATGAAACTATCAAAAACAAGTCGACATTGAGAAGTGGGCTATTCAACAGGCACGTACACATAAATATAAAATCAATAATGACGATAGTTAATTATTAATTTTCGTTCAACGATATGTAAATATTTCAAATAACTTTTAGGATAAATTTGCCAATCGAATAGCAATAGTAATAATATTTTATGTAACATCACATTATAAATATGTAGTGTAATAATGTATTGTTATGTAGTTGACGCTTCCTTTTCGATTGCCTTCTTTTCCTTCCTTCCGTTTTTCGTCTGCTGCTGTAGGAAACCTTTTTTTCTATTAATTTGCTGTTGGAAATGGCGGAATTAAGGCACAAGTTTTAAAGCGGCGCACGGAAAAAATGTAGTGTTTTTCTGTGTTTTCGTCTACTCAAAACCTCTTCTTCGATCCTTTTCCTGTCGAAGAAGTCGTTTAAAGGTAGAATTTGTTGGCTTTGAAGTGAACCTTCGTCAAACCCTTGGAGGATTCCAGCCAACTTCTCGGCCTGGGTTTACGGTTCTCCAGCGTCCTTGCGTTTCCCCTCAGCTCGACGTCCAAACTTTTTCTCCGTGGCATGATCATCTCTCTGTCGCAGGACTCTGCATGACTCGAGAGCGACGAGGGTTTCGATTTGGGCGTGGACGACCGGGTCAAGGCGCTGTAGAAAAACATTTTGGAGCAGTTGAAGTTGGAGGAACTTTGGTTTTGCGTGAGGAAAACGTCACTGATGGTCGAGGAACTCGAGGAACGGCTCAGGCTGCTCTCCGATGGTATGGCTGGCATCGTTTCGGGTGTTTTGGGTCCGTCGTAGAACGAGAACGGAAATGTGGTCCATTTTTTGTTCATCTTTCCACGTCTTTCGACCACGTCCGTGGGGGAGAAGAAAACTTGTTCGGTTTGGGTGGAACCGTCGACGGTAGGTTTGGTTTCTTCCGCCATCAGTCTGAAACTTGGGACCGACAGCAATTTTTCCAAGTTTCCTTTCTTCGAAATGACTAATTCGCTTTTGCTCGACGCTATTTGTTGCGGTTGTGAATGTTTCTTTTCGTGTTTGACAACTGGAGGTGGTTCTTCGTCAACCGTTACGGTTATGGTTCCGTTCACGTCATTACTCCCCGCGTCTACGGTAATTTTTGTTTCCTTCGGAGTATTCGGCATGTCGTCCTGCGAATTATACATTACGCAATTTATATCGGCACAGTGTATCTAATTAATATTTTTTTAAAACATTTTAATAATTAATGAAAAAAACCTTAAATAAACTGTTGTCCAACAGCGCTTGCTTTGCAAGGTATCTTTCCCTTCTGATTTTAATGTCCACGTTGGGTGGGACGTCTGCCACAAAGATATCAATCAAGCGGCAGATTGTGAAGACAAAATACTAGAAATGAAAATATAAAATAATCAATATATACAACCAAAAATCGACATAATTATTTATTTCTCATTCTTATTTTTTAGCGATTCTATAAGTTCCGGATTCTACATAAACCCCTTATTATTAACCGTATAAAACCACAAATACATTCACGCATTGAAATTGCGTATGCTACATTTGTACGGGGCGTGCATTTGTTTTGGGTTTAAATTTTAAAATAGTTTTAGAAGTATCGAACTTCTAGCTTGAAGTGTCTTAGATGAATACTTTTTCATTATCTGGTCATGAAATGGAACAAAAACCAAAACAAGAATCGCCGTCATTTTTTTACACATTGGATGCAGAAGCTGTGGAAATTGGTACGACTTTGAGTTGAAAGAACTACTGAAACAACTTTGAGAAGTTTGATTAACTCCAGAAAGAGAGATTATGAAAATGTTGTGAACAGAAAGTTTGAAGATTTTTCTACGCAGTACTTGATAAAATGGTGTAGATTTCTAATATTACTAATATTTAAAAGCCAGTCTTTTTTTTTTCAATGAGAATCCATTGTTTCTATTGTATACGAAACCTTTCATAACTAATCGCGCCTGCCTTTTGTGTTGTCCTTCAAACTTTCACAAATTCTATCACGATTTATTCTTAACTCAAATTCAAAGGGAAAAAAATTTTTTTCTGCGAATTCAATTGAGATGAATCAACAGGTTCTCTCTGACATTTGGTACGGGAAGCTTAAACCGCAATGTCAGAGATCAAAACGAGGGACGGATGAGAAATTAAAGCATCAGATGCTTTGTCCGCGGGCATGGAATATTCCTTAACCGCAGCAAATTCTGCGGGAGAGAAGAAATTCGGGGAAGGATTTTTACCGTTCTCGGAAAGAAAACAAAATTTTAATGTAAATGCAGGAAATAATTTAAAGCGGATTTCCGTTAATCTTCCCAAGCTCTACGTCACTTTCATGTGAGCCTTTTTCCATCGCGTCTGCTCGCTTTTCTTCCAGCACAAATGACAGGTGGGCTAGCAAGAAATTCTCCCATGCTTACCTCAAACGCGAGTACAAATGCGAACTGTATGGCCAACAGTTTCCAGAAGAACATCGTGTAGTTTCCGTTTTCGTCTCTCTGACCGCGATACCTGCATCTCTCCGAGTAGGTACCATTGGGAGCCCAGGAAAGAATGAAATCGTAGTATCCGTCCTCGGACCAGTTGTACTCGTACTGGTACAGGAGTTTCATAAGAAACCTCGACGTGAAGGCGATGAGAAGCCCCTGGAAGGTGGACAGGAGGCGGTTGTGAGTTGCACGCCACTTTCGTTCAGGGAGACTACCATTTGGAGGCACTCACGGTGGGTACTCACGTTTGTTATGACGGCTATGTGAGCCAGGTACTGCATTATTTTAAACCACATGCCGATGTCTTCCGTCCTCTCGGGTATCACCCGCCTCGTGTGACAGACGAATTTCTGAGCGTCCAGCCGGATTTCCACCCAGTTGTTAAGCAAAGCGAAAAGAGGAGCCAGTGGAAATGCCGCGACGAACAAAGTTATGAAACCGAACTGCAAAACTAAAACAAAAATTAAACTTAAACTTGGTACCACTTGTCGAGCAGACACTTTTGATCGATCTCCGATCTGTGAACTCACCGATCTCCAGGTACTCCTGGAAGAGTCCCTCGTTCGGTGACGTGTAATAGTCCTCTTGGACTTGAATTTGGTTTTTGTTCGGTTGCTTTTTGCTCTTCTTTGTTTTCACCTTTGTTTTCAGCCACCACGACTTCACCCAGGGCATTCCAACTTCCATGAAATTATTTATGACTTGTTTACCGATCATGATGATGGCGAGCTGTTGAGCCAACTCAATAAGGCAACCGCCCTCTTCGCACTTAAATTAAAACGACGCTTATAAACGGCCAAAATCTATTATTAAATTTTGTTTTAGTTTATAATATTATTAAATATTAAACTACTGGGAAATAATATTATCCCAAGCTGTGGAAAATATTAAGCAAGGCAACAGCATAAGTAACAATAATAAGTATATATAAGAGATACATCAAACGCATCGTAGTAAAAGTACGGGGAGTGACGTATTTTACTGGTTTTAAATAATAAAATAAATTTAAGTTTTGTGAAGTAATTTGTTTTTGCTGCTCGAGTAGTACTTGAAAAATAATTAATAAGAAAAATAAAGTTTCGTCCAATGTGATGTTACTCATTTAAGTTTTCGTGAAATTAACAGACACTTCTTGCCTCTTATCGTTACCCGTCACTGTTACCATTTCAAAGGTGGAAATGTTGAAATTAAGTTTAATTAATTAATAGTTACCTCCTCGTTTCTCATATTAAAAATATATACATAATTGCCGGGATAACCTACGAATCGTCCCTTGAAAAAAGCTATGTAAAAAATGGAAGAATAAAAATTGACGAACTGGAAAACGAACACCTTGAACGTGTAGTTGTCGTCGTATTCCGATTGCGTTCGATGCATTTCTGGAAAGTAGCAAGAGGCAAAACTGTTAGGTACGATGTTGGAAGGTACGACAGAATAGGACTTGCACGTGAGGAAGGCACGTGTTTACCCCATCGTGTCAGTTTTTGCGCGAGCCACTCGTAAAATTTGCTCATAATCATGATTATGACAAAATTGAGTCCGGCACCGGTGAGATTTGCCATCGTGTGAGCGTAGCCCCGTGTCATGTTCATGTTGTGGAGAGGAATGGCAATGGCGATTCTGAAGACAATTATGGCGAATATGAAGATTATGACGACGGATATCTGAAACGGTAGAAAGACTCGTCGGTTTGCGGTTGAATTTGTCTAAAAAATGAAGGATTACGTGGGTGTTACCTAGATGTTATGTATATAAAACGGTCGACCATGTACAGGTCTTATGGAATTATCATTGAACTGCGACACGACGTGAAAAACACAAAAAAGGCTTTGTCTTCTCAGAGGCTACACCAAAAATATGCCTTCCCTTAACATTTCTAACTTACATAAGTACAGTACTCCTAAACACTCATGCTCGGTAGGAACGAGTACGCATGACGTCATAGTTTTCTATACATACACCAACTTGTGTTCACTGCCGTCTTCTTTAAGACAGATAATTAGTAGTTGTGCAACTATTACCATCACAAAGACGAGTCCCAAGCCGGTGGCGATGCGTTTTCCTCTCTCGTTTTTCGGGAACATGGGCTCTCGCACGCCTGTGACCGGGTTGACGGCTATGAAAGGAGCTTTGGCCGCATATTCGGCTCTCGGTTTTTCTTCAACCCCTTGGAAGTCGGTACAGTCCCACTGGTAGGCTATGGTCGCACACTTTCTTTTCCAGTACTCGAGGAAGGAGACGGCTGCGAACGAAATTTCGATGACCGATCGATAGATTTGATCAAATGGACAATTCGACGCGAAATTTATTTGCAGTTTTCACGTGATTCAATCGCATTTGGAACAATTAGTTGATTGGTTTAAATGACGGGTGTGGGTGAGAATAATTTTCGGCAGTTGTTTTTTGCTCGCGTTCCCTCCTGCTGGCTGTTTGTACGAAAATGTCGCCAGCGGAGAAAACCGTTACTTCTGTTCATGTATTTATTGATTTCGGTCCGACTGACATAAATACACAATCAGAATAATTATTATTGTTCGCCCTTTGTGTTTTATTCGTTGTTCCAACGTGGTTCTGACTTACTACCGAGGAAGTTTCTCTCACTGTGAGACAATATAAGCTTTTTAATGTTGCGGTTCGAATGACTTGTTTGATTTTGACAATATATTTAACTCCCTGGTACTTTTTTCTTCCCGTTTAAACTCTGGTTTAAGTACAGTTTACAGTACCTGTTTACAGAGTCGACGACATACATCTCTCTGTATAAGTGATATTTTTCCCTAGCGCACGAAATTATTCATTAAATTTTTATTGTTAATAACATGAATAATAGAACACGAGTAAACATCACAATTCACAAGTTAAAAAAGAAAAGTGCGGGAGTTAAAAGGGAGCGAGTGGAGACATCCGCAGACCACGCTAATTAAATATCAATCAATTATTGGTCGGGGGTGGCTAAAACTCACCCCAAAAACTGATGAAAATTGAGTAGAAAACACTGCCGGGGTGATCGAATAAATAGGATATTCTGATGTAGGTGCATATGTCGTAGAGGTCCCAGAACTTGCCAAATTCGTGCTGCGGGCACATCTTGTACTTGCCGGGCTTTTCGCAGACGTCGTTCGCGTACGGATTGTCAAAAACCGTGACGAGTCCGTACAGGAAGACGAGAATTCCAACGGCGGCAGCGGGAAACAGCCAGGAGGTGTAGAAACCTGGAAAAGGACACGGGGCGACGTGTGAGAACTTGGTGGTCCAACAAAATAAAAAAGAAACTTGTAAATTGTCGCCAACTCACCGAGCCAAGCGAAGTAAAAACCGACTTTTTCGCCAAAGTAATTTCTTATGTGGTCCAGCGGCTGGTACTTGTACCATCTGCCCCACCTCGCCCAGTACTCGTAGAGAATTTGTCTAGGATTAAGCTCTTCTGGGTTTTTAATAACTCCCTTTTTCTTTTCTACCACATACGGCCCCTATAAAATAATTCAATTAGAAATAACCTAAAAGCTCTTTTTTATGAATTTATTTAATGGTATACCTGATGGCTATTAATCTAACCGAACTTACACCCATTGGACACTACAACCGTACTATAAAATATGGCCACAATAACTACAAAAATGGTAACGAGAGGGAACTCCCTGCCGACCATCAGCCCAAACGTATATGTGGGTTTATACAATTTTATTTATTTTATTTTATTCTATTGATGTTTGCTAACGAAGTTGAAGTTCTTGGTATTCGAGTTCTGGTGTGAGAACATCACTGGCTTGTTAGCCGTGCAGGGCAGCGAACTAATCAACTTATTCCTCCCTCAAAGGCCGAGTTCTCATTTTTATTTATGGAGTTTGCAAAGAAGCGAGTCTAAGACAAACGACGGGTTCTACTGAAGGACGCGACCGGAATTCAATTAATTTTTTTATTTCCGACGTTTCTTAACGGGTTTCATAACTTACGTCGTGGAGCGGGTAAGCAGCAATGAAAACACCTTCGTGGACCAATCGATTGATGCCAACTTCACCTTTTCTCTGGGTTCCGAAGACGGCACTGGAGAGAACTTCGTTGACGATGCGAATTCTCTGTATGGTCGTGAAATAAGTGTCTTTGTTTTCGCTCCCGAGAAACCTGTCAATTGAAATTGATAATATCGATGAGGATGTCGGATATCGATGTCGAACGCTTGCGGACCCCGAGTCACGCGAACCGTTTCCTGACTCACCTGTGCAATTTGTTTTCCCGGAACGGGCAGGTGTAAAAGTGCAGGGGCTCCGTCGGCATTGTCAACTTCATGGGATTCGGCAAGCCGAAATACTTGAGAAAACTGTCCGATCCGTTTCGGAGATCTGATTTTTCCGTTTTCAGCTGGAATTAGATCGGAGAATCCTGTGTTTTGGAATTAGTGGAACGACAACGGCAACGGCACAGGACTATATAGGAAAATTTTGAACTTAGCCCCGTGTCGTCGAGTATTCGTTACCGATCTGCCAGAGTAATAATTTTTCCATCGGGGTGCTAATTACGCGTTGTGCACCTGTGCCTGTTTTGACGTTCGGACGCTTGGGGACGACCTAGGCAGTGTTTCGTCTATGAAATTTTTCTAGGAAAATAATCAGGCGAAGCTTGCACTCATTTGAGTTGAGTCTTTAATACAATGACGTGAACAATCATTGAAAATGAACACAAACTCAATTGTGTCTAAATAGTTCAATAAACTTAATCGCACTCGTAGTGAAGTATTATTAAATAAATAAGCAGTAAACTATAATAAGTATAAATAAATAAATAAATACATAAAATAATGCAAACATATAATTTTAAACCTAGAAATTGAATTTATTTAAATTATCATACCGAATTCTGCATTATAATTCTAAAACAAAGTGTTTTATGTAAACTATGTAAACAGCAACGCTACATTAATCAAACTATTAATGGACGGTATGAATTCGTGTTTATTCTCACGCCACATGGAATAATTGTATTATACATAAGTATTTGAAGCTTAACCAGCTGGTGTTTGTAGTAAATGTTTGTAATCCTATAAACTTGTTTGAATCGCCAGGTCGAGCACCGAGCACCTATTAATTCTCAACTTTCTCTCTTAATTAATAGATTACGTGGGCTTATATTTACGGGATCGTAATTGTTAATGATTTTAAGTATTAAGTAAAAATGTTAATAAAAATAAGGAACACGTAGTTCTTTCCATTTGTTTTTACGCAGTCCTGATGATCGCGGTTTTGATTTTCCGTAAAATACCACAAACATGTCAAAATTATATTTTTGATAAGAATTCTTATCGGTGATAAGGAATGACGTATTTTTGGAAGGACCGTCTACTAAGTAACAAAAGTGAGAGGAGGTTAATTCTGTTTGGAATAAGAACTTCCACTACAATTCAAACTACAACACCGAGTGACTGGATAAATTCGCCATCACTACAACCGAGGGTGTGCGTGCGTGGTGCGTGCGTTTGCCGCAGTCACAACAACCAGAGGGACACCACAACTCTACAAAAGTAAAACACTACACTCACCAAAAGGGGAGCTCTCAAATTGAGTTCTTCGGCGTATCGGCACAAGACCGGCCACGTCGCGTGTATTTTCAAGAAGACAAATGCCTTTTTCCCGTGTTCGACGACTTCCTCTTCGATTTCCAGCCCGGATTTCTTGATGTTGGCCAGAAACTGGCTACGCCACTGTTCCTTCTTCGTCAGGTCGATCGTGTCCTGACTGAATGTGCTCCAAGTCGACTCGGTCGCTACCTTGTCCTTATTTTTTCTTCTCTTCGTATCTGAATCGGAAAAACAGCAGGGAAGACCGCGAATTTATTTTCAATAGACGTCTATAGAACTTCTATAGAATTCTACTAATCGGTTCATTCCCGTTCAACGACTCAGTAGTCTGGGGCTTTAAAAAAAAGAAAAAAAAAATATAGGACTTATCCTGCGCATTCCTTCGAGGACCATTTTTCAATTGTACAGGAGTTTCTCACGTTCGGCTTTTCTTTTTATTTTTCTGGTTCTAAATTATTATTGATCGGTTATTTTTGTCCCCCTCCGGATACTCCACAAGATCCCGAAGGTTTTCATCATTAGAAAATTAGAGCCGGGGAGAGGAAGTTCTCTGGTGGCAGGAGCCTCGCCTGGCAACTGACTCTAATGGAATTTCCATTTGGTAAATTCGTTTTGACCCCCCCAAGTCTTCGCGACCTGATTAGAAAGAGCCGATGTCTTCTGGTGAACTTTAAATGTCAAGCTCCGAGCTTTAATTCGGCTTTCCATGCACTACCACATTTATTTGTAGTGTAGGGGGTGGGTCGAACTAATTTCGGCATTCGCGAGACCTTGAACGGTGGGTGAACTTTGTGCATTAATTAAATTCGGTCGGAGGAGCAAGTTAGCAACATCCTTTTTCGACTCGTGGAATTCTCACGATTCCTGTGACGTGGCTCGTAGAAAAGTAGTCAACCGGAAACGGAAGCAGGAAACGATTCTTACCTTCCAAGTTCTCGCTGAACACCAGAACGTAGTCGATTTTCCGAAGTCCGTCCGAGAAGAATATGCTGTGTCCGAGTTTGTCGGGAATCTGTGCGAATTCCCGGCATTTTGCGTAGTAACGTGGAAGATCCTCCGAATCCTGGGAAGGAAATCGTGTGAAAAGGTTTGCTCGTTTGGGGGCGGGAGAAAACTGCGAATCATACCCCCCCTCGGATTAACTATGAAAACTCACAACGTGTAGAAAAAAACGGGAATAATCGTCGACTGATCTCCTGCAGGATCCGTATCTCTTGATCCTCCGTTTCGTGTTGATCCTCGCGATTCCCTGTTGTATCCAGTTGTGCGATTTTCCACACGACTGATCCTGACGATTTCTCTGCTCGAATTCGCACAACTCGACGCTGTCCGTTGACTTGACCCATGCTGTCGACATGTCTTCATCTCTGTAACGGAGATTCACACAGGGGAAATGGTCGTGTGTTTGCAACCCATGGACCCGTTCGATTCGCGTCACAGACACGCCAGAGAGAGAACCGCTCGCCTAGAAATAGATTCTTCCTCTGTTGTGGACGCGTACGTTCGCCTATTGTCAACCGGAAGACTTACCACCGGTGTCGACCTTTTCTCCCTCACCCGGACGAGAACTCACTTTTTTTCGGGTAGGTTGCGGTACGAGTTCTGTTGCCGTTCGACTGCCAAAAATACAACGGAGCCCGACCTGTTCAAACACAAAGCACCCCAACGCAAATTCTCCGAACTTATCAAAAGTCAACCGATACCACTTGTGGGTGTTTGCTCGGAACGTGAATTTCGGGTGAAACAAATAACTAACACAACAAAAATGTTCAGGAATGGGCGGAAACTCTTAAAAGAAAAAAAAAACACGCAGGGCATGAAGTAAAATATTGATTCTGTTTAAGTGAGAAGTGGTGAAAAAAAAAATTAACCCCTTTTGGGAGACACCAGGAATTTAATGGACGACCGAATTGTTGACAAAATCGCGGGCCCACCACTAGTTGAGCCATTTAACGGATGTAATCGACCATGACGAAACTAATAGTGAAACTATTCCACCCTCCACGTGATTACACCCGGAAAATTCCGTCTGGGGGTGTGTTGCCACATCTCCTCTCTATTTTTTTTATTAATCGACTGGACAAGAAGACACCGCGTGTGTGTCGCACCCTCCGAAGTGTTTTAATTCGTCAACTTTATTTTAAGAAAACAATTCGTCGACTGACATTTACATAACTCGAAAGGTCCCCGAAAATAAAAATTCTTTTCTTTTCGACCGGGTCGATTCAATTTCACGAGGCTCCAGGGAACAAACACGATGACGAGAGTGGTGGTGTTGGTGTGGCAGAAACCAATCGTTCAGACATAATCAGAATGCGAAATCAATTTCGATAGATAGAAAGTACAACGAGGGAGGCCCAGCTGAGTAGGTGGCAGCGTCAGGGACGGCCTAACCACTTCGGAAGGAAAATTTTACCCAACGAACGATCACATCGGCCGGAAAATGTTCGGATCGAAGCTCGGGGAGAGAAAACGATTTAGAGAAAACGTAGAAAACGTCTGTCAGATAGAAATTGTCGAAATGGTGGCGAAGGCAAAAGAAAAAACAGCCCGGAAAATTGATCTGGTCGCATGGCGTTCTTTCCCCGAGTTTCTTCTGCGATTTTCCACGCGGAAACGAACGTTTTCTCCTCGAATCGATGCGACGCGGTCAATTAATAGCTCGAACCTTTTCTTTAATGTTCGTTTTCGTTTACCTGATTCCTTCATGAAACGAAATCCGTTATGCAAAAGACATGGCCGTTATTTGCGTGAAATTTAAACGGAGAGAAGACTCTCATTGCCACGGGGTCGGCATCGAACTGAGTCGAAGTTTCAGCCATCGGACTTTACCGCATCGCCCTCTCTTTGCTTCTACAAATCCACCACTGCGCACATCTTCCTTTCACCTCTTGGCAGTCTTTGTGCCCGATGTAATTCGATGGTCGAGCCCGTTCGAAGTCCTACGCTTTTGCCTTTCGCCACCGTGCACGAGACCTCGAGGACCAACCGCCGGAAAAACAGTTTAACGCCGGGGTAATGAGAAAAACAAACAGGTTTGACATTAATGAGACGGAGTCGTCGTCGTCGTCTGCCTTAAGCTTTCCACCCCTAAAACTCAACTCCTTACGTTTGTCGAATAGAAGGGAGGTTGATCGTCTCTGTCGGTGGTTAACCACCGACACAGACGATCCGTCAGCAATCGTCTGACGAGTACGTGGGAAGTCACCTGCTCAGGCAACGCGGTGCTGCGTTTTACCGTGAAGAATTGTAGGTCGTACCAGGAGTTGAGTCTGTTGGTTTTTGTAGTCGTACTGAAATAGTATATTTTGGCGTTTACATAGATACAATTACAAATATTGGAAATTTTGAGTTTTTAGGTCGAGTCAAGTCACGTTGTACGCAAAAACATACGGAAACGTTTAAATAGTTTGCCTATCGCCTATGGTAATTAATCTACACACACAGGTGTTGACAGGTGTTCGTTGTGTTAAAAAACATAGCAGAAGAGTTGTAACAAAAGGAGAAGGAAGTAGAGGAACATTCTTGTGTGTGTGTGGTGTGTTACGTTGCTGAAAGGGCCAAGTTGTTCGATGTTCGCAAGGTCACCAAAAGAAAGGAAAACAGTCCTCAATTAGAAAGTTTTACAACATCACGACAAAACGCAGTCGTGTAAAAGGAAAATATTGTGGTCTGTTGGTCGTTTAATAATAATAATCATAATAAAAAGCTGGGTAAATTTCCTATACAGCCGAGAATAAAAGATCTCGTTTCTACCCGTCAGACTTTTCACTCGTTCAACTCTTCCTTTCAGCCATTTTGGTGGATTGTTGTTTGAGCCTCGCTAAATCTCTTCCTTTTGTGTTGTCCTCTATTTTTAGGCGTGTGTTTTGTTCTCTCGCGAAACCGGAGGAAGCAAAGCCAACGAGACGAGGAAAAAAAAAACACTTTTTGTTGGTGAGATTTATTTACGTGCGTTGCTGCCGATGAATACGTTGATTGACAACAAAAGATGTCGTATAGTTAAATTAACAATTGTTGTGAGGAAATACGGCCGTGTGGCTGACTCCCCTCAAGCACAACGGCAATGTTTGAGCGACAGGAAAAAAAAGCAATTTATTTTCTTGTACACCACCTGCTTCCGAAGTCAGCAGTGAAGTCAGCAGTCAAGGTACTCGTCCCAAACTTTAAGTTCTTTGTTATTTATTTGTAACACATGAAATATTATGTATGTAAAGATATATAATTTGTAGTTTATTGACCCTTACGGACTGTTGTGACCATATGTACATAACATGGGATAGGCAGTTGTGTTTGAGAGAAAATTTTCTACTTTTCTCTGCCATCTCCTCTGCTTAGACTGGAACGGTGAAGATAAACTCGAATCAAAGAATACATAAAATACTAATAAAATAGAAAAGCAACAAGCCGAGTAAGTTCAGTGCCGCGTTCGACATCTCTTGGAGAAAGTTTAAATTTCAACGGTCAACTGCTTTGCCTTTGCAACGAGCTTCGTCATTTTGACTTGCGCTGGCGCTGCAGTCTGTTTCCTTTGCGACTTCAAATATTATACTGAAGTCAGTATATATCTATAATATATAAACACATCGTGGTTTTTATACAGCCCGAAGTAAACGTGGTGAAGTGCTTGAGCTTTTTTGAAAACATCACAACCAAAAGGTAATGAAAAAGCTAATCGGAAAGCTCCAAGTACGTTTTTTACCAATTGAAATTCGACGTTTTCAGGTCGTTTCTTCAGGTGTTCACCCGTCGAAAACTTTGATTTCGTCTGCGACCAGTCAATTCCTGCGTGACGTCCGGCGTCAGAGTTGGTTTTCGCACGCTCGAAAAACATTTTGAGTTCTACGAAGGGCGACAATCCCTACCAGACACAATGAGTTTGTCATTCACCCGACTTCCTATTTATTATTCAGTTTTTGCTTTGGACACAATTTACCTTCGTCGCAATGTACAAATCGATTAGTTAATTATTTATTCGATGATAATTTGTCCTTTCGTAAAACAAAATCGTATCGAACGACGACACACCTCTACCCGCGACGTGGGTAAAATTATTCAGGTAACCGAAAAACAAAAAGAAGCAAAACGGGAAATAAATGAAAACGATTCCGCCACAAAATAGAAAACTCAGGTGTCACAAAGGACCCGTTAAAAACCGGAAATGATCTCTTCAAACAGGAGGAAGTGAGGTTTGACGCTCCCGAAAAAACGCCCAATCAATGGGAAATTACAACCGGACGTATTTCCTCAAAATTAGTTTCGTTCGAGAAATTATTACCAGAACTTTCCATCGTTCCGCGTTCCTTTTTTTTAGGTGGGAAGACGAGGAGGCTGACAATGGTCGTGGCGGTGGTGGTTAGTTTTTCCTGCAAATAAATTGGGTTCCTAGTAAAAAAATAAAAATAAAATGGAATAGTCCTAGAAGTAGACGTCTGACAAGGTCGGTCGTGTGATAAAACTTTTATTGTTTTTGTTATTATCACCATTTGTTTACTTACATGACTGCCAATCGATGGTTAATGGGTCGTTTTAACCGGATCATTGGCAAATTATTTGTCCCGCGACTTTTCCGAGAAGGCCGTCGCCATTAATGAATTTTTCCCTTTTTCACGATTGACCTTTGAACTTGTATTTTGCCATCGTGTGAGACACCCGTTTTGATGCAATGACCCCGCTCTCCGTATCGGATTCACGAGACACCCCGTACCTGTACGATGCAATGCTCTGACCGTTTGTTTGTCGACCCTGTGGAACGTTCCCGAAAGTCTTTAAACCTTCTGTACTTGGAACTTCTCAAGCGAAGAGATTCGTCTGGTTTTGGTGTGCTGGAAAACGAAGGACATCGGTGGAAGTGCAACGTAGACATTCTGACTGAATTATTGACGCTGAGTGACGCGAAGACGTGAACTTAATTTTGGGTTAGGTGGGGTTTTTTGTTGTTTCAGTTTGGAAAGCGACGACGGGAAAAGAGGAAAATTCTACTGAACCAGAATGTACGCGATGCTGTATATGAAAATTTACACGACGTAATCCTTTTGTTAATACCCGATACTGCACCGTACGATTAAGTACTTGATGAACTCCGTTTTCGCTTTTGTAGCACAAAACTTGTAATAAAATAAGAAGTATATTTTATGCATTAAAGTGTGTTGTATGTTGTAAGGCATTATACATAAAATACAACTTACAACGGGAACTGCGTACCACATACAACTAAATACGTGTTTTTAAATATTTAAATTTTATTTGTACATATTTTTATAATTCTTATAGCACAAATTCCAACCGGCCATGAGCCTCTTGTCGAAATTACGTACGACTCCAAGGGTAGCAACACTTTTGTACATCTCAAAGGTTTCTTTTAGTGACGTTTTGGTGGTGACATAAATACAACATAAGGTCCTTTTAATAGAAACATAATAAACACATGTAACACGGATTGTGTGTTAATAAATTATTTTTTGCCTTCTGCTTGTCTTCAGTCCTGGCCCCGTTCTAAACGGTTCTTCGCTACCCCTCGGATGTGGGTGTTTTAACATGCCCGGGGAAACTCTTGAAACAGTTCCAGTCTCGAGTCCTCACTTCCCTTACATTATTGATACATAAAAGAAATCAATCCCGCAATAAATTTCATCATCCAACGCGGTCAATTTGTGTCTAATGAAATGTACGGTTCGTATGGAATTTTATTGTTCTGTCTTTTCGCCAACACTCCGATTTATCTAGAAAATATAGCGTCATTTCCTTTAACGACTTTCCTCAGATAAAATACAAGAGATGTTTGGTTGTTTCCAATTTTTAAAACTTGTATAAAATCCCCCGGTTGTTGAAAGTTGGGCGAAGTGTTTGTCGACGGTTAAGACAAGAAATGGGGTGGTCGTGTGAGTCGATTACAGTAGTCACTACAATGTAGAAAATGTTGCGGACACTGAAAAGTAAAAGTAAAATGTTTGACGCTGTAACGGACGGACAGAGGGAAGTTCAATGGTAAAAACGTATATAGCAAGTTTAAAATTTGTCTTCGGATTGGACTGAAGTCGTGAAAAGAACTGGGACAACATTCGTCGTGTGACAAATGGAAAAAGAAGTGAAAATCCGAAGGGGACGAGCTTTTATGAAATTGATCGGACCACAAACCTGTCGTCGTCGCTGTCGTCCTCGTCCTTTTTCAATTCTTTTCTCCGTCCAAAAGCTCCGACGTTACCCCACGAGATTGATGACGTTTATTTTAAAAAGGAAATCGGATAATTGAAATGACAATGATTTAGTACTTAGCAAATACTGGTAATTTCAAACGTCGTTTGTTCCCTTTTTTTTTCTCTTTTTTGAGTTCCCAGAGAGGGATGAATGGCCGAGGAAGATGGCGGCGCAAGGGCGAAAGTCGCCCCCGTCACCACGGGACGCAGAGTACCGAGAAAGCGAAAAGATTAATGGTAAGGTAAAGCTTTAAGAATTCGACAACTTTTCATGTCATTCACTCGATTTTGGAACATCAAAGAAATCCGAGACGTCTCTTTGAGGGGATGTAAAATGGTTTTTCTTTTGCTGGAAAGTCACCCGAGAGAAAAATTCTTAATTGAAACAGATTTTGAGCTCGAAAGGGTGAATTGAGGCCATCGGTCACCCCGTTCTGGTATTTCTATACACTCGAGTTGGTACCCACTCTGGTACCTCGCGATAAGTTCGGCACACTAGTCGTGTCGATACTCCTCGTGTGGTTGATTGGTTTTTCAAACTTCCCTGTTCCTTTGGGGTTGTCACGTGGGAATTTATGTTGTAGGTTTTGGAGGTGAGACTGCAACGTATTTAAAACTTTTGCGGTTTGATTGTATCACTCGTTGTGGTGCTTATTAATTTACTATTACTTTATTAATTTATGTTTTTGTCCACGTGGCGAATGATCGATAACCGAAGAAGTGTTTGGGAGTTGAGTGGTCTGCGGACTTGTCACTTCATCCCTTGAATTTTATTCTTTTCAGTTATGCACTGGGTGTCAGCAAGACAAGGGTATTTAATGTTTACATACAGTAGACCGTACAGTTTAACAATTTTAACCCAAGAATGGTTTTCCGCACCTAACTCAATGCTAAGCCACTGCAAACGGCTGCCTGTTTAACATCCGTGGGAAAATATTGTAGTGTATACAAAAATTTTACTTAGTACCGAATAATGTAAATTACAAAGTCAATTTTTTTTTAAAGAAGGAGACTCCTAACTATTATTATTGATAAATAAGTAAATAATAAATTCATACATTAGTAAGGACTCCCGGTCGGCAGTCAGCCCCTCTTTTAAGTGTAAGTGAAGTGAAGAAGTAAAATTTATCACTGGAATTTTGTACAGGTAGATAATCCACACGGGATGGGACCGTCACGGCAGGTAATAGGCCTTGCCTATTTTAATAGGCTTTTTTTTATCTACGGCCGTTTAGGCCTTTGTAATTGTCTGTCTTCACTTCATTTGATATTTACGGGTAATTTGCAGCAATTAAAATTCATAGTGGAAGTTACGATTCACTCGGAAAATCCGATGATATCGATGTTTTTATAAATCTTTCGATTCCCACCTGTGCATCGAGCCGCTGCCAGATTTTCATCAGTAGAATTCGAGATGGGTGCCTGGACGAGTTCGACGTTTTTAACTATTTTTTTCTTGGTCGGTTCCGTTGCCGGTAAGTTTTACGTAAATCGTCATTCGTGGACCGTGGAACTTATTAATTCTATTAATAATTTACTCGAGCATCAATTATAAATTCGTTCGTTTCTTTTATTTTTGACCGACGACAGAAGCTTCTCACGGGACCGGTAGAAATGACTGTTTTCCTAACTTCGGTTTGTAGTCATCCGTAATATACTCAGAGGGGTGAAAATTATTCGGGGAAGAAAATTTAAACTACAACATTGGGTGTACTGCAAACCACGGGTGGTCCCGTGCGCGTTGTCGAGTAACTATTAGAAATAACTAATAAATAATTAAAGAGACGATACGTAATAAATAATGTAACAACCCAACTCATATACTAAAGCAACTGATATTTATTATTGCTTATATCTGAAGAACTAATAAGTGAATACTAACAACTATAATTGAATAATAATAATAATGAATAATAGTAGATGACCTTAGTAAATATCTAGATAATCAATAAAAATACGTACATAATTCAATAATTTGGGAATAAAGAAAATCACACTCGTTCAATTGAAGTTAACTATTTAAAATTTATTAATGAAATATAGTTGTATGTAAAATAATATATACATAAATAAAACTAGAAATTAGTTGTATTGGTACTCGTATGGTTTTTCAGTTTAGTAAAACATGACAAAGTAGAACCTGAATTGTAGTGTAGTTGACGTCATTGAACATTCGTCATCAGCAGATCGACAGGTTTGTCAGGTATGCTTACTCGATACTGTCGATAATTTATTTATTTTTTTTCATGCAAGGAACCTTTTCTCACTTCTACATACCTGATGATAAAGTGGAAATCACCAACGACAATGGAATTAAAATTTCTGATGCGGAAACAAACGACCCTAAACTGAGCTATGAGGACGAACACGACTTGACGATTTTCGATGCGAGGGAAACGGTCGCTCAGGTGGAGAAACTCTTCGGTAAAAACTGGATTATGATGGGTGACTCTCATGGAGAACCGCGTTTTGGCATCCTTAGAAAACACGAGAGGGACCTACACGCCCACACCCACGACATCAAGCATTTGATTTTCCCAAGGCAGGTTCACTACAAAACCACTGGTGAGAGTTGACCGATTTCGAACGAGAAAATTGGTTTTTGTTGTTTCTGCAGGCACGATCCTAATGGAGTTCCGACGACCGACATTAACACCACTTACTACGATCCGACTTTACCCACGAAGATCATCATCCACGGGTGGACGTCGAGTAGCCACGACTCTATTGTCCGTTTGATAAGAAAAGGTACTCGCCGGGTACTTACCGTAACTTTCTCTCCCATTCTTGTATTTTATAATATATAGAAAGTGTATATGGATTTTTGCCACGACAAGTAGATTTTTTTATAGTTGCAATGGGAACCACCGAGAGACATGGCGTACAGCTCAGACTTTCTCGTTCGTTTCAGCATACGCCAGAGTGGGCACGTACAACATCATTGCCTGCGACTGGGGCCCAATAAGCCACGACGTCGTCTACTCTCGTGCTGCTCATTCGACCAACTTGGTTGGTGTCATACTCGGAATGTTCATTGACAATTTGGTGAAAGTCAGGGGATCCAATTACTCCGACTTTCACTTGATCGGACACTCGTTGGGTGCACACGTGGCCAGTGCTGCTGGGAAATTCGTCAAGCAAAAAGTCGGACGAATTACCTGTTGAGTATTGTCCATCGGGAGCTTATCCACCGGATTACCCGCGCGGCAGAACACGTTAATTTCGTTTTACCTTCTTTTGTCGTCAGGTTTGGATCCGGCGGCTCCGTGTTTCGTCAACGACGAGAACTGTAACATGCTCTCTCCTCTCACAGAAATAAAACTCGACGATGCTCTGTTTGTCGACGCCATACACACCTGCGTTGGATCGGCTGGAATCCGGGAGGCCATTGCACACGCTGACTTCTTTCCGAACGGTGGCTCTCCCAGTCAGCCAGGTTGTCCGTCCGTTCGCGTCCTGCAAGGTGAGTTGGAAACGCTTTGAGATTTACACTTCGTGCGGTGGAAAATACACACGCACGCACTCGCGAAGGAAAATGGCTCAGGTGAAAATATCCAGAAGCGAAAGCAGAGGACTTCGATGTAAGGCACGTATGCGACCTGTCATACAGAAAGTTGGAAGTGTTGCGTTGCTACCTCCCCAGGGATTGAAATCCTGTCTGTAGATAGACGACGTATGTACAATAGAAAATTAAGGGTAGACCCGCCGCGTTTAGCCCCGAGGGGCTGCAGAGCTACCGTGAATATTAACAATTCCATACGTAATGAGACACAACGACAGAATTTTCAAAATCGAAAACGCGCGGGCCCGACTCCGCCATGAAAACGAAACAAACTCTTTTTTTCTCATTTAAAAAAGGTTTTATTCTTTCCGTCGTGGGTACCCTTAGAGAAGTACCGCTTGCTCGGTACCCGTTACAATGTTTCCGATTTGTTTTTTCAGAGGCGTGCAGTCACTGCAGGTCCTACGAATATTTCGCCGAATCTGTCGACTCCACCATGTTTGTAGCGAGAAAATGCGACAGTTACAAGCACTACACTCAGGGTAAATGCGACGACAACGAATCCGTCATAATGGGAGAACATATCGACACCAACGTCACCGGTGTATTTTACCTGAAAACTCATTCCAAGTCACCTTTCGCCATGGGTTAAAGGCAGAACCACCAAAAAAAGGGATGGATGCTCCGAGGTGACGCGACTTAAATAAGAAGGAACACACTTTGACGAATTTTAACTTATTTGAAAAAATATTGTTACATTTAAATTATTACAACCAAAAAAAGGATGTTACAACACCTGGAGTCTCATTGATGTACAACTATATCCCCAAAAACGATTCTTTGCCACCGTACCACAGCGTGTTGTATTTAACACGTATTCCGCATTTAAACCAAGAACCTCAAAAGTACCAGTATCCTACTGAGTCCTAACAGTTGGGTAGTAAAAACTAATTACCAGGGTAGTTGGCCAGCAACGGATAGTTACTTAAGAATCCTACTGTAAAAAATAAATTTATGCACGGGGTGATTCACTAATAAATATATTCATCGACATATATAGTGTCTTTTAAAATATTAAGAACTACAAAATGGTAAAATAATTAAACGTATTGAGGTGGAGGTAAACCAAGACAAGAAACTACAAAATTACAGTGAGTCTTACTGAACTTAACAACACCAGTAAATGGTGAAACTTGGTGAAGTTTGTTTGCGGCATACGAGAGAAAGGAATTCTTATGGAAAACCATAAGAAGAACTAAAAATTTGGATTTTCACAAACAGCCAGGTGTACGTATGTATTCTAACCAGAATGACGGCCATGAAACTAATTAATAACCAAACATGGCGTATTATACATAACCTTAATAAATATAAAACCGCGGAATTATTTCCTTTATTCTTCCCATTTTCTTACGAACGCGTTCGTCGGTTGAGTATTTCTCGTTTAGAACTGGTAATTTCCGAAAGGAAAGAATACACTTAAAACTATCAAACTTAGTTTTTTCACTACACCCGAAAACCGAAAACAGACACAAAAAACTCAATCGACCAAGTGACGTTCCCAAGGAGAATGTCGTTGGCCTGAGAAATTTACTAGTCCGTGTCTTTTATCAGGACGTAAAATGTCACTTAAAACAAATTTAACGGATTTTAATTAATAGTTTTCGAGTCCGTCGTACGATAGTTTTATTTTTAACGGAGTCAAAACTCCGGTTCCTTTGTGTTTCCCTCGCTCCATTCAAATCGATTTGGAGTTGAACGCTTTGTGCCGAGATGAAGGATTGCTCCCGATGGTATTCGATATATAATTTCTCACAATTTTCGAGAGAACGCTTCGAGGCAGACATGATTTTTTTTTCTCCATTTTTCTCTTACCGAGAAAATGCCGAGGGAAAAATCACCTGAACCGAATATAACTAATAGTTTTTTTTCCTGTGTATTAAAAGGAACGAGACCCCTGGGTCCGAATTATGGCGGTGGAATTTTAAAAAAAACCACCCGTGTGCCACCTTGTGAAACTTAATGGACCCCGCTCGAACTCCCCGACATCTGTATGTGTAGTAGTTTCTCTTATTCACTCCCCGAAAACTAACTTCCCTAATTTATTTCAAACTCTCCTATGGTTTTTTAGTATAGTTCGTACACTTCACAGTATCGTATAATTTGATTACGGTGAGTAAATTTTGGTTTGTTTCGCCGGGAATTTGGGAGCGAGCGGTCAACGGGCAAGGGAACACCTTTATATATTATTTATATTATAAAATGCGTTTGTGAGAAAATATAAATTTGCTGTGTGGAAAGTAACTATCTCTTGCAGAAGTCGTGCAGAGTATAAAATTATAATAATATTCATATTCGAACGGACAATCAAATCTCGAAATGAAATTGCCGGATTCGTCCCATGCTAAAAAGATAAATTTTGTGATCTGCACAAAAATATGAAACCACCACTACAGTAATAATAATATTCACTCGGGTAATTAAAATTCATTTGTATCACACTGGATGTGCGCTACGTCAACGTTTCACCAAGAACTGATTGAAATGACAGAACCGGAGGGTCAGAGTGAACATCCTCTTTTTGGTAGTTGGTGTAGGAGGTTTAGGCAACTAACGCTAACAATGCAATTTTAGTATATACGGAATTTAAATATTGAGGTGAAAGCTATACATCAAGCTATGCAGACGGGGAATTTATATGTTACATAATTTTTTTGTTATAATAATTACTTCATTAAATATGGATTCTAACTGGCCATAAGGCTTGGGGTCGGAATGTATATTTTATATAATATTGGGCATTTATATATTGGAAAATAATATGGATTATACGGCGTATATTTTAAATATTTAATCTATTAATTTTGTGAATAAGTTGTATTAAATGATCAAGAGTAAAAGTTCGACGACATTAATCATTATAAGAGTTTCTTTCCTGTTCCGCGTGTTGTATTGAAGTCAATTAATTATAAAAATATATATAATAGAAATTATACGGTATATTTAAACAATTTTAGAATTCTACAGTTGTAGTGGTGGCACTACGAGGTTGATGATGTTCCCCATATTTTATTTAAGAAAAAAATAACACAAAACACTTGAGTACTGAAGTTATGTAGAAAAATTTATTAAAAGATTTTTAGAGAAATTTACTTCCCGAGACAGAATTTGAATGAGGAAAGTTACTGTCGAATCTTACGAAAGAACTTGAGTGTATTGAATTTATACATATTATTAATTATATATGTTGGAGAAGGGTTGAACCTTAAGGGTAAATATAGTTCACGATTTTCTTCAGATATTTTATATTAATTCGCACACCAACAACATCAATCACCAAGGTACGACCTGTCGTTTCGACACTTCTCTTCCGACTGGCCATCGAGTCCTCCTTTTGTTTATTTTAACTTATTCTTGTCTTCAGTCCTCCTTTATTTTTTGTCGTGGGAACTCTTCTTCACGATCACACACTGCTTTCTTCGTCTAGGACTCTGTTCATGTATTTCAACTTGACTTACTGTCGGGATCCTTCTTCTAACGGCTACCATTGTTGTCTCCCTCGCCTACATATACATTGAATTATATATATTGAAATTAATAATTGTATTTGGATGTTCGTAATTCTACCTGGCTTGATAAAAATCGAATCAGTGTGAAAGTTGTGTGCACTTTAAAAAAAATATGAAAATTTTTAATCTACATATATAAGAAGCAAAATGTTTTCGTTTTCGTTCAGGCAAAGGAAGAAGTTATTAATACATAAATGGCACGCGGAATTACACGAAACATTATTGTTTTCCGTTTGGAAATTTAATATTTGCAGGATGTTTCAAAAGCCTTGGTTGTTGGTTGTACAACCCCCCCCATTCAACCCCTAATTTCGCTCCAAATAATTTCCAGATCCTTTGTTTGCTTTTCTATTTTAGAACGTGTGCTTAGTCCGGCGGGTTGAGCACTGCCCTCGGCCGTGGCCCTTGGGCGGACTGCGGTAAAATCCAAATCGCCACAATCTTCGGTCGAGGCCCAGGAACCCTGCCAATGCCTCCGGGGTTTTTTGGCTGCTCCCGTCCAGAAACTACAAATAAAATCTGTCTGATCGGTCTTTTACAAGTTCACTTCCATCTCTCTGGACTTTTCGCTCTCTCTCTCTCTCTCTCTCTCTCTCTTTTTCATTCTTCCAGAGACGCCTGCCTTATGGGGATTTTAGTGGATGAGTCTGGCAAACGGCCGGACAAGCGAGGAACACCCTCATCAACCCATCACGCGCTCGAAAAACAAAATCTTTCCGGTTCGTTTGTATTCCAGAGATTTCTCCAGGAGTTTCGGGGGCCCTTCTGTTGATTTAAGAGGAATGAAAACTTTTTGAAAGACTCGAAATTGATCCTTTAGATTTGATCTTGTCGAACAGGTCAAAGGAAGCGTAATCTTGCAATTTTATTCCGAGAAAGGCGAGAGAGGCCCAAGGTTAGGAAAAAAACTGCAGGAGTTGGACGTTCGGCAGAGGCAAGACGAAATGCACCCGGGGGTCGGTAGATGCGTGGCCCCTTTAGCTAGAACTTGTAAGGTCGAGTCGGTTATAGAGAGGTCAGAGGTCACCCTTGCAACAGATATGTTGCCATTGCCGTTGAATTCGACTGACTTTTGATCGGTTCGGAGAGACTCCGCATTTAAACGGAATCCGTCAAATTCGGAAGTCAAGTGACGGGAAATCCCTATATAGTCGTTCCTATCTGCTTATTCACCTTGGTGGTGAAGTATAAAAACGGAAACTCGGCTTCGTTTCGACCATTCGTGGTGAGTCTGACTGACTTTCTTCCCGTCAATTTCGAACATGAAATCTGTGGTTTTGGTGCTGGTGCTGGTGTCGTCTGTGTTTGGCACGACAGAAATTCGCTACGACATACCCGAGCCTACGTTCGATGTTTACACACCGAGAGGACTGAGGATTTCTATTGTTGCCGGTAATTACATCATTCCTTTTACTATTTGAAGTAACGAATTTTTTTCACTGCTCGCTTTGAGTGTCGTGTTCATGTGCTTCCTTCAGATTCGCCGGACGTTCAGGATGTTGAATTTACCCTGACTGTCCCGGGACGCAGAGATCCTGTCGTTCACAAGTCCAGCTCTCCAGAACGGGGTTACTGGACCTTTTGGGATCCAACCGTGATGGTTCATCAGCACGAAAAGATTCGTTATAAAATAGTTGTCACGCACCACGGTGACTTGTTCTGCAGTCGAGAAGGAGTTCACGTCGTCCAAAGAGGTAGGTACACTTGTCTCACGTGAGGTGGTCTCATTTTTGAGACCTAGTGGTTCCTTCCGATGTTTACTGATTTTTTTTTTGACAGTCCTGCCTCTGGGAAGCCAAACGGAAACACATTCGAACATCGACCAGGGTCAGAAGGTCATTTCAGCATTTCCTACTTTGGATGAATCAGAACACCACGTCGGACGGATAAGTTCAGGAAAATCATCCAACTTCAAGTCATCGTACTCGATGTACAAGAACTCGGATTTGAAACCCGTGACAAAGTCAACGACCTCGACCACATCGAGCACGTTCTACCTGAAGCCGTCAGGAGTAGTCGAAGCGAGTGGATACCAAGAAGGATCCTCGTACGATTCAACCAAAAATAAAGAGCAGCAGTGGGAACACTACAGGAGAGAATTGACGGCGGAAGAACTGGAAAAAATGAGACAAATCTACGGCGCAGGGTTTGATTTGAACGGATGGAAAATGCTGCCAGGTGGCATCAAGAACTTCGACAAGAGCTACTTCGCTTCGGAATTCAAATACGGTCCCACGGCCCCCGAAATATTCGGAACGAATTCACCCGGTAAGGCTGAGTTTCATGAGTCGCATCAGACCCACGAGACGTCTTCCTTCAGTCAGTCCGGAAGGCCTTCCCTGAGATTTCAGTTCGAAGGCGCCGAGAGAAGTGACACGGCAACATCCGAGAGCAGCTACAAACAAGAGACGGCAGAACAGGTCAGACAATCTCTGCCGGCTGCGAGAGTGGTGCAGAGAACAAACGAATACGTTCACGAGGAACGCACCATTCCATCCAGGGACCAAGTAATCAGCGAACGGGCCATGCACTCGTCGTACAGCAACGACTACTCTCACCACGATCAGAGGAAAGTCAAACCGGCGTTCCAAGCAGAGTTCAGCAGCGCTGACAGGGTCAGAACCGAAAACAGAGCTCAGAGCTACCAAGGAAGCATTTTCACTTCTTACAAGTCTGTCAAGCCGAGGTTTCCGCAGGAGTGCACCCTCACGCCCGACTCTGACTACACTTCCTTTGGAAACCTCAGAGAGGTTGAGAGATTTGCCCGTGAACTTAGTTGTTTGGCGTCCATCGCTGAAACTTCACTTAAAGATGAAATTAATGAACTTAAACAGAAGAACTCGTACTACGAGAAAAAACTGGATGTCTTGGAAGAGGAAATGAGACAGTTCAGGAGATCTTGCAAGTGCCAGTGAAACTAAAAACTCAAATTCTTCGTCCGGTATGAATGTATTACTCGCGTTGTACGATAGCTAGGATATTGTAGATTGTATTTATTTAAATATATTTGTATTTATTTCAATAAATAAAATAATAATTGACTAAACCATTACTCATAATACGTATACAATTTTTTACGCCTGCTTTAAGGTGTTTATGCTTCCACACCACTTTCCTGTAATGATGTATTTCTAATGGTAAATATTTTAGGCGAAAATTTACCTGCTGCCGGACGTCCTTTGTTTACTGTTGTTCCACGTGATGGTTTTCTTGAAGACAGAAACCAACTAACGATAATAGGCACTACGATTGATCTTTATACATTAAAGAAGACAAACACGGAGACGCTAATTTGTTTTAAATCGTGTATTTTACTCTCAATTAGGAATCAATAGAGAGAATTTGATTTAGTCAGTTCTAACTCCGTTCAAACTCTTGAGGAGTTCTATTAGTTCTAAACAGTTACCGTGTTCAGGCTGTCACCTCATCACTTACATAATGTCGGTTAATAATATGATTAATGATGATTAATGAATACGGAGTTTGTGTTCTGGTGGGATCGTGGAAGTGATGGAGTGACGTGCGAGGATGGTGTGGACTATGAAATACTCAAACTTTTATCTTCACAATGTGTAGGACATCTCATACACACACTCTCTCTCTCTCTCTCACACACACACACACACACACACACACACACTCAAACACACGCATCTGCCAGCTCAATAAAAAATAAGCAAAAACCTAAAATAAGAAATAAAAAGATGAACTTAATGAAAACACACACACATACACACACAGCGCAAACGATGTCTTCACGAAGACAACATCATCCCTCCGACACAAATATCCGATACAAACTTCTAGTGATTTTAATTCGTTCAAGTTGAACAAAGTTTAATTGCTGCCGTCACTTTCACAGTCAGCACGTTTTGCTACAGTTCATCGATCACACACGAGCACGGATGCTCGGGTACTCGGAGGGAGCTGCAAGTGAACCGGCTGTTGCAATCCTTCCGTTTCACTTATTCCAGAAAAACAGATAAAAAGGTGAGGTAAGGTCAGGCAGGTTGGCAGAGAGAGACAGACAAACAGACAGATAGGTAGGTAGTTGAAGTAAAGGAAAAAAAAGAACATGAAAATTTTAAAGGAAAAGCTCCTACGTTAATTAACGAACCTCGGGGTAGACAGAGAGAGAGAGACCGAAAGATTTTACATGGAAGCTTCCTCCCGAGAGTTTCAAGACATGTACAGGATTATAGACTTGAATGTTAATATTAGTTGAGCTCGCTCCCGAAAACCTTACATAAGAGGATCAACAAAATGTAAACACTTTATTACAAATTTTAATCAGAAAGGAGAGCAAATGCAGACGATCTAAAATCTCGAGTTTCGTTTCTGATTTTCGGCAGCAAAAGCCGAGCCTATTTTTTCATCTCGAGTTTCTTTCTCCAGAAGAGAACGGTTAGGGGGAACTTCGTCTATTAAGTCCTTATTTGAAGACTCCCTGCGTATCGTCTGCTAACTAGTCGTGATATAAAGTTAATAACCGGTTCTACACCTCCGACAAACCTTATACTGTACGATGAGTGCTCCCCGTTCATATGCACGGCAGAAGAAAACTCATTCGAATTATAAATTATACCACACGGTTTATTTTTCTTTTCGTACTGTCTGTAAGGCTCTGGAGCCTTTGAAAATTTATCCTCGGAGTGGTACACTTCAAGTATATTCCATTTCAGCCGTTTTGGGCTTAAATTTTCTTCATTTGTACCCGAATCATTTCATCCGGGAGATGTGGGTACAATTACGGTAAGGGAAAACGACTTACATATATACACACCGTTCGTGGTATTTGTATTTTATATACAAGTTCTTTGAACCTCTTCAGCAGTTTTTTTTTACTTTCTTCTAAGACTTTAAGAAATGTACACACCTACATCTTACGTACATCTACTGTATAAAAACACCTCATGTCACAGTGAGAGAAAGTCAGCCACGGGTACCAGAGTCAAAACTCTGAAGTTTTTCCACTGGTAATTGTAAGCAAACCGTGGGACTATATATATCGCAAAGTATTTATGTATATTTATGTAAAAAAAACTTAAAATTGAAAATCGTGACGGCTTCAAGAGTGCCACAGAGTGGACAATTTTAACAGATTTTACGGTTTTAGGTTAGTTTTTATTTGGTAGGTCCATATAAATATTATAATATTTAGAATTGTTGGTTACAATTTAAATTTATTTATTTATAATATATAATTATTTGCTTGCATGACTAAAATTCCGCCAAATGCTCACAATTGCTTTTCTTAATTACATATATATGTGCACATGTGCAATTCCGATTGACCGTAAAACTTTTGTTGTAATTGTGTATTATTTATTACAATAATTTAATAAAATAAATAATATGTGTGTCAGAATATAATTTGTTAGTATTAACACATACGTATTATATAAATACAGCCAAGTCAATTACATTTCAGTCGACGTTTGAATCGTCTCAAGTGCAAACACCAGAGTTGAGTACGTGCCTATGTACATAAATCAAATTTCAACACCGCGAGCTTGTCTTTCCTGTTGGAGTTTCTGTCGTCGTCCGACTTGTTAACAACCCCGCCAGCCAACGCACCACCATTAAACTGTGGTAACTTTTTCGACGGTAAAATATGACTCTCCCTCGCTGCCACGGGACAGGGAAAACTTGACAAATAGATGACGAATATTAATTTTAACCGGGTCCAAAGACGGAACACACACGCACACCTACGGCTGGGTGTGTAGTGAAAGTCACACGTGAAAGGGAGTGAAAGTTGGCATCGGAGTAATTTTTAAAATAAATGAAAGGAGCCGCCATGACAACGAACGCCATTTGTTTGCCATTACTCCATAATGGAAGTTTATTCTTGTTGGTTTTAGGATCTCTACAGGAGCTTTACAAATATTTAACTTGTTGGCTCTCTCTCTCTCCCTCTTTCAAGACAATTTACTTACCTTGCCAATAAATTTGTTTGATGTTCGAATGGTTTTTAGCACATAGTCAGTTTCCGGTGGCGGAGAAGAAAGAATGGAACTTGGCTTACTTGACGACTCTGTTTGTCTTTTATATTTTGCCTTTTTCAAATTATTAAAATTACATTACTGGGCAATTGCTTTTTCTACCTTTCTCTCTCTCTCTCTCTCTCTCTCTTCAGTCAATCCTGTATAATGAGATTGTTGATGTAAAATTCTAGAAACAGACAAGGGGATTTGTCTAATTGAAAGTTTACCCACCGAATCGGACGTTGAATTTTCACAAGTTTCTTAAAATTTGTCCCGACCACTAGGAGAGACGATTTGTAGTTTTTGTAATTTTCTGTGTAACTGAATTTTTCGGGTTTTCGTCACAGGGTCCTGGGGCAAAAGAATCACCCGTTGTCTTGAATAATAAGACACGGTTGAAGTGACCCAAAACAAAGCAAGTTGGTAGAAAATTTTTCAAATGAGAAAATGGACACTGAGTTTTAAGTTCCACGTTTTGTTATATACGTTTTATACCATGTATTTTATAATGTCAGTACGATTCGTTCTTTATTACTCCACATTTAAAACTGATACTTCGTCCCGTCTCTAACACCTTCGTATTGAACATTGCTTAAATTTATAGTATATACATTCTAATAATATTCAATGATTTTTATTTGCAGAATTGGCGTGAAACCATAATATACTTTAATATAAAATGATTAACAGTGGTGAACAATAACGCATGCTACTTATTTAATTAACCTAACGTAACCCTCTTACTCTTACGTGGCATCAGACGAACGACGTTCGACCAGGAAAGCTTTCACTTACAGAAGTAAAAATTACAACATTAGACGTTAGAAACACGTCTCGAGGAACAACTACCAAAAATTTATACGTCAAACTACAGGAAAATGACACGACTCACCGAGATGATTTAAAATTCTCCGGAGTAAAATTCTGTTGTGTGACGAAGAAAAAAAAAAAAAGAAAGAAAAAGAAAAATTCCTATCCTTCCAGGGCCATCCATCTGAGACCTTTGGACGTGTTCCCTGGGACCCGTTCAAATGGAACAGAAGAACAAGTCGTGGCACCTGACTTTCCCATTAAATTCGACTTAGTTTCTGAGGGATCCTTCGGACGGTGGTGGAAACTTCGCGGCGCGTACACCCCCCCCCCCCCCGGCCCAATCCGGGTGACACCCGAACATCCGCAACCGAAAATGGAACCGGAAAAACTTTTCGAATTTTTCACGTTTATGTTCGGATGGAGAGAGGACAAAAGTTTTATCACGCGAGAGAGCCCACCTCTCATGTTTAAAATTATTTGTTACAAATAGAAATTTACCAGGGGATGGTGATGGGGACGGGGGTTGGTGGTTGGTGGTTGGTGGTGGTGGTGCAGACCTCGTTATCGAAGACTCATTTAACTAGTTTAACTCGTGCACAAAGTTGCTCCAAGTTTTCAGGTACCCCCAAAAGTAATAATAAAAACTAATGAGATGTGGGATTTACCTGACTCGAGCCAGCATCCATTGTTTTTATACTTTTCTCTTACTTTACTTACTTTCCTGAGAGACATAAATTTCAATGTCTCCCTTATTAGGCTTTACGTCATGTTGTTGTTGCTGCCGCTGTTGGCTGTTGAAATCCTCAAAAAAGCATTAATAACATCCGGTTTTTGCGTAAATCTTAAACTTACGAGACGCATTAATTATTTATTAGTCGAGTTCCCGAACTGAAAATGTAGAAAATAAAAAAAGGATTTTCCGTTTATTAAAAGTCGACAGTCGACAACGAAATCCTTCAACTACTCCTTACATAAAAATCCGCTCACATAAAACGTCGTACGCGACGGTTCCATGCAGCATGTGATGCTGCCCCGTACCGGCTGTTAAACATTCATCGTTGTTTTATTATATTTGTATGAATTTTGTTTCTCCGAACTGACTCGTGGTGAGAGATGAAAACAACACGAAAGAAACCCCAAGGAGTAAAATAAAATTAACGTAAGTACGACACCAGACTTGCCCACAAGTACCACAACATCACTGAGATTATCTTATTATTACCATCGAGGTGAGGAAAAGTTTAATATATGTTTTGCTGTGGCGAAAAAAACTCATGTTTGCCGTCGAATTTGTACTCGATTTATATATATATTAACGTATATACAATAATTTATATACTGTAAATATATCGGCATTAGAAGAATAAATACTTAGCTAACAGATAGATATAAAATATCTAGATATTTTATTAGATATTAAAAATCAGATAAAAAATAAATAAACAGACATTTATTTATTTTCACTTTTTTTTTCACTTTCACCGATTTTTCACTTTACAGAACATCATTTTTAAAAGTTATGCATTTTGCAGGAGGACATTTACAGGGGTTGGTTTATAGAGCAGGGATTGATCTAAAAAAACATTGGTTTCTACCCTGAGTAAGCGCGGTTCAGTTATATACAAAATAGAAACATTACGTTACGTGTAGGTGTTGTTATGTTAACAATTAAGTCATATACTGAACTTTTAGTAGTAACTTTTACATCGGATATGAGTAGAACGCGGGAGAAAGTTAACTTCAAGTGGTCTGAAGCCCCCAAGTGTGGTAGTATTTATATTAATATATATGATATGTAATACTAAGGTGTAAGTATTTTTTTTTAAATAAAAGAATTTAGATGTATACTGAATAGTCTATTATATTTTATATAATTGTTATCTTTCTCTTATTATCTCTATATTATCTTCCGACATGTGCCCTGGTTGCCAAATTCTAAATGAAAATCCTGAGAATTTTCCGGTGTAAAAAATTTATTCCGGCATTTTGATTATTTTTCTCTCCGCCGTGAAAGGTGTGAATTTGTAAATCGCAACTTTTGCCGTTCGTCTTGGGTTGTTTTTTTATTTTGCCGCCGTAAAGTTTTCGCGTTTCTCGCCGCAAAAAAAAAACAAAAAAAAACAAAAACAAATTCTCATTTGAAAACCTGCGTACCTGCGTAAGAAATGGGGAGGTCGGTGGAAATTAATTTCGCCGTGGCAGCAGAAATTTTTTTCAACTTTCCCCATTCTCGCGCTCTTTTTCGCTCTCTTCTCCCGACCGGAAGTGAGTTCTATTTAAATCCGGAAGACTTAATTTAGAGGAGGAACATTAATGTTAAGGTTTAATTACGACACGCGGATTTTGTTCTTCTTCTTCTTCTTCTTCTGTTGCGACGGTTTCTGAAAAATTTCGGCGTCTGAGGTGGGACGACCGTTTCGCGTGTTATTTTTTATTTTTTCGTTTTTGCTTTTTCTTTTGTTGTTGCGCTCGTTCGGACCGGAACGACATGAATCAAAGTCGCGTTATCTGTGTGGAATCCCTTCCTACCTTTCCCGGTGCAAATCGGACATATTTCGGACGTCCGTTTCACGTTGCCAGACGCAAAATTTAACAGTCTCTTATCTATAAACCGAATAAATAAATATTTCCGACGCCGGAAACCAGCAAATCTTCCGTTACTTGCCCGTTCCGATATTTTCGCCATTTTTCCCCCTTGCTACGCTGGCGTGTTGTTGCTTGCTGTTTTTTTGTTGTTTGCTACCCCGACCCCCGGTCTCTTGGTCTAATCTTTTTGGTTTATTTCAGACGTAATCGTAACTTTTTTTTGCATTTACTATTAGTAAATTTGCACATAATAACCGTGTACTTGTTTGTGTATTTATTACGGGACTTATACAACGATAAAAACCTATATACTTTCTGCCAATGTTTTATTTGTGGACGTGGCTCGACCTAGTTTTTTTTGTCTAACGCCACTTGATTACGTGTGCGCTTGTCGTGTTACGAGTCTGTTGCCTTTGTTCAGTGTTAATAAAATACTTTTTATTACTTGTGTATTGCTTTTCTTGTCTCCGACTGCACTCCTACTGGTCTCTTGTGTTGCACAACTCTTTCATGTTGATGCAGTCTTTTGCTGTCGGTCTTATCTTCTCCGAGTGACACAAGCAGATTTGCTGTAATTCAGCGGATGTTTTTTTTATGTTTTATTAAGAACTCCTCGTAATTTCCTCTCAGAGTTTAAATTAGGTTGAACACCATAGCTTGTATGAATACTTTTAAATTGATTAGCTGTGTTACTTTGTAGTCACCTGAACATTCTGCCCCGCACTGGAAGTGCTTGTCTTCGTACAAACTTTGTCCACATAAATATTTAAGTATTTTTTTTTACTTCTTATTCATTGCTTAAGCAGATTCAAATACGACGACATGGGTGACTTCCGAATGTTTTTTGGGACCTACAATTTCACTACTTTTTTTATAACACGCATTAATTTACTTTATTTATTTTTTTGTTTATTTCTGCGTTGGTACTCATGCTGCCCTCATATTCCCTGCCGATCTTTGCCTAAACATCGTATTCTTATTACTACATCATTTTTATAATAATTTGTGAACTGAAATTTATAAAACGACAACCGCTTGATTTTTTTTAACTGGTGAAATCTTAACAGTCGACCGCATTTCACTACGGTTTGTACAAAACTTTTAATAAATCCATTAACATACATTAAATAACGACATTATTTGCAGTACCTAATTTAAATTACATATTTGAGAAACTCTCTCTTGAAATAGTAATTTAATAATAAATGATAATAATAGTAAATAAATAAAAAATAATAAAATAGTCTTAAAGCGTTCGTTAAATTTGTATTTATTTTTCCCGGCAAGTATTTCTCTTTCTCTCTCTCTCTCTGAGTACGTAACTTAGAAATTTTTAATCATTTGTTTTTCGAAAGGAAACTCTCCGACTTTGTTTAAATAAGAAGACGAGTATTTGGAGAAGTAGTTAATCTCCCCGGTTGCATCGTCGATTACTCATCCGCGGCCTTTTTATTTAAAACTTTTGCGGAAACTTGAGCGAAAAGTTTTCGCGCAAGGATGAAAAACTCGATTTTCTACGGAATTACGTGTAATTAGACGACGTTAAATTCCAGTCGCTCGTGCAACAAACTTTCTAATTACTCAAATACGTGTGTACTCCCGTGAACAAATCAAATCGACGAAAGTAAATATTACGAATTCTCTGCTCTGTGCTGCCACGTGCTACGGCATTCTGCTCCGAGATGCAACTAATACGACTTTTTAGGGAAGTCGCGTTTAAATAAAAATGTCAACCGACTTTACGTACCATTAGGCGAACCTTTCGGGACTAAACTTATTCATTTTTTTACTGTGGTAATTCATCATTCGGATAGTTAGTAACGTGGTTGTAAACAGATGTTAGTAAATAAAAAGTTAATGTTTCACGATTATTTGTTTCTACGCGTTCTGCGACTTGGTAAAAACAAGAAAACGACTCGGGGAACGTTTTAGGAACTCGAGGAACATGCAACTGCCCCTTACACAATGCTAACACGAGTTATTATTAAAAGTTATTACTTGTTTGTTTACTATTTCACTGCTATTTTAATTAATTGCTGTTTTATGTATGGGCATCCGATATTGAAACGCATGTTGTATAAACAAAAAATTATAGTCTCAGATACGAAGAAATATATCAGTTAAGTACAACTCACGGCTTTATAGGTACGTAGTGTCACCTGTACAGGTATTAAACTGTTTTAATAAATTACATAAATTGAACGGTTTCCAGCTTATATTACTAATATTTTGTATAAAAATCTTGGGCTAAGGACACCCGTCTGATTCGACCACTAGTTAAAATCCCGACTCGAACTTTGATTTAACTAACTAATACAACGGTACAAGATATTTCTCGTTTTGTATGGCGTTTCACAGTATATTGTGAATATTGTAACATTGAGAACATTGTCGTAACTTGTATGTACACCTTTGCGTTAATTAATACAAAAGGTAAAAGAATGCAGTAGGAGTCATCGTAACGACCTCAACGCAAGCATCTCACTAATTTTTCTTCCCGTGTTAAGGACCGAGAATAAAATTTTACTGTACCGTTGCCGTTGTTCGAGCGGGAACGCAAGAAAGTAGTTTTCTGCGGTCTACGGGCACCCCACAAGTTGAAAAGTCGATTTTTTTTTTGTTAAAAACGGAAACGGAAAATAGGTTGTAACTAAATTTCGGTCCCACGGGAAAAGGTTCGAAGGCAGAAAGCGTGGCGAAAGCTTTTTTAAACGTGCGTTACACCTCCGAACTTATCCAATTTAACAAGCTGGTGAATTGTACAGAAGTCTTCATCATTTCCAGAGAAAACCCGCAATAATAAAAAGACCCGGAGAAAAGACGCGGAGGAGAGGAGCTCCAGCAGGAGCGGGAGCAGCAGCAGCAGCAGCAAAAGTTGCCGGCGAGAAAGGCCTCTACCGTCCCAATTGCTGTAAATAACTGCTGTCTGTGGCAATTTTCCTCTCACAAATTTGGGAAACGAATCTCCTAATGAAAAACTGATGTTTCTGCGTTCAACTTCACACGCAATAAGACGGCAGCTACAGCACTAAACCTTTTTCTGCATTCCATCGCTGCTTTTTGAGTTACACGACGACCGAAGAAACGGAACGACGCCATCAGCACCACCACCACCGTCCTTCACCTCTTAAAATTTAGTAGTTTAGTAGTAGAATATTTAGTAGTTTTTTTTATTTTTCAGTTTGTTTTAACTAATTTCAAAACTTTGTAGTTTTGCCACCGTCGCCTTTGGAAAACTGAACGTTTCCATTCCTCGAAATTCATTAATACAAACAGTACAAAAAATACAAACAGTATTATTAAAAAGAAAACAGCTTGGCGAATATTTTTACCAACTACAAAATTTAAATGCAAATTTTTATATACATAAAATAAATACACTCTGAGAAATACTGATGTGGTGTTGTCGTTCTGGTCTATGTGTGTGTGTGTGTGTGTGTGTGTTTAGCTTAAAAGATATATACAATAATAAGTAACATGTAGCTACTTCACTTAAAATCTTAACTACCACTAGCAGTTGAGTCTTGTTACTTTCAGGTTCAAACCCTTGCATATAAAATTTGTATTGTTTAAGAACATACTGTAACATTTCACTACACATCAGGGATAGATCGAGTGCATTTGGAAGGACACCACCACACGGAAGAACACACACCAGCCAAGCCAAAGGTTATCACATCCCTCGGAAAATAGACGAGCGGAGTTCACGGCGGAGATTCTAGCCTCGTTAATAACGTTTATTTACTATTATTCATTTTCACACTAGAGGGTATCTTCGTCTCTAGTTACACGGTAAATCCGATCTCGAAAGCTTTGAATTATCTAATGGCGGTCCTTTTAAATTTATATCAGAGTCCCCGTGCCCCAGTTTTCCCGGGAAACGTTCTCGCCCCGTTTCATCCCGTTCACTTTTGATGCGGTTAACTGCGTCATGTCTAATTTCAATTTTGCCAACAGGAAAGATGATGCCTCCTGACAATTATTTCCCTGCAAGGCTCTAAGTCGAGTTCTGTCCTCTGCGATTTTCTCCACCCGTCGTCGGATTCCTTTGGAATTCAACGCGTCAAGGCGACCGGGTAGATGAAATCCTAGAAAAGCACTCCCGGTGGAAAGTGCACATATACAAGGAGAGTCAGACCTAAATGGACAGAACTGCAACAAATGGAAACCGTTAGAAAAATGAGGGCAATTATTACGAGGGAGGAAAAAAGATCGTACGAGTTCCGTTTGTTCATATTCGAAAGTGATCGATCGCACCTTATTTGAAGTCTTCTAATGGACGGCAACGGTTTTGCGTTCTAACATGAAACAAATCATTCTGATGTTCACCGTTGTAGTTCATCGCCGGGATGGGCCAACAGAAAGAGGAAACATTCCTCGGGTTTCTCTCGGCCGGTTTCCCGACAGGAATATATACTTAAAATTTACACTCACGTGATTAGTGAAGTGTAAACTTGTTCTAATAGTCTGAGACGTTGTTATATAGGGAAAACCCGTACACCTAAAATAAACGAGCGTTTCTTTTTAACAAGTACATGCCCCTATTCACCTGTCCTTAAATTTTGTCTACCGTCGAGTTTTCACCTTGATTAATTGCTTTTTTTGACGTGTGATGTACGATGCCACTGTCTCTCTGTTAATATTATAGTTTTGAGGACGCGTTAGAAATAAGTTAAACAGACCTTGCGTTAATAATGTACATATTTATATAAATATTACAAAAATATTTTTTAATTTAAACTCCTTGCAAATTCGTATGTAAAATCCGACCTATTGTAAATTGTACTTTACATTTATTCTGTCTCTTACTGTACAGGTCTCTTTTGTGTTCTTCTACTTAGTAAACATTGACTTGTCGAGGTAGTTAAGGTGTGACATAACAGGTACCAAGAGACTATTTATCCTTTTATTCTTCGTTACTCTTTGCTGTCGTTTGTCTTAACCTCACCATCAAAATGTGGAAACTGCTGATTTGGGTAAGTGAGACTCTGATAGACCCAAAAAGTTAGCACGCGTCAACATGTACCGTTACTGTACGAGAACAAAACAAAAAAAACTTTCTTCCCCTTTCCGAATTTATGTAAACAAATAATAAATATTATTATCAAGTAACAAGACCTAATTTTAACACTTTGATAAATAAAATAAAATATTTGTCTGTTACCGGTGGTGGACCTCGTCGCGTACGTACCGCAGCAGCAGTCCTCGTCCCAGGGTAGGTGGAACTTGAACTTTGTTCCAACTCATCCAACATCTGATTTCGCTTCGTGAACCTCCGACGAACTAACTTTATTGCCTAAGATGGAAACAAGAGCGGGAACTAAAAAAAGACCTGAAAAGAATGAAAGTTTAATAGTTTTGATAAGTGGAATTTAAATTCTTGGTAAATCCATTTTATCAAGTCGTCCCTGGTGAGCTTTAAGACAAATAAAAGGGGAATCCGTTTAAACGTTGAGTAAAAATCAGAATTCAACTCATTTATCAAATGAGTCCAGGAAGTTAAAAAGGTTGATGGAATCCTTCGTGGGCCTTCGTTCCTTCTCCTATTTACCTCCCGCGACCACCGCCGCCGCTCCCCACATCGACTATTCTCTCCTAGCCTTTCCTAGGCTTTTCCCGGGGTGTTTTCCTCGAGTTTTTCGCGAAATTCGATTCTAATTCCGGGGAAGAAGAATTATTTAGACTCGTAATAACAAACGTCACGCCAACTTTAATCTCTCTGGGGGTTTTCAACTTTTGAAGATTTCGATTTATAATCGAGCCACCCACCCCAGCCACCCGCTCCCGTTCTCCGCCACACGCCCCGGTCTCGCCCTGTCTCTCCCAGGGCTAAATTTTGGCGATTAAGAGCTCAATGCGAATTAGCCCCGTAAAGCTCACAAGTGGAAAGAAAGAACTTGACGCCTTGTTTGTTCAACAAAAGAAGGCAGAAGAGCAGCAGCAGAAGCAGAAGCAGCAGGAGCAGCAACAAACAGCCACAAAGAGTCCCATCATCGTTGCCTCTGCCTGTACTCCTCCGTCATTTCTAACTTCTTTTTATTATTTTTTTAATATTAATAAGAGTAAAAAAGTTTGTCAGGGAAAGGGATTTTCTCGCCAAACACCCGCCCCCTGTCTCTCTTGTTTAAAAATAAAAGGGCTTTTCGGATTTCCTCCCTCTGCCGAGGGTGCTGAAGTTTTAAATGCAACTGATCTCGCCCAACTAAATGCTAAAAGTTTGGGTACAATCGGAAACTGCCGACATCTTCGTCTGAGTAGTAGTTATTATCCCATCTTACTCCGACGTATTCCTCACTTAGTCTTATAAATTATTTTGGTTGTTTGCGAGGAGATACGAATGAGACACGAACCAATACCTGGAGTGGTTGGTCTTGTACCAAAAGGAAAGAAAAGGAACTTGTTGTACCAGTGGAGTCCACACCAAGTGGGCAAGTATTAAAAAAGGAACCACTACAACACTACTGTTGTCGTAAATCAGATGTATCAGACTGTTAGGGCAGCAGTCACTCGTGCGATTGTTCCTCACTTCGACGTCACGGTTTCCGTAAAACATTTAACATAACGTACAATAAAACATAACATAACGTAAAACATGTCAAAACAATTTCACAACTAAATGTATTGTAATTCTTTTTACATTCAACTCAACTCCATTCTTGTATACCACGGCCAAACACTTTCGTATGGATAGGACAGTAATTTTAATGCTTTTCTTACTTCCTTACCAGCAGGCATACAAACATAAATCTGTCTGAAACTATTAAATATACAACACCTATTATTATACATAAATGTATACTATAGAAATATTTGCACAACTTAGTAGTATTATTAGACTCAAGTTTAAGGGGAATCACTTGAAAATTACCAAATGGGCCTATCAACACCCAAAAATAAATAGAAAGTGGAACTCTAAATATTTACGAAACCTTAGAGTCAGAAGTAGTGAAGAACCAAAATGAAGAAGTGATGTGTTGGAAATCTACAACATACGAAATCAAATGATTTTTTTACTTTAATTTAAAATTTCTTAAAAAAAAGTATTTATTTTTTAAAATATTTTTATCATATATTTATAAGGAATTTTAAAAAACGGAGCAGAGATTCATAACTTACGGTAACAGTCAAATGTTTTAATATATATTGTAGTAAAACATGCGTTATGATATTATAAAGCAAAAACAACATCGTTGTAAATTCAAGATGTGGGTAGAAGGAGCTGTGAGAGCCGGTGTGAGAGTTCGCCGTCTACCCGCCGAGATCCTGTTCAGGAAGGTACACAGGAGGCGTACGCAGGAGCCACGGGAAGGATTAATAACAGGATATATATTAAGTGAAGAAGAGGAAGCAGAGCTCGGGGCAGCAGACGAGAAACGAAATCGGTGTTAATTAATATTCCCCGACCGACTTTTTTACTTTTCCTTACCAGAAACGGAAGGGGTAATATTAATAAAAAAAAGTTTTTACTCCGGGTATTAAAATTCGCGGTAAGAAATTTAATATTTATGCTAAAAGACGATATTGTAATGAAAATTAAGTATCCGGAAGAAGCCGTGAACGCAGAAAAAGAGCGTTGGCGGGAAAAGAAAAATGTTTTTAAATTTTACGCGGGAAACTTTGAGAAAAAGTTTTCGTTTGTCAGATTTGGTTTATGAATATTTAATTATAAAAATTTCAGATTACCCGTACGGAAATTGATTTTGTAAATAATATTGAATTTTTTTTTTATTAAAGCAAGCAACTCCGCGCCGGAAGAACCACCGACGTAGGTGTCGTCTAAGACGACTCAATTAATTAAATTCATTTTAACTCATATAATTATGTACTTAGTTTAATTTGAAAATTTGTGTACAATTTTTATACTGTACATAAAAAATTTATATATAATTTATCAGTTAACACATGTACTTTAAATACCTGGTAACCTAGAGTAAACTTCGTTGCTCTTACATTTAGTGGCGTATTTGTTTTTTTCTAATGCAATTATTTACAATAGAAACAAACCTCTAGTAATGGATCATTTTAGTTATTGTCTCTGATATTGATTTTATTGGTTGTCGTTATTGTCATTTAGTAGGTTGCTTTACACTCTATGTACACCCATGCAGTACGAGACATCAGAGTAGTTACTCGTGTACTTCGGTGATTCGCTTCAAACAGCTTCTCCGTCTCAATTCTCTAACTGAAGACTTGTTACATACTCAATAATAATAAAAATAGATGTTATTGGAAGCATTTTCAAAATTTAATAGAACATTAGAACGACAGACTAAAAGCATTGGTAAGTGATCGGCGATGAAATGTGTAGAATGTTGGTGGATTGTTCGTTTCGAACCAACGGCAAATCTCATTTGGCTCTCTGCGGACGCTCTCGGCCTCCAGTCTCCTGCGTCTTTAGCATAAATCCGAAGAACAAGGGTGGCACACTAGCAGAGTCATCGATCATTGACAGGAGAGCACAACCTCGTACGGACTCGATGGAGCCATTAAATCCATCCATAAATCAGGTACGTCGCCTGTGGTCGTTGCCAAAGAGCGTACTTTAAAAGCATTAACAATTCGTTCAAATTGAATCGGTTACTCGCCGCAAAATCGAATTTGGAAATTTTTCAGGGGGTGAGGAGGTAGGAAGGAAGGTAAATAAATTGACTAGAAGATGAATGGAGAAAACAAAAAAATAAAATAAATAAATAAACAGAAATAAATAATTTTTGCAGTGGGAGTTCATCTGTGAGGCTCGATATAAATTTTATCGGTTGAATGGAGTGGCGGCAAATAAACGAGAGCAAACTCCGGGAGAAACAGAAGACAACACTTAAAAGAAGTGAAACCAACAGCAGAAGAAGCGAAAGCCGAGGCGAGAGCCAAGAAGGAAAAGTCGCAGAGGCCGTGGAGGAGAAGCGAAGAAGAAAATTTTCGCTCATGATCGATGGACCGGTGGCTGGTGGACACGATTTTCTACTTCCACGTCAATTGCTTTCTTCTAATCTTTCATTTATCTTTCTCCCGCATTATCGCCGACAGCATTTATAAATTAAGTCAGCAACTTTATTTCTGCAATCTCATTTTGCCTCGTGTCATCCGTTTTTACCTTTGATTTTTCTCTTTTTGCTTTTTTCCTTCTGCTCCGACAGAAAAAAAAAGGAAAACGGAGCGGCGCGAAACAAATCCCCGGTCTCACATATCATTTCTTTTTCTCGATTCGATTCGACAAAAGTGAACACGTCGCAAATTTAATTTAAGTTTCTACAAGATTGAATTTTTCAACCGTACCGTACACACATACACACACACACTTACGGAGAATGAGGCGAGGACAGTCTGTCGCACGGAGAACCAAAGAGGTAGAAAACCATTCGCGGAAACGGAAGGAACGGCTCCTCCGCAACACGGTTAATCGGACCCAAAAATGATGTCTAATGATAACCCGGCAGAAAATAGGAACTTAAACGACCGGATTATTATGGCTCATCATTTAAAGGACTCTTTCCGTTCTACCAGAGAGCAATTAAAGCCCCTCAAGAGAGGAAGTTGGTTTTATGGTGGCGTTGAATCAACTCCATCTGCCTGGAGTTACACGGAAGATGGCCTGTGCCACTCTAACCGGTGTACCGTCCCTGGAAGGAATGAATTTTGGAGTAGGGTAGTTCATTTTCTATTGAACACTACACCGCACCACCTGCAAGTGTAAGCTTCTTGTCATCTGTGTAAATTTTCAAATCGAAATTTGGCGCGAATTTGCATTTTTAAGATGGCACCTTAACCCTTTTCGTATTTAATTGAAATTTTTTTTTGTTGTGGTTGAAATAAACTCAGGGTCACATGTTTAAAGCGATTTTCGAAGCTGCGTTTTCGACGGAACAAATAAAGACAAAATACATGTGTTTTCACAGTCGGGTGATCGTCACAGGGAATATTTCACTTTCCCAGGAAATTATTCCCAAACGGTGTCGGACTCTTGACATAAATATTTGAAAGTGAAAAGACACGATGTCAGCTTTACTGAAATGTGCCCGTCGGTCGATGTGTTCCCCATTCGGAGTGAAAGAACCGGACTCCTTAATGAAATACCATTAAGCTGCTGCTGAGGAATCAAGTCACTTCAGCTGGTCGTCTGTGGGCCAACACTGCGCGAGAATCAGGAACTTGTAGAACTTGTCCAATACATCTGTTTTAGACTACTTTAAACCCTTTGAATCGTCAAATTTTGGCAAATTCTACCCCTACGAGACAAATCACGCTCGCGTACATAACTGTTAACCTAAATCTTCACTTCCGAACAGACGTGACCGACCGAAACAGTTTTATTTCTTTGTTTTTCGGCAGTGTACCACCAACAACAACAACTCCGGACTCCGAAGGAAGTTTCTATTAGTTTCTATTATCTATGGTATTCCATTCATTCTCCTATATTTTTCCATCTCCTCTGATTTACTCTCATTACTTAAAGTTCCTTCACTTTGTGTTCTTGTAATAAGTTTTGGAGAGAATGAAAGTGCAGGAGTAGAAAAGCACCGTTCAACAATCGAATCATTTTGTAGTTTTCCAGGGGGATGGCGAGTGTGTGGGAAACTGGAGAGAGAGAGAAGGGAAACGTAGTCAATTGAACGACTCGAAAACTATTTCGTGAAAGCGTCCAAGACGTACACGTCTGGGAAATTCATTTCTCTAAGTGAGGACGAAATATTCAACATGGAAGACGACTCGTAGGACGACAATGAAGATAAAGAAGAAACAGGAAGGGAAGTAGGACGAATGTGGAAAGCTTTGGAAAAAAATATATATATATTTATGTAGGTATGTATGTATAAATGTGAAAAGTATTGAAATTGAAAATGTCTTTCATGGAATTTCTTTTATTTGCACGCCCTCGCGTCGTCCGCAGTAGACGAAACCCATTTGTTAGGCCATTTCTATTTAATTTTATTTTGTTCTGCCTTTGTGCGAACGTCTGAACTGAGCCGGAGGAATGAAAGATGCCCCGACATATGCGAGTTTTTCTCTCTGTCCGTACGTCTGTCTGACTCTCCCTTTTATTCTTCCTCGTGTCCTTTCGTTCCCGAATCGACGGAAACGGCACACAGGGAATTAAGTCAAATTCCTTTTGACTAGTCGAAAATAAATGGATTCCACCTGAAAGAATTTCAATTTTTACACGAGCGGACTGCTCGACACGACGATACGAAAACATTTCGCCATTTTACTCCCCCTAAAAAAAAATCTGTAATATTGTCACGGAGATCTCTCACGGAGACAAAATTGTAAATGACAATTCGATCACCCGATCGTGATCATCTGATTTTTGTCTAATGAAATAAGATTACGTGAAACGAATAATTTTCTTGGATATTTATTCGTCGCGTGATTTCATCTCGAGTCTGTGAGTACCCCTCGGTGAGAAGGTAATTTTAAAAAGTATTAAAGTAAGGGTCGAAGGAAAGTAGTAAGGTACCTCTCATCTTGTCGGATGAATGATTAATAACATAAGTGTGTTGTTTTTCAACCCTTCACTCGGAATTCCAACCCTTAGGTACGTCTGACCGGTTACCCTCACCTGCGGGTTGACGTAATGTAAATAAATTTATTTTGCCAAGCATCTTACCTTACTTGAACCTTTCGTGACCTCTTCTTGCCGCAGGTACACGGTTTTCACAACCCTGCAGGTGACCAAAGTTGGACAGACTTAACTGTCTTCCGCTGGTGGGTTACTGCTAGCAACGAACATACTCAGTCTAGTAATTTTCTTCTTCGTCGCGACATCCTCCGTGTTCGACCTCTGGTTTTATGTAAATACTAAAATACTTACAAGCGAAATTGTTACATTTGTAGATTTATTATGTACAGAATATATAAAATATTTTTCAGAATGTTACTAGTAATTTATTGGAGTTGAGTTTAAGGAGAAAAGTTGAGAAGAAAATTTCGAAAAACATTTTTATGTTTCTTACTTGAGTTTTGTTACAAACGTAAAATTTTTCTATGCGCTGCCAAAAAAGTGCACATCCCACTTATTCCCTACAAAATATATATATATATATATATATATATATATAAATTTTATACTTTCTGTTCTTAGGAGGAGCGTCGTGAAAAGTTGTGTAACGGAACTCCACACGCCAAAGTGTACAACTTTCTGCCTGAGGACGTTTTCTTTGCTTGGGATTAGAGGAACATCTTCTTGGTACACCCTCTCCTTGTTATTTTCTGAAGAATACAGCAACCTAAGCTGCTAAATTAAATGTTTGAACTGTAGTTTGTTTTGTTTGGTTGGGAACTTAGAGAACTTTACATTTGAATGATTGAACTTAAAGAAGCTGCAATTTCTGTACCGTTCTAAATCAGAGACATACTTTTTTTAGTGCAACAGCTGATTAAAAATCAATAAATCAAACCCTAATTAGTGACGTAGAGACGGTTGTAGGGTGGTGAATAAAACTACAAATTCACACAACTAAAAATGCGCACAACAGAAAATTAATAAAACATTATATTACAACAGTAGTAACAAGTATTATTATTTTAATTATATGAATTATTTAATTAACAATTATTATTAACAATTAAGACTATTTTAAACCAAGTTCAAAACTATTAGTCAATACTCGCCAAGTTACTAGTTTGTATTGTGTAATTATTGTTTATATTGTAAAATATATGTAAATTATTAATGGAAAATTTTTAATAATTTTCTCGTCAACTAACTAAAATGTTGCAGGGCAGTTGCAGTCGGAGTGAAAGCCGCAAAATTCCGTGTGTGCGTCGGTCGCCATTTGTCCGCTCCTAAACACGTTTACTTTAAACTTAGGAATTTCACTGCTTTCTTTTCTTTTCAGGCACGACTTTGCCGTCTTCGAGTTTCCAGTTTTGGCCCCGTGTTTTGTTCAGGAGAACGTTCTTTTTTTGACTTTTTTGTAATCTTTTTCGCAACCCCTAAACCTTTTGTTGCACACGTAGCTTCCTTCAATTTTACTTGTCCAAAACGTTGTTACTACTTTTACAGTCGTTCTCCTGTCACATGTTATGTATTCTTCATTTCACTAAGTTTTTCTTTGGAACGCTGAAATGTTTTTCTATTTCAAAGACATGCCAGCGGTCAGCGCCCCGGTCGTTTTCTTCTACTTCTGTTGAGTTACTCACAACCGGTTGTGTGATTTTTGTACCCAGGTGACACTACAAAAGGTGACACACAGTGCCGGAGGACGTTGTCAGACAGAGATTTTTTTATTTGTTGTTGGGTTCTTTTGCAGTAACTCTCAAATAGCCACAATTTTTAGAACCCTGAGTTCTATGTTTGTGCCTATTATTCTCTTTCCTCTTCCAGTGATTCGGGATATTAACTAGGATAGTTTTTGCACTACTACTACCGATTACTGGTTAATCGTGATTATTAATAACTCGATAATAATACAAATAACGCAATAATATAGACTTCTTGTAAAAATTTATTTCCCACTGGCGGGAACTCCACCGACTAATATTTTCTCGTGTTACTTTCTATAAATAACTCCAACTGTATGTTGTCTGAACTGCAACCCCGATTATTGTGATTAAATATCGTACTACCATACCATAAATAAACTAATACCATAAATACAATGTTTCCGTAATAATAAAACAAAGCAGAGTAATTTAAGTAATAAAAAAGTATAGTAAAATTAGAGGTGACGTGAGGTGCCGATTCTCGTACTGAAAACCTACACTAAGATTTGTTTTACGTTTTATTAAATCCATTATACAGTCACGGCAGTTTAATATTTCTTGTTTCTATTCATTTAATACAGTCTGCTTACATTTTGTATCCGGTTATTCTTTCCTTCTCTAACCTTTTCCCAAGTATTACATTTAAAAACGAAACAAATGTCGAATTTTTACGTGCAATATTAGATTATTTTACATTAATCCTTCTAAATGAATGTTAACTGTATGCCTTCTAAATGGTTTTATTTAGGTGTACGTTACTACAATTGTATATATATTACACAGTACGTACCACAATCCGAGATTAAGGTGGTGACTTTAAGAGAGGAGGATACGTTACACTCCGTGTTATACACTTGAACTGTAATTATTAACGCCAGACATTGCGTAAAGTTCTTCTCTGACGATTCCTCAGAGTGAAACGAATCGACCGTGCGAATCCCGTGCTGTAGACGACGGAAAGGTTCGTTGCAGGTCGTCAGCTGCGGGAAAGAACCTCGTTCACCGGTTTAATAGCGTTAGATAACAAAAAACTTGTAATGGAAAAACAATTTTACAGGTAAAAGTCGAGGTCTCAAAATTAAATTTAATCCCGTTAAAAACCCGCCGAAAATCAAATCAGAAACTTTTACACTAATGTGCAGATATAGTTTAAACTTTTCGGGGGTTCTGAAAAGAAATTTGGACAATTGAATTTCTGCAGATTATTTGTTTTGCACCAAGAGGCAAGGGCGGACTACGGGAAACGGGAAGAAAACTAGTTTTCCTAGTTGTGCTCCCCTGTAAAATAGTTGTTGTTTCGCGTTTATTCTTTCCCACCCTACCCGATTGGAGTTTTATGAATAGACGTTTCCTATTAGGCCCAACGGATTTCCTACGGGACTCTTACTCGGAGAGTTAAGCTTCGAGTTATGAATGTTCCCGAGTCCGATGTCGCGAATAAGAAATAGTTACGATGGTGTTTTAAGTGTTATTTTTTTCTTATCGACAAGTCCACTGTGGAAGGGGACAGGCCTATTGAAATTATATCATGTACTATGTATGTATTTGAATGAATACAATAGGCTACGTGAATACTTATAAACAAATTATGTTTGTATTATTCACTTCCTTTTGTTATTAATTCTATTTTATGTGTTTGAAAGTTCATTATAAATTGCATTAATTTATTATTTAATTGTTAGGTGGTTGTGAAACATAACTATGGCCGGGAAGTGTGTCTTAAATGATTGGCCTTTAATTTTACATATAGTTTTATATGTTATTTTATAACTTATTATATAAGTATAAGTAATATATATAACAATCTCGGATCAATCTTCGATAATGGATGAGTTATATATTTAAAATATATACAATTAATGAGAACTTCACTGTATTCTACTACTAAATTGATCAGGAAAACACATGAAAGGCATTTATGGACATTAATTTATGGAAATAAGGTATCGTACATGTTTTAGTAAGCTGTAGTACGGTACATGTGTTTTTTGTTGAAATTAGTAAAAATATACATTTCGTGTCTCTCTCTTGCAGGTTTTTACATAGTGATCTTTTTTTAAGATTGTCCAGTTGCGTTTTATTTCCAGAGGTCAACAGAGGAGGAGAATTGTGCATGTCGAATACAACACGAACCCGTGTCACACGTTTAAGTACAAACACAAACCGAAGTGGTGTGTTTTGTTACAATGGTTGAGTTACAATCATCTCTAAAACAAATGTATATGTGTAAATAACAAAGAGGACTCACAGAGTATGGTTTGTTAGTGCTCAGGTTTGTATGCCTCTGCGGAAGGATGTTCTTTCGTGTTTGAAGCACCACAGAAAATGTAGCACGAACGAATGACATAATTTTTTTGGTCGGTTTCAGAAGTTACTCACCTGGTCGTGCGTGTCCTGTTCAATTTACACCTCTTCACTACATTTATACTACGATTGCTCCGCTACATATTTATATTCCTTTACTTTTATTAGTTTTTCTGACTTTCCTCCAACGTTGAACTTACCTGTACGGTTCTTTACTCACAGTAGCCCAGCACAATGAAGGGTTTCCCATCGAATACACTCGAACCTCTGGTTCACGCGGTTGGTTTCCGCCCCTGTGTCTCAGGTGAAAGGTAAAAGTCGAATGGGAAAAAAAATAAGTGGAAATTATTGTTTTATTTATAATTCGTCGCTTTACACGTTATTTATTTGTGCTGTACGTGACGAATAAATCAAAGAAAGTTTAGCATTTTCCATAAGTCAATTTGAGGTTTCCTCATACATATTCATGCCGCATAAAAATATACAACGGGAGAACGCGATGTTAATTTAATTGCCTTTGTCAGCTGGTGCGCCATTTTAAATTTACTCAAGAGAAGAGGCCTTGGGCCATCGGTTGGGTCCGGCCGAGGTCCAACTCCGGGGTCCGAAATCCAAGTCACTTCCGACTTTTTTCTTCCCGGGTAGAAGTTTGGGAGAGAAAGAAACCCTGTGTGTTTACAGCACACCCAAGAACTCCGAAACTACAAAATAAATTCGCAAGTTTCACTTTGTTGTGATGGTCACACACACACACACACCTTCCTCCTTTCCCAACCATCAACCCCTTTCGAGTTGTTGGTAATTTTCCTCGATTGAAACTAATTGTAGTGAACGCGTTGTAGTTGCTTTTTGAACGTCCCTCCCGGTTGTTGTTGTTACCACTCAAAAACTACCCAATTCCCCAAATCTGGAAGTTCTTTCCCGTTAAATGGTGTAGTAACTACAACTTCTCATGTTATCTGATTGCTTTTGCTGTGTGTCCCAGGAAACAAGCGACAAAACACACGCCTCTGTGTAATAGAAACATATACAACTTCTGTCTTTACGACAGTTACCACTTCACTAACTTCGTATTTTGTGACACTTCAAGGTGGATTTAACGAATTACGTAAACTATTTGTTTTTTACATTCTGTATGCATTTTATTTTCGATAATGAGAACCAGATATTGCAGAAGGATAAAACCAATATACCTTAAAAGAGAGTGTTCACGTTCGAATCAAAGTACAAAATTACAAGTTAGGTGTAGACTATTGCAGATGCTTAGAATAGTTGCCGAATACCGGAATTGTAAAATAGTTTATTCTTTGCCGATAGTTTTTCTGATAGTATCACGTTCTGATAACACACAAGTTAACTTCTCCAACAACTTGGAACAATAATAATAATAATAATAATAATAATAATAGTCATAATAATAATAATAAAAACAACAACAACAATCGTATTATATCACTCATTTTGTTAAAGTCGCTCAATCACACTGTTTTCCTCGATAGTTTTCTCTATTGAAATTTTGACTAGTCGATCGATAGATTTCTCAACGTCGGAACGGTTTCGTCTGCTTTAATCCCGTGACCGAGGCCGTTGCTTTTTCCACTTCTGAGTTTGGCCGCGTTTTTTAGAAAATCCTCTTCTTCTTCCACCCATTTCGGGTATTTGCTTTCCATTAGCAATTTGTTCTCATCTGGAAAAGAAAGTAAAGAAATGGAAGTTTGTCTAGTTTCGGGGGGGGGGCGGGGAGGGAACGCGGGGGAACAGGTAAAAACGCGGTGGCAAAAAAAAAAAAGAATCCTACCGTGGAGCTCCGCCAGAGATTTCTCTTCTTGTCCCCCGTAATCTCGCGGCATAATTTCCTGTGGAACGCTCTTGAAGAACTCGCTCAGATCATCTCCAGTGTGAATTTTGATCTGAAAAGATCACGTTTGTTATTACTACTTTACTACTGTTACTTTACAAGTAATTACAATTACTACTACTTATTACATTTCTTATTCGTATTTGTAATTTTTGCTGAATGGTTCGAGGTATCAGTGCACTGTTTTGTATACAACTTCTCTCAGTTACACTCAGTTACATTAGTAGTTACACTCAGTTACATTGTAGTTAACTCTGTTACACTCAGTTACATTGTAGTTAACTCTGTTACACTCAGTTACATTGTAGTTAGCTCAGTTACACTCAGTTACATTGTAGTTAACTCTGTTACACTCAGTTACATTGTAGTTAACTCAGTTACATTACACATTAATACATATTAAAATCACTAATCGACGTATTGTAATTGTCTGACTAATGAATACAAACTAAATGCAGCGTAGTAGTTTTGGTGTAACTTAAAAACGTACAACCCCGACACGCATCCTAACCAGAAAACTTATTTACTTTATTTTAGCATAAAGTACAGTAGTAGGAAGGTGCACTTCACACAGACTAAAAAAAAACAGTAGCACGAGGTAGCTCCGACCCATTTAAATGAAACGCAACTACAATCGCGATTTACTGTATAATAAATTCATATGTAACAACTCCTTGCGCGGAGGTCATTCTGTGCCGAGGCGAGAAAACAGAACTAACCGACGTACCCGGTTCATACATTACGAGTCATTTATAGAAATTTATGTAATTTCTTTTATGAAACTGCGTACGTGAAATGTAATCATGTGTACGAAGGTAATTTATTCAGGGGCGAAACAAATTTATTTCCGACATGGCAGGTAACTGTAATTCATTTGAACGTAAAAGTTGTGTTCGATCGCGCGTACTTACATACATAATTTTCAGGAGTTGCTTTCATAATTTAAGAGGGCAATTATTATTAATAGTACCGTCCCTCATTAACCGAACTCTTGTTAACTTCCATTAAAGTGCCGGATGAATTTATTGTTTCAGGTGAGTCGTACGGTTGCAAAGTTACAGAAAACGTCCGAGTTGGAGCAATTCAACTTCACGTAACTCCGTCAACTAACTTCACTCTAACTTTCCTCCCTTTCTTATCTGTATATAGTTTTCCTCTCGACTGACCGGTTCACGTACCTGGTCTCTTTGTTTTTATAACGCGGAAACTTTCAGTTTCTCCCATTTCTCCCCGAAAAGGAGTTCCTCAATTTCCTGTGATCGACCGCCTGTGACTCTCAACGTAAGTTCAAACCAGCCATCTTCCCGAGTTTTCTGTCAAATTCTCACCGACCACCACTCAAGTGTTCTTCCCAATCGGTTTTAGTGTTGCCGGAAACTCAGACAACTTCCAAACATTTCTCCTCATCCCTTCTGCCATCCACAATGTCGTACCCGACGAGTACTCAATAGAAGTTTTAAAATTTATACTAAACGCTGTATATTTGAATTTAGACGTGGCGAGATGTCTAACACATCAAATTTATTAACTGATAGTAACTTAACTTTTATACATAACAAGTTGGAAGTTGTAATTTATGTAAAATATTATTGTTTAGTAAATATACCGTTGGTCTGTAATCTGTAAATTTAGTGTCGGGGCAGCAGTTGTTGACAATACTCAAATTACTGTAAATTTGGTTATTATTTGTTCATCATGTTTATATATAACTTTATTCCTCTTTTCAAGATACTTAAATTGTTTGATATTATTATTATTATTACAATAAACTTTTTGTAATTTATTGTACTGTTATTATTTTTACACTTAAACTGTACTTGTACTTACAGATTGTACTGTTATTGTTGTACTACTAAAACGTGGGAAACGTGCAATATTATGTGATGGTTTTATTATACATATGTATTCTCCCGAATTTATTTAAATGAATTTGAATTTTACTTTGTATCTTTTCGTATCGATCAGACATATCTTGTATACGGTTTGTGCTCGATGTTTTAAGTATGGTTGTTACATTTTTTAAAGTATATGTTTCTTCTTACCAATTTCTGAAGTTCAGTTTTCATGAAAGGTTTCGCTACGGTCATTACTTTATCGATTATTTTGGCTGAGTAAATGACATGGAGTGCTTTTATGCGAATCGGTTTCGCTTCCTGAAAACATAGTTAAACGACTTATTATAATCGCACACTTAGGAAGAAAGTACGCAAAATTTAGTTTTTGGACACTAAACCAACGGGGAAGTTAAATCGGTGATGGTAAATTTGAGTAGTAAATAGGTCGTGTCTACGAGTCACACAGCCGGTATTTTGCTACATTTTCTTGTATATTGTATATACATTTGTAAAGGTGTTATACCAGAATAGATCAGAGTCTATTCTAGTTTTATTTTGGATAAAATAATATTCTTTGAGTTGAGAAAGAATCCATAAATTTTCAAAATTTATGTATTAAAATTGTATAAACAATATACAACGAAGGGGAACACGTGACTTTTGCTAGGAACTACTCGTAGGACGAACAAAAACTACAAATTTCCGTACCTGGACGTATTTCATGTACACCTTAAGGATGTGAAGGCTCATTTTACTCAGGTGAGTCCAGGTGTATCCCCTGGCGTCGTTCACCACCACATAGCCGGGTACGATGCCGTCTTCGGAGATTCGAACATCGTTGAAGAGAAGCATGGCTTTGGCCGCGTGCAAATGAACGAATTTGTTCGGGTCTCTGTCGGTCAGTTTGGTCAGGAGAACTTTGTATCCCTCGGGTGTTGTTTTCGGAAGGGACGCCATGTACCTGCAACACCCACGTGGAACTCGTCAGCACCAGGCTGTGTGACGTCACAGTACTTTAGAACTTACACGGAACTCAGTCCCGACTGAATGTCCGGATTGAACGGGGATTGATTTAGGAACAAGTCGGACGCGGAGCATCTCACGGCGAAGTAAACTTCGATGGTTTTCTTTGTGTTTTCTACGTCGCTGTAGTTCGAGTGTAGGAACATGTAGACGAATTCATCTGAAAGGAAAGTGAATTTCGCTTGAGTCAAAGACCCGTAACCGCCGAGACTTCAAAACTAATTTTCAATTAAACGAGAAACTTAAATTAATATGGTTGTGGTTTCTTTTTTGTAGGGAACCAAGCCTAAAGAAAGTTTTCGTGGTAATCGGACCGTGGCTGTGTGCAGGTACCGTCTAACTACCTATTTTTTTTTTAGATTTCACTACTTAAATTTTTCTTCTCTGTTCAATTGTAGTTTTGAACGGCTTGCCTTGGGCAGTAGTTTTACGTCATACGCGACTCCCATTATTACTTTTTGTAGTGATAATTGTTCTAACAGATGGCGGATGTTAGCTCTTGTCGTTCGCTAATGATCTCACTTAAACAGTATGGGTCTCGAGGGTAATTGTAGTGAAACCTCAATTAAGTAACATAATTGTTATTAAACGATACCAACTGCATTAGTAAGAAGGAGACGGGGAACTTCTCGTTAGGGTAGTGCTGTGGCTCACGGGTTCCCTACACAGACTACATTTATGTCCCTGTACGATCTCACCGCACTACAAACCTACCAAATCAAACTCTAAACTCGTCTAATTCCTTTTTAATAAGCGTTTGATCGCCATAATTATGGTAAATTTGTAACGGTGTATCACTCGTTTCAATGAGAGCCGACATAAACATTTTTCACGATTTGCCAACCGCCGAGACAACCGCAGCCTCCGCTATGCTTTTAAACCGCGATTTGATGAATGAGGAGCGACGACCGACTTTTGTTTAAACGTGACATTAATCAGATCGTCGACCTATTTTTAGTAAATAGATCACTCTGAAGTTAGCCATTTTTGAATTATGCGATCCAATGCGGTTGAGGAGTAAGTTCGGTGTCGAGTTATGTATTAATAAGTTAGAAAGTTACGGTGTCATTGCGGATCGTAGGATTTTGGACACGTTTTGATTAACTTATTGAGCTCTTGTTGAAACTAAACTTACACGGAAAAAGTGTAGAAGTTCCAATTATTATGTATAATTTTCAATGTGTGTACATGACACCTCGTCACAGGGTTCGCGTTACACCTACTCACAGGCGGAGGCCTGTGGTTGACCAGGTAAGTCCGCGGTCCCAAGTTAAATTTTCTGCCACATGACAAATTGTACCATTTTTCTCACCTGAAATGCTCGGTAGTTCCGGCCGGCTTTTCATCCATGACTTAATTTTTTCGACTGCTTCTAATTTATCACTCGGTACTTTTACGTTCCCGTCAATGAACGGATGTTTGAGCATCGTCGGAGCCATCGGATGTCGCCGTTGAAGTGTTCGACCTGCACACGAAAATAAAAAATACGAGACATTTCAAAAGGTAGAGACCAGGCCCGAAACTTTGTGTATTTAAAGTGTGTGTAGTAGAGTTCGTTTGAGTCGTCAAATTTAATAATTCGCATCGTGCCAGGTACTTGGAACAACAGAAATGTGACATTTGACGTTTGGGACGAGGCAACGAGTCTTGTTTTATGTCTTTCTCTCTGACGAAATTGTCAGTTTGAACACAGTCGAACTGCTCTGATTGAACTCAACGTGACGTTCGCTTTGAGTCGACAACAGACTTTATGTATATAGTTTTATAGTTACACGGTTCGCATCACATCTATTGTTTTAAACTTATTTTTAAGTTTTAAAATATTAGTGTTCGTCTAGGAAACCACACTGTCAGTGTCGTACTGAACGAACGACACTTAAGGTTCTCAAAAATTCTACAAAAGTAGTACAGTAAGACAGACGGCTTGCACTGAGGAGTACTACATAGATTCGTAAGAATTCAACATAATACAGACAAAATGCATTCACCTGCTTCGGTTGGTAGTCGATTACAGTCAATAGTAATGATGGTGAATTATTTACTTTTGTTTTGGCGAAGTCACCAAGCCTTCGTCGGTCGCAGGACGAGTTTCGAACGGACTCAACGCGCAAACTAACGGAATCGCCTCGGACGACTGCTAAGAGAAACACTCGATGTTATGTGTTTAACAATTTGACCGGGACATTAACGACCGACCGAAAACAACAAAGGTAACATGCGATTTATGCGCCTATTTAGGAGCTAGAGAGGAGCTAGTTGGAGCAACTACAACTACAAACACAATCCGGCAAAACGCCAGGGAATTTGTTTAGCGCACGGTTTCCTCGACTCTGACTTACCACATCCTATGTATCTATGTATCTGATTAATGACCGACCGTAAAACGATGACACGAGTTCACGAGTTATTAGAATACAATTAAATAAAGTGTTACGCATTCGGTGAGACCGACATTTTTCAGGTGTTGCGGGCCGGGTTCGTTTGTTTACGAGACGACGTCCTTGAAATAGTTGAAATCTTTCTGGTCGTGTTCTCACCGGTCGAAAACAACAACAATCGTCGCGGTCGACCGTTGCAAAAATCTGAATGAAAACCCACGATAAATACAAAACTTACCCGGGTAATAAATTGAGTGAAATCGATTATTAAAAATGGCGACCGATCCGGGATCTATCCATTGACCGGCTCCGGACCTCGGTGATTTCTGACGGCGACCGTCACTCTTTCTCTTACCGTCTCCCCTGTCTGTCTAGAAATGTTCTTCCGGTGGTGAAGTAATAGAAAAGGTAGACAACGAGACGAGCGAGGCAAACGAACAGCCGCACAAAACCTCGAACCTGAACCCGATGGCAGCTCCTCATTCACCAGACTGCCTTCCAACCTGAAGTCGATCCAAAGATGAGCCCATTTTGCTCGGACGTACCTGGTTTTCTCTTCTGCTTGCGTCTATTCCAATGTTAACACAAGAGTAACCTTGAATTTGTAGCGGTTGAACCTGAGTTTCCCTACCCCCACCTCCACCTCCCCTTCCCTCACTCTCTCTCTCTCTCTCTCTCTTCCTCTGTACCTGCGGATATACGTCAATCGAGTCCTTCGTTCTGCACCTTCTCGGATGGTCGTGTCCTGATGTGACAGACGTCCTCCGTCGGTTTACCTTTAAAGGAAACATGAAGTCGCAGTTTTTGTCGTTATCCGTTCGAACAAAACTTCACCGAAACTATTTCCCTCGCTACGTTTCATTTGAGTTATGAAAACACAAGGCCCAAACGAATCCCTTGCATCTTGTACTGTTGGTGTTCAAATTGGTTTTTATTTATAATTTATTTACATTATTAAATCAATAAAATTATTTTTCAATTTAATTATTGTAACGTTATCCTATATTACGCGACAGAGACGTACACGCTGCGGATGTGACGATGTAGATGAAAATTTATTTTTTTAGCCCAAACAGACGTCAATACTTGTACATAAAAGACAAGTAATATTTATGTATTAAACCATTATGTAATCTTACGTATTCGACTTACTTATTGTCACCGTAAGGAGCGAACAGCACTCGTATCGTTACGTTGTCCTACCAAACACGGTAACCATGTTTACCACACTATCCAACAGACCTAGTTTTGTAGTGTACTGTGTGTCAGAGGCATAGTTCAAACTAGAGAATGGATGACGCGTCCTAGTACCTTGTACCTTCAAAATCATTAAAAACATACGGACCGCACGGCTGTGATTAATTTCCCGGTACGAAGAGAGCACAGCCTTGTCATGTTGCAGTCACTTTAATTATATTTAAGTATGTCGTAATTGCCGGGGACATGACATGGAACTTATTTGCACCGCAAAACCTGTGAGTAAATTTAACTTTCTGTAAGTTCCACATTGACGGAGACCGACATCTTGCGAATAGTTTTTTTTTTTTTTGAAATTTATTATTATTATTGTTACGAAACTAGCCGTTGTCGTTAATCTTCTGTGTCGTGTACACGTCGACTTACAACTGATTCGAAGGGATATTGAGGAGTTCTTATATATAGAATTTATATATATATATACTTATTAAAAAAATGATGATTTCCACACGATACCATTCCGATCGATTGGGAGACCGTCTCAAACTTCGAGTGAGTTAACTTTTAAAGTCAGCACTATCGAAACAAATCAAAGTTCCATCGAGCTTTGTACAAAAGAAACAAAAACTTTTAGGAAGGAAGTTACTCGTTTTTAACAATTTATATTTCTCCACAGAGTTGCAGAGTACTAACTACACAAACGCTAAATAGCTCTCGTCTATATAGCTTTACACCAATGCTAAAGTGTTTATATAATTTGTCCGATTGAACTTAAAGTTAAAAGTTCACAATACCGGAGGTGGACAACTACAATTCAAGCACTCGTTCGTGAGATAGCACGCAACACTGGGTACATAGAAAATCTACAAAACTAATTCATCAAATGAAAACGTATCATTACGGGAAGAATACATTAAAGTACTCCGTGAAAGGGAAATGTCGTAAAACTTATGTAAGTGATTGGTTACCTTTGGGTCGTGCACTTGCCCGCTGTATGTCATTCTACCCCGCGTGCAAGATAACTTGCGTTACGCCTTCCAAAACAGTACGAAATTTATTTAGCCGACAATAAATAAATAACAAAAGTCGCGCCTACCATCCACCTAATAATAATTTCGTATATAACAAGTTGGGTCGCGCACGTAACGCGACGTCAGTTACGGACTTTCGGATGTTTTATTTTTTTCGCACAACTCCGAAATTTAATTTTCGGTCGCAGCCGTTCGGTGGATCCTTCCTAAGATGCTGACGGTTGGTTGTGAATGGCAAGAAGAACGGCGGAAAAGAAGCGGAGTGACGGACTTTGGTTGCGGTGGAAAACATAAGAGCGGACATAATAAATCATGTTTTTCGACTGGAGAGACTTTAATTACGGGAACGCATGCGAGTGTGAATGTTGGAAAATTCGTACGAGGAGTCTAGGGAAAGTCGAGGGAGTCGTCTGCTGTACAAAAATTAACAGTTAAATTCGGCCGTTTTGCGTCCTGTTGCTCCGCACATAAAATTTGATTAACGCGTCTCTTGATTTGTAAAAGAAATAATTTCCGCACGCGTGTAATTTTATTAAACTGTAACGCATGTTCCGTACGATTATTACTCTTCTTATGTAATTCTAGAAGCGATGTTTATTAACGTGTTTACCTAAGTAATGTTATTAAACTGCATCACACCGTGTTGACTACCCGAATTAAGTAATTACAATCGAATGCAATTAAGTCTTAGAGTGACGAAACCTCTCGGGGCTGGGTACCTTTACTTGGTGTGGTACTTTGCATAAGTTACTTAATACCCACGCGTTTGGGGTACTTAAGGAACTAGTTCCAAAACAAAAGTAAAGTAGTCGCAGGCAGTACATGTAAACATTTTAAGATCATTGCGTCCTATTTTTTTATTTATTAATTCATTATTTACTATTCTCATATGATTTATTTTATTTTAGGTAGAACGTGCGAGAAATATAATTAAGTAATTAACCGGGGATTTACCTTATTATTCGATAAGATAAAAATTAATTTAGAAGCAGTAAAACAATAGATAAATAAAATAAAAATTAACCGAGTACTTGTACCTGGTACACGAGAGGAAGATATTAGAAGTAAACAAAAGTTTTCATAAGCAGAGAACTCAGACGGGACAAGAAAAACAACTTTGCCTCAAGTTTTAAGTTCAGAATAAGTACAAGTAGTTATGTATTAGCCAAAAAACTCTTACCTACTTGTTCTGAACTTTTTAAACTACAAATATATCAAACACTAAAAACAACCAACTACATGTAAAGCAACTAAAGAAGTTTTACGGACCGTTAAATTACCTACACAACTCATTATAATTCTAATAAAATATATAAAATAACCAAGTCATACCGCAGCTTCGCAACCGGATATTAATAACTTTTATTGCAGACATCAATAACCCTACATTACATGGAGAAACCAGAATTAACACCTGCCTACAATTAACACGTGGAAAAATGTTAGAGCCGTGGTGAAGTCTTTGAAAGAATCGTATAAGACACAGTTAACTTAACGTTTTTATTACGGTAATATTTTTACATAACGTGTACGTATCATAACTATTGTTGGTTGCCATTAATAAATTCAATATAATTATTTAAATTAATGTTATATATAAATGTGATAGTAACGAAATATAAACACGAAGACTGTATATATATATTTATATATACACAAGGGAAAATGGTAAACAAAACGGAACCAACAATGGAAAACCGTCTACATTTTGATTGATCGATTTTTCCCGTTGTTCGATTTTACGATCATTTCTTATCGATAGTCATCTAAACTATTTAGTCTATTTGTAAGCTTCTGAAAGTGTTGGAAACGAAACACTCCTTTTTTGTAGTCGCTTTGGACCGTTTGCGCTCGTCGATCACATAGAACTCTTCCTCTTCAATCCACTTCTCGTACTTCCCTTCCACCAGTTTCCTGTGTTGATCTGCAACAGAAATTTTACTATTAGATCGTCAACATCTAGGAAAACCCATTTGAGTTCGCCAACTTATCTTCAGGAGAGGCGTTTTAAAGAATCGCTCGGGAAATGTCCTCACGTCAGAGGAGCTTGTACGGTGACGTCTACGGTTGTTGCAGTTTAATAAATTTTATGTATCGCATATGTATCTTACCGTGTAGTGTTTGCACGGAATCGGCTTGGCCGCCGTAATCGTCAGGTAAAATTTCTTGTGGTACTATTTTGAAGAGGTTCGTCAAGTTATTTCCATGAATGGTCAACTGAAACAAACACATAACCAATATTACGATGTATCGTACTCATAGGTTATTAAAGAAGGAACAGGATTCGATGCAGTTTATTAAAGGTTAATAAATAATAGATTTGGTCTTCTATCGCAATGATAACAACACATTGCTACAGATCGTCATTTAAAACTTGTGTACTTGCAAAAGAATAGAGTTATTTTACATATTTATAGAGTTACTAAGTTGCCAAAATTGTTTGTAAGTTGTTTAAATAATTACACTAAAATAATATTGGTAATAGCAATTACTATTAATTCACAGCACATGTTAATTTTCTACAAGTTTAGTTATTTGTTACGTGCAACAAGTCTACCACTTGGACTTGCTGCAATTTATTTTATTTGTTATGGATTCCCAAGTACGAAAAATAACTGTTTTTGCTGTTAAAAGCAAATAATATAAGGCGGTATAAATAAGTTCAGCAGACGTTAAAAGCGACGGGTTCATCAGTGGTGATTTAAATAAGACACACTAGGATAACGCAAGACAAATAAGTTATTTAAATAACTAAAAATTTGAATTTAATTTCCGCTTTCAACGTAAGCAAACAACCCAAAATGAGTGGGGGCGATTTTGCTGGCGTTCAAATTTGCTCCACATGCCTGGGAGAAGTATAAAAATTGTTGAATTCATAATGAAAGGTAAACCAAAAGAGAGAGAGAGAGAGAGAGAGAGAGAGAGAGAGAGAGAGAGAAAGAGGATTCTGCGGGTGTGTAAGAGGAGCAAATAAGCAAAGAAAATTTTGCTGTCGTTTGAAGGAAACGCGGTTATAATCTCCAGAAATCAATTGAATTGATGGCTCGTGTGACGGACAAGATGGCGAAACAAAATATTTAGACATAAATCAACGAGCTTTAATTACAGCAATTTGTTTGTTTTGTTGAGTTTCCTTCTCGAAGGCGTCCCTCACCCGGTTTTCTTCCATTCAAATTATTACAAAACATCCACCCCTTAGAGGCTCGTGCCTATTTAATGAGAAAGTAGTTAATAACACCCGTCTCGAAGAAAAACTAATAATTATCGGCTACCCCTTAAGAATTTATTGCGACATACTCGAAAAGTTGATTTAAGTGTTGCACACCAGTCACATGCAAAGTCGATCGTCCTTTCCTCCTAGGTCTTAAGTTTTACACACAGGTAAAACTGTCTGCTTGTTACTTAAACTTAAACTTGTTTACTTCAGTATACAGAAAAATATTACCGGATGTTCCTTCGTCACCTTCACTCCCTAGCTGGTCCTAATGTTACGGTTGCTTTAGCGGTTGTTTCAACTTAGTGTACACGTTTTGCCCTCGGGTTAAACCTCCTCATTGCGCAGTACACAACCTCACTTTGGCTGTTATTTTACCTCAAGGTCAAGGGATGGAAACGATGGGAGACCGGGTCGTGAACACACACTATGTAGTAATACGCGACCCGTAGCTCGTAGTGCTGTAACAAGAGTACCCAGACCGACGAGACACACTTAGATCACCACCACCAGGTACCACAGGTACAACACGCAACCACCTGAGCCCAATGCGGAACAAGTGAAGAGTTTCAACATGTCGAAGGCAACGTCTCGACACTTTTTGGGTCGCGCGACAATGCGTTTCGTTTTTGAAACCGTGTCGTTTATTATCCAAGATTTAACAACGTTTGTTAACAAGTTTTCCAAAATAATAGTAAGTCCAGGAGGTCGTGTCACAATCTAAACTTGTCGCAGTTGTGCGGTGTGCAGAGGCGATTTTGTAAGGAAAGAAGACGACCTTGACAAGGACGATTAGATTTTGTTCGCAACGGCGAGTCTGCCGGTCAAATCCGATTAATCGACAATTCGGTATTGAATAAATTGATGAAGTATCGATTCGATCGGGGCAATTCCTGTAGCCGTCAATGACCGCTTCCTCAAATAGAAAAAGTGAAAAATTTTTGTACCGCTCAAATTCAACGGCATTTTTTTAAAGTCACCCAACAGCCTCTGCCCATTTAATGCTACAAAATCACAGTAGAAATCACAAAACAATTGTAGTGAAATTTCATAATTTCCAGGTATTTTTCATGGGTTTACTTAACCCCATCCTACCGACTTTTTTCTTTAGATAATAGTAATAATAATAAATAATAGTTTCAGTACAAAGAGACTAATTCTCTAAGATAAGGTACTTTTCAGGTACTTTCTATTTTTCTCTACAAATAAGGTATACTCTTATGTTTTACTACAAAGATACTACAAAGTACGCCAAAGTCCTCGTAATTTAAAGTAACGTAATACAAGTACATAATCTTACAGAACTACACAAAAGTTTTAAGAATTTTATTATTATTATTTTAAGAAAGAAACTCTTTAGTACTAACTTTCTAAGAACACTAACTGCCTGTTAATAATAGTACGAATGAAAGCAGACAACAGTTTAAATAAAAAGAAATACTAAAAGCAGTGCAGAGTTCTACAACATCCTCAACTAAAATTTAACTCCAAGTCGCACTTTTTAGTTAGACAAATAAAAGTTTATGGTCAGAAAATAGTCAGACCTTGTTCCAAAGTTGACTGAAACTCTTAACAACTCAACTCCAGCTCTAAATTTTAAGTTGCTTATAACTGAGAGATAGGAAAGATGCTATGCAATGTCTTAAATAATAGAAAAATCGGGGCTCTGTATTACAACTGTATGATGTTGTAACCGAGTACAAACGGACAGATACGCGAGTACTCTTCTACCGACAGTTCGTCCAAAGTTATGTCTCACTCCCTGAGCCCACGTTAATTATCCCTAAAGTTCATATTCCAGCAGCACGTGTCAGCAGTGTATATACTTTTTCCAGTTGAGTTTTAATTATGTTTTTATTCTGGAATGATTTACCACCTCTGATGAATTATATATTGTTAGATTGTCAAGTTCGGTACATTTCGGGACGGAGGTAATTATCCGAGCTAACCCGTCACACCGTTCTCCCTTTTGTCGGCCTGACTTTCTCGTTTTCGTTCACATTGTCGCCGGATTTTTGTCATCGGTCCCATTCAAAATGGCCGACAAGATGAGACGAGTAATCCGGGTGAAACTCACCAATTTCACTAATCCCGTTTTCATTAGAGGACGTACAATGCCCAATATTTTGTCCATAAAAGCGACCGCATTGATCACGTGGACTCCTTTCAGCCTTGCCGGGTGTCCTTCCTGTCGAATTATAATATAATTTACATAATTTTGCATATTGCCCCCGACTCTCCGGTCGATTAATTACCGAATAAAAATCGTCAAAACCCTCCGACTCATTTTACCTGTATGTAATTCATGAACTTTCTCACGGCGCTCAGGTTGATTTTGGCTAGGTGACTAAAACTAACTCCTTTCATGTCGAATATGACTATGTAGCCGGGACTGAGTCCGTCCTCGGATAATCGCACGTCGTTGAACAGGAAAAAGGCTTTCATCGCATCGACAAATTGTAGTTTGCTTATGTCCGAGTCGGCGAGCCTGTAGAGGAGAACGTTGTAGCCCTCTGGGGTGGTTTTCGGCACGGCTATCATGTTCCTGTAGGTCAGACAAACACACAGTTTCAAAGCAGTTCGTTGAGATGTTCGAGTACCCGTCGGAACGCTTCCCTCCTTATCAGCTCGGTTAATTCTTATCAGTTCCGACGAATCTATTAAAGCGATTTAAATAAAATGAAAGAGAAAGGAACATAAATTACTGTCGGACGGAGGGGTTAAACTTTGTTTATTTATTTCCCTGCTGTCTATGTCTCGTGTGTCAGGGCGATGCCTCCGAGAACTTAACTTCACCCTTGCCCCACCCCCCCGTTGAATCGCGTGAAATTGGAAATTTTTCTCCTAGTCCAGGGAAACATTATCTAGAACTATTTTGAATAAGTTAAACGACCGCGAGATTTACTATCCAATTAAGGCAGAGTCTTCCGAATTAATGAATAACAAAATTCGTCAGGCGTTTCGCAAATTGTTTCGGAGCGGAGAACGCACGCACGCACGCGTTTTACGCAAAAACCCCGCTTTCTCCTTTGCAACAATTGAGTCGTGGATGAATGTCCGAGGGAGTTGAGCAATCAAATTGAATCAGGCAGGGCGTCGCAGGTTCAGGACCAGGTACGCGTCAACTCACGTGATCGTCCATGCCAGTTCGTTGGCGGGATTCTTCAGGGCCCTGTTGGCGAAAAGCTCCGGAGAGGAAGATCTCAGCTGGAAGTAGACTTCGATTGTGTCTTTGGTCGCGTCCAAATTGTAGTAGTTGCTGTGCAGAAACAAATAGAGGTGCTCGTCTGAAACGTGGAGAGAAAACAGAGCTGTTCACCAAGGACTACAACTCACCGGGTTGCACACGACCCGGTGATTTACTCGCAACGCAAGAATGTTATTAGTTCGTCGTGTGCAATCGTGTTGTGCACCTAAATAAAACACAGTAAGATGTGTGCTAACCGTACGGTTATTTAATAACACTCTGATTATTTAAATTATTGATGCATTGAATGATTTTATTGGCGAAAGACAACGTACGCACTACACGGACGTTAACCGTTCATGGTACTGGTTACACATACACACAAAGGCATAGATTACAACATGATATAGTTAAGGACTGCCTCTTGCTTACACTACACAGTATACTTGGACTACTCAACCTCTTTTCGTAGCGTTAATAGCGCCCGGTGTAAGCGCTAACCCCCGTTTCTATTGGCGTAACATACACAAACTCACTGATGTTTATCTGCACTTTCATTTATTTATTATTTTATATTATTTTAAATTACAAATATTACCGTCACGAGAATTGCTAATCAACTAACTTTAACGGACAGTACATAACGTGTGGAAGCTGTTAAACCAAAAGTGACTACCTGGCAAGCGTACCTTAGAGACCGGTTCAATAAAACTACAATGTTATAATTTAGTTACAACCACTTATAAATATTACGAAGTGTTGGAAACACCTTTGAAAAGGCAGTAACAAATTATTATATATAAGTATTACATGGTTTAGTACAAATGTATACATTAGGAAATATTAAACATCGGTAAAAGATAGCAGCGTTATACTTAGGTTAGTCTACCGACTCAGGACAGCAATTATTTACTTTCTTTTATTTTTGTTACTGATTTATTATATTTATTATATATTAATATTATTAAATTGAGGTCCTAATTTTACTTGTTACCTGAGTAATTGTCTTATTTAATAGTAATAATTTAGTAAAAGTTTCATGATAATTTAAGTATAAGTTCGGATGATTTTGCAGGTTTTAGTTCCATTCCATGGAAACTTGCTGTACGGTTAGTAACTCGAAACGAGGCTGACTACCGTGACAGAAGCAACGTACCAAAGTACAAAGGATGTCTCCTAAACCGGATAAAGAGATTTGGGTGACCCAGTTGCAAGGGAAAATCAGTTTCGGTATAAATCGGTGGTGTCGCCATTTGGCCAAAGGAGGGCACCAAGACAAAGGTCAGAGTCGAGAGTTGGCAAAGTGCAGAAATTAAAGTTTACCAAATTTTTTTTTTATTATTTTAACAAACCGACAAGGACAATTCGAGGAACGCGTAATAACGGGGTCTCGGGGTCAGGTACAAAGATATGCACAGGTCGTCGTACAGGTTTTTCCGGTTTCTTCTCTACGCCTCGACCGATGCACTGCGAAAAGTCTAGGAATTCCCAGAGTGACGACTGAAATTCTGCGTGTCTTTCGTTAAGTGACCACTCCCAACCTGAAATTGTCTTGTCAGGCACGCGACTATTCACTGGGTGATGAAAGCAGGTATCTGCTTACCTTCCCAAACTCTCGCATCCCCCCCACCCCGGAAAATCTGCAACTGCACCTGTTAAAAAGAGTGCCAAGACATCGAGAAATACGTTCGAACGACAGTTAACTTAAAGTTACGCCGTGAAGTTTGTAACTGGCACATAAGTTCACCTTCAAATTTTTCTATTTTTTTTGCAAAACATCTCATTGTGTAACGTTCAAAGACTTACTGTATAAGAAAATTAATACGTTTGTTTAACCATCAGCGGAACACATCTTTAAGTGAAGTTATGAAAGGAAGGAATTGAGATCACTCGAATCGGCAACACCTAACCTATTGACCAAATTACCAAAATATGTTTTTCATAACTCGTTTAAGTTCCATTCCGTCTCTATTGTGTCTGTCTGTTACGACACTCTCGCTGGATTAAATTTAACTTCGGTAAGTAACGTGGACTCGGCGTAGACAAGCGATCTCTGGCAGAGGATCAAGTTCGAGATTAAAATTTTCGGTAACGTTGTGAAACATTCTTTCACAAAGAGTTATGAAATCTCGGTCTCGGTCTTGTTTCATCAAAACTTGAGTACCACAGGGAAAACACATACCGAACGGCCTTACGAGATTCTTTGCCCTCGAACTTCACTTAGTTGCGTCAACTAAAAGTTATGATAAAAAAAAAGTAGACAAGTTGTGGTGTTTGTGATACGTAGGTGAAACCGTGACGGTAACAGAAAAATTCAGTAGAGAAAACCTTGTACGTACCAGAGAAATACATAGAAATTCATTCGTGTGTTTATGGTACCGATCGAATGGTACACGGTGAACTTCAATAAAATTTTATGGCAGTCGAGCGAGACGCCATTTTCAACTGGAAAATGTGAATTTTTGCAAATGGCAAAAACCAGTTTCTCAAGGGAGACTTAAAAACTGCAACACACACGCACGCACACACACACACACACACACACAGGGTATAAGAAAGCAATTGCGTCCGGTCCACAGAGGGTGGCAAAACACCCTCTCCTTTGGGTCCAGCCCAATTATCCGGATTCTTCCACGGACATTCTTCTCCCTTTATGTGTGTCCGGCCATCGAAATGCTTTTCTGTTTCTCGTCAAAATGGCGACAGCAGCAGAATTAGATAGGGACGGGGGTGGTTTACTCCTCACGTACCTGAAACGAATGACCGAGTACGCCCCTGCGTGATACCTGCCTTTGAGCGGTGGCAAATGCGGCTGCGTTTGCATCCAAATTTTCATTTGCTCCAGTTCCTCGCTTCTGTCCGTTGGCAAATTTTTGCATCCGTTCAGAAACGGGTGATTTAACGTCACCGCCGGTCTCATGTTGGAGTTTATGTCCGTCTTCTTCTGCTGAAACAAATGGAAAAACATCAGAATCGAATAACTGGGTTACCACCCCAGACGAGTTCTTTGCCAACACATTAAATTTTATTATTAATAATTTTTAAGAGTCATTAAATATACATAAATTTATTAAACTCTGATTTTTCTGTACACTTATTCTTTTTACTTCATTAATAGTTTTAAATTGGATAGTCGACGTTTTCTTTATTTATATTTATAATTTAATAATATAATTTTTTTATATAAAAATTTAGCCTCTCAATCCCGACAATAAAACCTTCTTTCTTCTTTGGACGTCACGCAGGAAGAACAACAGCAACAGCACCGCAACTACTAGCAACAGAACTACTCAACTGTCAATGGTGTGTGTGTGAGAGTGTGCGCGTTCCTACAATAAATTTATTACAATAATAGTAAATCAGAAAAATATTTTATGTACCTTAGAACTACTCATCCCGTGTGTCTGCGACAACAACATCGCAATGTCAAATCTATCACCCTGTGATTAATCTATTAGTCAAAGAGATGACATTGAACTACTGAAGGTGAGTAAAAGTTTTATGTCAAAGACAAATCGACATAAGGGAGAAGTATATTGCACCGAAGTAAAACTCAACAATTAATAATGTTAAATGTCAATGCCGGCAATCAAAAATTAGACATCTACAGAAGTTTCGTGATTTATTGTCGGCGAGTAACAGGTGGTGTCAGGTAGGTTCACCGCCTCGTAAAACTAGACTTTTCTATAGCGTTTTGCTATTTTGTGTCTATTCAAAAGTATTCCGTGTTATTTTTTTCTTTTAATTTCGTCTGCTTCCACGGTTTTTTCTTTCCCCATTTCATAAGTGGTGAACTGCCAGCATCCTACAGCAACGAGAAGCGATCCTCGTATTTATTCAAAGGAAAAAAGGACCGAAATCAATGGAATCGGGGGAAAATCAAGTCTTTGAGCACAGCTGTCGTATGAATTTTTAATTTAAGTAGCAAGTTTCGACGTCAAATCTATCCGACTATGCTAATTCACGTGCTTAAGCTTGCGGTTAGAGCATTATCTACCTCCGTGTCTGTTTCCATCTTTTGCTGTCGATAATTTACATGACGAGAAGCAAAAAGGAAGAATAGGCACGACTGATTTTACTTGGAGCACCTTGTTTTTCTATTCTTTCGTGGTTTTCACCTTTCTCCGACATTTCTGTATCTCCCCGTCTTTTTTTTTTACTTTTGCTATTGTCAACGGGGCAGTGTGAGTCAACAACTTTCGAACGGGTGCCGCGAACAATGCCAAGTACAAAGACCGACGATTTAAAAAAACGAATGAACTCCGTCGTCCGACGCGTACAATTACACACGAATTTTTTTCGGGGCGACAAACTTCAAGAAAGCAAGTTTTATTAATTTTCTTTTGATTGTTTACGTGTGTTTTTTGTTCGAGAAGGAATTTAGCGAGTCGACATTACACCGAAATAAAAAAAAACAATTGTATCAATGAATTACACCTTTAAATCTGCTCGCAACTTCTACTGAATTCCGCCACATCTGACTTGTGCGACTCGTACTACCTCTCATGTACTTTCTATGTATTTGCCTTCCACGCATGGAGTTATGTATTATCACTCATTTATTGATACACTCAATCCATTAATTGAACAACAGTGTCACGAAACTCTACTTCAACACACTACCTCGTTTCACGGCTTTACATCTTATTTTGTTATGGCCGGCAGACAGCACTCTCCGTTCCACCGATTAATTTCAATGTAGTAAAAATACTTTGGGAGGTACTGTTGTTGAAGAAGACGGCACAAACCCTGACGCGATGGTTACTTGCTGTGCTCGAGGAAGTGGAAAAGGACACACAACTAATAGTTGAGGATTATCGCCGCACGAAGACGCACAAATTACCCATTTTTTCTCTAGGAATTATCCGAGGGGCATGACGATTTTTTTTTTAATTAGGAAAAACGACCAAGACGGACTGTACATTGAACCGATCGAGCAATTTCCAAATTTCATTAAAAAAGAACAAAACAACAGGTTGACGGTTAAGGTCACCGGAGAGGAGCAAAACACGCAAACAAAATTCCTGTTTGTCCAGCTCGTCGAACGGGAGTCCAACGGGAACATGGCCGGACGGACCGCGTCGAAAAAACTAAAATCTCTCACTCGTGTGCAGACACTTAAATTCGTCGTCGTCGTCTGATCCTGCAGGTCTGGCCGTGTCTGCCAGGTACCCGAGGTACTCGTCCGTTTTAATGGCGAATTAGCAAAAATTTCGGTCGGAAAACAACCGGCAAAAAAACAAATCAATCGAGGAAATCAATCGACGTTCGATCGAACGCGTCTCGGGTCCTCCGATCGACCTGACAGGTGACCACCAAAAAAAACCTTCTGATCGATCGATCGATCGATTGATTTCTACTTATTTTCAATACCTTGACAGACGATTTAGACTTTCCAAAACTAAACATGTTTTTACTTGGTCGAACAACTGACTGAACGCGACTAAATCCCGTTCGAGCGGTTAGTCGACCGGAAGTCGAGGTGCTTATACTGCAATATTCAAATCGGATCTATTCAGTCTATGAGTTCTACGGTGAGCAAATATTACTTCGACCCACTTTCTACTTTTTCTTGTAATTTCCTGCGGGAGACGTTGTTGACCAGGTATTTCCCCCTGAGGCACGCCACAGCACCAACAACACAGGTCTGTACGCAGCACATCAAATCAAAATTGGTTTCTTCGGGTACTACTCACCAGGTAGTAGAATAAGGGACAGTTATCCATTTTTTTGTCATAGACCAGAGTCACGGCGAAAGGAACCATCGAATACACCAACTTTCGAGTGTTTTTGCACCTTAGGAACATGGTCAAAGGAGTTTTCACTTCATCCGAACCCAACTGCTCGCACCGACACACGACCCGTCTCTGGTTTCCATTGACTTTTCCAAGACATAAGTTTCTTGTTTTTTTTTTTTTTTAAATAATAAAATTTTCCGTAAAATGGATTATTTATAATGTGTCGGGTAAGATGATTTCAAGGTCGACTTTTTGCCGTTCGTCCGGTACTGAACTTTGGTACTCGTCCATAATATGAGAATATGGCGTTCTTGCCATCGTGCCAAGACTTCTTCGGACTTGTTCTGACTTTGACATCATCCCGGCGATGGAAATCGTCTAGTTTTAGATGTTGGAGTGGTACAGAAAGGTTGTCTGCGAGCCAAATGGTGTGGTAAAGAACACACGTGCTAGAATCACGGGTTGTCATTCCTATATTGTTCGCAGTCGACGTTGTGGCAGTCAGAGAAAGGAACACGACAGCGAGAGAGCGTTTTTCATTCATACATAAGTACATCCCCATGTACATTAATAATTTAATTATTCGGTTCTTTACGTTTCACAACTTCTTGCGTTCAAAAAAATGACTTGGTAAGATTTGTCTTTAGACTTTCGCTCTCCTCGGTCCCTCGATCTTTTCAAAGTGATCCCCGCTCGAGCGTCTGATCTTTGATCTTCCGACTTCTTGTTATTACAATTTGCACGCGTTTAATTAATTTTATTTGCTACCCGAGAGTGAGTCTACGGGTTCTGGTCAATGCGACCACTTCTGACGGGTTCCTTGGTGAAGCAGCCAACCGATGGTTAGCCACAACCATTCGAGACTATTACGTTTCAATTTATCGTGGTCGATCAATAAAGATCAACATTTTGATGAATAATAACCGTACGGTTGTAATAATTAATAAAAAATATTAATAACATTTACAAACTACATAAAATCTAAAACTTCAATATTATTTCACGTTGAGTTTTGTATATAATAATATTTACATTCGTCTCGATTCTGTGTTATCTTACACACGTAACAAATACATAATCAATCTTATGTCAATTATTTATTAATAGATGTTGTAATAATGTATAGAATATTGTTAAAATAGATGTTGTGCACAAAATTAGAACGTCTACATTTTACTGTTTATTTCATGTGTACAAAGCGAGTCGGAAATTACCTTTTGAGACGGAACGATTCTTTTGTTTCGTTTTATTAAAATATGAGGGGAGCAACGTTATCACGGAGGCTTTGGACGAAAGCTCTTCTGCGGGCAATTAACTAATGTCGTCTCGTCTTAAGCTTAACCCCGTCAACCGAGAATTGTTTGATGTGGTCACTGCCTCGGGCGAGAGATTCGTGTTCAAACCGAGCGATTTCTAACTTTCCTGCCCTTTTCGGACCATTGAGAATGGGTTTCACCGTCCATTCTAATTGTTTTATGTAATATTTGACGGTGTGGTTTTGTCGAAGAAGAAATAATTGTCTTTGGCAACGCCACAAGTTTAATTCGCCTCCTCTTTTTTTTCTTTTTTGGTCGTAACAGGCACCCGACAACCGTGTCATCCCAAGCTTAGAGTTGTGTTCGTGTTTTCACTCCACAAGTGTCTCTTCTGTGTATCTTCCACAAGTTCTCTGTATTATTTGACTGTACACAACTTTCTGTGTGCAGAATTATTTAATTTTTTCAAGAATGTTCCTACGCAGAGCCCAAACTGTAGACTGGAAAAAAAGAAGAGATCGCAAACTTGCAGAAGAATGGATTGTTTTTGAAAATCGACTGTAGTTAATTGTGGCTCCTGTAGTTTTGTACAATCTGTTACAGGTTCTTCTGCATACATAGTACTGATTATTATTCACTTGTCTGTGTAGGGCCTCTCTTGTGTATATAATAAATTTATATTACACCCAAAGTCTAGTTCTCATCGCTTCTCACTTCTACGGGATTAAGTTTTACATTGAACTTACCTGTTGCCGTAATCGGATTATTTTCACCGTGAAAAGGTGCACCATGATGCACCGTAGCAATGCAGGTAGCAATGACCTTCTTTGATTTGTTTCTCACCCTTCCCCCCCGAACGAAACCCTTCACTCTAGATTAAGTCCATTGCTCAACCTACTGTACAATTTCAGTTCTCAACCTTTACTTTCATTAACATTTATTTATTGCTTAAATTTCATAATTTTATTATTCTCGTAGTGAGGCTAATCATGTCATCTAATGTCACGAAAATAAAAATAAGTTAATTTTTACTGGCCTGAAAGTTAAACCTGTCTCACCTTGTGGGACCCATGAGTAGTCCGTCACCGTACTTAGATTATATTATTTAAAAATAAACACGCTTATTTTATTGAAAAATCAATAATAAATAGAAGCGTTAATGAGAAATTAAGAATTGTAGTAGGGGTACGGTAGTAGTAATGTCCTCCTGAATGTGTGCGCTAGTCTTCTAGAAAGAAGTAGTGGTCCTAGTTGGTCTGTGAACACAGTTTAGTTAAGAGATTCGTCTGGTTTTGAAATCGCAATATTAATATATTGTACTGTACTGTTTTATGTCTGTTGTATAAAATCAACAAATTGATATAAGACCGAAAAGTTGGTCTACAAGAACCGGAACCGAAATCAAACATGAAAGAAGGCAAACGTTTTAAATTGGAACACACCTTCGTCAGACAATTAGAAAACCTAGACAAATCTAGTCTTTAAACTGTGACGGAAGACAAGATGTCTAAATTTAAAAGTCATGACAGAAACTGTTGATCATCCACACCGGTGTTTGCTCTTCACAATTTCTCTCTCTCTCTCGGTTTTGTATATTTCTTTCTACGAATCCTCTCCAGCTTCGTTTCATTGACTTTTGACTGGTGCGTGTAAAACCACACAATTGCAAAACCTTGTTTACCTTGTATTTTCAATTTATTCTTTCTATTCTCTTCTTCCTCTTTTCTCTGACTCCTCTTGTCTCTCTCAAACTATTCTATCTGCACTTCACCAGCGTCCGTTTATCTTTTCTTTTATTCGGTGCACTTCCTTCATTTCTATTATCATCACGGGAGTGGAGTAAAAGTTCGTGTCATTCTACGAAACTCACTCTAACGGATATTTCACAGTTTAAGGAACTGTGAACTATTCGGGAAACTTTCAATAGAATAGTTGAACACTGACGAGTTTAGTGAGGTGTGTGAGTACCTGCTCAAGGGGAGATACCCTGTCAAAATAATATACATAAAACAGTATACAATGACTACGTAATTGTCGTTTATTTGTAGTGCCGTGGGATGTCAGCTCGTGGAACCGTTCAAAGTTCAACGCCGGGAACACAGGTAACTTATTAAAAGCACCTCGCCAATTATTGCTAATTCCCCGTGTTTTTGCTTTCCCCCACCCAAAAAAAAACAAACCCAATGACGTGCCGGATGAAGTTCGGAATATTGTCTTTTCGTGGCATTTTTGTTCTGTTGCAATGCAATTTCGCTTCAAGGTTTTTCAGGTTCAGTCGTCGACGGTTGAAATTTCGCAAATTTCATCAGAAGACTCAACCGATCGTCAACCACCTGTCTCTGGGTGGGGACGGTCGAACTTTTTCGGGAGAAATACAAAAGTAAAGAAGTTGGGCCTGTGTTTGCGAAAGTTGAAACAGAAAAACAAACAATTTCACTTGATTTCACTCCTATTGTGTGTTTTGCCAACTTTTGCAAATACCCAAACGAATAAATCAAATTTTCGGGGACTCCACTCGGACGACGGTTTTCTTTTGGACTTTAAACTTACGCCAACTCGAAATTCTCACACAGGGACGTTTCTCTGGCCGACGCGACTTTCCAAAAGACCGTAACAAATCAAAGCGGATGATGTGCGGGACCGACAACCCGAAACCCAGGGGTTTCCCTAACAATTTGTCCAAACAAGGCCGAGCAAACGCGCCTTGCACGAGAGAATTTCACGCAGAAAAAAAAATTCCTTTCAATGTGGAAGTCCTAGAGGGTCGTGCGTTTCGAAACATCACCGAACCGGTTACAACCGTAAGTAGAAATAAATTATGATACCGTAAAAAATAATCGATACATAAGTAATAACTCGGCTCGGATGGAGTTACACAAACCTCGTAATAAAAATAATGCTCGAGTTTGAAAATCCAGTTTGAAAGAATTCGTACGAATTACACACTTCATTACAACTACGACGAGTGAGTAGAATTAATAAATTCGATGATTTACCCACGTTACGCTGCATATTTTCTCTAATTCGCTTCTCGATTAAACTCTTTTGAACTCCGTGGCACCGATACAAACGAATTTAATTTAAAACTCTCCCCAGGTGAACGCAAGGGGTTCAACACTCGGTCTTCCTCTCTCGCACTACCAAACTACAAATAATGACACTCTGATAATTCAACGATACAAATACCAAATAGAGTGTAATTAATTACGAATCAAATCCGTTTCGCGAATATAATTTTTAATAAACGCTTCGGAGTGTTAATTAATGAGTCCGATAAAGCAAATGCTTTCAAAACGAAAGTAGAGTTATCTAATGATTTATTCTTCGGGGTGTGAGTGGACACACACACATACACACACACACACACAGAACGGTTATGTACGAACCATCGAAAACTGTCAACTTCCACAAACGGGAACGCAAGTTAATAAAATACGCGGGAGCCAGCACTCATGGTCTTCACTAGTCCAACTCTCCAGTGAAATAGAAAAACAGAAACTAATATTTACCGGAGCCATGTTTTTTCTATCCAAATTCAACTCGTCTCGAGAGGTATCCGTCCCGGTGTTTCTCCCGAAGAACCGTCAAACGCACCGTGTATTTTTCAGAGGAAAAATTTCCAAAGCGAACGTCCGCACAGATCGAAGATGACGGGTTTTCTGTGGCATTGGGAAACGAAGCATTCGATTATATAATTTGTTGACTATCGGTCTTGGTCGAAAGGTGAGCCATCTACTATCAGACTAATTAGTGTCGGCCTTGAAAAAAAAAGGACTAGTTTAAACCTGTCTCGCGGTAACGAAATTTCGGACCGCCCCGGTGAACCGACCAGACAAAGTGGGGGGGTTGCCACCTGATGGGGAAGTGGTAGACGCAAAATGGAGACAGGTACAGGTGGAAAAGGTATTTAGGTCTATTAAACCCGCTAATTTGTCTCTCTCTCTCTCTCTTTGACTGACTGACAAATTTCACTTTCACTAGGTTCTAGGTGGTCGACACGGGCACCCGTCACGTCCATCTATGAATTTCTCCGGTTCGATTATTCGGCTTCTTTGACTAGAATATATGCTCTTTTAATTGATTACATAGTATAGATAATGGTCTAGGAATGGTCTAGGACGTGTGAGACTTTGTTCGTAGGTCGAGAGGTGTCGGACGGCCGTGCCCCCTCTCGGTCTGTCGACTCGTATATTATTAACATATATTTCGTCTTTTGTTTGAGACTCGGTGGAACCGACAGCTGGTGACACTAGGAATGACTAGACGAAAGTAACAAGTAGGATTTTTATTTTTTTTAAATTCAAAGTCACATCCGTAGAAGTTAGACGCGTGAGAAATAATATCTCGTGTTATGTAAGACAAAACTAAAAGTCGGGTTTGTAATTATGAAAAAGGACTTCTATCAGACTGTACTCTCCTGCGTTCACACTTGTGAGTTCTCGAGTGTGTGATTTAGTGAAAAAGTTCTGGTCTCTCTCAATCGAACTCTCGACTCTCACGAATATAAATAAGGTTCCCGTCCGCCATCTTTTGGCAAGATCGATTTCTGGCATAGGAGAGGACTAAACCTCATCCCTCGGCCGCTAAACTCGGAAGTGAAATGTAAAAAAAAAGTTTCGAGTCTTAAAAGTTTCGAGAGGAACTTAAGAATCACCACGTGTTGAATTAAATTCACTATCGGGTAGTAAAATTTGAATCATTTTAAATTAAAATGAGTACTGGTGGAGGGTAGCACTCTTACTCGAAAGTTGCTACCCACCATTTTTCACTCCGGGGTGATTTGTTTTTCCATTCTGTGTACCTGTGAGTCACGTAAAAAAGAAAACTATTCGGTAACTGGAACTATTAATTTAAATAAAAATTTTAATGGTTGGGTAGCGCTCTCCCGGTCTCTTTCCTCGTCCCACACTTTCTCATCCTAAGAGTTTACTCCTACAAAAAAATTTAACTTTCTATTGTGACGGCCATTCGTTCTCAAAAATTTCTCCTCTGGGGTGTTATTAATTGGAACGCGACCGGAATAGTTTTAGACTAGTGCAGAGTCTCCGAGTGATTAATGCTTTCTTGAATGGTTCCGGAAAAAGGACAAAAAGAAACGTTAACGTCGCCCGTGAGTCGACTATATACGTTTTTTTACATTGAAACGAGAAGTTCACTTTATTTCGCTCGGATCCTCTCGAGTCTAACCGGCTGTCAGGTGTTTGCGGTGGTGGTGATGATTGATAGTAATTTATTATTCCAGCATCGATTGATTTCTATTTTTCATAACTCCCGTCTGCCACGACGCCACCGCCTCGTACCCTCCCTCTCCCGCGACGTGCAGAACTGTCGGATAAATTTGAAATTTAAATGGGTCTCAAAGCCTGGAGTAAACGTTTTGCATTACACTCACTATTATTTATTGTCTCGATCGTGTCAGACAATTCAAATTTTAAATTGCATATTTTAAATTTAAATAATTTTTTGTTACATTATTCAGATTTCTGGTGAAACTATTTGGTTTTGTAATTTTATAAATGTTTACGAGACCCAAGTTCCGCACTCTTTTTATACGAAATTGCTGTTGATGGTGAGAAGTTTTTATTAAAAAGAAGAGTTTCCACTACAAGTAGAGAGTTTGATAAGTTGTATAGGTACTAACTTTACTTTATTTTACTTTATTTTCAAGTCAAATAGACAGATGGATACCTTAAGAACCAGGTAAAGTCTTTTGTACCATTTTGTACCATTTGTCATTTGTCATTTGTAACTTGAAGGTCCACAAATTTAAAATATTTTAGTTTTCAAAAACTTTGTATAACAAGTATGTATATATATATTTATATAGATTCTCTCATTTTAGACAAAATGTTATTGGAATATTAAAAGAAATTATTAGAACAATATAACAACGTACGAAGTTATTAGAAATAGAAAACGCACCGTAACAACAGATAATTTTTGGTCACAGGTACATGAAATTCTACGTAAACTAAAGTAGTCAAAATTTTTGTTTTTTCAAACGTTCGTCGGAAGTTATTGCAACATAAAACGTAACTGTGTGCTGTATCTGTACTTGATGAATACATAATTGTGTTATTGAAGTTGGTATTCACTTACACTAACTAATTTATGTATGTTTTATTTACATGGGATTGTGACAATATTTAATTGTACTCGTGAGATGCTCACTGCAACCGTTGCCTGGTGCAAACAATTCAAAACCACAAGTCCCTTGTTTGGGTAGTTTTACTAACTTTGTATCCATCACCACTATTAGTTTTAGATGGACGACACAGTTTCTGTCATTGTCTATAGCCCTAAATACATTTCAAGCTAAGCGAAAATTAATGTTAAAAGAAATTAAGCTTTTGGCACCGCCTAAAGTCAGCGCGTGATACGAAAATAGACGAAATACAATTAAAGAAAAGTCATTTTTAAATGGTAAAACAGTCGTGTGGACAAAATACAAAATTGTACAAATTTAAGTCTCCGGTCGAGCCATGTGTACAGAAGCATGTCAATCTTTCATGCGTTAAATTCCGCGGGTGAAGGATGAAAGGACAAAGTCGCCGACTGGTAACCCGCAAAAAAAGAAGAAAAAAATTTAAGAAAATCAAAAGCAATCAACTGTTACCTGACAATCGAACTATCTGCGACACTTTCCGGTAACGCACAAAACACCAGTCAAATCCGTGGAAATCCTACAGAGTTGTGTACGACATGCGTAGTTCCCTCACTCGCTCGATAACACGAGTACTACTCGCGAATAGTCGAAAACTATTCAATAATAGTTCATGTTCACTGCACCAGGTACTGCTCCGTAATGAGGCGTGTTACAGTGCGCCGTGTTCGTTTAAGAAAAAAATAAAAAAAACGGAACAACTTTTCTATTTCCTCTGCCACTCGTACGAATAGTAAAAGTTTCGTTTTCGGGCAAGGAATTCGCATAGACAACTCATAGACAACGGATATTCAATTACACGTTTTAAGTTATTTTCCCCCCGCCCCTTTCGCCGGTCCCCGTCTCCTCCATGACTCCCTCACCGTTTCATAACTCATTTGGATATTTAAATTTTCGTAGGTACCTAATTGGAAAATAATAGTGCAGAATTGTAGTTAATGATACCGACTTATATTTTAATAGGTTTGACTGAAATTTACGTGCGGTTTTAACCGTGAAATCCCCTTCCGCGGACCCGAATTATCTAAACGGAGTATTTAATAGTTTTCCCGAGGACTACTGCCCACCGCAGACTACGCGGACAATCAGACGGGAGGACACGTTGCCTTCATCCTGGATTCCTGTCGCTCTCTCCGGAGAAGACGACTTTTTTTTTTTGAAACTTCATAGAGGAAATGAATAAAAATGTAGTGGAACGAAGAAATGGTTCAATGAGGGGTGAACAAGTCACGATTTGGCTTTTAGGAAAGCTCAACGAATGCCCAAGAGAGGAATGAATTTAAATATGAGTACCCGAGGAGGAGAAATAAAAAGAGAGAGAGAAAGAGAGAGAGAGAGAGAAAGAGAGAGAGAGAGAGAGAGAGAGAGAGAGAAAGAGAGAGAGAGAGAGAGAGAGAGAGAGAGAGAGAAAGAACTTTAACTTGGGAACTTGGGTTCTTTCGAGGTACCCTCAAGTGCTCGAACATAAAGTAAATTTTCGTACTTTAAAGTGTGTGACGCGTGACCGCATCTTTCAAAAAAAATATACACCTGAATGAATGAATATTTAAGTGCTGTATAACTTTATACATGTACATTGTACAGTGTCATTTTCAAGTCTGCACGTGAAAGTTCAGACCGTTCGACGAGAACATAAAATAAATAAAAGGACAAGAACAAATTAAGGTAAATGACGAAGACAACTGACGAACGGTACAATATTGTTATTTACGACATCACAAAACAATATTATGGATTTGTTTGTGCAGATGTGTCTCACTGAATCAACCAATAAATAATAAATAAATAACGTAAGACGAACATGAATTAATAAAATGATTACGTTGAACAATCGGCAAATAAATCCATAAAACAAGAAAAAAAATAAATAAATAAAATCTGAAACAAATAAATTATATTAAATTAAGAAACAATTTGTTAACATAAATAGGAGAACGCAATAGTTTAAATAAGATGTAAAAATAAATAATTTAAATAAGGGGGAACATTAATAACTTAAATAAATATAAATAAAAACCTACAGGACTGGTGGAGAGACAGAAGAAAAACCGACTCGATTATTTATTAATTATTAATAACTCGGTTACAAAGACTATGTACTGGAGGGACTTGAAACTGGAATGCAGCCAGTGTACAAACTACAAGTTTGTTTACTCTTCTACAAATAATGTACCTCGAGTAGAAGTAAGAAGAAGAAGAGTTTTGTGTAGAAAGACGGAGAACTCACTTGCCACATCGTTCGTAGACTTGACTAATAAAAAGGAATAGTTGAAACTATAAAAAATAAATTACAGTTTGAGGTGAGATTATTAGTCGAATCGCAACTATGGGGTGCACACGTACCTATGTACGTCTATTAACCCGTTTCTCGCATGTGTAGGAACCGAATAAGGTGAAAGTTTATTCCCGTGTGACCTTTCTCTTTTTATGAACCGTTAAGGAAATCCCCGGTGACGTTGGGCGCCCATTTGAAGATCATCAAGTTGTGAGCTTGTGGTGTTCGCGTCAGTCGGCAAGGACGAAGTCGAAACATCACACAAAATTATTGGTCGACGATTGAATTGAATCAAACCGCACCCCCGTGCCCGGAGTTAATAATCCAATTTATTAACACCCGAATCATTAAAGTTTTTTTTTTTTGATGGTGTCACATCGACGTTTGAACTCATCACGGTCGAGTAGTGGACGCCAATGGTCAAAAAACCGAGGAAAATTCATTCAAAAACTTGACCCGTGAGGATGAGAGTAGAAGACAAATAGAAATAGAAGACAATAGACAAATTAATTAATATTCGTTTAACTATGAGCCGAGTCAATAAGTGGAGAATTAAACGCAAACAATGTGTTGTCATCGTGAGAACGTGAACGTCACATCACGGGTCAGGTTTTCGTAATAGTGATGAGTGACGATTTCGTAACGGACTCGCGTAATTTGTTAATATTTTTACCGTAGAGATCTCGTGATCTTGCGGTGATCTCCTGTTTTTATTTCAAGGCGAGTACATTTCTCCTGCGTGTTGCGTCGTCGGCTGATAATATTAATAATATTTTAAGGGTTAATAAGGTTAATAATATTTTTAATTAAAGGGCAATTGTTTTGATCGCTCATGATCGCTTCCGGTGATTAATAATTAATAAAAAAGTCAGCGATCTCGTTTCTAGTTAACCGATTTGTGGTTGAAAAGTGAAAACGAGAACCATTTTAGACTCGTAGACATCGTCTCTTCTAGTTTGGTTACATTTCCAATTTTACGGTTCCTTTCATTTGGGATTCGATCACTCCACGACTCCTTAATTAAGTTCGCGAACGATCAAACAGACCGATTCGTATCACCCGGGCCGTCTACTTCGTTTCTTGAGTTGACATCTCTCACCCTGCCTCTGTCTAACTCTGAGTCTAGCTGTACCTGTACCTGTGCCCGAGTGTACAGTCGCATCCTGGCAAAAAGAATGAACGTGACCGAGTCAACGGTAATTGTCTTGCCGCTAATGTTTACGTCGGTTTTTGTTGTCGGCCCTTCCGGCCGGTCATGAAACATGACAGTCTGAGGCAAAGGTGCCCGGATGGATCATTTGGTAAAAATTACGTAGGAATTTAACAACTGCCAGAAGATATGGAGGCATTAGCTTGTTTACTGATGGGTTCGCACCGGTGAAAATTCGTTAGTTAAATTGCGTGAGAGAGAGGGAGAGAGAGACGCCATTGTACAATCCGTTACGCGTCTCATTTTGATTAATTTTCAAATGAGAATTAAGGTAGTCCTCGCCATTTTTTCTACGCTCATCTGCCACAACCCGTTGTAGCATTTTAACATATTCAGGTCATTTATGCGCAACTTCCCGAGAAGAACAGAAGGTGTAAGTGCTTTAAGTAAGAAGTAAAACGTGTGTGGTTATCCCTCGCCGAATGCCACTTAATAAATTTCCTACCACTGCACGAACCTGTCATATCAAAAGGTTTTTTTTTTTTACAACCCCCGAGTAAATACAATGTCGGATGTGGCAGGGATGTTTGCCTGACTTCTCCGATCAATCGAAAGTATCGATGACCGATCACGGACACACGAAAGGTTTAATTACATGCGGGAAACGTGAGGACGTTAAAATTTACTGCTTGTTTTACGACAGTTTAAATAGAGTTTTACGGTTTGAATTGGTGCCCGTGTGTGCAGACGTAATAAAATTTGTGACGTACACATGCGTTAAATTGGTGTAATTAATCAGGATCAATAGGTGGTACACGTGTACCAGGGATGAAAGAGAACAGGTGACGACAGAAAGGAACAAGGGCCCCATGTGGACGACGCAAAACTTTGGTGCAAGCAAACACGGCCAAACATAAAACGAATAAATACATAAGTAGCGGCCGGTTGTAGAGTCCCACCTTAAAAACACGATAATCCCAATAAATTAATAAAGCGTAATCAATCATGGTCAATCAAACGAAATCAATCATAATACATAAATTTAACAATTAGCTCTCAGGGTGAATATGTAACCTGTCTTACGTCTTACTCCAAATATTCATAAAAAATCTAAAATGTTAAGATGCTACAATAATTAAACTTATTAAATGAAAGTCAGTACATAAGAAACATAAATTTTGCAATAATTCTTTTCATACACTTATTTTTAAGCAGTACTAATATTATTTGACATGGGCAAAAACAATGAACAGTAGCAATAAATACTTATATATTTTATTTTGGGTAATTTTCTGTACAAAAATTAACCATTACGGTACAGTTCTATTAATACAATAAACTTTTTGAATGTAATCCAATTTATTATGTACTGACACGCCTATGTATTATCTAGTAACGTAAGCGTTCACTTCATTAAATAAATAAAAAACCAATACGAACGTTCACTACCGACGATATTCACTACACAATAAATAATAATTAAAGTGGCATTTACCGCGCACTACAACGCACTACAAGGTTTTCACAGAGTGTACATGAAAATATTTAGAGCAGAAACGTCACGGCGGAGATCAGGTGTGCAGTTAAATTTATTTCACAAACCGACAAACGCGGTACCACGGGATGACTGAAAGATAAGGAAAGGCTAAACTCCCTATATAACGAACGTTAGATAAAATACAACCCCAATTAACAACAATTCTTACCTGACGGGGATACCAAAAACAAAATACAAACCTGTCACGGGTAGAGCTGGACTTTTCTAAACTTTTTCGGTTTCACAACTTTGTGTGTGTGTGTCTAGAAAAAAATTGTGCCACAGAAGGAACCAAAACCAAACGGTCGAAACATGTAAACGTTCAATAAGTTATTCAAAATAAACTTCCGTAGCCTTTTATTAAAGTACATAACGTTGGTTTTTGTGAACGACATTTATGTAACGAAACCGTCGAGACAAAGCAACTGCTTTCGTAATTATACATGTAACGTACTCTCGGTATAATTTCGTATACAGTTCCATTGTGCTCGTACTTCCTCCCTCTGAACTTGGGGTGGGTTAGGCGAAGTCGAGCTGGGGGATGAAACGATTCTCCGAGTTTAGAACTTGTAAAATTTCTTATCTTCCGTCACGGGTTTCCTTTGTCTAATTCGCGAGGTACTTGATTCGAGTCTGGGGTGGCGGACGGGTTGAAAAAAAAAATAAATAAATAAATAAATCCCAGATAAAGGAAGAAACGAAAAGTTTCTGAGCAGTAAAACGGGACAAAAACCTCGGATTTGAAATTCCAAAGAAAATTAAAAGAAAATCACATTAAACGAGGAGGACGGGCATCGATTTCGAGTGAGGAGGTTGGCGGCCCTGACGTTCTGTTGGATTCCTCGGGCCGTGCTCCGTGAGTTTAGCGAACGACTTATTTTTTTGTTTTTTTTAGTTTACATAACTAGAACAATTTAATTTGTACAAGATTTGCGAAATTTACGAGACATTCCGAGAGAAGTTGGAAACGAAAAGTTTCGTCCTTTTAACTTGTTAAACGAAGAGAAACGACAACTTTGTATGCTTCTGATGTCTTCTTCTTCTTCTTCTTCTACTTCCTGTACTTCGAGTTACTTCCCTTTTCGACTTCTTTTACTTCGTCCGGAGAACATTAAATATAAATTTAGCAAGCGCCGGTTTGTTTATTTATTTATTTATTTATTTATTTACTGTCGGTTGTATTCGTCACGGAATCTTCCGCACTGCACTTCCGGTGACCGGTGAAAAACGTCAACTTCCGCCGAGGCGATTTGACGTTGTTTTAGTGATTTTGGTTCGCCGATTTAATTTGGTGTAACATGTCAGCTCTGTTGGAGATCGATCGAAGTCGAATCGAACGACTGATCGGATCTGGTTCTCGGTGAGCAAACAACAAACAATTTCCGGTTTAACGATTTCCGTTTCGCGGTAAATATTTTACACACAGGAAAGGGAAGGCTTTGTCAATTTTTGATAATTAAATTTCGACTTTTGTCGTTGTTCAGGTAGTTTGACGAAAAATCGGAATTTTAATTGCCCGCCACAGGTGCACACGTAGATGTAAGAACACACGTGCATTCACCACCAAACCACCACCACCGCCACCAGCCCGTCTCCCGCACCCGTGCACCAACCATCGTTTCCCAAGACTCTAAACGAGGACTTTTTCCACATGGAAAACTCTACTCGTCTTCCATAAATAAGGTTTAACTAATTTTGTTTAGCTCGTTAAGTCGTGTGCCCGTGCAATTATTACCGTAATTTAAATATTTACAATTTGAAGTTACCAGACGAGCAAATAAGATTTTCGAGTCCTTCATCCTTCCCGTTTCTGCTCGACGGTAAATTCGGAGCAGAGAACTGTTTACACTTCCCGATAATTGAAGGTTGAGTCTCGGGTCGTCGTCGTCTTTCAAAACCTTCAGTCGGAAGCTCACGTGTACATGGAGAAACAATTACCCGGACGGTACTGCACTTTAAATTAAGTTTCTTTTTAACCGTTAACGGGTTCTTTTAAACTGGAACTGTAAAGTTTCTTCTCGTCTGAGTCTGCTCGCCCACACTCGACTAAATTAAAAGTAAAATATTCTTTCGGTGAGGGTTGGCATCCTCCACAAAAGGTTACTGTATCTAAATAAAGAGTTGCGAACGTAAAATAAAGAACCGTTATCGGTAAAAACAGGGAAGTACTCAAGTAAAAGGTCGCGAACCGAGTGTGGTGCGAAGGAAATTCGTGACGCCGTGCAATAGTTTACAACACTAATTGACCCCTGCTCTCAGGTGATGGTTACGTTTAAAAGTGGTTTTCATCAACAAATTGAATTAACAAATATTTAGGGGTCATCAAAGCTGCGGGTACTCACTCCCGGAGTGAGTTTTTTTTTCGTGTGGGGAGTAAAAGCTTTCCCTTCCGACTGGGGTCTTCACATTTTTGGGAAGCGGTCCGTCTCGTCGCATTCGATTTGTTAAAAATAAAAGAAATAGGACGTATGTTTATTTTTCAGGATAGAAGAGACGGCGACAACATTCCCTTCCAATTATTTTAGTAGCAGATGTGTCGAGAGGTGGAAACAAACATTCCACTTTATGGACAGACGGAGGATTAAATCCCCCCCGTGGAAAACGTCTAAAAGGGAAACCTGCAGATGAAAAAACAAATTGAAAATTCGTTCTCGGACGAGTCTGAATTTTTGACTTGTTATTTTTTGTTGTGTGCGAATCAATAACTCTGATACTTTTAGAAAAAAAAAGAAAAATAATAATGGGAACTTAGACAGACGGAAAAGCTTCCGTTTTCTGTTTTGTGATTTACTGAAAGTACAAGGAAATGGTACTCGGTAGGGTACCTTTGCGAGAGGACACGTACCTGAGGAGCAACCGAGAGAAAGGTTGGCTAGTTGTGTAATATCTTAATAAAAATGATCATCTTTTGAGTGGACCGTAAATCTGTTCAATCAACAGTGACCTTTTATACTGATTTTATTATTATTATTAATTTATTATTATTAAAGACAAAAGTTAATAAGGTCGATGTGCCGTGTTCCCAGTTATTTTTCAACGCTTCGTTTTTACAGTTTCGGTGATCACAGCAAAAGCCCATAAAAGTATTCCTCAACAATAATCTGAGTAATTTGAATTAATCAATAATTTATAATACATAACACATTATACCTATGTACATATGTCGTATATGTTAAAATACCTCTTCATATTTCATATTCATTTGTTTATTTTAATAGGTTATTGTATTAAGGTCGAGCTCTCTGTAACACATATTATATATTAAGTAAATTTTATTATTTATTAGGTGTATCGCGCTCATTATGTTTCGTTATAAAATAAATAAAAAATTATTTCGCCACTGACTCGAGTACGAAACATTACAGAAATCAGTTTCTGCTCTTGTTTGACGATTTTCAATTCCGAATTTAGAACTCTGATCGAGTTCGACGAGAACTACAATTTTCCGCGGTTTAATAGAAAACACAGACACTTAATAATTTATTATTATAATAATGTAATAATAAACAAAACACTCAGTGTACATAATGCGTATTTGAACTCCTTTAGTTTTAAGATGCGAGCGATGCATTACTTTGTTTTGTTTTTAAATTGTTCAGTCAGAAACGATGTGTAATCAGTTAAAAAATGTATTTACTCAATACAGATATTTATGTTCGGTTTAGATGTTACCACACTACATTACACATTAATATTACAAATAGAGATGTTACAGATAAATAAATGGTGAATACATATTAACAGTAAGTTTATGCTTTTATGCCACCACGTGTTGATGTCTTTCCTTTTATTTATTTTTTTACCATCTCTCCGTCGTCAGGTTGTCATACCAAAATTTTCTTTTTTTTGATTTGAGCTAGGAACTAATCGTTTGTGGTGTTTTGTAGTAAATAGAAAACTTTTGACAACAATAAGTTCGCGTTCAGAGTTCCACTCGCAGCTTTCGTCGCACTTTCTCTCAACACAAAGCTTTTTGTTTTTGTTAAATAGTTTTCGAGCTTTCATGCACCCGTCACATTTCGAAGTGAAAGTCTGCGAGTTTCTAATGACACGTCAAACATAACCCTCACGTGTTTGAGAGGAAAGAAAAAAAATTTATTTTTTCTCCCGTCCAAAATTAAGGGCTTTCGGGTCGGCAGGATTGTTTTCTCGCATGAAATAAAATAAAATTCTCACCGGTTGTTATTATCCCTCCGATTGATATCTGTTTGTATGAAAATCCACATTGGTCGCGCGTTACGGTCGGGGTTGTTCATTATGAAAATGCGTTTGTAAATGGCGGAGCCACGACTTTTCGACTTTTTTTTTACCATTTTCGAGTGAAATTATTTACGGTCAGTCGTAACCTCGTAATTTTTCATTAAAATAAAACAATAATTACGAGAGAAATTAATTTCCTTTCTCGCACGCGGTTCCACGGGAACACGGGGCTATTTGCGTTGCTACCTCGCTACAAAATATTATTACGCGAGTCACATGTATTATCTAATAGTATCACGGGAGTAATTGTAGCTATTTGATACGGGAATGTGCCGTATGACTGAATTACGGCGTACAGTTTTGTACTCTATAGATTACGGCCGTCGTTAACTTGTCAAATGTGTAATTATCGTTTTTATACTCGACCGCAGTGTTCCTACTAAAACTAGAGGAGTTTTACGGGCTGTGTCGGAACTACACGACGCTGTAGTTAGGCAACGACTCCCAGAGAGTGTATGTATTAACTTAAAGCGATTGAATGTTGAATTATTATATAAAATATTGGAAGGAAGAGTGAATTTTTAAATGGTTGATTGCAAAAATTTATCTTTTATGCGCAACAATATGTTGTTATTTCATGTTTTTTTTATAATAGTGTAGTATGAAGTATATAGTAATTTTGTAGTGCAGTAAAGTACTGTTTTTTTTTGTGCTGTAAGCCTAAACACGACTGCCTGTCTTACATCTTCTTGGCCGTTTTTCTTTTTTGTGCAGCTACAGAAACGAAAAAACATTTTGACCCCTCGTTAGTATGTAGTTGACGGTCTTCCTGTATACCGACACAAGGGTACACTTTAACGTGTATTTATACAAAACACATTTCTGTTTTGTTCTCTTTCTGTCTCGTGATAGTCTTGGGGTACGTTAAACACTAAATATTACTCACTCTGTACTTCCTTTTTTAGACACAAAACGTTTACCACGATCAAGAAGTAAACCGAGGGCAGATCAGTGGCTGTTTGGGCTGAACCAGCTACCACCACCAACATCATTTTTTGGGGAAGTTCGCTACGTGCCGTTCGCTAATGATTAAAAAAATTTTAAGTAAACAATTTGACAATTGAACTTTTTCTCAGCGTAATAAAGAAAAAAATTAATTATTTCAAAGGGTATTTTAATATATTTCGGTTATGAATGAGTATTTAAGTTCTCAATAACAACAAAAATAATAATTACATAAGTCACGGGACAAGTTATTGTAGCGGTTCTCTCAATAATTGCACTTAAACTCACGTTCGAGTCGGTAAAAATCGACACCGTTCCGACCCGGGACCGTCGCTGGATTTCCAGTAGCGAAAGGCTCAACTCAAAATAATGAATCGAAAAATTCGCACACAGAAAGATGTGCGACAATACGACAGTAAAGGGAAACAACAGCCAGAATTTATTTCTGTCGTCAAATGCAACATTTCCCGAAAGCTGAAGGGCTTTGAGCCGGGGGAGAAGCTGTGTGTGAACTTCGAAAGGAAATCCTACGAGGGAGAAACGGAAAACCCGTGGCAAAAATTTACTGGAAAATTCAATGGAAGTCAATGGAGAGGCCGGCAGGTTCCATTCAACCGAGCGGCAAAAACAACTTTTGTTTATAAAACGTTAAAAGCCAATTCATCCATATTTGTTTTTATTTTCCTTTTACCAAGTCTCAGACTTCCCTTTTTTGTCAGTTGTGATTTCTAATTGTTTCCCAGAGCTTTTACCAGCCTGCGTCGTTTCCATCATCCTCCTACACTACAAAACACTTCCGAACGGATTGCTTCATATTATTTGTGAAAAAAAAGAGGAAGAATTTTGGCACTTGAAAATTTCATTTTGTTTTGACTTCGTTCAGGTTGAGGAACTTCCTTCCCGGGAAAATCCCATTGAAAAAGCTCCAACTTAAAGCAAATTTAACTTGACTTGACTGTAGCAAACTCGGTGTGTGTGTGTGTGTGTGTAGTGCTTCTCACGGCTGACGTGGAGATTACCCAAGGAGATGCACGACAAAGACTAACAACCAAAATAACAAGTCTCTTCCTTCCCTTCTCTTGCTTTCCTATGTACGTTCTCCTCCTTGAGTGTTCACGTGTACGCGTCTGTATTTGTACATGCATCCATCCATCCCTCCAAAGTTCATGTCCCGAGAGGAAATTACAAAACTTATTTTCCAAGTTTAAACTTAATATGGGTAAACATTCAATGAGCCCGTTTCTTGACGTTTCCCCATCCATCCCGTGTGTGTGTGTGTATGTGTACTTTAAGACGGTGAACAATGTTTTTCCGTCTCCCCGAGCCGAGCTTTTTATGATTAATTACAATTTTTGAACGATGGTTGTTTAACATCAAACTTTGAATTGTTTTTTGGTTAAGTACTCTCAAGTGGTGAACGTGAGAAATTACTAAAAATAGTACATTTTGTATTCTTACGATGAAGTACGCAGTGTATATTTTCGTTATACATTTTTATCATACATTTATTATACATCACCATTTATACAATAGTAATTGTGGCAATTGTACAATAGTAATTATAGGTAGTTATTATTCAAACACATACGTTAAATATTTAATTCCTTGACCAGTATTAAACTTTCGTATTGACTTTGAATGGCGGTCATTCGCAGTATTGAACGTTTACATCATTGCCGGTTGTACAGAACGAAGTAAATACGTATTTCACGACTCATCGTGTACCACAATCTCATTACATTGCTTTTTTTAATTTTTTGGACTCTCAGAAAATAAATAAAATAGCACTAGTAAAAAATAATGTAAAGTAAATAAAGTTCTGGGCGTTTTAACGTGGCGATTATTTTTATTTGGACACCTACTCTATTTTTACTTAGTTACTTATGTTTTGATATATTAAGTAATACCTTAACCCTTCGTCTCAAAATCCGTGGTAATATTTTCTTAACGGGAGAAAGAGAGTGAGCGAAAATAATTTAATTCTTTGCTGCAGGCAATTTACTTAACCGTAGCAGAGAGTTGAGACGAAAGAAGAGAAAAGTAATTCGTATTGAAAGAGGAAAACAATGAGCAAACGATTAAGTACACCGTCTAATAAATTACTACTACCACCACTACCAGTACTTGTAATAATAATAATAGAAGAAAGAGCAAAACGTGAACAGTAGCAAACTCTCCGAACATCTTCCGTCTTCGCAGCTCCTTCCACTTCAATTTTCCCACCGCCAAGGGGCGCCATTTTAATTACAGGAGAGGTTTAAAAATAATTTTTCTTACTTGCTACGTAGCTCTTTTTTTCAAAAAAAAAAATTCTTACACACCTCGTTGAAATATTAATGCTACGAATCGACGTCGAAACCTTTGTTTTCGATTCCCGTGAGATCCCTTTGTATTTCTTCGAGGGTTTTACCTTTCGTTTCGGGTACGAGAAAGTAAACGAAAGCAACTCCGAGGGCCGAGACGACAGTGAACAGCCAGAAAGTCCAGTCCTGACCGAATGCCGCGATCAAGTCTCCAAAGTACTGAAACGAAATTAAAAATAAATTAAATTTGTCTTACCTAAACCACGCGGGTAGGTGCTCTTTACCGCATCAATAAGTTTCCCTGCAGGTGTGCTACGTGTATTCTTACATCCAGACTTCTGCGTAGAAATTTAAATCGTGAACAACGAAAATACACAGTAAAAACTCACTATTTATAATATTTTACGTACACTCGTACGGTAGCAGGTCAAACATAACGTGATGTTCAAGTTATACACAGTAAATGGTTCATAAAATAAATACTAAAATCTGTGAGTAAAATATGAAAATCTGCACGACGTGAAACATCTCAATGATTCCAACGGAAATAATTATAATAAAAACAAAAAATAAATAATCCTGTGTAAAAACATAAGTTTAAACAACACCAAAGAACTTTTTACTGAAAGTCTAACATTAGTAACAAGTAAACAACTTAAAATGTATATTTCTCATGTATGAATCTTCACTGTTGGGCATCAATCTGCTGTGAGATTGTTTACGTTGACATTATTTAAAAAATATTTAAATAGTAGATATAATAATAAATTGTAGTTACATAATATAATTTTATAACTGTGTAGACCGATAAAGTTTTAATACTGAATTTCATCAATGGCTGTTGATTCTCACAGAAGGTAAAAGTAGATTTTGCGCCGGTTCAGAGCAACCGACATGACTCTCAGGTGAGAGAGGGAAAATTTATTCGGGACCTGGTCGAATGTCCTCGTGAAAAAGAATCTCAACTCGGGTTTTTGCTACGGGAAACAAAATTTTAAATTAAAAACAAATTTGACGCGTATGTTGAATTAACAAAGGCTGACGAACGTGACTGACATTGTAAGGTTCTGAGGGAGAAGAATCCAATTAGGGAATTCATTCTCTTGAGTCATCCAACACACACACAGACACACACGGAAAGACATACAGACACGTCGTACGTGTGTGTGTGTGCGTGTGTGTGTGTGTGCGAGCGAAGGCCGACATGCAACACAATCGGAAAGAAAAAGAAGAAAACAGAATTAATCGATTGATTTTTCTATTGGAATCGATTTTTAATGAAGTTACTGATGCCATCTCACCGAGTCATTATTAATGTATAATTGGGAAGCATCAAAAGCGTTTTCTATTGGTAGATGTTTCTTTTTTTATTTAGTAAAGGAACTCGGTGTTGTTTGAAGAAATAAAGTTAGGAAAGGTCTGCTCAAACAACGTGATGTTGAGTGGGACTGGTAACTTCAGTACTGTTGCTCTGTGGCTTACGGCCGTGTAGTACACGTAACTTACGAGTTGTTTGAGCTGTTGCAGACTAGCGATAGAAGAGGTGAGGAAGACCTTAGCGAGTAACAGCACAACCCTGAAGTCCTCCCTGGTTGTATATTTCGAAGAGAAGTACGCCAGGTATGTAAACAATTATTGAGCGTACGGTTCTGGTTGTTTGTGCTCAAGTTTGTACACAGGTGTTACTGTATTTGCTAACCAAGCATTCTCTTCAAGTTATACCGACAGTCACGGGTGTGGAGACATTGACTATATGAAAATATAAATTTTTTATAATACTACCCTGGTAACTAAAAACGTGGCTATCCAGTTGGTTGCACAGCAAAACGAACTCGCCACACTTTTAATTTCTGTGTCGAATATTTCTCCCAGCATCATCCACGCGACCGGGCCCCAACCGATGGAAAACATAATCATAAAAAGACACAGGCACAACAAGGGTAGCCATTTGACTTTGTCTACGTTCTGAAAGTAAAGTGAATACAACTGGGTTACATGCCATTTTTGACTCGGTGGGTACCAGTCGGAACTCAAGAGCTCACCTCATTATTTGACAACCAATGGAAGTAGAATCCAAGCAGCAGGGTACACGTGCCCATGACTGTGCCGGACAGAAGGAGTAGAATTCTTCTTCCAAGTCTGTCGATGAGTAACATCGACAGGAAATTGCCACCGAACTGCATGAAACCAACTACCATGGTCGCCTTCGACGGTTCCAGGGTGCTTCCAGCCTCCTACACGGTAGTTGTACGGTACAGTTAGGTCCCACACACACACACACACACACCTGCCTCTTCACCTAGACTCACCTGGAAAATGGTCGTTGCGTTAAAAACGACGGCGTTTGCTCCACCGAACTGTTGGAAAACCATCAGCCAGAAACCTATTAAAACGCTTTTAATTGCGGCTCTCGACTTGAGTACTCGCCAGGAGAAATTTCTGGTTTTGCTCTCGTTCACGAATTTCCTTATTTCCTCGAGTTCTCCGTCGACTTTGTTGGTGCCACGTAAAAATTTCAGCGATTTCACGGCTTCCTCCGTTTTACCCTGCAAGAGGAGTGACAACAACAAATGATCGGCAACTTCGGCAATTAATTTTACCGGGAAAGAAGTTTTTGTTTATTGTTACGGGACCGGAGTCCCGCGTCGGAGCTGGTGGGAAGTGCACTCTGAAACGCTCGAGAACACAACAGAACACTCGCAAACCGCAGAACAACGTAAAATTTTAAAGTTTTATAATAGTTTTGAGCGCGACCGCTCATTGTAACTCAGTCCACTACAACGTTACTTTTGTTAATGCTTTACCATGCGACCAAATAATACTGAACGTAGCCATGTTACTTTTTCATTACATTAGAGTAACGATCCAACAAGTTAATTTTTCTAAAATCATATATAAAATAAATTAAACGAATAACATAAATACCAATTACGTGTACTTAAAATTGAAGAACTTAATCTCTTATAGAAGTGAATTACTTTAAGTATAAATTCTTACAATTGTTAGACAGTAGACAAAAAAATAAAACACAAATTTCACAGGTTCGAGGTTTCTTCGTGTTAACCAATTTTTGCTATATTTCCAACAATCATCATATCCAAATTTTATTATATATGGATTTACAAAGAAACAAATTTTTTAAATTAAATACGAGGCGTACGGTCAGTTACAACGTAAAAATCTTAAATTATTTTAATAGTTTGCACTAATAAGTAAGTTACTGCGAGTGTGAGAAACATGTCAGGCGGGGTAGTACTCATTGAGTCAGTTCTACCAGAAAAAATAACAATTTGAACAGACGGCGGGGACCGTACAAGAACTATGTTAAGTTCATCATGATAAGTGTAGTAGTGTAGTATACTTCAGGAGTTAAGAGAACCAACAGCGGGAGGACCCGTGCGACGTTGGCAACTTACGGCAGTGACTGCGTTTGATCCGTCAAATCCGTTCACCTGGCAGGTAAAACAATAACACGTAGACGACGAATTTGACGAGTCAATTAAACGTCGAGTGCGCCGTTCGCTTCTTGTCTACCGTGTCTAAAATTTCAAATTCAAACCGACCGAATCCGAACGGGAAAACAAATGATTCGGAAAGTAATTTGCAATAGAATTCTCGTTCGATTATTACCGGTCAACGGATGGAAATTGCCGTGGAAATTTCAAGTAGAAAATTTCCAAAGGTTTTTTTTTGTCTGATTGACCCGATTCACCTTTGACCGAGCGGAAAATTACCTTACTCCGGAATAAAAAAAGCATAAAACAAAATGATAGGCCGAAAGGAGAAACGAAAAAGGAGTTGGACGGACCCGGAGGAACACCAGAACGGAAGGTGGTGCGTCGACGTAAGGAAAAACTCACGTCAGAGTCACCACCGTGGGCGCCGTTTGACGCCTCCCTAGCCTTCTCTCCCTTGTAAAATCAAAGTTTCGGACTTCGCTGAAGCCGAACGAAGCCATTTTCTAGGAATGAAATTCACACTCGGATACTGATTGAACCAAAACTTGTGCAAACTAATTTAAACTCAAAACAAAATTTGTTGGAAATCTCACGAACCCGGGGAAAAACTTCGAATCCACCCCCCAGAAAGGAGATTCCCGCACCGGACAATGCAACGACCCCTGCAAATGGATTTCCTGTATAGGAATTTCCCACCAGGTGACCTCGTCATTGCCACCTCTCCCTGTACGAAGGACTCACCTGTGAGACGAGGTGGTAGGGCGTCTCCGGCATGAATACAAAAATACAAGCGAAGACGACGGGTATCGCTCCGGAGGTGAGACAAAGCCAAAAAACCGAAACGTATCCCCCGACTATGTAGGAAAATTCAACTCCGACCGCCAGCATGAACTCGTAGTAAGTTCCCAGGGATCCTCTGATCCTCTTCTCACCGATTTCGGCCGTGTACAACGGGGATATTATGCTGAAAGCACCACCGCTCATGCCTGTGATGAACCTTCCGGCGTAGAACATGTCGACCTGTCGAAAATAACTCGAAAATAACAAAACTGTCGACAATCGCAGGGGTGTTGTGGAGTTAGCCGAAACGACGTCACAGACCAGGGCACGGGTTGTGGTGGTTTGGGAATGTCGAGAACTAGAAAAAGTTCTAAAAGTGACACGCTTCTTCGGTGACATCTTTGATCCGCCACTTCCATTGCCGCAGCCGTCCTAATTCTTAATTAGAAATTTATTGATCAGATCCGAAGTATTAATAATTAATTAACCCCGCCAGTGAGAAGTTTTTATTTACCGTTGAACATTGTCGAACTGTTAGGTTACCACCAACTCGGTTCACCTGAGTTCAATTATTAATGTCGCCAAAGAAAAATTTTTCGTTTTGTTCATCTTTGACTTTCTCCTTTTACTTCTACCTGACGCCGTTACACGTTTAACGGTTTAAATTGCATCCTGAGCATTCTTCTTCAGGTCATCAGGTCTCGACTTCCTCCCGTTTACTTTGTTTTTTGTAACGGTTAATGGTCTCACCTCGCGAGACCTACCTGAGCATGCCGCCCCTCGGCGTTTGCTTCCTTTCTCCGGGCGAGGTACTTACTTACTTACTTTCCTTTTCCTATTTGGGATTGTTACGGTTTGATCAGGAGGGTGATAGTTTTCGGAACTCTCTACCGCTAGACTCTAGCGGTTTTCCAACAGCAGTCGCGTGACTTCTTCTAAATAAGTTCAAATACCCTCGTAAAAACATTTACCGTGATAAGAAGGATGTTCGTACGAGCGAAGCGGTAAGCAGAAGCTTACCGGTGTGAATCGGTGTTGACGGTAGGACATCACAGGACCGACCTTGAGTACTGAGATGTTTGCTCTGTTCAAAATATTTACTGATAAAGAACAGTCGGTGATTGATTGTGTACCTACGTTGTTGGCCCAGGCAAGAAGACAGAAGCCCAACACGTAGAAAGGTACGACAGACAAAAGCGTTAACTTCCTTCCGAGGTGCTTCATGACGACGAGAACTGGAACTCCTGAAAATGCGGCACCGAGCGGCATAAAACCGGCTATCCACGAAAGCTCGTTATCGGTCAATTTGATAACGGAGCTTTCCGACTTCAAATTGGGCACAGCTTGACTCGTCCATCCCAGCAAGGTTCCAATGGAGAAAGCACCCAAGTTAACTGAAAATAATTTTCCTTATATAGGGTTAATTCAATGGGAGGAGCAAGTTTAGGATTTATACGACCCACCGTGAACCTTTCCATGGTAAAATAGAAAACAATACACGCACTAATAACCGAGGAGTAGTACAATATAGGAAATGTTCGCTGGGACACAGAGGCGAGTTCCTCTCAGGTGTCATCCGCAGAGACGCAGACCGCGTTTGATTAGACACTGACCCGACGACCTCCACTTACAAATCAAAAAACTATCTCTATTATTAGTTATTACTCTATAGTGTATTTTTTATGGAATTTGAACCTTGACATTTGTACAGGTGAGACGTGTCAGCACATATCGGTTGCATAATATTCTTCGTCATTAATCAGACCCTTACGTTGGTTCGTAATTAAGTTCTCTCTTTTTTTTACATTTTTTTTACCTGCGAGTTACTTTGTGTTTCTGCCTGACATATTTTTTTAGGCAGGAGTGAACGTACGATTCAAACGCACCGACAAAGAACTACGTGGCATTGGCAGTAGGAACACGTTTAACTTCGTGGTCATCGCTGCGATTAGCAGAAGAAGCGCCCTAGCAAAAATAACACCCGACTTTTTCCTCTTCCTGGTTAAAACCAGACGTCTGGTGCGCGATCGACAATGAGAAAAAGAAATTTCGAGCGTTCGACAACTCAGGTAAAATTTTGTAGTCGTGGAAGGAGACGTAGAAATTTTTGCCGTTTTGAGCTGATCCCTCGAGATACCCGCGATCTCTCCGCAGATCTCATCTCAAAGTTTTGTAACTCACCGACGAAAGTGACGGCGTACTGCGTCCAAAGTCCTTTCAACGTGACCTTCCCGTCATTTTCACCTTCCACCTCGAGTCCGACCGTCATCTTCGTCTACCTGTCTCTTCCGGAGTTGTGCTAACCTCAGCAGACGATTTCTTCTAACCATGTGGAGGACGGCGGCCAAAGTTTTACCCGCGTGCGACGAAACCGTCGACAAAAGCTTTTTGATCGCGTCAACGCGTTCAAATCGTTTAATTGTCGGCGAATTAACCTGGCGATAACAAAGGTGTTTGTTAATTAACGCTTCTCACCTTCGAGGCGATTATTATCGTTATTTGCCGAAAACATTTACCGCCTCTTTGCTCTTTCAAGCCATCCTCGAGTTCGACGGTTTGCTCAAGAATTAGTCTCTTCCTTCCCATTGATTTTTCTCGTCTCGCGTCGGAGGATGGTCCTGGTCCTCCAATTTTGTCAGCCATTTCTGGAAACTCGTAACCGTTTCGTCCAGGTGGCCGCACACCCAATTTTCTACTCCACGTTGAGTCGTAATGCTCTAGGGTAGTTGTGTTTCGCAGTGATTCAACCGCCGGCTATTCTATTTAAATCAAACCGATAATTACCGAAATTGTTTGAAAATATTGCCGAAATTTGCGGTTGTGTGGTTAATCGTTCCTATTTGACCATTGACGCAATTTTGATTATACTTAAATTATGTAGAAATCGAATGAGTTATTGATTCTTTTCATACATAAAATTTGCATTTCTTGACATTCTGTGAACAGAAATTCTCCACATCGAAGGATCTGGGTCTTGTAGAAAACTCAATGTACCTCTGTAGAAGAGAGACTACTTTCTTACTATATAAAAAAATTAGAAGATTGGAGCGAATGACTTACGTACATAATAATTCAAATAACCAGAAGAGTTTGTAAAAAAATACACAACATAACACAATCGAATATCAATCAGAAATTTGTTTTAAACGTACGAGTCTGCGTAGCCACCAGGCTAACTAAGTCCTTGTTTTGTGTAACGGCTGACGAGTAAGTAAGGAAGGCCTGTCAGGGAAAAAAAGCAATCAATCGTAGATTATGTTCACTCAATGTACTCCTGTACGACAGGGGTACTACCAGAAAAATAATGAAAAAAAAATAAGTAGCTTAACCTGAGGTAAACTAAAAAGCAAAAATAATTAAAAAAAATAAGTGGTCGTAATTAACTTTCAGGTGGAAAAAAACGTTTAAATTTAAAAAAAAAGAGTAACAACGGCTATGTACAAAACAAACTTCCAAGTCACCCGATGGTCGAAAGTCACCCGCAAACGCAAAGTCTCTCATTGAGCCACCCGGAGACTCAACTTGCCCTAGAAAAATTCCATCTTTCTCTCATTTTCTGATTTCATCTCGGGTTTTACGACTAGGAGAGACGCTTTTCAAAATTAGGTTATTAAAAAAAAATGGGCGATGGATAAAAAGTTTTCGACATGGCTATATTGATTATCTGGGGAAATGACTTTCGTTATCCGAGGCCGACGTAGCAAAACATCAACGACTCAGTCAAACGAATTTGCCCCCGTTCCCGCCAAAGTTTCTGTCTTCTGCCACTTTCTCCGGTGTCGCGAGACGGGGAAGAAGGTAGGGGAACGCTCATTCATTCTCTTTGAACGTGGCAGGAGTTCGTTCTGCTGTTGCTCCCATCGCTGAAACCGACTCTCTCTGTGAAGTCCCGTGAACGCTTGTTGTTGGCCGTCGTACCTCCCGATTTTGAGAGAGAGAGAAAGAGAGAGAGAGAGAGAAAGAGAGAGCTTTCACCACTGTTCAAATCGGAGATACGAAATGACTGAATGGAAAAAAAGAAGAAAGTCGTGAAAAGAAAGCCTTTTCTCAATTCAGAGCACGTTTAGTATCGTTTTTGCCTTATGGCCTTTCCCACCCAGACTATTACTTTGTATTTAAAGTAAAATGAGAAATACTCGCGTTAACTTCTTCATCGTGTGCTTTTCTTCTTTTACACCGAGGAGGATTCTCCTCTGCTTTGCTCTCCTCACCACGTCGGCCTATCTCCGATTCAATTCCATTTGATTACCGAACTTGAATTACAAAATCCGTGTTCAGATTCCTTAATGGTCGCTTCTCGTAACCGACATGTCTTCTTCTTCTTCTTACGCGGAATATTCGATCGAACGTCGTCCTTTAACGTCGTTAACAAACCACTTTCCATCGGATACAAATTTGTACGGGAAACAATAAAGTAACGTGGACGTGACGAAAAAACTAAAATAGTTACGTATAACATAAGTGCACTAAAATTATTTATGGGTTTTCGCCACTTTAAAAACGGTTAAATATATTTTTTACAACAGCGTATGATACAATATAGTTTTACACCACTTAAATACTGGGATTTTTTTATAAACTTATGATATGACGTGCCGTAGAAGTGCCTGCAGAAGTTTGTGTAACTCCGAATTACATTTGCGTAGTAAAATTGTATATAGCTTTTCACCAACGGTATGATTTGGTAGACAGAAACGGATTGAAGCAGGCACAGTTCAACTCGGTATAATATAGTTATTGTATAGTACAGGTTAGGCGTGTGCTTAATATATATTTAGTATAAGTTACGTATGAAACAATTAAAATAGTGAAGAACTAAAGCGGCGTTCGCGTTTCTGGTGACACGATCGGTCCAGCTCATTTCCCTGACCGTCGCTTTCCATCCCGTGGCGGCAATTCAAATTTCGGTAGAAAATTTGTTGTCCGCGTCTGAAAGATTAAAAAAAAAAAAACAACAAGAATAAGATAGAATTTTATAACTTGCCACGCATTTTACAACTTTCTTCAAGAACCAATAAAAAAATGTTTACGATCGGAACGAACATTTCCCCGGGAAGAAGATTCTCTCCTTCTCGTGTGACCGCACAGAGCTCAGGGCTCGGCCAGGGTTCCGCGGATAATCCGAACCGACAGTTGCTGCCTTCTTTCGAGGGACACCATAAAACGGATTTCTGCTAAATTGCATATTTTATACGGTCAATGTTGACGACTTGATTGCAGTTAACCGCAGATGAAAGTCTGCTGCCACTCAGCTCTCGGAAGAGGCCCCTCCACACACACGCACACGCACATGCACACGCAGACACACACGTAAAAGTTATGTTACACTTTTTGTTTTCTGCGAGGACAATTCCCTGCAATTCGAGAAAACTAAAACTTTTTTCCGGGCAAATAAATTGCACACAACTAGACGGAGATTCCACGACATATACTTTTCGTTATCTTACGACGATTTTTATAAGTTTGGTGGAAGTTTTCAAGTTTGGTTTTTTATGTATTGAATGAGATCGAGGAGTAACGTCACCGCGTGTTTAAGTTCAATGTAATTTCTGGTTTTGTATGGAAAGCCCCCGTTGCGAGTGGGTCAAATTTAGAACAGTCAAGAAATTTAGAATGGTACATAGTAGATAATAACTTATATATAAAATTGATATTTTTTTTATTTTATTTTATTTTATTTAGTTAAAATAATTATTATAATATGTTTAATATAGATTTTAACTGACCATAGACCTTGTGTCAGAACTATATATTTGCTCATTACTTAAAAGTAAATGTACATAAACGTTTAGTTCAATTCGAGAGCAATTTTGTTTTGTTAATATTCTTTATTTTTTAAGAGGTAATTGATAATATAACTGCTATTAATATCAATTATAATGCGTACATTTCAAAATATAAGTTTATGTATTCATCGTATTGTACAGAAGCACGCGAATGCTTAAGACAAGTTTTTGTTTTTCATTACAACTCTACAAAAATGTAGTGTGAAGTTCCTTAGTTGAATAAATGTAAGTTTTAATCGATGTAATATAGTTTCAGTCTCAATAAATGCTTAGTAAATACGAGTAACAATTGTGTTATATTATTTATTTATTTATATTAAAGAGAGCAACCGACTCGGAAGTTGGTCCTCGGCATTGGACAGACCGTGAATTTATTTTTGTGACACAATTGAAACATTTTCGATGGAAGTAAATCAGCGTGTGGATTTTTTTCTATTAATCTATGTATATTTTACGATTGGTTTGTCGTGTACGTGGGCAAAACATCCTTCGCAGAAAAAGAAACTAATTTTAAAACAATTAGAGACACTTCAGGTAACTTTATTTATGAAATTATGTACATAAATTTGTATGCGAAGTCTCGTGCAAGTCAAACGCTCACATCCTCGGTGGTACTTTACGTTTGTCTTCGGTTAAAACCATAAGAAAAAATTTTTAATTTAAAAGTTGGTTTTTTTCATAACATGACGAACACATGTGACTTCGGCGAACAGTCGGCTTTCGTAACGATTTGCGGGAGGAGACAAAACGAGACTTTCCCCGGGAAAACTCTCATCAATTTCTCGTGTGGAAAAAGTAAAAAATTCAAAGGAAGAAAACCTCCATCGAAGGCATGGGCAAAAATTCTCTCCTCAGGCTGGTACCCGAATGGGGGGGGTGAGCCTCTGGACTGGGGGCTGGGAATGGGGTGTATTATTTCCTAATAAATTGACTTTGGCATGTCCGTCGAAGACAACAGAGGAAATTTTCTCCTGTTTTTTGCGCCCGGAAAA